>OZ002741.1:260800358-262036593 GCA_963924295.1 Dioctria rufipes
TCCACTTTACAACCTGAAAATTTCTTGTTGTACACCCGATTATGGCAAGATTTATCTCAAGTGATAGCAAACTGTCTAAGCTTTGGAATAAATGGCCAACCAGGCCTACTGTCATCTTCAATCTTAAGTTGTAGTAGGTCAAAATCCACAAAAATTGAGAAAAAAGTTCAATTTTTTCAAATTTTAACGATTTTCCCGCCAAAATGCATGATAACTATGCAGTTTATTTGCAAGATTTGAAAACCCTGGAGTGTTACCCTTAATTTGACTATGCACATGTACCTATCTAAATGCAACCGTTTTCGAGATATTCTAGTTTTTATGATACATAATTTCATTTATTTTGCTGATAACAATAGAAATTGCGCCTAATTTTATGCAATTCCACGCAAATTAGCAAAATTAATCAAATTATGAATCATAGAAACGGGAAAATCTCAAAAACGGTTGCAGTTAGGTGGGTCAAATTAAAGGTAGTACTCCGGGGTTTCGAAATCTTGTAAATAAACTGTATAGTTATTATGCTTTTTGGAGGGTAAATCGTTAAAATATGAAAAAATTAGGATTTTTTTTTCCAATTTTCTGAATTTGATGTCCTACGACTGACCAGGGAAAACGACGGAAGGCTGGTTGGTTATTCGTTGCAAAACTTAGATGGTTTGCTATCATGCGAGATGTATCTCGCCTTGATCGGTTGTATATCAAGAAATTTACATAGTGTAAACTGGCAAAAGCACTAAAAATTTTAAACCCCATCTTTTCCGTACAATTTTTTTGTTTATCTAGGTTAGTACTATCAGCTCTTTCTATATGGATCACCTACACCGGAACACCTTGTAAATTTCGAAGCAAAAACTATCAATTAATATATATTTTAATATTTTAACTTAACATTCATAACATAACACCAGTTCAGGTTAGTCCAATTTCTACAAAAATTTCATCTAAGGAAAAAAAGGAGTTAATTTTTTACTAGAGAAAAACATAAAATATTAAAACTCGATTTGCGTGATTTTACTAAACTTTTATTTCCAAATTACTATGAATTGTATCACATCAAAAACCATTTCATTTTGTTTATAAATTTGAACTAAATCTATTAATTAATTATCTCTGATAAATTTTGGTAAGAAACTATAACGAAATTATTTTGATTCAGAGAATGCAACAATATTTTTAACAATGTACGCATTAATAAAAACAAGAAATATTATTCTAACCACTCTCACAAAGAAAGTGTTTTTTAACGAGATTAGCGTGAAAAGTTGTTGGAAATCATTAACTTCAGTTTACTTGTTTACGTTAAATTGGAGCCCACTCTCTGTAGTAAGGTTGAAAAATACGTTGAAATTTTTAAAATAATCAATTTCATCTTGGCAATTATAATATTATATAACAAAACAAAGTATATAGTTGTAGTAGACTGATGACTTAACTGGTTTTCTTATAGTTTACGATAACTACTTTTGGCCTGACTTGAGTAATTTATAAAACATTTTTTTTGCTTTTTTTTTGTATTGCCAAAGCGCATTAGTGAGTACCTACGTATAATTTTTTTACTTTTTACTTTTTACTATTTTTTTTCTTTAATTTTCTCAAATTTCAGACGACTACTACTTCAGACAAGCATTAGAAAAGATGTGGTTTTGTCGAATCTAATAACAATGTTAAGTAGATATTACTACATACATATGTACATACTTGTCTATCCCTTTTGTTGATTAGTGATGTGATCAAATTTAGTTGTATTTTATCTTTCCATCTAATGCTAAGCCCGAAGTAGTCAGCATTCGATAGATGTTTCTACTAACTACTTTTAGTTTTATTGAGTACATATTTAATTGAGTCTAGAAATCAAAACATGTAAACTTATATTCATTCGTATTAGCCATCTTTTACAATTGGATTTTTTGATGATATAGTACATAATTATACATATTACGAAAAGTTAATTTTATGAAAAATTGTCTATATTTATATATTTATTTATATGCTACTGATCATCTATCTCATACTTAGCACTAATAGTGAAATAATCTGTATAATTTACTATTATTACATTTGTTAATTTAGAATTTCTTGTACAGTTGGGAATAATTTTTTTTATGTATATGATTTGTTGTTTTTTTTTCTCTGGATATATTCCGAGTTTTTTGCTCTTTATTTTTCCTTTCTATATTTTCACTTATTCAACTTTAATTCAAAATGTTTTATTTAGAATTGCATTTTAGGTCAGAAGTTTACTCCTATATTGTATATTAATTAATTGTTTTAAATTTATAATTTAACAAGTTTTTATTTTTATTAAGTTGGTTGTTGCGAAACTGTTTAGCTAAAGCGTTGGTGTTTTGAAATACGCTTGTTTTACTAAAAACATAAACAAAAACTGAAATTGGGCGTTAAAAAATTCGAATATTAATAATAACAAGAAAAAGCTATTTTAAAGTTTAATACCTGTGTATAGTATGTGTACGAATGAATTTCTTTTTTCATGAAAACTTATAAATATATAATTAACTCATGGCAATTTATTCAATATTAAACCCGACTTAAAACATATGAAGGAATGGTATGTTACTATGGCCAATATAGAACATACTAAGATAATTACATAATTACATGAACTTCTTAATGGTTTTGTGGTGTGGAAAAATATCAAAATGCTTGCCTTTTTTCTAAACCATTTACATGGTTTATTGGTCGTAGTAATATTTGGAAATTGTTCACGTCATTTATGCTCTAAATAGAATTTTATGTTTTATTTTTTCAAATAAAATTATTGCGATGATTAGTTTTTAAGAAGTTCAAATACGTTTTATTATGTAATCTAAATTTTTAAATTTTTAAATTATATTTTGTTCGTTGTAAATTACTATCATATTCAAGACCTGCAAATAGAAAGAGATGACGTGGCTATGATTTTTGTTTTTTTAAATGCAGCAAGAATTCTACTCTCATTTCCAGTCTTTACTAATAGATATGCCTTGTCAGTAGATACTGCAATACCAAATTATCCAATTAGGCAATATATATATATGTATATACCTCCTAGAATTCTCCATCGGAAAAGAAGTAAGAAATATTTCAAAGTAACTTATCCGTTAAATATTATGTATATAATAGTACAAGATACTGTTAAATCAATCTCTCTTCTTGTCTTTTTTTATTCTTATTAGGTTTTGACCATTTGAGATGAATTCAATAGTAAAATTGCTCAAAAATTTGCCCGAGATTTTCTACAAAGGTTGAACATTTTACAAAAATACGTGGAGACAAAGCTTTCTAGCATAATAAACTCTGTTAACGGCCTCCAACCATTTTCATAGTACAATTTATAATGAACTATTCATGCCACCATATCATATTTGGCGTAAACATAGCAAAACCTCCGTTTTTCTTTCTTATACTCTAAGCCCTACTAAAATTACAAGTAAAACTCAAAGTAAATACTTTCCCATTCCCAAGACATGAAATAAGAAGTTTTCATGACTACATGATAGCTCAAAGTAGCGCCCTAATTAATGGGCAAGATGGATATGATTTTTGGAAGACAGGGTGTTTCACAAGTGGCGGATAATAATGAAGGAGGTGATAGGTCATGTCGAGAAAGGAAAAAAATTGTATGGCAGAGGGGGGTGCATTCTCAACCCTTTCTGAGATAATCGAGGTTAAAGGACTAAGGGTACGTGAAACGTAGGTTTGTACTAAAACAGTTATATCTCATAAACGACAAACAGTAGAAAGATGGTCGGGGTGCTACTTTATAGAGAACCTCCTGCCCTTTTGATTCAATGTGTCAGTGCTTCTTCTACAGTATGTAGTTTAGAAGAAACGGTCTGCCAAACTTCAAGTCTCAGCTTTTCTACCTCATTTTTGTGTGTTTGAAGCAAAAAAAACTATAATAAAAAACTTATCATATTTTTTTCTGTCTTACTCCTGTTAGAAGCTAAGATTGTTTTCTTTAAAATACACTTTGTTTTCATTTCGTGCCTTTCACCGTTTATGCATGAAAAGTCTACCTTGCAAGAAAATATGAAATAGTATTAAAACCATAAACAACATTTTTATATTTATTTATTATGATCGAGATAGGAACAATTAATAACATTAACTATTTAAAATATTTTTAAAATGCCCCCGTCATTTTGAATACAAAGTAAAGCTCTACGCTTAATAGATCTTTTAAGATCAGTTGCTGCCAAATCCTCTTTAATTTTGTTGGAAGCTTCTTGAACTCTGTGTATAATAAGTTTGTCTCTTGATTATATTTTCGACGCGTGCATAAACTTCTTCATAGTTCCCCAGAGCTAAAAGTCTAAGGGTGTTAAATCAGGAAACCGTGGTGGCCAAAGAAACGGATCGTGCCGTCCAATCCACTTATTTGGGTAATTCTGATGGATTTTCTGAAGCCCAGTCGTGTAAATTATGTAAATTTGTTATCCCAGTTTTTATAAATTGGGATTCATCGGTCTACAGGACATTCTCCAAAAACGTGTATTTATAAAAATCATGCTATAAGCGCCAACTGCAAAATTCATTGCGTAGCGGCTTATCTCTAGGTAGTAGTTCCTGCACAGGAGTAACGTGGTAAGGATACATCCCTTATTTATTTAGAATTCCCCAAACAGTTAACACAAACATTACTAAGCGAAAAATTAAGCGCCTCGTTCCTATAGCAGGATTATTCCTTCCAATTTCGAGGACCATCTCCTTTGCTTCAACTGTATAGTCGTTAAAGGATTGCTGATTTCTCTCGACATATTTCCAAAGTTGTCCGTTTCTTTAATTCTTTGGTAGATACTTTGAAAACCACGTAGTACGGAGGGAAGCTTCTTCAGCGGAAATCTTCAATGATATTCGCGTTGAGCCTCCAGAGAATTTTCGTCGCTATAACCGTAACAGTACACTATGTCTGCGTATTCATCATTGGAAAATTGAGCCATCGTTTCTTTAAAGTTTTTCTTAGAGCCCGAATCAGTTACGACTTTTTACGAAAAAAGCCTAATTTACTTGTTATCCTGACCGATCATAGTTTGAAGCTAAAGAAACTGAGCTGGAAGGGCGTATAATTTTTCTAGCAAAAATACAAAACCAGCTTGTCTTTTTGTGTCATAACTCATAAACGGTGAAAGGTACAAAATGAAAGCAAAGTGCGTTTTAAAGAAGACAATCTTAGCTTCTAACAGGAGTAAGACAGAAAAAAAAATTATAAGGTTTTTATTTTAGTTTTTTTGCTTCAAACACAAAAAAATGAGGTACAAAAGCTGAGACTTGAAGTTTGGCAGACCGTTTCTTCTAAACTACATACTGTAGAAGAACCACTGACACATTGAATCAAAAGGGCAAGAGGTTCTCTATAAATTAGCACCTCGACCATCTCTCTACTGTTTGTCGTATAGGAGATATAACTGTTTTAATAAAACCTACGTTTCACGTACCCTTAGTCCTTTAACCTCGATTATCTCGGAAAGGATTGAGAATGCACCCCCCTCTGCCATACAATTTTTTTCATTTCTCGACATGACCTATCGCCTCCTTCATTATTATCCATCACTTGTGAAACACCCTGCATATGAAAGAAGAAAATTTTTACTGATTTCAAATATATATTAACATAAGAAATGAAAAAAAAAATTTTTTTTAAATTTGAAAAGAACTCAAAAATATGCCATACAGGGGGATGGAGGTGTGGACGTTCATGGAATTTCAAAAACAAACAAAAAAACTAGGTTTATCAAACAGCCATTTCGAGATCACATGTAAGTAACTATCACGCCAAAAATGCAACAGCTATCAAAAATAAAAATTAACTTAATAATTAAAATCTTTATAACTCTTAATTTTTGCTTTTACTATTTGCTGTTTTAAATTATAATTCAAGAATATTTGTTTTTTTTTTTTTTAAATACTGAGAAACAGTATATTTACTCTTGTTTGTCCCAAATCATTAAATGACTACCGCTGATTTATATATCGTCCCTTTTTACTTAAATTATGAAAATAACAGAACCAGCAATCTTTTCCATATTAATATATGAACTATCTTCATTGTTTCTTACAATTTAAATGATTTCGAGAAAATTTCAATGTAAACTTATAAAAAAATTCGTGGTGAACGAATTCTTTGAAGAAAGTTGTGACACTTGAAAAGCGCTTGCGATCATTGACGAAAAACTATAACCCTTCGTCCTTCATTTAGAAACTGAGTTCCTTTAAAAAACGAAAAACAGATAATAAAAAATACCAATCGATTACAGAAAATACCAATCACTAGTGATGGGAAAAATCGGTCATTTTGGTGCCCCAGATCATATGAGTCTTTTGGTATAAGTAACTCATGTAAGAGGTTTAGTCATTTGGGTCATTCGAGTCAGTTGGGAATAATCCTCTAATACCCTAATATGACGTACATGATATGATAATTGTGACTTTGTTACTGGTCAACTGCTGAAATATGGTATGGTAAGGCAATCCGGTTGGTTGCAAGCATTTAGTAAATGAAAATTTGCTGCATTCTCTGAATGATTATATCAGTGCTGCAGAAATTTTGTGTTTGTTTTAATTTATTTCATTCTTTAGTCATAGAACTAACTTTTCCTTAAGAAAAACCCTTCTAAGGAAATGAAAATTACAAATCTATAACACAAAGTAGTTGGCTTTAAGTAGGAGTGCGGGCATGACTGACCCAGTGGGAAAATGATCGTAAATGAAAGTAGGTATACAAGAATTCATCAAGGAAATCAGTATCACTAAAAATTTGTGTACATTTCCTGCAGAAAAGCAGCGCAGCCCGACTTTGAAGTTCAAATCATGTTGGGACCGGAGTGCCTGTATGTACACGATTTGTTCTACTCTTATGCAGTTGATATTTTTTTGATGAGTCATCTGCGTAAACGTCGATACAGGTCAGAATTTCAGGTGTTTAGTTCAAGTTGGCTTGAGTACGAGTGAAAATTGAAAAGTGCGTGTGATAAAAAAGTGATTTTCTTTACGCTATGTATTTTTTTTTTCATAAAGTACTACATTAAATATCCTATTAGATAATAAATTTGTTGTATTATCTCCGTAATATTTTTTTGTAAATTATCTTCAGATCATGTGAAATATACGTTTAATTGTTTGAAAGATTTTTTTTCTCGTTTTCCAAATTTCAAAATATTTTCCTGGAAAAGCAATATCCTATT
Organism: Dioctria rufipes; assembly: GCA_963924295.1. Taxonomy (NCBI): domain Eukaryota; kingdom Metazoa; phylum Arthropoda; class Insecta; order Diptera; family Asilidae; genus Dioctria; species Dioctria rufipes. The sequence goes on from OZ002741.1 coordinate 260,807,543, forward strand.
AAAAATCCTTTTCTATCCAAAATCCATTCCTTCCTGGTGTGCCGCTTCTATGTAACTTGAATCGAATAATGTTGAAATGACTTCTAATAGGTGGATTACATAAAAAAAAAATTTGTTAGTTTAGAGTTAAACATGAAATTAACCTGTAGTCGTTTCGACTTTACTCGTTTCAAGTTACAAGTACCACCCCTGGCCATGTACAAATTAATTAATTAATTAATATTCATTGACGTTTTCTTCGATGATTATTCTTTGACATTCTCATTGATAATTATTCTTTCAAGTTTACATGGAAGATATTTCATTCAAGTTTTCATCGTAGATTACTCATCGACTTTTACTCCTGCACAAAGGCATCATACCCCCCTAGGACATCTTGTGTAAAATTCATCGAAGTTTCGGTGCATAAATGGGTCGATGATGCATGCCAAACTTGCAATTCGGCTTCGATGCAGTGTTGCATCCATTTCCCGCTGGGACATAAAGTTCGAAGTCGATCGTTGCATCTAGAGCAAGAAAATTATATAATAATATTGTAAACTATAAATATTATCCATCAGGTTTCTTAAGTACTTGCATTGGATTGGCTCCGTTTTACACCCTTGTGCTCTTCTGCAGAAGGGAGGTAAATGCCAAGACTACGTTTTAGCGACAGAGTTGGCAGTTGAAGCGCTAGTAGGAATGAAAATTTATTCAGAAAGGATACCTTTCTGAATGCCTAATAGCAACTTTTTGTTGTTTCTTGCGTTACCGAAACAAACTTGAATACTATGAACAAGATGCAAAAGTTTGATTTTAACGTGAAAAAATATAAGCTAAAGACCTAGGCGGATGCATAGCCCTGTAAATATAAAGTTTAAGATCAGTCGAAATCATATTTAACAAATAAGTCAAGAAGAGCAGTGTATTTTCTCCTTGAGTCTAACTGACCGATTGACCGAATACGATTTTGAAATGGTAACTCAGGTCTTTTGAGTCATTGTACTGACCCGGTCGAAATGACGGAATTGTTCGCGACCGACCCATCACTAATAATCACCGTTGAAATCTTTTTAAAACTAATTTCTTTTGAATTTTTTTTTTTCTGTTTTTATATGTGCTTAGAGGTCTTTAAATCACGTTGAAGATTCTTAATGTTTGCATGTAAATCCGCGTTCTTGTGATTTGCTTGGTTAGAACATGATTTTCCGGATCTTTTCAACAAATTTGTAATTTTATTTCAAAGTTTTACACACACTTTATTTTCTATAGTTGTTGTCCGCAAACAATTTGGAATTGACTAGAAATCAATGGACCGAACTAAGAATAAAAAACACCTTCTGTCGAAGGAGCACGATTCCTAGATATAAAATACATGAAACCTTTTACACTGTGAACGGATTGAATAATTTGCATCCTTATCGCATCATAAATTTAAAAGAGTTGCCGAAAAAAAGAAAAAAAAACGATGGCTGGCTGTACTACGTACAAAGTGATGACTTTCTACGTGAAATTGAGATGAAAGGGGATCCTTGAAATTCTCTAACGATGTAGTGCTGATGTAATTAAATTTTTTTATATTCTTTGAACATAATTTCAGCTAGTGCCAAAGCGGATTGTGAAGGCTAACAGAAAGAAAAAATTATAAACAGATAAGGACCAGTCGGAAAATTTAGTCAAGATTATAATTAAGAGAAGGAAAAAAAAACAAAAATTAAACACGAGATAAAGTGAAATTTTGAAATGGGGAATGCTTTTTGCGATTTTCGGCGAAATTTGACTTTCCAGTGGAAAATGTCCTCCACAAAAGTTCTGATAATAAAAATATCTAAAACTTTGATATGAAACTGGTGGAAAACCGGTTTTTTGGTTTTAAATTATTTTTACTTGTAAAAATAATTCATTTTATTTTTCTTTTTCTTTGCATTGAGTAAACATGAGTTTTTTGGAATATGTAGTTTACGATATCTTTACGCAAAAGAAAACAAAAAAAAAACTAAAATCTTCCACGTTGAAATATCTACTTCAAAATGGTTGATGGTGATGAAAAAGACTACTTAAAAATTAGAAAAACCGCAAAAATATGACTTTTCGAATCACAAATTATTCAATATATTTTATAATTTTCATTTTTTTCTATTTTATTATTTCTGCTAATAATGGATGAAATTGCTAAATCACTAAAGTTGAATGAATTTAAATTTTGTATGCAAAATCAGCGTATTTATATCTGTAGGATATGCAGAAACTCAGATATTCAATGTCTGAATATAAATTCGACAAATTCATGTCCCAAGGCTTTTTTGCTGTCAGACGGGCTCACAAGTTTTGGTCTGAAGTTTGGTTTGACATGTCTATTGAACAAGTCTTAATGACATCCATTAAAACTCATGCATGCTCGTGGATGTTCCGAAAGTTTTTAGCTAAACTTATTTTAACTATGATCATTTTAGTTGAGGTATTTCAATTGTTATGACCCATTTCCAGCTACTGAAAACATAATGTCTATTTATTCTGGAATTATTGGAGATGTGGCGCTGAAACAATTAACTGCTATAAAATGCCCGAAGAAGGTGAAAAATTTATGAAATTTAATATTGGAAATAATTTTGGTAGCGCTAAATTTCAAAGGAAAAGCAAATTATTATCTCTCAAAGGACTTCAATCAATAGTAAATTGGAAAAACTTCCCCAAATGAAGGGGCAGCTGCAGAACACTCATATAGAGTTTATTACCAATTGCAAACTTGGCTTGGTTATTTGGAAAACGAGCCCGATAACCAAAAAAGCCATCAATGGGTCTGGAACGAACATGTAGCTAGACTCGTGCCCACATTTATCCTAGAAAGTTCAGACTCAATTCCCGAAAAATTATTAAAAAGTATTAGCTGCAGCTGTAAAAGTGGCTGCAATAAACAAAGATGTAGCTGTCAAAAGACGGCTTAAAATGTACCATTTTATGCAGTAATTGTCATGAAAACTGCTCAAATACATATAAAAAAAATTTTTAAGACGTAAGTGATTTTTCGGAGGAGATTATTAATGAAGAGCCAGCACAAAGTCTTGATGTTGAAATTAAGAGTCCGAAGACGTCGATAATCTTGAACGTGCCTCGGAATGTCATTGCAATTTAATCCATTATTAACAGAAGTAATAATAAAAATTGAAAATAATAATAATAAAAAATATTGAAAAATTCGTTTTTCGAAAATTCATTACTTTGGGTTTTTGGGTTTATTAAGCGGTTTCATGAAAAATGAACCATCAAAATATATAGAACATTTAAAGTAGACATTTCAGGGGATATAAGATTTAAATAAAAAAAAAGGAACACCAATAAAGTTTTCTGTGGAAAAATGTTAATATATCGGAAACTACAGATTCTAAAAAACTCATGTTTATTCAATGCAAAAAGAAGATATACTTTCACAAACTTTAATGTACACTCCGCGACAACTGGATAGCACACCCCTTCAAAAGCAAGATTTAGATGTATTTATGTATAGAAAGGCATACAAGTTTTTGCAGGAAGGCATTCCCTCTGTAGCTTAATGGTAATTATGAATTTTCTACCTCTAGCTCACATTCTGGGAAATCCCAATTACCTGAAATTTGAGTGTGACAATTGCATAGCACAAACTATAAAAACCCATAGTTTTCTGCGATTTGGCATAATTCTAAGTTGCAGTTTGTATTTAAATCATTAGTGGAGTGCATTGAGAGACAATTTTTTAAAACACAAAAGGAAAATTTTCGAAAATGGGACGCGGAAAAAGTTTAAATATTACCGAAATTCAGTGCATTGGACGAATACGCGGTGAGGGGTGTTCCATAAGCCAAATAGCGAAACACTTAGGCCGGAGACGTAAATTGTTCAAAGTTATTTAGCTGACCCCGAAAACTGTGGCCGAAGAGAAAATTTCGTCTTCAACAACGTCATCGTGAAGCTCGACTAGCCTTTGCAAAGAGCCATATCGATTGGAAGAAACGCTGGAGAAAGGTCACCTTTTCTCATGAAATGAGGTTCCGCCTTGATGGTCCTGATGGCTTCCAACATTATTTTCTTGACCTAAGAAAAGACGAATTATTTTCAATACGGCAACAGTAAGGTGGAGGTGGCATTATGGTCTGGGGAGGCATTGGGTATCGTCAAAGAATGAATATTCGTTTCGTGAGTGGCCGTATGAACAGCGATAATTACATCAAACTCAAAGATGAAGAAATCGTCCATTCCACAAACAACCGGTTTGGAAATTACTACATTTTTCAACAGGACAACGCCGCAATTCATACGGCTAGAAAAATTAAAGAATACTTTGAGCGCAATGAAGTCCAGACTCTTGACTGGCCAGCGAATTTCCCCTGACCTAAACATAATTGAGAACGCGTAGGGGCATGTTTCACGGATAGTGTACCAAGGAGGGCGCCAATATTACAATGTTGAGTGGCTCAAGGATGTCAAAAAAATATGTTAAAATGCTCTTTAAGTCATTAAAATCAAGAATGTTAGAAGTAATCGAAAAGAAGGGTGGCCATACACACACTATTAAAATAAAATAATAATATTTTCCGTAAATAATTTGTGTTTACTTTTAAAATTCTTTATTCTGTGCTATCCACTTGTCGCACTCTAATTTCAGGTAATTAGGATTTCCTAGAATGTGAGCGAGGTAAGAGAGGAGGAAATGCCTACCTGCAAAAACTTGTATGCCCATCTATACAAAAATACATCTAAATCGTGTTTTTGACGGGGTGTGCTATCCAGTTGTCGCGGAGTGTAAATTGAATTGTTTTTACGAGAGAAAAAAAAATATAAAACCGAAAAATTGGTTTTCTCCTAGTTTCTCGGAAAATTTGAGGTTATGTAGAAAAATGCCTCAATCAAAGTCTTAGACTTTTTTATTATCTACTATGAATAGCATTTTTCGCTAGGATGTCACATTTCGCTGAAAATTGAAAAAAAACACTTTCAACTCCTAAACACTCCCATTTCAAACTTTTTATTTTTTCTCGTCTTTCGTTTTTGTTTTTCTCTAGTTTTTCCGGCTGGTCCTTGCTTGTTTATAAAAAGGTATTGTCACCAGTCTAATTTGTCGAGTTTTGTAATTAAAGTTTATTTAAATTGAGTAATTCCGACTCTTTTAAGATAAGTGTAGGTACACAATAATCTATAGTAGATCCTTTTTAAAATTCAAGCATTTTTATGTATTTGTCATCCTTACTTCCACTTGAATGACTTTTTTAAACAAAATATATTCATTATCAGTGAATTCTACACTAGTGAACCTAAATAGTTTTTGTTTAGTAAACAGAAACTAACAGTTTTTAACAATTTACAACCACTAGCTCCTTTGTGAGATAAAAAGCAAATTTTAAAAATCTGTGAGATTTAAATTATGACTTTGAAGTTCTTCATGTGAATTCAACGAAAATTTAAATTTATAGAGCCTCCCTCTAGTAATTACCTACTACGAATTCGAATAGATTTAGCCTACCCAAATTAAAATAATTTGTAATAATTTTCCTAATGTATCCATTTGAGTCATACTGAATACTTTTGTGTGCTAGAAATAGAGTTCCTGCTGCAAGAGTAGATACGGTGATTTTACAGTACAACTGAAAAAACATAAAAATTTATTTAATTTTGCGTTTTGCAATATTTCATACATTTTTACATACCAGCTGAATTAAAGCTATAAAAAGACAACATACCATTCGAGTTGCTGAAAGTGGACTCAATCATATCAGCAGAAGCCTCTCCATAATACCTAAAGAAATCTGGAATTTCCATACGTCCTCGGAGGAAGAATCGGAGGGATGTCATAATTGAAAAAACTTAAACAAAAATATAAATGTAACAAATTTCAACAATTAACAGGGAGCCTGGTTACTAATTTCAATGCCGATGATCCTGACTAGACTGACTAATAATAATCAGAAGGTAACAGGCTGACGAGAACTTATCAAGGATACATTTATACTGCGCTTCATAACATGTCGATCGATAATTCAAGGATCAGAATCTTAACTCGAAAGAAAGTACATAGTGTAGCTGGTTTGAGAAGACTTCATTCCAGGAGTGCATTCTTCCAACTAGCCAGGATATAGATTTTCCGTGGGATCAAAATTAAATGGATATTTTGGCTTTTCAACTCCAAGTTTGTTTTTATAAGTAGATATGTAAACCAAATCCGTAAAATTCGTAGAAGTCTCAAATAAAGAGCTTTGGAGGAGATGATTAGGTAGAGATAGCATTGGCATAAATTTTATATACTTCGGCGAGATAGTTCCACTTATACCGCAGATTAAAAACCGTAAGTGGTGATAAGACATTATACTGCGTCCCAGAATCATTTTAAGGAGAACCATTCTAATTACAGCAGCAACAACAGCGTTAACTAAATATAGCCGTACGAATCAGAATCCGTTGGAGAGCTATACTTTTCAGTGATATACTATTTGAAGGATTAAAGATGAAATAGGAAAGTTATTTAATACCTTTAAAACATATATCAACGTATAGCTACCTCAATTTTTGACAATGAATTATTGCTTAACATTAATATTTTCAAAAAGTTAAGCTGTTTGGTCCAGTCGTGATATGAAAGTGATCGGATAGCAAACCTAAACAACCTATGATGAATTGTAGAGACGTAGATGCATGGAGATGAGGAAAATTTTTATCTATACCATTCATGATGAATATGAATTCTGAAGGCCAATTGGCAAAAAGGAATGTCTCTAAAAAGTTTTAGCGGTCAGGTTTATGTCGCTATGATAAATCAACGACTAAATGTGGGCTTAAATAATATTTTAAAAAATATTTGCTTTTGCTATCTTCTTCAATGCGCAATAAATCTGCCTGAAAATCACCAATATCTGGATATTATTTGTCTACAGCTGTAGGCTGGACTAATTACCTCTATTGTGTTATGAAAAAGCCGTTAAAATATCTAATATATTTTGAAATTATGTTAGTAATACTGGGGCTTATCAAAACTAGCACTCATCTATTAATTGTAATTCTATATTAGACCTATAATGAAAGACGGAAGTCTTCAAGTTGATTATACGATAAGATGGGAGCTTCGGATATCCGGACATTGTCGGATGTACGCACATATGTAGGTTTTTTATAGTTACTTTCACAACTCTTGTTCTGATGGATTTTCTAGTCTGATCTCTTGTGGATTGATCCCTTCACTGAATACTTAAACAGAAAACGACAATCATACCTTTACCCTTTGGAGCACTTTAAAAATTTCGTAGAATCTTGAAAGTTTATCAACTAAAGTAAAATTTGTGAAAAAGTATGAACAATAAATATACTTTGACTCAAACTTTTTCGGATCTAATTTTGGCATTTTGATAGCATTTATCCAAATTTTTGAAATTTTTACATCAATTCGACGTGCACTTTCTGCATACTGCAGCAAACCAAAATAATGCAGTTATTTTAACTAATTCAAGTTTATATTTAATCTGACTTTCGAAAATTTCACAACAGTCTTCGAAATACTGCAGAGTTGGTGTACACTGGTTGAAATTTGTTTATTGGTATATTGTCAGATTTTAATTTAAGCTCAAACATTCTTTTCATTTGTGTAACTCACCTTAACTTTATCTACCTATTTAATACCAGAGTCCATTCTTTGATGATTTTTAATTTCAGTCCCAACTGTAGAAATTGAGATCGCATAAGCCTTTGCAATCCTTTCACTATAGAAATCGCAATAAGATGAAGGGAATAGTTCGCTTAAGTAGCACTGTTCTTTCCAATTGCAATTCAAAGATATTCATTATTCCTAGATGGGTACCGAATTTCCATAAACCCTTTATTTTTTCCTTAAAATTTCAATAGCATCGAATCTATCCCTTGCACTCAAAATATAACTAGGGATGGTGACATTTCAAATTTCAAGTATAAGGGAAGATCGTTTGAAGTCAACGACAACATACAGGATGTTTTGAATTGCTCGTCATAAATGAAGCAGGAAATAGGTTGAAGTGTTAGGAACTAAAAATGTATTGGGGGGGGGGGGGGGGTTACCACAACCTTTTCGGATTTACAGAGTGACTAAGAAAATATGCTAGTTTTTAACAAAACCCCCGTAACTTCTTCTTAAACAACTTATGAAGGCGATTTTTAGCTCCGATGATAATAAACCGTAAAATATACTCAGCGAATGCCGAACCATCTCTGAACCCCTCTCGTGATGCTAGTTATAGGTCGTCAAAGAAAAATTTGGTGGGAATATATATATTTTTTTTTTTTTTTTATATATTTTGTTTAATTTTAACAATTTTTCCAGCAAAACTCCTGATAACTGTCACATTTTCTTCGAGGATTTGGAAACCTCAGAATGTTACTCTTCAATTGATTCTACACATTTACCTATTTTTATGATGCATAAGTTTATTAATTTTGCTACTGACGACAGAAATGACGCCTATTTTTATGCAATTTCACGCAAAATTAACAAAATTATGAAAATTAATGAAAGAATGCATCATAAAAATAGGTTTATCCAAAAACGGCTGCATGTAGGTAGGTAGATGTGAGAAATCAAATAAAAGCCAGCATTCTGGTGTTTCCAAATCTTGTAAGAAAATCTAGCAATTATGAGGCCTTTTCGCAGGAAAATCGTATAAAATTTGCTAGAATTATGAAGTTTTATCCAATTTATTTACTTTGACTATAACTAGCGTCATTAGAGGGTTGAAATGATGGTTTGACATTCGTTGGAGAGCTTAGGCCGTTAACTAACATTACCTACCTCCATAAGTTGTACAAGAAGGAAGATAAGGGGTGTTTTATCAAAAACTAACATTTTTTTGTCACCTTGTTACTTCGACGGCAGACAGAATTTGTTCGGAGCGTCTACAGCCACCAATAATGCACACAAATTCTGAAGAAATATAGTCGATTTCAATTCTAAGAAATAAATCAATTTTCGCCTATATTGAAAAGCATTTTTGGTTCGTAGCCAGGATATATTTAGCCGAGATCAGTGAGTTATTGAGGTTTTCTATATGCTCTTCCATACATCATTTTCTCAGTACTATCGTCGATATCTGTATATTTCTTGTTTGTGCTATTAATAATACATTTCAAGCATTTCAGTATTCTATGATGAAGATATAGAAGGGCACACTTACAGTAGACACTCTCTTTTATCATAATTTGATCTCTTCATTAACAGCGTAAAGCAAATCATCATTATAGCAATATTAACTAGCCATGGTCAGTAATTGGGTTGGTAAACACAAAAAATAGACGTGCGAATTTATTGCCCTTTGTTGCTTTCTGCCAGGGTGATGGGCTCAAGATTTTTTCTGACCTTTTATATATAGAATTTGATGACTTTCTTTGAATATGCAGTTATTTTGTTGCAACCCTTATAGTCTGATGTAAGTTACATATTTTTTCGCACGCCTTTATTGACGTCTGCCACCACTTTCGTGACATCAAATTATGTTCAATTTTTACCATTGAACATGAAATATATCTGTCTCTTGTTGCCACATCAATAAGCAGCTTTCATGTGGCCAACCTATCCATTACTGGAAACCAGGCAGACTTCCGAATCAATTATTATCAAACAATGTTAAGAGAGTACGATGAGATGAAAAATTTTGTTTATGAAATAACGTAAATATTTTTGTCGTGAGCTCTTAATTCATTATTTACAACACCTCAACAATCAATAAGGTTTCTTTTCACTTCCATTTTGAAAAAAAAAAAAATTATTATCGACCCTCTAAAAGCAAAAATTTTCCTTTTTACCTTTTTCCTCCATGAATATATAAAAAATAAATAAAAACATTCTCTGATAAACCAAGTTGCAGAAATTTATCTCGCTGTTTGTTCCATAATCTAAAGATAAAATCTACTCCCCAAAATAGCCATCTTCTTTAACTAAAAGAGCAAATGCTTTTCTATGCCATCAATATTTATCCTTTTGACTTTATAAAAAATTACACTTCACTTTAACACGAGAAGTTGCGATGAAAACAAGCCACTTTATCACAAATAAAACTCCACAGAACATATTGAAAATTCCAAGAGGCAAATTGATGCATTCAGGAGAGGGAGTGAGCTCTATCCTAAGATTTCCGTTGCCAGAGATTCAATAAACGATTTACAAGAGCTTTCCAGTTGGAGTGAATTATTGCGTCTGGAATTTATTTTGTGATATGCACATTAAATAAGATTTTTAGTTTCGTTGTTGTTTCTATATTATGAAGGATGAGTCTTGTGTTGTTGGCCATATTCAAAACTGTGTACACGAAGAAAATAAAAATTAATAATCTTAAAAATGTTTAACGTTGTAAAGCCTGATAAATGTAATATTAAAATTACTAAGCGGTTTGAATACTTATGTACATGTGTTATGTAGAAGAACAGAAAAAGGCTTGAAACACTTCTGTTAACAATGTCCCATGAAAAGAAGTAAATATATTTTTAGTTATAGTAATAGTAAAAAACTTTTTTTTTTCACTTTTATGATATATTTTTCGTTTGTTTTAAATATCGGGAAGACTTGTGGGACTACACCTTTTATACGCTTCTTAGATATACTATTAAAATAATATATAAAAAAAAAAAGATTAGTTTTAAAAACGAGCAATTTATTGATTTTTCGATTTAAATTTAAATTCTCAACTTTGAGTATTTGCGTAATTTAAAGGAGAAGGCAAGATGCTTTCATCTCTGTGAAATTTTAAAAATATTTCCATGAATACAATTCTTGCACGTTACACTTTATTTTTATGTATATACAATTTTCGATAGAATCTCGTACATAAACAGAAAATATTTTAAAAGTATAGGTCCCATGGCATCGATAAAATTACTTTTCATAATTTTACATAATACATAACTCTGTTTGCCATAACATTGTTGTACTTACTTCGGTTGATGGAAGGGATACGATTATTGAATGAAATTATTTATTATACGCAAAAAGCTTGCAATGTTTTTTTTCTGCAAATTCATTCTAATAGAAATCAAAAAGTTGACATTACAGTAGGTAATTAGTTGCATAATTAATATATCTAAAATAATGCAAAAACGATATTGTTGAAAATAAAATTGAACATTATGTTTTAATGTCGATTGATATTTAATATTGCAAATATAAGAAATAAGAAAAGCATGATGGAGCTAGGCGTTTCCATGCTGATTGTCCCATTGCAACCGTCCTCCGTGCAGCAATACGTTTGCGTTTCCCAGACTTCTGCAATGAGAAAAGTTTAAGAAAATTATGTTAATTTTTATTGTGTGAATGATTTTATAAAATGTCGCTTATATACCTACATATAAAACTAATTTGCATTTTGTGCAGAGTGTCGCAGTAAACTTGAGAATATAATGCGGTTAAGAAATTCTTGTGGGGAAATATTATGATAACCAGGCGCTAAGAAAAAGTGAAAATTGGATTTGACAACTGTTGTCGGCAGCGATTCGACTTAATAAAGCTTATGAATTTTTTATGTGCCCATGTACTACATACACATTTATGTATATATCCTTGCAAATGTGTATGGAATAAATAACCGAGAATCAGCTGTGAAAACTCTTTTGCCTTGAAATGAATTTATGAGAGGATTTTCCATTTAGGTACTTACTATAATTTATACAGGGTGTTTACAAACTAAAGGATATGGACTGGTGTCAATGATAAAAAATATATATGAAAGAGTTGGCGGGGGGGGGGGGGGGGTAATCTCAATGTCGATTAGCTAAACATTTCGTGTGCGTGGCGGTAACTTTTGTAAGTAGCCATGTAAAATCAGAATTAGTATCGAAGCTTAAGAGTAAAGTGAAATGGAACTCTGATAAGCTTGAAAAAATAAAATTATTATGTAAAATTTATTTTAAGTAGTATATAAACAAAAGATTTAGTGATTATGTAATTGCCCTAATCACAGGTGGTGAAGAGTGTACGATTAGATTGCTAATAGGATAAGTTTGAACTCGATTACTAATTAAACAGGGTGGGGCTGATCAATTTGGCGCTCGCATCAGACTGTTTTTATACTCTAGATGAATTCTAAAGGGTAAGTATACTACGCTTGTCATTCCATTTGTAACACATAGAAATAATTATAGTAGAGCAAATTGAATTGGACACCCACGCATAATATTCCCTTTCATTATTGAGTTATTTATTTTAGCATACACGTCTAAGCAGCGAGTTATTTTAAATCCATTTACCGATTTAAAAAAAAAAATACAGAAATACAGATTTCTAACAATATTTCGGAACTATCTAATAACCAAATTATTTTTTTCATGCAGGGTGAATTTTTTATGCACAAGTAGCTAAACCATAGAAAATTGAACATTTAGATTTGATTGATTGATTGAACCAGAGTTTGGGACCCAGAGGGATACCCCGAACGTAGGCCAAATCAAGGCCGATTTTTCACCCTCCAAAACCATGAGTAATCGCTCATAGGTCCCAACCGGATGCTCCTATAAATTTCAATATTGGCCCCCAGCCTCCTTGCCGACGTTGTGTAACTTGTCCTGAGAGTGCCGGACAGTGACAAAGAAAGTGGATCACTGTTTCAGGCTCCTATTCGCAGTTTGAGTTTGATTTTAGTTTGGTTTACCCCACACTTCTTTGTTGTTATACTCCAGGGATCTTCTATCCAAAGGCGACTGTATTGGCGGTCAGCCTAGCTTGAAAGATTGAGGTAATGTGTTTTTGGTGCAATCCCGACTGTAGAGGCAGGTTCCTCCGAGGCTGCACCAAGACGAGCAAGGTCGTCCGCTCTTTCATTCCCGCTAATGTTGCTGTGCCCCGGCATCCACTGCACTATCACCCTGTTATTCTAAGAAAGGCAGTTCAGGGTAATTTTGTACTCCATTAGTAGTTTGGAGGTTATAAAGGTTTTAGACAAAGCTTTGAGAGCTGCTTGGCTGTCTGAGCAGATGGCTATCTCCTTGTTCTCAATGTCTGAGTTAAGGAGGTGCCTTCCTACTTCAAGAATAGCCTTGACTTCTGCCTGGAAAACCGTGGCATGGCTTCCAAGGTGCATGGCCAATTCAATCTCAAGCTGCTCGCAGAAAACTCTCGCTCTGGTGCCTTCTTCAGACTTATAGCCATCTGTATAAATTGTAATTTGGGTTTGTCAATGGTTGAAGCACGGAATGTAATGCCCATTCTGCCCTGGATGGGATTCTAGATTCAAAATCGCTTTTCTGGATGGTTTCGAGGAGGTAGTCGCTGTTCCTGTCCATGCCAGGTGCGATAGACTACACAAACTCGTAAATGGATTCACGTGGAACTCTTGTTCCCGTGTGAAGCTAGTCGAGATTGAGATGCAGTCTTAGCGCTGTAGTCGAAGCCTTCTGTTATGTTTAGATAGATATAAAATTCACAAAATATATTTTCGTGTTTTAGGTTATATTCAGTGCTAGGCACCGTTACTAAAAAAATTAACTTCGTTAAACGTTAAAGCGTTACTTAACGAAGATGAATCGTTAACAGTTAACTCCTAACAGCAGGGAATGTGCTGTACCTTGTTACCTTTTCTGACATAGTCTTTTTTTTACAATATTAATTTGAAAAATCTTAAGCAACCGATTATTATATATTGTCTAACCCACAACCTTTTCAATAATTGCAGTTAAAAATTTATTTTTCAGGATATATGAAAGGAAATATGAGGGTCCTTCTTTCTGTTCAAGGTACAACATGCAGCTGTTCCATGGGCGGTGGGGTATTGTACTTTGGACATTTGTGATTTACAAAGTAGGAATGATGGTACATCAACAGAGTTAAAATAAATAACACCCTTTAGTCAACCAAGAAAACAATATTCGCAAAGCAGTTTACTAAACAAAAAATTGCTATAGATCTACATCTTTAATATGCTTTTTAACTAGAGGCCGATCTATAGCTTTTTTTAACATGTCCGTGATGCAAATGTTTGAAGTGTCCAAGGTTCATACCCCTTACAAAAGAAACAAAAATGTCTGTGACATATTTTAAGATGCACAAGTCACCACATGATGCACGATTTATAATAATACATATAAACAAGTTTAACCTTACCTGGATTCTCTAGTTATAGAATGAATAGAACTCCAATAATTTCAATTCTTTGTTACTGGAAAATATTTACTTTTTTCACAACTTTTCTTTAAAGCGCAATAACTGCAAACTAATTCCCAGAATAGCTTAAGTGTCATGTGATTATTAGTAAAATCGGATAAAAGTGCATTTATGTAGGTGGGAGCTACAGTCCGTATGGAAAATAAAATGACCAAAATACACACATGTCGAAGAAACACTATCTTCCCCTAATTACAATCTTTATGTTATTGGACTAGTGAAATGAGCAATTAAATCATACGTAGCATATAAAAAAATGTTTTTGTTGGGGAAGTTTAGGTGGGACATGGAAGATAAATAAAAAATTATAAAATCTTAGTTTGATGTAATAATTATTTCGGAATCAAATTAAAATTACGGGAGAATCGAAATACTGGAGATCACTGGTGAAAAGCTGGAGCAAGTTGGCATTGTTCATCGTCCAGAAGAGGTCCAAACCTTTTATCTATGCCCTTTAAGAAAGCATTGGCTAAAGCCGTGCAATTCACAAAACCCGTAGGTTTGATATTCTTTAATTTAAATACAGTTGCTGCAATGGTCGGTAGGAGTGATCCGAGAAATGCTTGAGCTTCTCCTTGAGGCGTGATGTCTTCTATGTGTGATGCCTTCTATATACAGAGCCTACGTGTAGCTGCACACATACACGACCAAAACTACTCTGAGCTTGATTTCCGCGGCGTAAAATCCATTTCGTCATAAATAGTAGGTACCTAATTAACGGTAAACGAACTTATGAAAAGTTAACGAAAGTTAAAGAATCCGTTCATTTTCTTAAAAGTTAATCCGTTACTCGTAAAGTAAACTTCGTTAATTAACAATTAACGGATTAAATGTCTTTTGCCGAGCTCTGGTTATATTAGATTTAAACACAAAACCGATCACCTTGGAACCCGACCATCTCCGATCTGGATGAAACTTTAACAGTTTGTAGGGCATACCAAAATAGCTCACCAATATTTTTTGTTTCTCATTTCACGCCCCCACCCCCACCAAGGGGTTAGAAATTTCGTGATTTTACGATGAAACGTCATTTTCAAATGAAACTCAATGCTTTATATTTTTTATAACGAATATTTTTTTGTTAGATTTTTCTTCATAAAAAAATGCTTTTTTTTATTTTGAGGCTAGATACGTTATCTACATACGTGCAAAAAACTGCGATGGTTTTCGACTTCGTTTTTTATATATGTATTTTCAAAGTCACTGTATACTCAAAGTAGATATGCAAAACGCACAAAAAAGCGGTCAAATTAAAACGAGCTAATGGCCCTCTAATAGAATGCTCTATACATTCTCTCTTTCTTGCTGTATTATGGCACATAAATTCTTCGCAATGATAGCTTTCTTTGGTTGAATAAAAAGTTAAAGAGCTTTCAAAAAGTGATCCGGGTTTATATAGACTTTTTCACATCTAGTTGTAAGTTATCTCAGCTCAAAGTAACCTGTATGAGATCACTACAATGACGGGAATGTATTGCTTATTTTTTTTTTATTAGGGAACTTCTAGCACTTTTCTTTTGTATTCTTATTTTGACATAGCAGACTAACCAAGGATTAATATGCCTATAATAGCATATTGGAAATTGTTCAAGAAAGTCCCGAGAGATGGCATTAGTTAGCAAAATTATGGATTCAGTAATTCAAATATAACGGTTATTTTGCTCCAAATTGACCGAATAGTGGGGTGGAAAATAAAGTAACTAATTTTTTGTTCTGTACACAAGGAGAGCTTCCTAAAAAGACCCACATGCTGGGCGTTCTTACGGTTCAATTGGCGCAGAATTTGATCGAAACTGTCAAATTCATTCGGATAAAATTCAAACGTTAAAGGAGGTTACTATGTAGATTGTTCAAACTATAAGTGCCAGGTGCGTAAGTTTCAAAGACAGATAAACAGATAAACGACATCTGATCTTCCTGAAATTTCTCATAATAATCCCCTAACAACTGTGCATCCATATAATAATGGATTCATCAACAATTCGGTTAGGTAAGTTTCGAAATGAATTTTTCAGGCAGAAATTTTGGAAGTCGAAAAATTAATTCGGCCCGAATTTAGGAGTATGGAATATGCTCAAATCAGAAAAAAGTAGCAACAGGAATTTTGCTCGGAAAATATTTAGTTGAGATTTTTGGTGGGAGTGGTTTACTTTGGGTATACGGTGACCTTGGAACTTCATATGTTCAAAAATAAACCCGAACACCGTCGCAAGTTTTTGCATATATATAGATAAGATTTCTAGCTTACAAAAAAATAAGAAAAGTGCTAGAATTTTGCACTAGTGAATAATGCAATTTTATTTAAAAAAAACCATTATTAACAACAACAAAATCGTTCGGTAATGCCACATTTTTTGTAAAAAATATAAAGCATTAGGCTTCATTTGGAATTTGAATGAAACCAATCGATTACTCCGTTCTCGAAATAAGATTTCTTGAAAATGACACTTCAACGTAAAATAATGTTAGGGGGAAAACAAAAAAATATGAGTGAGCTATTTTCGTATTCCTTAGAAATTGCGAAAGTTTCATCCAAATCGGAGATGATCGGGTCCAAAACGAGCACTTTTTGATCGCTTTCGTGTGGAATATATATCTACACCCATCATTGATAGAATTATGTAAAAAAAAACCAAATTGAAAAAACCGCCCAAAATTGGTTGAACCAGGATGTGCATGTACAGCGGTACCACTGAAACGGTTTAAAGTTATTTTGATTTTGTATGGCCATCTGCACGATTACGCGAGAACGCGGCTTCTTAAAAAATAGGAAATTTATCGAGTTAATGGAAAATGGGACCAATTTATAACTCCTTCGTAGGGTTACCATATACAAATTTCGTTGTTCATTATATATTTGGGCACTACCTGAGAAAGCGTTGACGTAGAGAACCGAAATTTGGTAATGGTACGTGGTGTTTTCATAGTACTAGCAAATATAATTTCAAAACTGGACTAAAACGGGCAACTCCTTCTTGGTGTTGCCATATAAAAGTTTAGATTTTTTAAGTATTCTGTGAAAACAATCAGTCCAAGACATTTCTATTGTACTAAAAACTTCTTCAGAATACGAAATCCTATAAAATTTGTTATAATCATTTTTTCTGTCCGACAAACCGTTCTAGAAATATATTCGAAACACCACTTCAAAAATCAAACTTGCACAGAAGGGTGATGACCATAGGAAATTACATACCGGCATTCATCTGGGGTATCGTAAGAATTGGTCTTAGACCAATTCTTGCTTTTTTACTTGTTGAGTTCCTAAGTTGGTTTAGTCACACGCTTAAGGGTAATCTACATAATATTATAGGTGGAAAGCATTTTATACGTAGCACTCGCTACAAGCCATGAAACGTGGCAGATCGAAATCCTGAACTGTCCTAAAAAACGCCAATTTCCAATCAAGAAAATCATGCAATGGAATCTACTAATCATAATTTCATGTGGGTGAGGTACGAAATCCCCGAAATTTAGAAATACATTTCATATAAAAGGCAAAGTCTAGAGATGAAAACATGTTAAATCAACAAATTCCACGTTGGAAAAAATTCTGAAAAAATGAATTCTTTTTTTTATTTCCTTTTACTTTTGTAATACCTACTATTAGTATTGCCAGTTGGCAATAATCCTGTCATACCAAACACTTTCAATCAATAGTTGATGACGCAAATATTGAAAGCGTGGTACTTTCTCGCTTCCATGTAGCGGAAATATTTAGTCTTTATATTAAGTTTACATGAAAGAAAACAATTGATTTTTAGCTTAACCCTTGTTTCCATTAGCCCAAACTCAAGTTTAACTCAAGTTCAGTTCTGCATGGAACTATAGTAATTGTTTGAAAATGAGATATGCATGGAAGTTTAATTTTACATTTATCTATTAATTTTCGGATATTGTCAATTATAGATTTGGTCACGTCCAAATTTTACCAATTCTGAATTATTTCAGTTCTAGATTTGGCCAATTTTGTATTATGTAATTCTCTCACTTGTTGGATTTGTTATTTATTTCGTGTCACTTAATTTTGACAGCCTCGCTCTTATGCTTATCCTTACTCATGCATAAACTGAATTTAATAAATAGTTCCAAAAACTTTTGAGTGGTTTCTCATACTTGGAATTGCTCAGAATAACGACATGGCATATTTTATAAAAATATGTAAAAATTATATAGATGTAAGTTCGAAAATAGTCTTATTTAGGTAATACCTTGTTAGGATAAACAACCATTTAAGTGATTCTTTAACTCAAGAAGAGTATCCACTTCAGATGCCCAAAAAGAGGAGTCTTTTTTCTACTTTTGAGGTCGATTGTAATTGATTATGTCCTAGTGATATTCTCCAGTTCGGGATTTAATGTACAAGGCTATGCGTATAGCCTATTGGTCACTATACGGAGCAAGCATGATAAGGTCATATCAAAAGAAAAGTGACGCTCTATTTAAAAAAACAACGTAGCGGTTTGCTATGTCTGAGTGTATCTGGGATCATGAGTGCCTGACATACGGCAGATGAAAAGGAAGCGATTTCTAGTACCAAACAACTTGCAAAAGGAGAAACATTTGGATCACGTTGGTCATTTAAGTATCTTAAAATAGATACGCTTCATGATAATGACGACAATATCTGATATAATCACACACAAGATATTTTGTAAGACCATCCTTCCAACAAGGATCTATGGTGTGGTATACGGATTAAAAACAAACAATGGGGTCAGACTGGGCATATACGGGCACACATCCCATATCTCAAAGGATCCAGCCGCTATCCCTACCGTATTCCAAGCTCAGGTATTGCCATAAAAGAATGTGCCATTACCAATTTCAAAATATCATAAGTGTCACAACAATCAATATCCTGCCAGATATTTGGATAGATTATTTCTTATTTTGTCTAAACTCGTTTGCTCTACATTTTGATGATACCGAGCTTCTTGTAAAAGTAAAGATTTTATTTCCATTTTTTTTCCCTAATGTCTCACACAAGAAAAATTGTGACAATAAAAATTCCCGCAGCAAACGGCTGCAATATTCCCGGCAATTTGAGCAGTCAACTTTATTAAAAAATAAACATTCTGAAATAGGCTTGCAGAAATTCGTTTGAATTGTACAAGAAAGAACATCTACAAGATTCTTCAAATTGATCCTCGGCAGAATTCAGAAGGTTTCAATGAAAGCCGAAAGTACCATATCAGTTTTCTTGATAATGTACATAGAGATCTTCAAGTGCTGCAAACTGCTACTTGCAAGCAGTGATAATAAGGAAGATATGTCGATCAAATTCTCTAGACTAAAAGTGAGCAAGTAAAACTAATACATTTAAATCAAATTGAGACAGGATTGTAACAAAAGCAAAAACAACAGTATACAACAAAAACCAAACTTACCAACGAAGAGGGAATGACAGAATCTTCAGAGCTTCAAAATTATATACCCACGACAAAAAAATGATCAGAAACTCGATTTTAGATCCCGAAGGAGGCAAGCCTTCAGTACAGTATTCATTCGATAATTGCAGTAGTCACTTCCCAGACTTAACAACTAATTTATTCTTATTTCGCTATTCTTCCCAAAATATATATGTACAACTCTCAACCATCAAATATTTACACTTAAAACTTATACGTACCTTTTTCAGTACATTCTGTGGCACAATCTCGCACTGTTGACAATTCACTGACATATTTCTGAAAAAAAGAAAAAGGAAAAATTAAAATATTTAAGGATTGTCGTTCAAGTAGGATATTTTCATAAGGAACTTAAAAAATATTAATAAGAACAATTTATTAGATTTCGACAGTATGCAGAAGGACTTCTCCAGAATTGGATAATTGAATTCGTAAGCATTTATCGTTATTCTTGTAAGATAGAATGTCTTCAGATGAGACACTTCTATTTTTCATTTATATTAAATTTTTAGTACGATTCTTGGAAAAATATGGGTGTTTCCATAATTAAGACACATTGCATTACACAATTAGTATGGCCACACGACGTCGTATAGATCTCGCCGATATTTAAGAGTTTTCAAATGAAATACCTTCCGACTGAAGCAAGGAAAGTGATATCGAAAAAGAACCTTGTGTAAGTGACCCTTCTTGAAGCTATACCCGAAATATAATATGTAAAGCGGAGGAATAATGATGATAATCCTGATGAAGGAGAAAATAACTCATTTGTTGGCATGCCCTTACTAAACTAAATTTGGAAAAAAATTGTACATCACGTCAAATGTTCCTGAATTTCATCAGACTGAGGACTGGGCATACTTTTCACAAGTACATGTCACAAGTGAGCATTTTCTATCATTTGCTGGGAGAAGACATACTTAAAAACATCTTCTTTCAAGACAATCTGTATAGTAGTAGTATCGAATAAAAAGGTATATTTACCCGATTAGGGGATCAAATTGAGAAACAGTTACCGCGAGTGCTGAAGTAGGCTACCTTTATTTATGTACATATATTTCAAAGTGAATGTCAATCGGTTAGTCGGCTCCAAGTTCCTTTCGAATTTACACAGTATCATGCCGCCCCATGGATATCTCTCATTCGATAAACTGCGTAAAGTTCGATCATTCATTGAAAATTTAAAACGAATTTTCAAGATACTTCATCATCTCACCAATTATCAAGCTGTTGATTTAATTCACGAGTAGAAGAACACTCAAACATTATATGTCCGCATGAAGTAAATATTTAATAAGAGAAAAAGTTATAATCATAAGGCTAACAAGGAGAGGGTGCCTACTCGTCATCAACGATTTCGTCCAAATTCACAGTATAAGTAGGTTTTGACTAGAAAAAAAGTGACGTAAGTAGTGGGAGCTTCAGATGACGAAACGAAACGGAAATAATATAGGGGACCCCGGGGTTTTGCGGGCTTAAATGCTTAACCTTCTAGCAGGATAATTTTTCTTGATTTTTTTTTAAATGGTAAAAAAATGTGAAACGAATAGTACGACACTATTAAACTTAAATCAGTGTGTAGATATATACAGGATAAAAGTCGACGCAGTATGCTAAAGTAACCAAAAGAATTACATTAAGATATAAAAGGATCAAGGTGTTGCCCACCAAAAGGCGGTCAGACCTGCTAGAGGGTTAAATTTGCAAATTTTCGTGGGAGTTGTCGCGGATAAATTGCAACAGAATTTGAACGAAAGTGCCAAATTCATTCGGGTGAAATGTCAACCACAGAAGAGGTATGTAGAATTTCGATTTTGTATGTATTATTTACGTGTGTTGGCAAAGATCGCCGGTAGATGGCAAAAAGTGTGTATGCAAAATTTTTATAGATTTAATTTTTTTTTTGAAACAGGTAAATGACATCCGATCTTCCTAAATTTGTGTACAGAAAATCTCTTAGTAAAAGCTCAACAATAAAAAATAGAAAAATGGATTAATCGATAAGTTCTAGAAAAACATTTTGAAACAGATTTTTCAGACAGAATTTTTGGCCGTCGAAAATTAAATATCTCAACTTAATCGGAAGGAGAGGGAAAATATGTTCAAATATTCAGAAAAAAATTACAAAAACGCTAACAGAAGGAATTTTGCAAATCGGATAATAATTACCCCACCTCCCTCAGAATAACCGAATTGCGTAAATGAGAGACTTCTTCGCATGGGTGTATATGAATGACCTTTTTACATTGAATTCATCATCCGATTTTGAGAGATTGTGTACGAATATTCTACACAGATGGTGGAATATAAAATAAATACCTCTACCCGTAGAAAAATATATATAGATATTTTTTTATTATTATAATAATAACATATAAGTAATGCACCACGGGTTACCACTCTGTGACCCGCTGCCGTACGATTCTCGTAATAATTTCAAAAATCATAAAAAGTCACAGATAATTAAGCAAAAAGAATTTTCAAAAACTTTTGGGGTTTGGCCGAGAGAGAGATAAAGGGTGGTGCAGCTAATTAATATAAGTTGAAAGTAATTTAGCAAACCTCGCAATCTTATTTTGGAAAATGCTTCTCTTTGGGATAAAGACTTCTCGGTGTTTCTATATGATAGATAGCAGATTATAGATAATTGTAACGAAAAAAAATGCCTTAAATGTTGCGAATATACACGCAAGATGGTAGTTATTAAATTTTTCCGAAAAATGTTAATTTTAACCCCGGGTTCACCTAAATTATACATTATTTCGGTTTAGCTTGGTCATCTTGAGTTCCTAATTGTGTTGAGAGTGTGTGGAGAAGGTCCCTATCCTTGTAATACCAATAATATTATACCCTAGATGAACATTAAAGTTAAATAAAGAGGAAACTCAAAGTTTTGTATGCCAACACCAAGTGGGGGTTACCCGATTTAGTTTACTATTTTTATGAAAACGTTGTATACAAAATTTCAGCTCTCTGTGTCAAGGCATTCTCAGGCAGTGTCCAAATATATAGTTAAAAACGATATTTTTGTATGGCAACCCTACAAAGGATTTGCTCGATTTCTCGCATTATCGAACTTAAATTAATTTTTTTTAAAGCTCGTGCGCAAAATGTCAACATTCGAAGTAAACGTGTTTTCGAGGTAACGTGAGACGGATATTCAAAAATCAAAATAACCTTTAATTTTATGCATAGGTGTCCCATCCATTTTACACTACCAGCATTATTTCTGTGCATTACAAACGGAATAACAAACTTTGTATACTATGAAATCATCTACTTTGAAATATAAAAACCTACCTAAAGATTTGGCAGAGAATACGAAACTTAAGAGCGGGGATTTCGTTTGACGTATGACTGGCGATGAATTGGAAATGGTAAAATGGAAGGATGCAAAATCGACATATAGGTATATACTTTGTATCGTTACTCCACAAGATTTGTCATTCTTCTACCAAGACAAAACATCAGAAGGATGTAAGTTACTTAGAACTGATTTATCCAAGTACAGTCCAGCTAAAATGGAAAGCGTATGTAAAGTGGATTTGCTGATTTTTTTTTTATATCGAAAACGGTAGGTGGCATTGGATTTCCTGGCACTTTACAGATGATACAATTGTTAACTTGTGCATAATCTATATAATGACAAACCTCCCCTCTTCTCTACAGGCGCGTAATCTAATTGGTCTTAGCAGAGAATCGCTCAGATTGGTTATTAATGCAGACATGGACGCTTCTGATATTTTTTGAAGGAGATTGAAACCTCGAAGTATATCATATGTGAAGGTCTTGCGCTTGCATCTGTAAGCTTTGTAAATCACTTGAGAATCATTTGTTTCTTTAAAAAAACAATATAACCCCATAAGGATGCTAGATTTAGTCTAACCACTTTAGACGAGGACACAGTAGATCAACTCTGGTCGCGGTGTCTCCGGAGTCCTACTAGCCTAGTCGTCCGCATACTGTTAGCCTAAGCTAACCGTTTTCACGTCTTTAATTGCTGCTCCTTGAAGACTTCTCTGTTCGGAAGAGCACCCATTTGTAAGTAACGAAAAGAAAACCAATGTTACCCACCGACGCGGTGTGGTGGAAATTCGAACACTTATTTTTCGCATTTTGTACTTCTGTGCCTCTATCTCACAGATTATGTACCAATTCCCTTCGCCTAATTTTATTCTTCATTGAGAAATCTCGATCCAACTGCTTGGCCTTTCTAAGACATATGTCATCAGTAGTCAATCATTTTATTTAATTCATGTCATTCTCAATGAGAGAATAACATCGTGTGAGGTCCTCTTCATCCTAACTGAGAAATTTGTATAGAACAGTCAAAAGACTTTTCATAGAAAAATGTTATCAATGTAAAAAATTGTTAACAAAAAAGATTGTTGCTAAAACTACAATTGCAACTGATGAAAAGAGAAAGATGAATTTTAACTGAGTGCATATATGTGAGGTCAACTCACAGTTTTCCAGGCGTATACGGCAAGCAAAAACCAGCCGCACTGAAGAGTATTAAGGTCTTGCTAATACGAAACGCCTTTTGCACTTTCAAAAATTTGTGGCAATGGTAAAAAATCAGCATTGATCACTGGCGATGGAAACTACAACCATGACTACATGCATTTTTGCACTTAATTGTGCTTGTTTTGATTTATTATTTTGTAAATTTGTTTTTTTTTATGATTTTGTATTCAATATTAAGTAATTAATCAGAGCTAGTTTTTGAAAAGTTTTAGATGCAGAAAGCAGCATTTGGGTAGTATACCAAATATGAATGTACTTCATTTATGCCCAGGCATTTCCCACATTTCTGATTTTACACAAAATAACGGACTCAGGCAGGAAAGGTATTTAATAGAATTACACAATGATGCTGTCATATTTCTAATTAACTAAAAGCGACCTCGCATTCACAGCTAATCCGCCATAAATCCCCACATACTAATCAGAAAAATCCTCAGAACTAACTAACTAAGTAAATTCAATTTAATTTTCAACTAAAGTTCTTTCCCGTTCAGCGGGAAATTGTCGTCCGTTTAAAAAAAAAAAAAAAAAGTAGTTTAAAAAAGATGTATGGTGGTTGAGAGCAAAACTAATTTTCTCATTTTTATATAGCTTCATAAAGTAAAAGCCGTTCTATATGTACGCCTTTGTCATTCCATACAGACGATTTAAAAGGTCATCAGGCTGGGGCGTAGCCTGAACATAGACGAGTTATCTGATGGAAATGTCAGTTTACGTCCTTGCAAAGTGCTCTCATTTTCAATTACGTCCATAATAATTTCACAGTCAATGTGAGGCCGTCAGTGTTTAATCTGATATTGAAACTGGTTCAAGAATAAAATAAACCAATTAGGGTAAATTGACATTGGCATCCGGTTTTATATTCAAGTGAATGAAATGCAATCGCATCGCATATATGGAAAAAGAGCTTGCGATAATAGGATGTCAAAATGACAACTTTAGTCGAGTATCTATAATTTATGTTAACGGAGCTATTGTTGAAGGATATAAAATGAATGTTATCCTTGTTGGCGTAATACTAAATATTGTTGCTGTTAATTACTGTTGTATATGTGCATATGAGGCTATACAAAAAGGAGTCTTCTGTACACAAAAACCATACTTCATAAACCTAAGAAATAGGGTAGAATATATGCTATGTTCTCATATGTATAGAAAACTTTATGTAAGACGGAAAATTCCTACTCAAGTGAAATCACTTCAAGAAACGGGTAAGCTATTGACATGAGCCCTTTTGCTATGAACAGCTCATTACCACGAATAACATAGGATAACACTAACACAAAAACTACTTTCCTTGACATGTGACATTGATGTTGGTAAGAATTTATTATAGGGCTTTGCTCAGTAAAAAAAAAAAAAATTACCTCAATTGGGTAGGTTCTTTTGATACTCAATGACCATTAAAATGAAGACCTGTAGCCGGAGTTTTCTCTAATTATATGCAAGGTTATCCTGGGATTGTGTGCCTATGTATTTAGGAAAGCTCTATTCCATGGAACTGACATTAATCTACAGTTGGAACGATCATAAATGAGCTTACTTTCTCAGGTTCATCATTAGCCAAGCTTCCAAGAAAACTGTAAACATGAGATATTCTTTAGATATGTATGGAACTTCAAATTCTTACCAAATAAAAGTTTTAAATTAGTTGGAAAATTTCTTGTTCCATGTACTTCAGATTTTCTTTTTTTATGGGGTTTATGTCAAATATATTTACATGTGGTATGTATGTATGGATTGGAAAAATAATTCTAAGGTAAAAAATTAATCCTACTGCATAGTATATGTATATTTGAGTGAAAGAGTTTTTTATTTGTATTAAATCACGGTGGTGGGTTTCATTTGCAGGATATGCATAAGATTCAGAAAAGGTAAAAATATGGTAAGCTGTTTTTTTAAGATTTCGTCACCATTGAAAAATTCGCACAAAACTCTCTTATTGCTAGTCCCCCAGAAATGAGTATTCAGCTTTCAACAAGTCACTGACTACTACTATAACAAAAATTACCTTCTGAAATTTATGCAAGTTAAGGCTGTGTGGATCCCTAATGAGCGTTCTCTTTAGATTATTTTTTAATAGCATGTTATCATATTTCTTGAAAAGAAATTGGTAAAATCCAATTTTATTGCGACTTTAGTCGAACAAGAGTAAATTTTTATCTGTCTTCGAAAATACGTCGATATAACTAAATATATTACAATTAGTAATAAGTAATAATATATTAATGGAACAAGAAGAGAAAAGAGTAGAATTAAATAAAGATACCAATAGTCAGAAAATCAAGACCACTCAATAACCATTACTATCGTTCCTCGATTTACACCGTGGATTAGTTCTCCAAAAGCACCATGTAAACCGAAACCGTATAAATTGAAATCGTGTAAATTTAAATGGTGAAATCAAATTCATGTTCTGAAAAAGTATACATCTAAAGTAAAACAACATTACACATATATTAATATATTTTGATATTATAAGTACATAGTTTTTCATAAATTCAGGCTACGAATCTGAACTCTGCGAACTGGTTCAGAATGCGATTCGAACGGACTGAGCTATAGATTTCTGAATTTGCATTAATCCATTGAAAACAGATTTATGTCTCTAATACTCCCGGATTGAATCTGGCCTCTATCGGATCCACACGTTTGAAACTGAAGGCCAGAATAAAATATCTAGGTATCATATTAAATAAAAACTTAAGCTGGAAACCACACCTTGAGGACATAGCGAATGAAACTCTTCGAGGCTTCGCGATGTGCCGCAGATTCATAAGGAAAACATGGCGACTTAAACCATGTATGATCCTTTGGATCTACACTAGCATCATCCGGCCTATGCTAACCTACTGTTCTGTGGTGTGGTGGAAGAGAATGGAGCTCGCCAATCATCACAGGATATAGGAGAAGATTCAAAGATTGTGTCTCCATAATACAAGTAGCGCTCTCAAGTCAACGAGACTTGAGATCATCCATACGGCCCGTTAATATACACGTGAAAAAGGGGGCATCAATAGCTGCACTGAGGCTGCATCTCAATCGGAGCTGGTTTCACACTGGTACAAGAGTTCCACATGAACTCATCTTTAAATTGGTGTAGTCCATCCTACCTGCTCGAGACTATGCTGAAGAGCATCTTTAAATTGAAAATTCCAGATAGGGCAGAATCGGAATCCCATTCCGTGCTTCAATCATTGACAAACCCTATCATATATACAGACGGCTCCAAATTGGAAGAGAGCACCGTAGTAGGTGTTTTCTGTTTCTGTAACGGTTTTCCAGGCGGAAGTCAAGGCCATCCTTGAAGCGGAAAGATATCATCGGACAGGCCTGGGGTACTGGTGCTTTGGGTGCCAGGTCACAGCCGCATTAGCGAGAATTAAAAGGCGGATGAACTTGCTCGTTTTGGTCCAACCTCGGAGGAAATTTCGTCCACAATTGGGATCGCACCAAAACACCCTTGCCTCTACTATCTTGACTTGAGCCGACTGCCAACACAGTGGTCACTCTCTTCTCAGGGCTCACCAGCATAGGATGGGGCTTGTTGAAGATCCGGTGTGCAGAGGATGCGGAGGGGAAACTGAAACTGTAACACATTTTCTTTGTCACTGTTCGTCCCCCTCAGGGAAACGTTAAAGATCCCTTGGCTCACAGCTCCTGAAAGAATTGCATGAAACTGGAAAGAAGGGTTGTGGGCCAAATTTGAATTTTTGTTAGACTTGGAACTTCTGAGCAATTGCTCATAAGTCTGGAGGGTGAACAATGGGTTTTGTTGTAGCCTACGTTCCAGGAGCCCTAACCTCGTTTCAATCCAATCTCAATCCATCGCTATGTAATGCGCTAATACACGCTCCATAAAACGGTCCTGGAGAAAAGTGTTCCTATTGCTGCCTTCTGAGATCGAAACTGTGTTTATCCTTTTATTTCTTATCCTATTTCTTGCTTCCTTCTGTTCTGTTGCATTGTGGGCCTTGTTCTCGTCTTTTGAAAGCTCAGAGCTCAAGCATAAATATTTTCAATCTCATTCAAATGAAAGCATGAACGCACAAGCAACCTCATAATATTTCGTTGTAATGCATACTATTCGAGCTGAGCAGGCGAGATTATTGTGTGCAACATAGTAGTTTTTTTAGTTCTTTGAATTCTAAATTTACGCGATTATTTTTTTCTCATTTTTTCAGTCGTGTTAAACCGAAACCGTGCAAATCGAGGGTTTAATTTTCTACAAATCAAGCTCATGCGCTGCATATCAGACGTTAAATTATTCTAAGGACGAATAACACGAACGAAGTAAGAGTTTTCAGTTATAGAATAGTAAAACCTAGATATCAATAAGTCGAAACTCTTCATAGAATTACAAAATTTTAACTGATAAAATAGATACTTAGGTTCTTTCGTGGAAATTATTGAATAAAAAGACACATATAGCCTAAAAAATAAGTAGATGGCCTAGGATTAATTTCTTATTTTTTAGTTATTTATTTCCAAAATGTCAGATCTTAGTAGTAGTAGAGAGAGCAGTCCAGTTAACGGTTGCTCTAAAAATGATCTTCAATCTTTCTTTAAATTCTGGTATCTTCCTTGAGCAGTGGAAATCCTACTTCATTGTACTTATAATACAATATAATACTTTATTATGGCAGAGTACAAAAAAACCTTGAAAAACGATCTTTTCAGTGCGTTTCATGATCAGCCACTAGATGATTAAGATGGAAGAACAAAGAAGACTGTTGAATGAACAGGAAGTGATTCCTAAAGATAAGCCTAATGAACTAACTGAATGCTGATATCCCCAAAATAGAGGACGCGATGGCATATTGGGAAAGGCTTAATTCCTATTTTGACAGGAGTTCTAAGGTAAATAGTCGGCTAAAAAATAGCCTATTCCAGGAACTTCTTAGAGAAGAAAAAGAAGACAACATGGAGGCAAACATTCATACCTTCTTCGTTTTTAATACACAACCGCCGTAACCAACTGCATTCACCCGTCCAACTAACCCTTCATATTCTGACCCATCGACTTTAGGCCTGGCCTTTGCCACATATTTTGTTAAATATCCCATCCACGTAAAAAATTATACTGAATTCTTCCAGTTCTGAAAACATATCATCTAGACCTGATTTTCTAAATGTTGAATATTTTTAGATTACCAACACTCAAAACTCTACAAGTACCCACTTACTGTTCATCCGCTTACTTACTTTGAAATAATATTGAGAGAAGCTTTTTTTTATGTCTTATTAATTAGTATGTTTTAAATATTACTTATTATCAACTACGGGTTTTCCAATAAGATGTGTTATTTTAATTAGCCCGCTATTTAGGTAGATGTCACTTTTAGAGCTGTCATTTTTCGACATTTGACAAGTAGAAACTACGCCATTAATCAAAATGGAACGATACACGATTCAACAACGCGTTGAAATTATTAAAATTCACTACAAAAATGGTGAAAATGTGGCAGAGACGGTTCGTAAAACTCGAACATTTTTGGGTCGTCGTGAAGCACCTTGTCGGACCGCAATACAGAAATTGGTAGAAAAATTCGAGCTGTCGGGACAAGTTAGTGATGTGAAGAATAAAACCCGTGCACGTCGCTCAAGAACAGCCGAGAATATTGCTGCTGTAGCCGAAAATGTTGAAGAAATCCCAGGTTTGTCCTTTCCTCGTCGTTCTTTGGAATTAGGCATTCCACAAACGTCATTACACCGTATTTTGCATAAAGATTTGGGTCTTAAGGCTTATAAAGTTCAGTTAACACAAGAACTCAAGCCGGCCGATCATCAACAACGTCGAGACTTTGCTGATTGGGTCCTTGAAATGCATGAAAATGATCCGGAATTCCATCGAAAACTCATCTTTAGTGATGAGACCCATTTCCACCTCGATGGCTTCGTCAACAAGCAAAATTGTCGCATCTGAGGCTCGGAAAATCCAAGAGTTATTGTTGAAAAGCCTCTCTATCCTCAACTTGTGACTGTTTGGTGCGGTTTATGGTCCCGCGGGGTCATTGGACCTTACTTTTTCGAAAATGAGGCTGGAGCAACAGTTACGGTGAATGGATTGCGCTATTGACAGATGATTAATGATTTTTTATGGCTACGTGCCATACAAGCAACGAAACCATTGATCTTTTACGGGAAAAGTTTCCGGTCCGTGTTATCTCTCGAAGAGGTGATCACAATTGGCCACCGAGATCTTGTGACTTAACACCTTGCAACTTCTTCCTTTGGGGCCACGTGAAAGAGAAGGTCTACGCCAACAGCCCAGCGTCGATTCAAGACCTCAAAGATGGAATTCGTGATGCTATCGAGGACATATGGCAGCCACTTTGCGATTTGGTTATGGAAAATTTCATGAAAAGGATATGGTCCTGTAGGCGTGTTCGTGGTGGTCATTTAAAACGTGGTGGTCATATAAAACGTGTAAAACTTCTTTGAATAGATTCCAATCTGTGATATGCACTTGGTAATGGGGAGAACTAATGATTGCAGTGTATTCTAATATGGGACCAACAATAGTAGTAGACAAAGTCCTAAAAGTATCAACTTTTTTGAATTCCTTGGATGAAACCAAGAACTTTACAGCATTTTAAACATATATATTCTATGTGTCTTGCAAATGAGAGTTTATTATAAAAAACTACATCCAAATCGTTGATTTCGCGAGCACGACTTAAAGAAACATCATTAATAACATAATTAAAGCATATCTGGCTTATAGAACGATTATAAGTTAAAATATGATATTTTGAAGTATTCACGTTGGGGCTATTTCTACGACACCAGTTAGAAAAACTATCAATATCACTTTGTAACTGAAGGCAAGAATTTGAGCAGATAATTTTTGGAAACAACTTTAAATCATCAGCATAAATTAAACAGCGTGAGCACTTGAATATTGAGCTAATATTATTAACGAAAATATTGAGTAATTTAGGACCGCAGTGACTACCCTGAGGAACTCCAAAATTTGCTTTAAAGATGTGTGAATAGTTTGTATAAATTTTGACAATTGGTTTGCGGTTTGTAAGATAATATATGATCCGATCTAAAAAAGTTGAATGAGAGCCAAGAGTGCGAAGCTTATTTATGAAATAATGGATACATACTGTATCGAATGCTTTAAAGAAAGCTGTTTAGACACAGTCAACTTGAGCTCCTTTCTCAATGGAATTGATGCAGTAATTTATGACTGTTGACCTTCCCTTTTGAAATTCATGTTACTCAGAACAGATAATTTCTTTGAATAAAAATGATATTTTAGTAGGGATAATGCTATCAAGCTACTTTGATAAAACATTCATAAAAGCAACAGCTCTATGTATAGATGTTAATACAATGACGTGCACTACTTTTAAAAATTGGTCTAATAATTGTAGTTTTTCATGTATCTAAAAATATACCAGATTTAAGTGATAACTTAAAAATATCTTTTAAAGCTGGAATAAAGGAATATTTGCAGGATTTATTTATAATTTACTTCCAGATTATTTATCACCTGTTCAACATCTGAATCATATATATAAACGAATATAGTAAAAATGCATCATCTCAGTCCAAGTTAGCCATAAAACTGTTGCAGATTCCAGAATTATCTGCCCAACTAGAAAGACTTTTTTCAAACTGGTCACATGTTCTTTCTCCAAGCAAAAATTGGTTTAACCTTTGAAAGATCTAAACGATTGCTGCATATTTATAAGTCTGCTAGAATGCTGCGAAAATGCTGATAATCTGATTAATTTTTATTAATCTAAAAAACTGTTTATAATTTAAATTTCTGATGTAATTATAATTAAGTTACGCATATAATTCTATATACACCTCATTTATTCTATATTGTCTTTATACTTACTATTATCAATCATTATTCTCAGCTTCATTAAATTATGTCGGTTATTACCCGAATTATTATTTTTGGTGCACTTGTAATCTATTTCCTAACTAAACCGATTTGAATTTTCTACATTGTCTACGCTTATAAAATATAGTGTAGACAAGAGATTACTATCTACAGGTAATTGTCGACCCGTAGACAATAATGTAGTCTACATCACATCTACATCACATTTTTTGAGATAAATGATCGGATCTTTATTTCATTATAAAGAGGAAGGTATGCCGTTAACAATGGAAAATAACATCAGCCAAATGACCACCACGAACACGCCTACAGGACCATATCCTTTTCATGAAATTTTCCATAACCGAATAGCAAAGTGGCTGCCCTATGTCCTCGATAGCCTCACGAATTCCATCTTTGAGGTCTTGAATCGACGCTGGGCTGTTGGCTTAGACCTTCTCTTTCACGTGGCCTCAAAGGAAGAAGTCGCAAGGTGTTAAGTCACAAGATCTCGGTGGCCAATTGTGATCACCTCTTCGAGAGATAACACGGTCTGGAAACTTTTCCCGTAAAAGTTCAATGGTTTCGTTGCTTGTATGGCACGTAGTGCCGTCTTATTGAAAGTAAACGTTGTCCAGATCAATACCATCCAATTCCGTCCATAAAAAATCATTAATCATCTGTCGATAGCGCAATCCATTCACCGTAACTGTTGCTCCAGCCTCATTTTCGAAAAAGTAAGGTCCAATGACCCCGCGGGACCATAAACCGCACCAAACAGTCACACGTTGAGGATAGAGAGGCTTTTCAACAATAACTCTTGGGTTTTCCGAGCCCCAGATGCGACAATTTTGCTTGTTGACGAAGCCATCGAGGTGGAAATGGGCCTCATCACTCAAGATGAGTTTTCGATGGAATTCCGGATCATTTTCATGCATTTCAAGGACCCAATCAGCAAAGACTCGACGTTGTTGATGATCGTCCGGCTTGAGTTCTTGTGTTAACTGAACTTTATAAGCCTTAAGACCCAAATCTTTATGCAAAATACGGTGGAATGACGTTTGTGGAATGCCTAATTTTAAAGAACGACGAGGAATGGACAAACCTGGGTTTTCTTCAACACTTTCGGCTACAGCAGCAATATTCTCGGCTGTTCTTGAGCGACGTGCACGGGTTTTATTCTTCACATCACTAACTTGTCCCGACAGCTCGAATTTTTCTACCAATTTCTGTATTGCGGTCCGACAAGGTGCTTCACGACGACCCAAAAATGTTCGAGTTTTACGAACCGTATTTGCCACATTTTCACCATTTTTATAGTGAATTTAAATAATTTCAATGCGTTGTTGAATCGTGTATCGTTCCATTTTTATTAATGGCGTTGTTTCTACTTGTCAAATGTCAAAAAATGACAGCCCCAAAAGTGACATCTACCGAAATAGCGGCCTAATTAAAATAACACCTTTCAAATTAAGTATCTTATTATTTTTGTACGAAATTATGTTTCTCAGTAAACTTAGTATTAAATTAATTAATTAATTATTTTAAGTATTAAAAGTCTGTAGGAGATGAACTCTGTAGACTCTAGGTAAATAAATAAAAAAATAAATATTCCAAAAAATCATTTGGTTTTTATTATACCTTTCATGTATAGAATTTCGAAGACTAAGGTTTTCTTTTGATAACTGTCCCAATCATGTTTTCCCGTGTATTTGAGTTCCTTAAATAAAAAATTGTTGATTTTTCGAGATCGAATCCAGCTTCGTCGAAAGTTTTTTTTCCGTCTGCCTGCCTTGTCTTAAACTTTCTTTTAGTTTTCATAAGAATAAGATACCACTTCACGTACTAACTAAAAGTTTTGTTTGTAACAGAGTACAAAGTCTACATTGTCGACACAATAGTTGACATTGGGTGCGTTTACTGACATGATGGCGTCCTGTAACGTTGTGATAGCGTTGTGTTGCGAACAAATGTTAAAATAATTACTTTGACAGTTAGTCACTACAGTGGTGACTCTTGTGTAACCAAATTGCAGTGAACGTAAAAGAGAATAACGTAGTAAATTAAATATTTTTGACGTTTGCAAAAACTAATTAAATTAAAAGTAAACATAAACGTCAAATTGCAAATAGCGTTATCGTAGAGAGATGAACTTTTTTTGACATTACAAGGAAATAAAGTAATGCATTGAAATTGATTTATAATAAAAATACTTTTTGGGCCATCACACAGGCAATATTGTTCTCATAAAAAAAATTGATATATTTTCTGCTTCCATATTCATATCAATGTCACTTTGACAACACAAATTTATTATCGCACAACTTTACTATCCTAAATACGGGTAGTGAAATAATGCGCGCTACCTTTTACTCTTGGCCGTCTCAGTGAACGCGTGAGAAAGTAAAAGGAAGTGACTATCTGTCATTTGATGTGTACAGTGAACGCACGATAGCGTAGTGTAGTGACTCGGTAGTGACATTATGTCACGATTTTTCTGTCGATGAACGCACCCATTGTCGACACATTAGTTGACATTAGCTGCGTTTTTTTATCTCTCTGATCTGATCCGGTTCAATTTTATGTACGTAAAACAACAACAATGGATTAAACATTGTTGTTGTTTTACGTACATAAATTTGAACCGCATCAGATCAGAGAGATAAAAAAACGCAGCTAATGTCGACATTGTGTACACTAAATTTGTTTGTCTACGCTAATGTCTACGCTAAAGAGTAGATAATGAAAGTCTACGCGGAGTGGAACAACACTGATCCTAATGCGTTTACAAGCTAAGTGAAAGATATATTTCGACTTTCTTCAGTGCTTTTGCCACTAGCCTGTCGAAAGAGCAAGGTATTTCCATAAAAATTTAACCTGAAAATATAATTCCAGAAAATCTTGCTATGAAATGAATAAGAAGATAAAATTGTGTTTTAAGCATTAAATTTATTAAATAAAATACGTAACTAAAAAATATTGGATATAAATTAAAAAATAACACAGGTACGGAATTTCACATTCTTTTCAAAGTGCTAATTACATACAGGATGATTACAAGCATAGTGAAATTCTCTTGTTTGCTGTAATAAAAACTCTATCTGGGCAATAGTTCGTTGAAAGCAACATCTAAAATTAGCGTTGCAAATTGCAGTCAATTCATGGTAATCTCTAGACTTCGACGAAAAGATAACCAAAAACCTAACTGTCATAGAAATTCTTGACTGCAAACGAGCGTTCATTTTCGTCATT
Source organism: Dioctria rufipes (assembly GCA_963924295.1). Classification (NCBI taxonomy): domain Eukaryota; kingdom Metazoa; phylum Arthropoda; class Insecta; order Diptera; family Asilidae; genus Dioctria; species Dioctria rufipes. The sequence goes on from OZ002741.1 coordinate 260,842,686, forward strand.
AAAAAAAATATAAATTGAAAAATCCACACTGGACTAATATTGGTCAAGCCAGGCAGGATTCCTTGTTATTAAAGTGCATTGATAGAAATATACCTCGCGAGATAAATTTGCACACAAAAAATTTATTTGCCCATATTATATTGCAAGAAACTGTTGTGTGATTTTTGTAAGTGACTGTGTTGTGATTATTGTGGCGACCGTATACGATTGTTGAGTGCACGTGGTACATGAAAATCCTTTATGTACGTAGCCTGACTATACTAACTGTCTGTCTGCCAATCAAACTACGTGCGGTAGAGCGGCCCGCCGGCCATTGTGGCTGAGACGCCTTTGGAGCGAGGAAAATATCCAGTTTTCTTAGTGGAAAATGCTGTCTGATTTCCCGTAGTCTTCAAGGCAAATTCCTGCGAAAGGCGCAATGGCAGGTCCTTGCCCAAAAAAGGGATAGTATGAAATATAATATTTAAATAAAAGCGCATCGCATCTCCAATTTGTATTATTTTTAATCGTATTTAATTAGTTAGGTGGGGCCCCCGAACGTCTTTGCTTGAGGCCAGTAAAATTATTAATTCGTCCTTTCATACTAGGTTATCGTAAGAATCTGTTTTAGACTAATTCTATATTTTTTACTTATTTTTTTATGCATTACAAACAGACAATGTACAATGACAATGACAGTGTACCATTAAAATTTAAATGAGATTTCAGAAGATGCCAAAACACATTTAAATCCTTTTCTGCATATCTCTAGGTTTTACAGCTTTTGTAAATGCTTTTTTCAATTGACAAGTTTAATGAGCAGTTACGGGTCTACTGCCTATAGAATATTATGGCAGTACAAAAACTGCTACACAATTTCTATTACTTTATAAACCTGAAAATAAGCTTGTTATCCAGGGAGATATACATCGGAAACAATAACACTTAATCGCGAAATGGAATGTTGATACCTACTGACAAATTTTCCGCCCCAAACCCAACCAAAACCTTCATCAACCATAGCTAAATGGGAAGGGGGGAGGGGGGGGGGTATGTATCCAACAATCTGATGGACGATTTTTGTGGTCTAGTCATTTCGTAGCTGACTAGAGAGCTCTGTTTTTAGTGCCTGAAATGTAGTATTCTAGTAGCGATGACTACACTGTGCTCAACACTATTCCCACATAAACACAAACAAAACGCAACTTATTTGATTGCTTCGCTTCGGCTAACACGAGCTCCAATTCTAGTAGCTGCATAGGATGTTCGTTCTCAGCGTGTTAAGCTTGTCATGTAATTATTCACCATGTATATAGCGCAAAGGCCTTGCTATAGACTTATACGAATGTGTATGTTTCTGATAGCTTTCAGTTTATCCTCAACACTCTACCCCCATCAGGATCGTTTCGTTTTAGATGTGAACAATAAATTTTCCATATCCTGTTAGAATGTGCTCATGATAGGGCTCTGTTTACGATGCTTGTGAGATGTGATGACATGGATTAATCACTTTACTCCCAAAATGGCAAGCACCGCATCTGAATAAACTTATGCAAAGCATATGCTGCCAGTTATTCTATTTCCGTTTTACTTTCAGCTTATTTGCATGGACGAGGATAGCGCCACGCAAATCAGCAAACCCAACAATATTTATGTAAATCGAAGAACGAGCGGATGAATGGATAAGTATCTTCGGCATTTCATATTTGATTGGATGACTTAATGAAAATCTCACAATATTTACATATAATTGTGGCTCAACAGATTAACTACGTTACACAAAGGCATTCGCCTGCGTTAAGCTGGAAAACGTATGATAAGTGCCCTTTGAAATCTTCTTCAAAAAATTAAGGGTATTTGCTTATAAAAGAAATTGGATTTTGACAGTTTTTTGAAGATTTTTTTTTCGACAACATCAAACAAAATTCTGTAGAATTTAACAAAGGCGAATTCTCAAACCTCTGAACGTCGCGTGACTTAACTTTGTATTAGAATATTGAATAAATACAGCCAAATTTATAAGAATATCTGGGCGACGTCACAAATTCATTTGATTTTTGTCAAATTCTGATTTCAGCTTCTATGTTGGAAACAAAAAAACATTAGTAGGCAGCAGTATATTTTATAAGTTCATCAACTTGAATTTGAGACAAATTAAAATCAATACATAAACATTATAACAAAGGAGAGATATTGTAGAGCTCCGTTCATTCTTCTGAGGAGCAATGTGATTAAAGTTCTAAAATCTAATGAAGCCAGGAGGTGTTACTACTCGTCAGAAGTACAGGGGAATTAATAAACTTCTGAAAATATCCAAAGTGCAAACAATTCTGAAGCGATTATTTAACAACAAAAGCAGATTAAGCTTCTCCGAGTATGACAGCAGCAGATATTTGGAAGCAAACGATAAAAAATCAAAAGTACCGAGCAGAGTGTTTGTGTTGGAACTAAACAAATATCGTGCCAAATGAAAAATTTCGCTCGGAACTTTATTTTTTATAGAGCTACTCAATTGCAATAAAAAAAAAAACGCGATTTTTCTACAATTTCGTTCGTTTAGTTGTACAATTGGAAAATAATGGACTGGATACCTCAACCTTTTTTAAGTCATGCTGCCACTCCTTTTGGCAGCTCCGCTGAGAATTATTTTCCAAAAATCTCTCGATAGTGGTTGTTTCCCGCAGCTATGGAAAATTCTTTTATTATACCCATCCACAAAAAAGGTAGTAAAAATGATATTTCTAACTATAGGCCTATTGCAAAATTATCCTGCATGCCCAAGTTATTCGAATCTAGCAATTTCCTGCAAGTATTTGCTCTCTTTAAACTAACATGGATTTATTTCGGGCAGATCTACAACCACTAATTTGTAGGAATTTCTATCGGATAACATTGGTGGGTTTTCAACAGGCTACCAGACAGATTGTATTTATACAGATTTTAGTAAAGCCTTCAACAAGTTATCTCATTGCAGTGGCGGATCTAGCATTGAAATTAAGGGGGGGGGGGGTATCTTACTGATTAAATTGAGCAATCATTCCCCAACGATTCTAAAATGGATGGAGTCTTATTCCGCCATTCAATTTCTAGAGTTTTGACGGTTTCATATGGCGTACCTCAAGGGAGTCACTTGCACCGGTTGTTCTTTATTCTATTTATTGACGACATAGTATTATCTGTTGTATGTACTGCAAGGTCCTGATTATGCTGACGATATTTAGCTCAGATTAAGTCTGTTAACGATAATGAATAGGTACAATCTGACGTAATAATTTGGTACTCAATATCGATAAATGTGAGGTTATAACTTTCCATAGGAATCAGACACCAATCACTTATTATTGAGTTCTTCAATTCCTCGATTCGTCGTGTGAGTTCTGTCTGTGACTTGGGGTGACCACAGATTGATTTTTATCTCCCATATAAACTACATGGTATCAAAGAGTGGTTCTGTGCTGGGCTTTATAAAACGTTGGTCCTGTTTGTGAGACCACTTCTTGAATACGCTAGTAAAGTCTGGTCTCTATTTTGCGGTACACACATTGGCCGTATCGAGTCTGTTCAGAGTTTTTCTCTTAGGCACCTACCCTGGAATCATTTATTAATGCTTCCACCCTATGAAGATCGCTGGAAACTTTTAAATACGCGCTCACTTGAGAAACATCGAATGGCTACCGATGTAACTTTTGTGCATCAACTTTTAACCGCGAATATTGATTCTCTGTTGTTACCTAACAAAATCTCTTTCCCTGATAGTAGGAACAATTTGAGAAGCCTACATCTGTTGCATGTTAACCCCTCAATGTCTACCTTTAGCATGTATAAATCTACTAATCACGTATGTATTTTCGTTAATATTATGGCTGAGAGTTTTGTTATTGTCGTTTCTAAGCATGTTTTAAAAAACGTGTATATAATATTTAGGGCCGTATTCACCAAGCAAAATTAAAACAAAAATTCAATTAAAGCTATTCACCAACCACACTTACCGAGTCGATTTAATGAAAATTTAATTTTAAGTGAGGCTTTACCCTCTCTTAAATAAATTTAATTTCGATATCAGCTGATTAAAGTGTCATGCAGTCAAATGTCATATTTTTAATAGCGCTGTTAAAAGTTTGAAGAAGCAAGAATTTAACTGTGTAGATATATTACGATATCAGTGAAGTGCATTAAAAAGTAAATACAAATTAATTTAATCTTAATTATTGCTATGGATTTTTGGTTCAATGACCACTTCATTTAGATACATGTCAGTGGAAATCATATATGATTCGATTTTTCTTTTTTAGCGCCCACAACAGCGATAATAGTAATTATTGCGACAGCTGTTTTAAATCTTTTAAGAGACAGGAAAATTCCACCAATCGAAATTGAATTTGACAACCTACAGCAATCTCAAATGAATATAAGGGATACTCAGACCGATTTTTCTGCGCGTAATTCAGTTATAGCTAATTTTTTTTAAATCAATTTTAATGTGTGAATTGCTTAATATGGGCTACTTTTTAATTAAAACGAATTGTACATATATTATAAAAAATATTTTAAATAATACATAAAAACTTCTTTAATAATATTTAAATTACATGAACTGTCACGAGAACTGTCACTTGCCAAATTCGGAAATCTTGCAGCTGATAGTCCGAAATGTCCGAAATTGTTTATTTTATTAAGGTTGGTGAATAGCTACAAAAATTTAATTGAGGTCCCTCAATAATAATTAAATTAAAATTAAATTTGTATTAAATGGCTGGGTGAATACGGCCTTTAATCTTTTTTGTTAGATTTTATTTTCTTTTAATGTTTTCTGTTCTATGTTGCATTGCATGTCATTTCATGTGGTGTTTGGTTTATGTATAGTCTAACATACTAATACTAACACCGACTTAATGATGAATCTAATGTATTGTTGACCATGTCACTACAGCGATCTTGTGTTAAGCTGGCTATGATAGTATAAATTAATAAATAAATATATTAATCTTTTCTTCTGAACTCGCAATCCCAGTAAAGCATAACGATAAACGTATACAGAAGCTTCTTCTTATTGAATATCGTTTTAATTTTTTATCTTCTTCTGTCCTTTACCGGTAAAAATATTTTTAATGTTTTCAATCGAAATTTACTACCTAGAAAATAAAAAATATCGTTGAAAAATATTGTTGTTTCTTATTATAATTATTTATTCCCTTAAACATTAGTAATTAACTTAGCTGTTGTAATTAATTAGTAAATAAGAAGAAGTTGTATTAATTAATTTGACTAATTACGTAATTGTCAGTATATAGTGTAGAGTAAAAATTTTACATTTTAGTTGACTCGTACTGAGTCGGAGCCATTATCCGTTTTAGTTGGTTTTAATATCGGAAGGAACAAAAAATTACGAGAACATTTAAGGTTTGTTCCAGACCCCTAGACCACAGATCAATAGGATTACTCCAATAAAAGTAATAAAAAGCGTTCATTGAATTGATATACATCGTATGAAGAGAATCATAAAACACACTAGAGTTTAGACCATCTCCTTATACAGTACAGTACAGATGAAGTCAAGCAAATTATGATTTAAAATCGTCGTCTGAGGGAATTGGTTCATAAAATTTTAACTGATGTTTTGTGCATGAAATGTGTTGAAGCGCGGTTGGTTGCAAAAAGAACATCAGAAAAAAGTTGCTGAAGAGGTTGTTCCTGAATATGCAACCGACCACACGTTCATGAAATTCTTTATTACCGTATACATGGGTTTATGAATACGAGATCGAAAACAACCAACAATCCTCCAAATAGTGCTTTGAAAATGAACTAAAACCGAACAAACCGCGCCAAACGCAATAAAGTCTATATGAGAATCAAAAGAAAAAGAGAGTTGAAAACGATGCTCAAATCCATAGTCTAGTTTTGTTATCAAATCAGTGAAAGTCCGTCTAAAGCAAAATCGTTTTTATCCGAACCAACAAATTTTGACATCGTCGGAATTACTGAGAATTTTCAAAATTGTGGCGGAAGTAAAGCCCACATGATTGATATAACTAATACCAGGAGCTGCTGGAGATACACAACTTTCCAAGCACCTTAAGCTTAGTGTTATAAGATAGCTTTATTCTCACAACTTATAAGCACATTCGGATCTCGAAACAAGCTCATAACAAAATTTAGAATACATTAACTGATCCTTATCACTCCCCGAGATACAAAACCTTTTACAAAACTTAGTTTTCCGAAAACTAAATTTTCGAATTCTTCAAACTTTTTAAAAATTCATTGAACCAAGGCTGACAATAGAAGATAAACTTACCAGTTGAAACCCAGTTAGAAAAGCACTCAATCAAAGTAATTACTTAGTAGAACTGATGGAAACATTCTTAACGTGAAACAAGTAGATGTGTCAACTATCTACGAGCCATCTGAAGATCAGAGAGCTGTTCGAGAACAATAGCATTTAGGGTGAAAATGGCTGTATGAAAACTACAGAAAAGCTCCCTAAGTGTAGCAGTTGTAGGGTAGAGCATCAGTTTTCGAACCACTTCACATAAAACACTAAGTCCGTTTCTGACATAGAACAATTAGAAATCATTGCAATAATGGATCAGGTGTTGTCCTTGGGTGAATTAAGGTTTTTTGGGTAGATTATATCCCACTCTAAAAATTATTCTTGTAAATCAAGAGCTCATATCAATCCTGCAGGACGTCAGATTTGAAAATTATAAAAATTAAAACAAGGAAAAAGCCTAGAATTGGTCTATGACCAAAAATTATAAATTGCCTGTTTGTGATTTGGTATGGTCACCCCTCTGTGAAAACTTGATTGTTAAAATTGTTTATGCATTGGGTCTTCTTGCCACTGCCCAAATATAGGAGTTATATACAAATCTAGGTCTGATATGAGACTTGTAGATTTGCGTCACGTCTGTAGGAGTAAAAAAATTCTTTCATCTTTGCAAGAACCCCAGACGCATTTTTGGCAATATCAAAAATATGACCAGACCAAATAAGATTGCTGGACAGTTCAATGCCTAAGATGTTAAGAGATGGTGAGTTCGAGATATCTTCTCCATCGACAGAAATGGGTTGAGTGGGGTTGGAGTACGTTTGAGTGATAACAGATAATATTATGTTTTGAAGCATTAAACAACATCAGATTCGCTCTGCCCCAAGCGACTAATGTTGTGACCTCATAGTTTAGTGAACTGAACATATGGCTTCGTTCGTCAGCAATAACATTCCCACGGGAATCAGCTATAAAATCGAAATAGTTCACGAAATCAAGGATACTGTCATTTGCAAAGCTATGAATAGGATTGAAAGTGAGAGCTAGTAGATCATTAGTAAAAATGATGAAAAAGTATGAAAGAGCACAGAGCTTTGCGGTATGCATGGATTATAAACGGTCAGAATAATCTCCGTCTAATATAACTTGAATTGAACTGCGGTAGAGAAAACTTTCAATCCATTTTGAGAAAATGGGGTGTTGATCTAATGCCTGAAGTTTAGCTAAAAGAAATGGATGACAGACTCTATCGAAGGCCTTCGAGATATCTAATGCAAATGATCTCGGTTTCACCGAAATTATGTAGACATTGATTTCAACGCTCGGCCAGCACGGAAGCCGTATTGACAATCGTTAATAATGTGATTAGTTTCTAGATACTTCATCAATTGGGTGTTTCGAAAATCTTCGGAAGAATCGAAGGAAGGGCAATTGGTCTACAATTTGATGGATCGTTTGCCTTCTTTTTGGGTATTGGCTGACCATGTGCCACACTCCATGCCGAAGGAAAGACTCCTGTCGAATAGGACAGGCGAACTAGTTTACGTAGAGATTTAGCTAAAGAAGAAGGTAGAAGTTACGAGTACTATCAAGCTCAGCAGCCTACACATTGAGACCTGTGAGCACTTTGAATAGCTCCCTTCTGAGAAAATGCAACGGTCTTTGCCTGCATGTAATTGCATGCTGGTGAAGAAGGAAACTTTTTAAATTTATTTCAAAATAAAACTATAGGAAACTGCAGACTTCTAGATTTCCAATTAGTAAGTTGTCGAATAGTTTTCAACATGCGAAATATTATTCGACAAACAGTGGGTACTAATTACAATTTCATGGACGAAACTTTACCGATACAGCGAAATTGAGAAAATTTAACTTGAACTAATTAACCCTTGAAATTATTTTGGCAACTTTGCTGCAACAATAATATAATTGATATAATTGATGAACCTTAGAAAATCGTGTATGTACCGTAACATAATTAAAAGCAAATTTCCTTTAATCCCCCATATAATGCGGGATGAATGAAGCCTAATTTTCTTCAAACACCTCATACACAGCATATTGGAATATGAAGGAAAACTTTTTCCCATATATCATTTCAAACGTACCAAGTTCAACTGAGCGGATAATGGAAAGCTTATAGAGTTCATAAGTTCTTGAACTCAGTGGTTGAGGATGGCCTAAATGTCTTTCTCCAGCAGAGTGTATTCCCTGCAAGGCTATCGTTAGCGTTTCGATTATGTTTAATCGACCATAAATTAAAGGCCTACCAAGTAATTATCATCAATTCTGTACGCTGAGATTCACGCAAATTACTCGCCCTTCATTCAGGATAAATCCCATTGTGCTGAGGTTGACACGATATTGGTGGTATCGTAAATTTTCCTTGTTGGCCTCAGGGCTTATGTTGGCTGGTGGCTATATGTTGAAGCTTGAGACATAGTTGCTTTATGAAATTCATTGCTGTGATCATATTTCAGTATCGGATTAATTAAAAACAATATAAATTTCGTTTCCATTGTTTAGCATGGCGTGTATGAGTACTTATAGTTTATTATTGCTTCCAAGCTAGCTTCATATGATAATAAAAGCCAGAAATAAGGGACAAAAGTGAAAAAGCCCCATAAAATGGCACTCATTACCCCAAGTATTATTTGAAAAAATCTATCCTTCTACTAACGACTGTTATGAACTTTGAACCATACAATCCATAACATTGCATTGATCGAGCCATATTTTGTATAATATGGGGCATGAAGATATTGGTACTCGTGGAGGTAATCAAATTGTGGTATATATGTACAGGGTGCGACTAAAGTCAAGTAACCGAATTATATATTACTAAAAACAAACAATGACGGAATACAAAAACTTGGTTTCTTATTAAAAAATCTGAGAAAATTATACAAAAACATACAAACAACTACATTTTATGTTCAAAGTGTGAATCACCTTCATCAATACATTTTTGGCATCGCTTATATACGGTAAAATGGGCCTTCCTACAGAATTCTGCATTGGCACGAAGAGTTTGAAATTCTTCTTCAATCCTCTCTTTTAAATGTCGTATATTGCGTATTGGGGTGGCAGAAACTTAATATTTAAGTACTCCCCATAGGGCGAAGTCACACGGCATTAAATCTGGCGACCACGCAGGCCACTCAATTCTGCCTCTTCTTCCTATCCAATCGCCAAACTCGTCATTTAAAAAAGCACGAACTTGTAGTCTGCACTGAGGCGGAGCACCGTCCTGTTGAAAATATTGAATATCATGTAACTCTAGATTATTTATAAGTTCTCATTATATATTTTATTGTAAACGCGGTAAACGCGTTAAAATAGTCGCGCGTGATTATTTCTGATAGCGTTAACGGTGGCGTGGCGTGTAAATATGAAATCAAATAAAAAATTACGACGAAAAATATTTTCATCAACAATGTTTTCCGTAAAGGCTTTTTAATCGCCCTTCGTTGTAAACTATCAAAGAGCAGCAATTAAAAAATCAGCTCCATCTGAACAAAATAATCAAAAACAAATCAATCAAACAACCTGCAACGGAAAGTATAGCATTCGAACAAGTCTGGACTCTGTCTATAATATCACAACGGGCACCACTGCCTTGTGGAGGTGGTTTTATTCTTGCTTCCATCAGCAATCGAACAACATCCACAAAAATGTATGTCATTCGAACTCGTCACGAATCTACCTATGACGTCACACACTTCTGTTGCTCGTTCGCCATTTATAGTGTAGCTACACTCAATACAAAATGGTTCTAAATCAAGGGATACAATTGAAAAAGTGCTTCGATGGGATCTACAAACAATGCTATAGTGGTAGCATGTGTTAGGTTAATTTCATTCAAAGGAATATACAGGGTTTTCCAATAAGAGGTGTTATTTTAATTAGCCCGCTATTTCGGTAGATGTCACTTTTGGAGCTATCATTTTTTGACATTTGACAAGTAGAAACTACGCCATTAATAAAAATGGAAATATACGATTCAACAACGCATTGAAATTATTAACATTCACTATAAAAATGGTGAAAATGTGGCAGAGACGGTTCGTAAAACTCGAACATTTTTGGGTCGTCGTGAAGCACCTTGTCGGACCGCTATACAGAAATCGGTAGAAAAATTCGAGCTGTCGGGACAAGTTAGTGATCTGAAGAATAAAACCCGTGCACGTCGCTCAAGAATAGCCGAGAATATTGCTGCTGTAGCCGAAAGTGTTGAAAGTGTTGAAGAAAACCCAGGTTTGTCCATTCCTCGTCGTTCTTTGGAATTAGGCGTTCCACAAACGTCATTACACCGTATTTTGCATAAAGATTTGGGTCTTAAGGCTTATAAAGTTCAGTTAACACAAGAACTCAAGCCGGCTGATCATCAACAACGTCGAGTCTTTGCTGATTGGGTCCTTGAAATGCATGAAAATGAACCGGAATTCCATCGAAAACTCATCTTGAGTGATGAGGCCCATTTCCACCTCGATGGCTTCGTCAACACGCAAAATTATCGCATCTGGGGCTCGGAAAACTCAAGAGTTATTGTTAAAAAGCCTCTCTATCCTCAACGTGTGACTGTTTGATGCGGTTTATGGTCCCGCGGGGTCATTGAACCTTACTTTTTCGCAAATGAGGCTGGAGCAACAGTTACGGTGAATGGATTGCGCTATCGACAGATGATTAATGATTTTTTATGGCTGAAATTAGATGGTATTGATCTGGACAACGTTTACTTTCAACAATACGGCGCTACGTGCCATATAAGCAACGAAACCATGGATATTTTGCGGGAAAAGTTTCCGGACCGTGTTATCTCTCGAAGAGGTGATCACAATTGGCCACCGAGATCTTGTGACTTAATACCTTGCGACTTCTTCCCTTGGGGCCACGTGAAAGAGAAGGTCTACACCAACAGCCCAGCGTCGATTCAAGACCTCAAATATGGAATTCGTGAGGCTATCGAGGACATAGGGCAGCCACTTTGCGATTTGATTGTGGAAAATTTCATAAAAAGGATATGGTCCTGTAGGCGTGGTCGTGGTGGTCATTTGGCTGATGTTATTTTCCATTATTAACGACATACCTTCCTCTTTATAATGAAATAAAGATGCGATCATTTATCTCAAAAAATGGCATGTTTCTTTGAATATCAAAATAACACCTCTTATTGGAAAACACGTTATTTTTCTTATAATAGATCAACGCAATGTTTGTTTCGAGTGGAGGTGTTTTCAGTTTCTGTCGGTAGGTCGATTAGGTAGCATTTCGTTTACCAGCTAATATGTTCAAGGCAGACCGCGAGGGCGAGAGGAAATAGTGAATTCTTGACGGGAATTTCAAGTTGTCTAGGGGAATATGACTTTAGAGCAGAGATCTTGAAATATGATAATGATGACAAAAAGGTACAGATGGCTACAAATAAGTAAATGAGCAATTATTGATATTTTAAATGAGCTTATTTAGAATTTATTTGTCGCCGTTATGCATAATCACGAATCTACTTTTTTATATATTTAGTTTACTCCAAAAATTGCTACATCTCATAAGAAGGCACCGAATAATATACTTTGTTGCAAAGGTATAAACGAATTTGAAATTCACCATTTTCATATTCTGCAAATTCTTTGAAATTTCATTTACAAAGCTCAAATGCCGTTATTACCACGCAGCTTACCCACTACATTAGAACATTCTTGAATCTCTCCATATTCTGAAAACCATTTATCATTCCTTCGTTTTCGAGAAAACTGAAAATTTAAAATTTGTTTATAGCTTTTATTGAAAATGTTGAATAAACAACTAATATGGAAGGGAATCGGGTGAATACTTAAGCCACACGCGAAATGGATTAGTGTGCTGTGTTTGTGTTCACTTCGTCATGGCAGTAGTGAAATCGTAACATCTTGAATGGGAACCTTTTTTTATATTCCAATTTGCTGTGTAAATAACCAAAACGTTTGCGCCTCCAAAGAAATATAGGGCTGCGATTGAAAAGAAGAAACCTTCTGACATTTATTGATTAAACAAATCGCTTCTGCTATACATATTAAAAAAAAATATATATATATCACGAATAATTATAAAACAAGATAATATATTTTTTTTAAATATATTGACTTGATTAAAAAACGATTTTCCGCTGAAATTTCACCGACTGTTTCTGTAAAATTGCACCGCACAATTCATCACGTTAAATTAAAAGCTAACAGCTTTAATTTCACAAAACACTAAACTCTATAAAACTATACACGTGAAATTTTATAAAGTTTCACTGAAGTTCCGGAACTCTGAAATATTTTCTTTCAGAATCGTCAAAGTAAGTTCATCCAAGTTCAATTCGACTGTCATGAAGGGTATTTTTCATGTACACTGTATTCGAACGATATCCCGCTGTTTTATTTGTTATTTATTCAATGATTGAAACAGAGTGTATATATAATATACAAGTAAATGGCGACCTGACTATGATTATTTCTTTGATAACTTTTATTTTAATTTGAAAACACTGCAATTCATGCCAACTCTCACATACTCGATCGTGGGTGCTTAAGCTTAAGGTTAAGAGTAAGGTGATTAGGCCACTAAGACCCTGCGGACACCGCGACCAGAGATCACTGTTGTTTCCTCCCCTAGAGTGGTTAAGCTAAAACTAGCTTTTTACGAGCTTTTATGAGTTTGCTTGCAAGCCATATTTTGAGAGATAAATGCTTCTCCAGTGATTTCAATCCTTAAAGGTGCAGCGCGAGAAACTCATTGTCTTCTTCGCACAGTCGACACAGTTCACTATTGCAGTTGCCTATTTTCTTCAAAAAATAACTCCTTGGTGATTAAGACATAGATAATTTATTGGAATCGCTTTAATAACTTTTGAACTCGTGGTTATTTAACGGTTTTGTAATATCATAATCTTATTGCTTCCCCTCGCACCAAAACCACGCCACGCCGCTGAGCGTTAACTCAGTGTTCTTCAACCGCCGGTCCGCGAAAAATTTCGGTCAAATCGTAAATCACCGTGGTGTTTTATGTATAAAACTATACAAATACAATGTATAATACCAATATAATATCAAAAATTAATGTACTACTTACCAAATAGTTACAAAACTATGAATTAGAAAAATACTATTTAAAAAAGTTATTTTCTAACAAAACACAGCAGAAACTATGGACGCCGCTACTGAAATGGCCCCAAAGCAACGACCGCTCGTCTACAGAACTAGTTTACTGCGAATTATGATGGTCTGCTCTTCTCTAATGAAACCAAGTCTAGCTCCAATAAATTTTGTCGACTTCGTACGGCTTATCAAAATACGCAAGCGCCACGTCAGAGCGTCTGCCGTATTGCACTGATTGTCTACTGGTGACAAGAAACAGTAATCTTGATTTGTTGTGCTAGTACGTATATTTTGTTATGTGTTTTTTTTTTTTTTTTTTTTTTTTTTATATTATTAAGCCAAGCTCAGGGGATACCCTATGATGCAAAGCACAGCATGACAGGAAGGAGATAGGGAAAGGATTAGGGGATATGAGGAGAGTGGCGGAGGTGCCGATGTATGTCGCCCTTAAACTTCCGCAGATTGTACGCCGGAGGAAAAACAGAAGATGGTAAGCTGTTCCACATTCGCACTGTTCGGGATAAAAAAGCATCACGGAATTTTACTGTACGGCCGAAAGTAATTTGAAGGGTTAAAGGTTGTGCGCGGTTTGCAGCGCGAGTATTGCGTGCAGGAATCATTCTACAAGGGATTAGACTAGATATTTCATCAGAACATTGACCATGCATATAGCGATAAAGGAGCGAAAGGCATCCAACATTGCGGCGGTGCTCGAGTGAGTCGATATGACAAGTTATTGCCAAATCGCCAATGAGCTTGAAGGCTCTCTTTTGGACAATATCCAATGAAGCTAAGGCTGTGCGACCAGCCCCGGCCCATATATGGGAGTTGTACTCCATTCTAGGTCTAATGTAGGACTTGTAGAGGAGCGCTAGATTTGACGGGCTGAAATATTTCTTACACCTTTTCAGAAATCCAAGACATTTCGATGCTTCTTTGGCAACAGAGAAGATGTGATCTGTCCAGTTTAACTTACTGGAAATATTAATGCCAAGAATGCTTAGTGACGGTGAATCAGAAATTAATGCTCCATCAAAAGAAACGGGTGTGGTTAAGTTATGATCTTGTTTTAATGAGATAAGACAGCTTTGGGACTTTGATGCATTGAATTCGACGCGATTCGCTTTGCCCCAAGCGAGGATATTGTTAAGATCGTTATTCAATGATCTAGTCATGCAATCTCGTTTAACACATGCAGCATTCCCCCTGGATTCCGCAAGAGTGTCAAAGGAGTAAGCGAAATCAAGAGTACTGTCATCTGCGAAACTATGGATGGGATTGAAAGTAAGGGAAAGCAGATCATTAATGAAAATTAAAAAGAGAGTTGGAGAGATAACAGAGCCTTGAGGTACACCGGCATTTATGGGATGCGGTTCAGATGTAACGCCATCTAATACAACACGTATTTGGCGACTAGATAGGAAACTTTCAATCCATAATAGAAGAGGAGGGGAGAGACCAAGTGCTTTGAGTTTGGCTAAAAGGGCTGGATGCCAGACTCTATCAAAGGCCTTTGAAATATCTAGGGCAACGATTTTAGACTCACCAAAATTGTGAAGACTACGGTTCCAACGTTCCGTAAGAAAAGTCAGCAAGTCTCCAGATGAGCGTCCAGCTCGGAAGCCATATTGGCGATCGTTGATGAGATGATTAGTTTCAAGATACTTCATTAATTTAGAGTTAATGATAGATTCAAAAACCTTTGAAAGAATCGAAGTGATCGCAATTGGTCGATAATTTGAGGGATCGCTACCCTCTCCCTTCTTGGGAATAGGCTGAACGTGAGCTAGCTTCCAAGCAGTTGGAAATTTTCCTGTCGAATAAGACAAGTAGAAGAGTTTGCGCAGAGGTTTAGCCAAGGAAGAGGCGCAGCTTTTAATTAACAGGGGCGAAAAACCATCAGGGCCTGCGGCTTTGGAGACGTTGATCCCCTTAAGGACCCTGAACACATCCCTCGTACGAATGTGTATTGGCTCTTGTACACATTCACACGGGCGATGCAAAACAGGTGTTTGTGAAGTTGGTGGAAGGCGAGAATTTGAAGCGAATCTAGCAGCTAAAATATTAGCTTTATCCAGGGAGTCAACAATCACTTCACCATTATTAAGTAGTGAAGGTATAGAGGAACTGGTGAAATTGTTCCTGATGGTTTTGACCAGGGACCAGAAACCTTTGCTACCTTTGCGGCTTGCCAAGATTCTTTGTCTAATATTCTGGTCAAAAAGAAATTTTTCTCTCTGGATAATGGACTTGCAGGTGTTCCGTGCAGTCTTGTAGACTTGTTTCATTTCCGGACATGGATGCAATTGATAGGCGCGAAAAGCAGACTCTTTCGCTTTTATAGCTTGGTTGCACTTATCGTTAAACCAGGAGCGATCATGCTGTTGTTGAGACCTGCTGTAAGAATACGGAATGTATTCACGCATGCCAAGATTTAGTATGTTACTAAATTGTAATGTGCATTCATCAACATCCCTCGCAGCAAAACAGACCGACCAATCAATTTCTTTAAGATACTTATTGAGACTTTCCCAATCAGCATTCTTATAGTGCCAAAGAAGCCTACTTGAAGGTGGAGCAGTTGGGCGGCACAGGTTTGAGGTGGTAAATTGAGCCGTGATTAAACAATGGTCTGAATTTCCAAGAGGGGAACCGACTGAAATGGAATATTTGTCAGGATGGGATGTTAGAAACAAGTCGAGTAAATTAGCTTTATCTCCAGCTGCATCAGGAATTCGCGTTGGTGCATCCACTAGCTGTTGCAAATTAAATGATTCACAGAAGAGTTCAACGAAACGGCCCGCAGGACTTGTGGTAGAAGAATGTCTGAGCCACGGTATATTATGAACATTAAAATCGCCTGCCAGGACGATTTCGGAAGAGGGGGAGAGAGAAAGCAAATGATCAATATTGTTGGAGATATTGTCAAATACGGATACCGTGTCGTCATCAGACATATTTGGGCTGCGATAAAGGAAACAGAAGTATATGATGTGCTTGTGAAGTTTGAACCTAATCCAGATGTAATTAAACTCTGGATTGGCAGAAGGAAAATCTTGAAGAATAGTAAAGGCAACATCATTCCGAATATATACTGCGATCCCTCTATGCTGAGAAAAAAGAGGCACGAAGCTGTAACCAGGGACGTGATACTGATTAATATCAGCATCAGAAACGACTTTGGTTTCACTTAGCGCAAGAATTGCCGGATTTTTTGAGTTAAGGTGGCAGTACACCGAAAACCGATTTGCTCTTAATCCGCGAATGTTGCAGAAATCTAAAATGAAATTCTGCATGCTGAAGGCAAAAACAAAAAAGCAAAAAAAAAACAAAAAAGCGACACACAGCAACACAAATATTTGGGCGCCGCCAGCAGCAGTCAACGACACAGCGAGGTAAAAAAAAACAACAATAGTGTTATGCCTATTGCTGCTTTCAATACCTCAGACCGTGCAGTTCAATGACCACAGCTGGGTGCACCCGAATTGATGATCAGTGACAAGTGCTAATGCAATTGCACTGATCACAGATGAAAAGAAGGAAAGGAAACATTACCGTGCTGCTGGCTTATAAAATGTTGATAGGGCATAGAAGAGCCCTTCAGTTGGCTGATAAAATTTATTTTAATAATTTATTAAATAACGGTCGCATCGTTGTGCAAGACAAGCGACTTTTTTCGTAAAATTTGACACCCTACCCACATTATGGAGACAAAAAAGTCAAAGAGCGAATTCTTTTAACGTTCTTTAGTATAGGCAAGAACAATATTCAGGAGAAAGATGGTGATTGTGCCGAAAGTTTGCCAAGTAGGTAACCCTCCTATAAATATCTTAACTATGAACCACTGACATAATATAACAATGAACTGAGCGGTTTGCTATTTCATGTGGCACAAAAAATATTGTGTTTCTGTATATATGTAGCAGAGTTTGGGCACCCTTTAAATCATTTACTACATAAAAACATGTAAAACTCAACCAATCAAATGAAATTTTACATCCGAAAATCGAATTAAATTAAAAAAATATATTTTCTTGTGTCCAAGTGATATTTTAATCGCTTATAAGAAATTAAACTCATTCCGACTTTAATTTTCAAAAGCTTATTTTTACCTGAATCCTGCGTATGAGCAAGAGAGACGGAGCATGGTAAACACCAAGGTATATAGAAGACAAGGTATTCCCGACTCGAACCACGTTCTGCCATTTTTGTTAAAACTCTTTTTCCCTTTTTCATCATTCACTGAAGTACGTCACAGGGCATCAGCTGTAATGTGTCAAAATTCTTTGCGCTTGTACTGCCACTGTCAGATTTCCTTTTTCTTTTTTATTCTTTCACTGAAGTACGTCACAGACTATCAGCTGTTTGATCAGCTGTGATATGTCAAAATTTTAATGGGCATACCTTGTTTCTTCTATATACCTTGGGTAAACACTATCTTTACCTTATTCTTCCTGCAGTGATTGCATCTGCAGCCAACATAAAAACATCAAACGGCATAAGAAAACGTTCAGTAAGCGATATTTTGTGTTGGTAGCTCCAACTCTGCCATAGGGCGAAAGAGAAAACTATAAAACTTGTGCCATTCCTTCCTATAGGAAAATGACAATACGCTCAGTCCAATATTATAAGTCAGTTACTATGAACACACAATATGTGGGAATACCCGGAATTTTAATATGTACCTATGAATATTAATTGGGGGAATACCCAGAATTATTTTATATGAAATATCTCAACTATGTATGGATGTACACATTTGTTTTTTTTTTTATTAAACTTGAATTCATTTGTATTTTGTGTTGCAAGAATTTACTTCGTGGATAGTAGTTAGCAATAATTTTTTATTCGTTAATTGAAGTTTGTATATAGACAAAATTTTAAAGAAATTCTAGTTTTTTAAGCCTAGAAGAAAATTATTTTATTTTATATTGTTGGAATAAAGATTAACTTCATGTTTTTGGGTAAGTGTTAAAGAGCGACTATTTTTTTTTATTAAGCCTAACTTTTGAAAAATTAAATTTCAGTCCCAAACGACGTCTGATAAAAATAAAAGAACAATGTTTAAGAGGAAGTTCATATCTTTAGAAGTGAAAATGCAAAATTTGGATCGCCTTTCAAAAGCGGAAAAGCATCACACATTGCAAAAACACTAAATTTAAATGAGGCAACAGGCCGAACTATTAAGAAAAGTGAAAAAGAAATTAGAGGTGCTGTTGCTGCAGGCTCTTCGATATCCGCAAAATATGCACCTCGTCCACGTGCACCAATAATTGAGAAAATGGAAAAAGCACTCAGCATTTGGATTGATGAGAGTAGCAAAAAAAAAAAAGATTCCATTGAACGGTATTATAATTAAACAAAAAGCTTTGAAAATTCATAAACACCTTAAAGAAAGTGGAGAATCTTCTGTCAACCCAGATTTCGTTGCAAGTAAGGGTTGGTTTGAGAAATTCAAAAAAACGTTATTCAATTCATAGCATAAAAATACAAGGTGAAACTGCATCTGCCGATCATGAAGCTGCCAAATCATATCCAGAGAAATTACAAAAAATTATCCAAGAGCAAGGATACACAGCAGATCAACTTTTTAATGCCGACGAAACTGGGCTTTGCTGGAAAAAATGCGCAATAGAACCTTTATAACAAAAAAAGGATCGTGTTACATTACTTCTGTGCAGCAATGCAGCGGGATATTTTATGACAAAACCTCATTTATAGATCATTGAATCCCCGTGCACTTAAAGGTGTAAATAAAAATACATTACCGTTATATTGGAAAGCAAATTCAAAAGCTTAGGTAACCGGCGATTTATTTAAAGATTGGTTTCTACATATTTTTGTGCCAGAGGTTGAAAAATATTTAAAACAGAAAAATTTAGATTTCAAGGCACTATTATTAATTGATAATGCGCCAGGTCACCCACATGATTTACATCATCCAAACGTCCAAGTAGAGTTTCTACCACCTAACACTACTACATTGCTCCAGCCATTGGATCAAGGTATTATTTATACCTTTAATGGCCAGTTTCACAGTCTGAGTTTAAACCAAATATTTAGTTTAAACTCGACGAATGAGTTTCACAGTTTGGTTTAAACCCCGGTTTAGACTAGAGTTTAAACCATGCTATCCCTCGGTTTAAACTCAAGATAAAAGTATTTGAAAAGTGTGACAATTTATTTTGACAGATGCGTTGCTGGTTTGTATAAAAAAAATTATTTTTATCATGGGTTTAGATTTAGACATTTCTAGCGATGGAGAAGATTCTTTTGAGTGGGACAGATGGACAGAATTTCTCTAAGTTTTGCTAAAATTTTTGAACCTTATTTGCTTTGCTACTTCCTCAAATATCCGACACCTATTTGACGATCTCAGCAGCCCCGCAAAGCTGGAAGTTCTCAAAAGTAATACACGTGCCTAAAAGTTCGGGACCAAAATAATCCGACTAGCATTTAAAACGTTCCTGTCTAAGATTTTTAGAAAAATTATTATTCTTCTCTGTTTCTCACATACATCAACAGTCTCCTTCAAAATTCCCAAACTGGTTTCCATCTCAAGTATAGTTGCACCACATATCCTAATTGAAGGTAGTCAATGAAAATAGAGACGAATTATATTTCTACAATGCTACTGGTGCTCCTTGACTTTTCTAATGCATTCGATATTCTACATCAAATAAAATAAATATACTTTTTCCAAAAGTTCAACGAAGGTTATTTTTAGTTATCTGAATCAATGTTTTCAAACAAGAATTACTCTACCTTGCTTAGAATTAATTCAGGGGTTCCGCAAGACTCAGTTGCTGGCCCGCTGCTTTTTTATATGCTTATTAAAGTTTTTTTGGACTACCGTGCACACAGTAAAATTCATCTCTATGCTCATGATGCTTAACATTTCCTAAATTTATCGAATATGAAATGATGCAAGCAGGAAATCCAATATATCGATTGACCTTGGACAATGGTCTAATGCTGCGTCCTGGAAAAACATGTTTCGGAGCAGAATCTCGAAGTAAACTTGTTGCATCTTCTTTATTCTGCCATTTTACTTAATGAAACTCTCATACTTTGGGTTAAGACCGCCCATATTTGTAATTATGTAATTAGTAATAACCCGATCACTTGAGGTGATCACTAACATTGATCAGTATCACATCCCTGGTAACAGCTTGGTGCCTATTTTGCCTCTCCATAGGGAGATCGCAATATATACTAATGATGAGGCCTTTACTATCCGTAAAGATTTTCATTCCGCCAATCCAGACTTTAATTACATCTGGATTAAATTCAAACTTCACAGGCGCATCATCTACTTCTGTTTCCTTTATCGCAGCCCAAATATGCTTGATGACGACACGGTATCCGCATTTGACAATATCTCCAACAATATTGATCACTTGCTTTCTGTCTCTCCCTCTTCCGAAATCGTCTTAGCATTCGTTTTTGCTGGCCATAACATACCGTGGCTCAGACATTCTTCTACCACAAGCCCTGCGGGTCGGTTTGTCGAACTCGTCTATAAATTGTTTAATTTGCAACAGCTAGTGGATGCACCCACGCGAATTCCTGATACAGCTAGAGATAGAACTAATTTATTAAATTTATTTTAGACATATCAGTCGGTTCCCCTCTTGGTAATTTAGACCACTGCCTAATCACGGTTCAATTTACCACCTCAAGCATGTGTCGCCCTAATTCACCAACTACAAGTAGGCTTCTATGGCACTATAAAAATGCTGGTTGGGAAAGTCTCAATCAGTATCTTAGACATTCAAAGTCTTGGCATGCAAGAATACATTCCATAGTCCTATAGCAGATCTCAATAACAGCAAAATCGCTCTAAGTTTAACGATAAGTTCAACCAAGCTATAAAAGCGAAAGAGTCTGCTTTTCGCGCCTATCAACTGCATCCATGTCCAGAACTGAAACAAGTCTACAAGACTGCACGGAACAGCTGCTAGTCAATTATCCAGAGAAAAAAAAAATCTTTTTAACCAGAGTGTCAGACAAAGAATATTGGCAAGCCACAAATGCAGGAAAAATTTCTGGTCTCTGGTCAAAACCATCAAGAACAACTTCAGGGGTTGATTTATACCTTCACTACTTAATAATGGTGAAGTAAATGTTGACTCCCTAGATAAAGCTAATATTTTTGCTACTAGATTTGCTTCAAATTCTCGTCTTCCATCCACTTCACAAACACCTGTTTTTTGCCATCTCCAGTGTGGATGTGTACAAGAGCCAATACATATCCGTACGAGATATGTGCTCAACGTCCTTAAGGGAATTGACGTATACAAAGTCGCAGGACCTGATGGTTTTTCGTCCTTGTTAATTAAAATCTGCGCCTCATTCTTGCCTAAGCCTCTGCGCAAACTATTCTACTTGTCTTATTATTAAGCAGGACAAAATTTTTTAGTGTTAAATTCGTGGTTTTAATCTTTATCTTAGAAGATCTTAAGCCCGTTCAAAAAGGGGCATCCGTGCTCGAGCTATAGTTCCAGCAAAACGTGGCAGAAACGACACACTTATTTCTGTGATAAGTAATCAAGGACTTGCAAATTTTACTTACATTTCCGATAGGCTTTTTCTATTTCTGCCCGAACTTATTGAAAAATTGGTAACAAATCCATCGTTTAGTGACGCATTTTTATACCCTAGATGAAATCTATAGGGTATACTAAGTTTGTCATTCCGTTTGTAACACCTCGAAATAATGATCGTAGAGCAAAATGGATTGGACACCCACGCATAATAAAAGTTATATTGATTTTTGCATGTCCGTCCGTCTGTCTGTACGCATGATAACTCGAGAACGCGTATACTTAGAGAGCTGAAATTTTGTACACGGACTTTAAAAAAAAAGTAAAATTAAGTTCGAAAATGAGACAAATCGGGCAACTCGTTCGTGGGGTTACCATATAAAAGTTTCCTTTTCCGCTATATATTTGGACACTGCCTGAAAACACGTCGACGTAGAGAGCTGAAATTTCGTACATGATGTTTTACTACATTAGCAAATAAAATGTCAAAAATGGACTAAATCGGGCAGCTCCTTCTTGGTGTTGCCATATAAAAATTTAGATCTTTTACGTATACTTTGAAAACGGTCAGTCCAAGACATTTCTATTGAGCTAAAAACTGGTGCAGAATACGAAATCCTTAAAATTGGTTATAATCATTTTTTCTGTGCGACAAACCGTTCTAGAAATATATTCGAAAAACAGCTTCAAAATCAAACTTGAACAGATCGGTGATCATACGAAATTTAATACGGGCATTCATCTAGGGCATCATAAGTATTGGTCGTAGACCAATTGTAACTTTTTTACTTGTTAATTCTGGACAATGTGAGATTACATAAAACTCAACAAGTTCGCGATGTGTTATTTCAAACGAATTTAACACTAAAAGTTTTGCCTCCTTACTCGCCTATGCTAAACCCTATGGAAAAATAGTTTTCTTTAATGCTGGCACATGCACGTTCAGTAGATAACATAATCATCTCTCAATGATCGAAGGTAGCCTGCAACAAATCCCACATAATGACTGTTCCAATTATATAATGGATTTGATTTTATTTATTCCTAAGGCAGTGGATGGTCAACCGTTGCATTGACAAGTCAGAAGTATTCCAGATTATATATGAACCCAAAATTCGACAAAAAAAAATGTATGAAATGCTCACTTCAGCTGAAATAAAGTATTTTAAATATAAATTTGTTAAGAGTTTAAATATATTTGGTAAAGCTTTAAGTCCTTTTGTAAACAGTTAAAACTCATTTGTTAATGGTTTAAAGTTATTTGTTTAAGGTTTAAATTTATTTGCTGAAAGTTTAAACTCATTTGTTAATGGTTTAAATAAATCTGAGAATGCTATATGATCATATCTCAACTTAGGTTACTTTTATTCTGGGTTGTGGCCTTCTAAATACCATAGTCCAATCTACCTACATAGCATCCTTCAATTCAATCAAATTCTATCCAGAATTGAATATTTTATTACTGAACGCCTGTTTGGTACCATAAAAAAAATTGTTGAGAAGATTTAACAGCAGTAGCGTTAATATTTAGGAGCCAAATACTTATAGCATGGTTCAACTAAAGCATATGTAGCAAGTTAATTAGTGACTAATTCTCGTATTTATTTTTATTATTTAGTTTTTAGTAGTAAATTTAGGTGATTATTTCTTTGTATCGTATTTTTTTTTTTATATATTTAATTTTTTATATATATATTACCTTGCTTATATACATAGTACTTAACTTGTACAAGTAATGAACATTAGAGTTAATAAATTGAAATTAAAATTGAAGTAATTCAACTCTGCAAACTAAGTCGACTTTTCTTGAATATCATATATAATTTTTGTTTTTAATCTTGTTCAATGCGGGACTCGAACTTACAATTTTTAGAAGATCTCAGATGGAATAGAAGAAGTTTTAGAAAAACTTTTAATTTTTAAGATTTCAAATCAAATTATTAAATACAAGTGAAAAATTCAGTAATTTAATTTGGAATCGTAAAAAAAAATTTTTCTAAAAATTATTCTAATTATTTTTGTCACCATTTAGAGAAATATTTTCCATTTAGACTATGCGCCTCTCTCATTTACAGAATAGCAGAGGTTTCAGCAGAAAGCTTCACAGAGAATATAAAAGATTTAAAATAGAAAATTTATTTTATCGTATTAAAAAATCACTGTAGTTTTGCTTAATAGTCCCACAGAACTACTTTTTATCCGAAGTTATGAATACATTTTTTCATACGTAAGATCGACCTAGTTAGAATACTCCCAAAAATGAAAATTTACGTAACGCCATCACTTTCACAAATCTCTGGATTACATATTATATAATTTCCAAAGAAATTGATATTTCACAACAACTGGCACAAAAATCAATTCTCCCAAACATGCCAAAAGGGCAAAAGTTCTGATCCACATAAAAATGTTGCGGTCACATTCCTCTTAGCAACTTCTATACAACTCTAATCCACTTAAAATGTTATTTCACCCCCAAAAGATATTGACATGATGACTGAACAGTTAGGATAATACCGCATAACATTAGAAGAATTCTTGCGATTACATTGCAAGGACATATGTACACATGTATATATGTATGGATATAAGATGCTTGTATTTAGGGGCAAAATCCCCATTTAAGATTTGCTGACTACTTCAAACCATTAAAGATGCCATCAGTTAGAAATATCCTTCCAAGTAGTGAACTTAATGTGTAAAGCGTTAGTTGCAAAATGATATGATTGTATCTAATACAAAAGTATAATTAAGCCAACACTTGTGCTCCACAAATCAATGAAAATCATAGTAAAAGGATGCTGAAAGGAGCGAAAACCATGCGGTGCAAGGTTATGTCTATCCATAGCCAAAAAAAAAGTTTACCAAAAATATGGGCAATGTGCCAAAACGTCAACCCATTTACCGTCATCCAAGAAACTTTTTCATAGCACTGTAACTATACAGGAAAATGGATGTCTAATAGGCCTTCCTTCAGAGACCTGGACCAAATTGCAAGGCCTTGTAGCCGCATTCTAGAAACCCATCGTCATTTGAATAGACACGTTTGTCAGGGATTAGTTCTAGTACACGTGACGCTATTAGTGAAGGAACATACACTACCAATAGCAACTCTTTTGCATAAGCTTGGGCTTCTAGACTAATAAAAAAAAAAAAAAAACAATCCGTCTAACCCACAACATTTTACGGGTGTGCGTAACTTTCAAAGGACACAATTGACAAGCAGTGGCGAGGGTTGAGATTTAATATGAACATTTGTATATATGTACGTCTGTCTATAGTTAAAACCAAATAATTTTCTACGAGAGGAAGGCAAATATTTGATGAATTTAAACCCTCGTTATCAAAAGCTTGCAGCAGTTGTTTCAACATTTTCAAGTCCCCCAGCTCCAGCCCTAAAAACTTTTTCCATTTAACACATGCTTGGTGAAGTTTTCTAGATTTGGCGAAACCATGCCTGACTCTGACTATTCTGTTATGATACCTACAGCAGTTTTACTAAGGCAGTGCAAGGAAATTTGTCTGGTTTTCCTTAGGGCCCATAACAATGCCAGGATTTGCGAGTAAGTATAAAGATGTTTGTGAATTGAGTAAATAGGGTACCTATGTATGCCTAAGTTAGACGCAATAGCATTAGCACCAGAAGCAGTTTTCCAACTCAAACATGATTGATTGATGAAAATTCTTAAGATAAGTAAGGTAAGTAACTAGGTGTGAATAATGTTTCTGGAAATTCTTGGGTTATTCTCTATTTGTGAGAAATGTCTAAGACAAAGGAATCTTTTCAAGTTACATTGTGCACTTGAATGTGATTTGTATACCACCGCTCCGGACTTGAATACTTTGAGGTCTGGAAGTGACGTTTAAATAGCATTTTAGAGTTATTGTTGGTGAATGGGCTCGATTTGTGTCAAATTCTGAAAAGGGCATCCATTTCAAAATGGAAATGAGAGAAATTTTCATGGTAAGCGGAGAGATAAAAGGCGCATTGTGTTCTTTTCTTTTGTAATGGTCCCACATTCAGAATTTTACCAGAAAATTTTACATACAGAGATGAGAATAATGGGAAGATAACATTTTGTAGAATATGTGATTAAGTATTAAAGCAAAAAAATATAGTCAATTCTGAATAAAAAATAGTAATTTAATTCAAATTTAGAGCTCAAAGGCATACAAGTCATTTCTATATTTATACCGGGAACTACTATTCTTTTTTATCTTGAATAATATAGTTAGCATGTGCCATTATCTGTATTATCTATTTGTATAGATGGGGAGCAGCTCATTGTTAACTATTTACTTTATAAATATTAATAATAATTTATTACAGAATATAGTTTTTGTTACCGAGTACCTACTGAATGAAGGTAGTTTTTCTACCCTGGATGCTGCTTTTCATTATTTTACTGAGTTTTTTCCCCGGATTAACCAGTATCTTTGTGGGGTGATTAGACCCAGCTGCAGAAGTAACTAACAGTAATGTTAAGAGAGTGGCAACTATGATGTATCAAGTCATTAGAATATAAAATGGAAGTGGAAACAAAAAGATTCGACGCTAGCATAGGTGTTCCGCAATTTAGGGTGGATGACAATTATCTCAATTAAATATTATAACTAACCACGGATTGAAACGTCAAAACGAAATAAAGAGTTTTCGCAGCCTGTTTAAAGTTTGTGCCATTTTTTAATCAAGAACGCTCAGTCCATTCTTATTTATGTGAGTGGTTTAAATACAGAGAATAAATAGAAGTAGAGATTTGCGGGTAGTAATCATTCGATACAAAAGCATTCGTTACCTCTCTAAAAATTATGTACTGAATACATAACCAAATAATTATTGGTTACACTGTAAGACTTTTGACTAGTTTTTTTTTTTAACTAGATGAAATCTAGTTGAGGTTTTTCCTACTTTCTCTCTGATATTTCGGTAATTACAAAAAATAAAATGCGATATTCAGTTTAAGCCGGTTGGGTTATTATATCAAACTAGAATTACAGTAGTCATAAATAGAATTAGGACTGGAATTTTATTTCATTCGTGTAATGGTTTTACACACCCGACTCGATTCTGATTGAGTTGAATTCTCAGATACAGCCCCTGAGCTCCTAGTGAAATTAACTAGAGCATTATTTCAGGGCTCTTGTAATTCTAGTGAAATAACTCGTGTACTCAGTAAATTTTACTAGAATAGTAAAGGGGAAAGATATGTGTTTAATACTACCTACTCTCCTGTTGCCACTTTACGTTTGCCAGTTGAATTGACCGGACGTGAATTTATTATTGTTAAAAATTCTTTTAATTGAAAGTGTAATTGTTCGTTGTTAGCTCTTGAATAGTGCATCAGTTATATTGCATACTGATCGCAATTTGTGAAAAATAAAAAAAGGACTTGCTGGCTGAATAGTGCTGTATATATAAAAATATAACAAATGTGGTGCAGTTTGCAGAATTTCTAAAAAATGGAGGAATCGAAGCAGATGTAGTAAAAGTCTTAAACGGTCATAAGTTTAAGAATAATTAATTCTGTATTAAAATATAGTGGGTACTTAATATACAAAAAATACGAAAATATAAATATTAAAAACACAACCTTTAGATAACTTCAGACGAATAGTGACAATCCTCCAAGACCTGCTTAGTCGATGTTTAAAAAGAACTTATTGTCAAATTGGGATTAATGAATTAAATTGGAATATATTAAGTCTGCAAAACAAATTGCAACCACTAATTCAATATATTGCTGTGAGTATGCGCATTAAATTGAAACATGATTTATACATAATATGTGTATCTATTTTTTCCAGCTACAAGATGACATAAAAGAATTTATTAAGAAAATCTGCGTAAAATTATTTTTCTCGCGTTCTCGAGTTATCGTGGGCACAGATGGACGGACAGACATGTAAAAATCAAAATAACTTTTAATTTTGTGCGTGGATTTCCAATCCATTTTGCTCTACTATTATTATTTCGAGGTCTTACAAACTCATTGACAAATGTAGTATACACTTTAGATTTCATCTTGGGTATAAAAATGCCGCCCCAAAATATGTGCCGCCCGGGGCGTACCGCTACTCATTTTACCGGCGCTAAAATTTGTATGGAAATGTCACATATTTCTTGAACTGGGTACTAGACTTTAGGAAACTGCACACAAAACTGGAAAAATTCATTTTTTGGAAGAAACAAAAAAATATATGCAGACGATTTTTGCATGAATGAAAAATGCATAAAAACTAAAATTGAGAGTACAAAGCATTACCCGAATTATAAAACCATTCTGAATAACTTCAAAATCCTTTCAATTATTTTAATAGAAGATCACCCTACCTCAATTTTTTAGAAAAAGTTAAATTTCGTTTTGGCCAACATTCTGAAAGGAGTATATAATTTCTCTAGAATCAAATCCTCACTTTCCCCAAAACTATCAGAGAGAGAGTCCAACATGAGTTACACACACGTAATTCCTTTAGAGAAATGCGAAATTGCAAGAAAATATTTGGGATCAGTAGCAATTTCTCTTCCTTCTGAAAGAATATTTTCTATACATAAACTATTAATTTACTTCTGAAAAATGTTATTTTTTTTTCTGCTGAAATGTTTTGTTTTTATTTTTCAATTCTTGAATTCAAATTGTATAGGTACTTTTATTTTCATATTTATTTAAATACTCCTTTTCACTAACAGATTGTTTAATTAATAAGTACGAATATGCCGCCTAAAGAATGTTTTACGTAATATACCGAATTATAAAGTAATGAATATTTTTCACAAAGTAACGAATGATTACCGGGTAACAAAAAAATAACGAGATTGCTCATGCCTAAATAGAAGCACTCTCGACTTTTGTATTGTTGTATCATCACTACTGTTTATAGCCAGCGTATTTGCAACTACTCAAAGCCTATGATGGTATGAACACCTCTTTAGTTAGAACTGAAATATTGAAATTATTGCAGAATTCATATAATCATTACTCAAAAACCGAATTTAAATTGAGTGCATCTAGCTGCCTATTAATCCAGCGTTGTTATTTTCTGTGGTTGCATCACTTCATATTAAAATATTAATGTTGTTGCAAAAATCATATAACTTATATGAATTATATAATTTTTGGTTGTAGTGTTTAGTGGGTACCTAGAAATTTTGCCCCATTCCTGCGTGGCGGACCCTACTATGGGCTCGTTAGTTATGCCAGTGATACAAACGATGATAAGCATTTTTGTACACAATTAGATAAGGTAATGCTGATGAAACCTTTTCTGATTGTTGGGTCGGAAAATTCAAATTTTTTTATCCCTGCAAAATACAAACATACAAACTGTATGGGCCCAGATTATTATAACTGCTAAGATAAGGTTATTTAAGTTAAGTTAAAATATAATGCATTAAAAGATATAAATACAAGTAGCTTTTGCTTTTGCTGGGTCTTTTTCTCTATGTATTTTGTATGTTGCGATAGGCGAGTTTTTAATTTTTTCGATGTTTGGCCAATACATATATGTATGCTGTTGAACAGTTGTCACAATTAACTTTGTAAACTACTCTGCTTTTTTCATGAGTTAATTATTAACTGGAGAAAAGTTAATTTTGACAACTGTGCAATAGCATATATTGGCCAAACATCGAAAAAATTAAAAACCCGCCTATCGTAACATACAAAATACATAGAAAAAAGACCCCACACTCAGCATTGGCAACGCATTCCTTTGAAACAGGACATGACATGTATTTAAGTTTGATGATACCATGATCATTGCCAATGAAAACAACAGAATGAGAAGAGAAATCAAGGAAGCCTGCCACATAAGCATAAACAAACACAACCTGGTCAACATAAGACTAGACTTAGAATGCCAATCATAAAGAATATTACCAAATATTAAAGTATATAAACACGCAGAGTCCACACATTATCAACACACACACTCATTTGTCTTCATAACATAACGACACACATACACAGTAATCACTAATTAAAGACCGATATTGATTGATACAAGCACAACACAAGATCATTTTCTACTTTAGTCAATAGTTTAAGCACGTAGTGTCATTCGTTAGCCAGTGTTATGTTACATTTTTTTACATGTAGAGAAGTTTGTTCTGTAAAACACATTTTAGTTTTAGTGCAATATCACATGTTTTTTGTTGTTTTTAAATATCTGTTATTTGTAATCTAATTTATTATAACCTTAAGGTAATTTTGTTTGTATTTTCAAAAAGTAGTCTATATATGTTCATATTGTCTTACAGCTCCAAGCAGAGGACTCAAAAACTGAGAGTCGAAACGTTGGGAGAGCATAATTTTTTAAAAAAATACTAAAAAAAAAGATGTTCTAAACAACTCTTTTATATTTTAATTCACCCAAGATCGGACATTTTTCTAAAAAAATCACATAAAAATCTGTAAAAGATAAAAATATAAAAAAAAATTCAAAATGTCAATTTTGGTATTTCCTTATAATTTTTCAATACAAAAAATCTTAAATCCACTTGTCCTTACTTTTTATAACACTTTTAGTTCTTCGGGACATACTTTTGATACAACTTTGTGTGCAATCTTTGAAACTATGCCACACTTCTTTAATATTTTGGACCACGATTGGTAGGGCTTTCATACACTTTAGTTTTCAGGACATTCCAAAAGTTTTATATAGGCTAAAAGTGAAGTGTATTGAAAGACCAGAGAAGTATGCAGATTTCTTACAGGTAGGGGTATTTCGCAGGCTAATTTCGCAGTGTAGCAAAGCGTATAATCTTACATAAAAGTCATATCATTCTAGTTATTGCCTTGTATGGCCAAACAACGTTATTTAGTACTTTCAGGAACAGATGTCGGTTCATAATACTCTCTACAAAATGACCATAACCCAGTGTTGGGCATAATCAACTACATTTGGTAATAAGATTAGTAATCAGACTTAAATTAGTCATGATTACCCATCAATTATGATTACATCGAGTAATCTTAGGAAAATGTAACCGTAATCATGATTACAAATGAAACTTTTCAAGACATTCTAAAATTTAGTTCTAAGAAAACAAACAGTCGTTTGTGATCGTAAGAATTTTTATTGTAGAAAACTGCAAGGCACTGTTGAATTATGTATTAATTATAGTCAGTATAAGGAATGTAAGTGCTTCGATTGATAGAGACCCGCACATATGTGATCATTAACTTGATTTCCTGGATCTTGATTATGTGTGAAAAAATATAGCGAAAGATATAATATTTCTGGGGCGTATAAGAAAGTCGTTTAGCACGGCTGTTTTTCTTGTTTAATGGTTTCTTGTACACAGGAGGGATGAAAATTTTCATTTAAACTTCTTTGCACGAATTTCACTGACTTAGTAAGGGTTTGGAAGTCGATTCATGGATGAAGAGAATTTGTAAGAATTAAAAAAAAAAAAAAAACCTTCAAATAATTATTAGCACTGTGAATAACGAAAAAAACGAATACAAATTGTGCTCTACCTTCAACCGTGTAATACTTGAACTCGGCCGTGAACTATGGCTGTTTTTTTTTTCATGAGCGCTGACTCTTTTGTTGGCTGACAGTATTTTAGTTAGTCCTGCAACGGCGGCTCGTTGCTTTAGAGTACTCATTGCAACATTTATTTCCTTCTGTGCAAGATTTTTGTTGTTTTTTTTTTTTTTTTTAAAAGATGTCTACGATAAGCGTGTATAAGATTATGCGATCTTTCCTATCATTTTTCGAATCCATACATGAATTTTTTCGTTTAGAACTGTTAAATTTTTTTGCTAATGACACAATCAAGAAATGACTAACTCCTTAATTCTGTCTATTTCACGCATCCCATGTCTGCATCCTATTATCCAATCCACAATAGAGAGTTTTTTTCTGGAATAAAGTCTCTCAAAAAAGATAAAAAAAATGGGTTCAATCAGATAAAATACATCAAAATTGTATATATTGCCTGTGCATCAGTTCGTTTATCCTTCCGTCTAAAAAATCATTAATTCATTGAACACAAAATGATCACAAATTATAATAAACTTTATCTGCTCTCAACTTCTTTTTCAACCATGCAAAACTCATGTAAACGTTTCTTAAAGGTTTACCAAAGAAAAAGTTCCAATAAAGTTCAATTAAATAAAATTAATTTTTCGATTCTCAAAAGGGTTGTTAATTAGAAGATTTTGTCTTTAATTTGAATTCGAAATTGCCAAAAATGTTAGCAGCAGACAAATGGAGGGTAATAGTGACAAGATTAAGAAAGTTTGAAGTACACCTTACCCGATTCTCTAAAGAAATTAAATCTTTAAAAATTAATTTCAAAAGCTCTGCTCTGTGAAAACTGTATTTTTTTTTACTAAATTAATCTCGTTAACGGATGCTGTGTTGCAATTGATTAGCAAATTATCGCTCAATTTAACCTTCACACAATCACTGATCTCATTTACCCCCTATGCTCGTATAAAGACAGCAATTAAGTGAAAATTTACAAGCAATGGGATGTCTACTTTGTAGGATTAAATTCAGATAATTCCTAGAATTTTTATAAGCAGACATGCGCCCCCTAATGTGCATTTAATTCAATTCTAGACTTATTAGTCATAATTAGACTAAATTTAGAGCGAATAGCATGCCCCCTACTCTTTCAGACTGATTTCCATTGTGATTATGGGTGCATATTTGAGTTAATTAAGTCAGATTCATCTAGAAATGTAATTTTCCTGCTATGCTATCCTACTGGCTCTGAGTAAATTATGTTCTCTCTTCATATTTGAGTAAATTTAAAGTGATTTCGGAGTCTAAATTTTCTGAAAAATCTTTGTTAAAAGAAGGAAATATTATGAAAGATATAAAAAATTTCAATTTCAGACGAAAAAAAGTAAAGTTTTAGTAGTAGGTATTTATGGAAAAGGACATCTTTATAACTTCCTTTGAGAGTACCTACAGGGATTCATTCAATCATCACAAGATAAATTACCAACATATATTAAATTCAGATGACTTCCAGTACCAGTTGATGGCATGGGAATTTGAAATATTATTTTATGGACGAAAAACTGTTTACAAATTGGAATTGTCATCAGTGAAGATGTCAGTCTTAACGATAACCCCCAAGCAACAAAATTATAGTAATTTGTAGAAAATTACAGATTAGACTTCTCTTGCTCGTTATGTTTAGCGATTTGCAGATGTGTAGATTTACTTCTTGTGCTTAAAAGATTAAAATTTTACAGCAACTTTGAAATATCTTGGAAATGGTTTACTTTAGCAAAAACATCTGTCAACGGCTTTTTTGCTTATTTAAATTACATCTAAAAATTCGGAATTGTATTGTAGTGGATAAGTGCGTGAAATCTGATGGGATGTTACCGTTCATGACGATGAAAAAACTCGATTATTTTTTTACACAATTATCATCCCTAAAGTGTTTAGAGCACGTGGGTAAAACGATATTTTTCATATCTAAAGTATTTTAGAATTCACAGGCTATTGAGTGCGGAAACGTCCACCCGGCTAGTTGAGGCGCTCGGAGCGTGCTTGCTGGGGAGACCTATTCTCGCTACCTGAGGTACCCTCATAAATTTCGGGAAGCCGTTGACCTTCAAATTCAGCATAATCAGCTCTTGAAGGAAGAAAAAGGGCCACTGTATGGTGTATATGAGTTTTTCTGGGAACAACATTTTTCAGCGCGCGGGGCGCTCTACAGCTTCAACGGCTGAACCGATTCCCAATGAATCTCTGCACAATTGAAAGAAAATTCAATTTGGAGGGCCATCAGGAAGCGATTTTTGTCAAATATTTATTTACAAATAGTTTTTTCGTCCGTTTAAAAAAAAAAACAGGGCAAAATATGTTTTTTTTTTGTTTTTCAAACGGCTAGCATGCTTTTATTCAGATTTTTTTTTTTTTTTCTGAAAACGAAAACCGGTAAGGCCCCTCAAATTTTATCTGATTTAAACATTTTCACCCCTATTTGTTTCGAATTAATTTCTCAGAACTGTGGAGCGCCCCGTGCAGACCAAAACACGACGTGCACGGTTTTGTTTGATGGGTGCTGGAGCCGCCATTTTGGACTTTGTTTTATAAATAAAATTAGAATTTACTCTCCATGGATAGAGGAATGAAATACGTTAAAACCCATTTCCAAAAGTATTTATTTTATGTAAAAAAAAAAAATCCAAAGTTCATGAATTTTTCATGCCTCTCGACGGTAATCTCCCCATAAATTATGTAAGGGGAAAGCTTTTCGGAGGCACACACCTAAGATTTCAAGATCCTTGTAATCTCCTATACCTACTGTGAAATTGAGCGTTTCTAACCTCTTAGAGTATACCTGATTTTGTAGCCTGCTACGTATGACGTTTGTAATATAGAGGTAGTGTAGGTATCACATGTACAATCTTCCCAACTTAATTTTCTATCTCATGTGGGATCGATTATGTTGACAGGAGTGTGATAGTTATGTTTATTTCAAGTTCAAGTTTTCTTAGTAAAGGTAAATACGTTCGAGTGAGAGAAGTCGAGTTTTTTCACCTTGCCGCGTTTTATAAAAATTTTTTTGGTTTAAAATAATATTAAAGCGTAGTAAAGTTCGATTAAGTATTCGAGGATATTTAATTAGTGTTTTAATTATCTTTTCCCGTGGAAAAGAGTTGAAATAGTGATTTCAAGTGTTTTATCTCTGGCATTCAGACCGGGGCAAGCGTGCTTGGCCCCGGGTAGCGCGTTTTCTTTGTTGTGTGATACTTGGGGCTCTTCAAGATGTCGAATATTGATGGTCCGTCGGCAGGCTTTCGCCTACCTTCGAACATGATTTCTAATAAAGACATAGAAGTGATTAACAATAAAGTTGAAAACGAATATGACGCCTGGCAGGCGTCGCTTTCTGGTTCCGTTGGGGCGGTTGCCTCCCTACAGCAAACTTCTTTGCCCAGTTCAGATGCTTCACTTCATGCAGCTATGCACGGAGAAGGTGCTTCTTCTGGTCAACTTACTGCATCGGCATCAAACCCATTCTCGGCTAATTCGGGGGTCCCAATTCGACATATCTCTGGTGTGCAAATGGCGCCTGGGAGTATAATTGCAAAGGGCGTCACCCAACATCATAAAAGAATAGCAAAACAGGCTGATTCTCAAAATGTGTCACACACTCATCAAAATGCTGACACAAAGGGTATCTCCTATCATAAAACAAAAGGAACCTCTGGAACTAGTCAGCCTTCCAAAACATCTTCTAACAGGAAAGGAGATCTGTCAAAACAGCATCCGTTGAATCATTCAAGCCCGTCCGGGGCTTTGTTTGATCCGACGCCAGGTAGTAATAATAATTTAAATAATGGTGTTTCATTCTCTATTAAGCAGAACCTCAGTTTAGCTGCTAATGGCTTCATAACGGTTACTGGCAAGAAGAGAAGGCGAATTGGAACCAAGACGGATACCGTAGACGAGGAGTTAAGGAGAATCAACCACAACAGATTCGCGCCTTTAGACATCATGGAGACTGATATTGAGCCGACTGTTTTAAATCTCGATGATATACACCTTAACACGAATAACCTGGCAGCAAGCAAGCTAAGTAACGGAAATTTTACTGAGAATATTGATTTAAATAGGATAAGTAGTTCGATTAAGACTAAGACTAGTGCTAATAATAATAGAGCAAAGCCCAAGAGCTTTTGCCCGCCAATTTTTGTGTTCGGGGTTAACTCGAACTTACTTACATCTACCATTAATAGTAGAATTGATGAGCTAGGGCTTTCTAACGTGGATTTTTACTTTGTCAATATTGACTATCTAAAAACTAAGATCTTTGTGAATCACGTCGGTTTGCACAGGGATTTAGTTGCCTTTTTCAGGGATTCGGCAATTAACGCCTTTTCTTTTACCCCAAAAGATGCTAAAAAGCCCTCGATGTTGTTGATGGGTTTGGATGGGGACGTTGATGTGGATGGATCAGAGCGGATATTGCCGATCAGATTCCAGACATTGTAGTCAATAAAATTAATCGCTTCTCGACCCCTAACTCTCGAAAAATTGACGTGCCACTGAATATCTTCGTCATTCAGACTGACTCAATTGAGGACATGAAAAGATTAGTTAGCTTAAGATTTGTTCTTAGGCAGAGGATCAGGTGGTAAAAGAAGAGGTCAAAGAACTTAACCAGATGCTTCATGTGTCAAAGGTATGGACACACTGGGGATTACTGTGGGTATGATGCGAGATGTGTCATTTGTGTGGAAAACCACGCCTCTGAAATTTGCTTCAATATTGAAAGAGAGAAAAGACCTCCACCCAAATGTGTTAACTGTCTGGCCTCGGGCCACCCCGCGAGTTACAAGGGTTGTCCGGAATACCATAAGTACAAAATTAAAAGAGAGACACTAAAAATTAAAATTAATGAAAAAACGGTTATTCGTAAGGGTCTGGTAAATAATGAAATCAATAACCAACTTATACCTCAAGTCTCTTATGCTGACGTGCTTAAAAGGGGGGAGTCTGTGCGCAGGGGGTCCCAAAGGGAGTCCGATAGTAATATATTGAATGATTTCTTAAACGAAGCGCAAAATTTATTTAAATTGCCTTTCATTGAACTGGTCAGGAAGATCAGAGGTTTTTGGCCTAAATATAAGTCAATAGAGTCTGAAGATGAGAAAGCAGTAGCCTATCTGCAATTCATGGCTTCAATTTTGGGATGAGCTCGTATTCAGGTTTAAAGATCCTTTCACTCAATATGAATTCCTTAATTTCATTGGATAAGAGATTATCTTTACAAAAAATGCTCGAAGACTTCAAACCTCATATTAGTCTTATTTCGGAAACCAGGCTCAATGACAGACATAGAGTTTCATTCAATGGATTTAACATAATAATAACAATAATGGCAGAGGTACCGCTACGATAATTGACCACTCTATCAAGTTCGATAGAGTCGCATTCAATAGCGACCTCTTTTCTACTTGCTTGATTTCAATTCCCTTTAGAGATACTCATGGAACCATGAAGAAACTCTTGGTTGTCAGCATCTATATACCATGTAATTCCACCTCAAATATTAGTATCGGTCTGGATAGTCTCTTCTCCTTAGCCATCAGCTTTGATCTAATCATATTAGGCGGTGACTTCAACGCCAGACACAGTGAGTGGGGTGACTCTCAAATTAATCGTAACGGCAACTTACTTCATAGCTGGTTGCAGACAGGTCCTTTCCTCACGCTTGCCATTCTGGCACCTCGGGGTCCTACCTTCCCCAGAGGAGCCTCTAAATTAGATTTCTTCCTCTGTTCATCTCAACTGACTGATGCGCATAGGGATACTGAGTGCCGCACAATAACTTCCCCATCTGACCACTTTGGGGTGCTCGCTAAATTCGATATAAGTGAATTTGAACCAATTCCTCTAGCTCCCAGAACTTATACTAGCTTTGCTGAAACTGACTTGGTTGCCTTCAGATTAGATCTCCATCATAAGCTGTCGTCCATAACAATTCCCGAGCACTCAAATGTATCAAATAATTAAATTAATGGGCTATTGGAGGATATTAGTGTGGAGATCAATGACTGTAAGGATAGGCACTCCAAAATCATTCCGATTACGAACGCTAAGTTTAAACACATTTTAAAGGTGACTTTAAAATTAATTAAGGTTAGGAAAGCCTGGCTGAAGAAACAAAAACGTATTTTCCACAGATCTGCTAATAGAGCGAATGCGGATTATAGTGAATTGAACGCCAGAATTAAGTGCCTCAACCAAATCATCAAAGAGAGGGTGAAGATGGAGTTGAACGTAGCGTTTAAAAACAGGCTTAAGAATATTTTTCCCTCACCACACGCGTTCAAAGAAATCGACAAGATAACCGGTAGGAAATTCTTTGGTATAGATATAGCCAATAACAATCTCACTTATCTAAATGACGAACTAGTAACCACTGATGAGAAATTAGAAGCCTTTCATAGTTTCTTCTCCGAAATCTACTCAGAAAATACTTCCATACAAAATGGTCCCTTATTGGCACAGGTGTCAAACAATATCAACCGCTTCAATATCGATCACCGGGGTCGTTGCCTGACCCAATTCTCTTCATCCAATGTAGCCTCTGGGCCCACCATAGATTCAGAGTGCTTTTCAACTACGGATCAGGTTGCAGCTATTAGAATAAAAATTAAGAATAAGAAATCGTTTGCCCATGATGGAATCTCTAACTACATCATCCGTAAATGCCCTAGTATTCTTGATGATAAATTAACATCACTGTTCAATCATTGTATAAACAACGGGTTTTTTCCTCCTGCCTGGAAGGTAGCCAAGTTGATCCCAATCGCGAAAGTGAGTAACTCTAAGCATATTCAAGATTTCAGACCCATCTCTTTATTGTCCTCTCTGGGAAAGCTCCTTGAAAGAGTAATTGCTGATAAATTAGAATCTTTCTGCGAAGAACACTCCATAATCCCTCCCAACCAATTTAGATTTAGAAAAGAACACTCAACGATCCAAGCAATTCTGTCACTAACTAATAAAATTACAAACAATTTGCGGAATAAAGTATGCACTTTAGAACTTGATATCGATATTGAGAAAGCATTCGACTCAGTCTGGCACAAGGGACTTATATTCAAACTGCTGGAAATAAACTGCACAAGTAGTATAATAAGGTCTATCAGTAGTTTCCTTGAAGATAGATTCGTATTCATTTCCATCGCTGACCAGGTTTCTGACTCTATACAGGTTCTTTCTGGAGTTCCCCAAGGGTCTATTTTGGGCCCACTCCTATTTAATATTTTCCTATATGACTTCCCTCTCAGAAGTCCTTTTAACCAAGTTCCGTCTGCTATTCTATATGCTGATGACACCATCATCCTGGCCGAGGATGAGAGACCCCATTCGGCGCTTAATAGTATACACCAGTTCACATCTAGTCTGTTAAATTTCTACAACAATTGGGGTTTAAAGATTAATGAATCCAAATCTGAAATTATCTGCTTTAGAAATGCGAGTGGTAAAGGGCATCACCTGGCTGTTCATGAAAGCAAATTATTAAACCTGAAAATTAACAATAGACCAATCCCAATCAAGGAAGAGATATCATATCTTGGCATCAACCTAAATAATAGATTGCGTGCCAATCCCCATGCGAGGAAGACCCTGAAAAAAGGTAAAGCGGCCGCAGCCATGCTCAGACCTTTACTGAACTCAAAACATTTATCGACAGAATCCAAATTACTAATATACAAGACCCTAATTCGCCCCATATTAGGTTACGGATTTTTGTCATGGATGCAAATAACTCCGAATGTTGCTCTGGAGCTAGAAACCTTTGAAAGGAGAATTCTTAGGCATTGCGTTGGCAAATTCCGTAGACCAGACAGTCACAAATGGTACTCTAATAATTATATTTATAACATTACAAACATAACACCGCTAATGATCTATCTAATTGGTTTAGCCGAGAAGGCGATAAAGAAGTTTGAGCACCATCCAAATCCTCTGGTCAATACAGTCTTCACCGAGAACAGAAACGACTCGTTGAATGACAATTACTATCTCTCACCCATAAACATTCTACACGAGTCTTCCATCAACTCCTTCTTTCCTAGCACTCCTAACCAATTTAGGATCCCATTTTACACTAAATCGTCTCCATCCAACTACAGGGGTTAACAGTATTCCTCACAATTTTGGGAGCATTTCTCCTTTGCAACCGATGTGATATATTACAATAAATCTGAAGTATTATTAGGTTCGTATCTCTTTATTAAATAAAATTAAAATTAATCTGGGTAATTTAACTGAATTTCCCGTCCATTTAATTTCAGATACCTATTATTAGGTTATTGGGCCTTTTGCCCGTTGTTTTCCATCGTTATTTAGTTTTAAGATAGATTTAGGGTCATTCAGACATATTTGTGTAGTATACCGGGAGCAAGTATACTCAGTTCCTTCTTGTACACTCTGTACCTTATCATTCAAAATAATTTTAAGATTGGAATCCCATCCCTTACTTAACACATCCACTTTCATTATAGCCAGGCATATCAGTAAGTCAGGCAGATATATATTAAATCTAAGTTAAGAAGTTATGTTTATAAAAAAAAAAAAAAAAGAAAACGTGTATATTTTTGTATTTAGCCTCAATAAACTTGAACTTGAACTTGAACTTGGTAAATACGTTCCTGAATTACCAGTCCTAGTACATATATGAAAATATGGTGCATGCGAAAGGATGCAAAACACAGAGAATGAAAATTATATGCCAATGTGATATCCTTTTGAAAAATTATTTGTAAAACGGTATCTATAAGAAGTCAGTTAAAGTTTTCTTTTAGAGTTCCAAGTGGCAAAGGTATAGCAATTTGCGTTTAGCCCTGGTAATTCAGTAAAATGGTATTGAACAATTTATTTAATTCTTCTGAAAAGTACCTACGTATCTTTTAACATTGAGAATATTTTAATAAAAAATGAATTCTCATATATGTATTGTTGGACATTCCTTAGAGAGTTCTTATTTAATGACTAATCTTTGTTATGAAAATCAAGGAAAAAAATAATACAGTTTGGCATATTTTTGAAATTAGTAAAATAAAGGCACCACCAACTTATTTCTGTCCATTCGTTCGCAACTGAGAAAAAAGCTGTAAGAATTAAGTCTTTTAGTTCGAGAAAATTAATAAAATCAGAGGAAATAATTCGTGTAGTTTTGTAAATTGGTACAGTTATACATTGCGGTATCCAG
The DNA here is from genome assembly GCA_963924295.1 of Dioctria rufipes. Taxonomy (NCBI): domain Eukaryota; kingdom Metazoa; phylum Arthropoda; class Insecta; order Diptera; family Asilidae; genus Dioctria; species Dioctria rufipes. Next base: position 260,883,312 of record OZ002741.1, read on the forward strand.
ATGAACATAATAAAAATCCTCATGGGGTGTGGTCAGGGTTTCGAGGGGAGTTTAAGGTTCTTTTTTCAGGTTTTTGCTTATATCTCGAATATCTGTACGAATAGCATTATGTTTACTTCTGACAAAAGTTTCTACATAAATTGTCCTACAAATTTGATTATATTTATTTTTGCTGTACGATCAATGATTTTGGAGCTACACTACAGGGTGTGTGAGTTTTAACAGAGATATAAAATTTAGACGATTTAAGAAATAAAAACGAAATAGGTTTTAAAATTTTATTTAAAAATAGAAAAACCAAATCAGTTCGTTTTTATTATGTTACTCGTCGTCTTCTACACGGATATCTACGCCTTCTTCTTCTATGACATCTACAGGTACACCGTTTGTACATGAACCCAAGCAGCCGAAGCATACTAGAGTGCATGAAATACCGGCTTTTCCACATCCGCATTTTCCAGTGCAACTATTTTTGCAGCGGAACAATAATGGCAATTGGCTCTAGGGTTTTATCAGGTCCTCGCTTCCAACCCTACATTTCAGGAGACATTTCGTTACCCAGCCAATCTTGTATTTGGTGACCCTTTAGCAGGCTATTTCGCCCATACTCTGAACTTAATTGTCCAGAAATCGTTAACGCCACTGAGTAGTCATCTTGGAAAAGTAAGAGCGATTGTTAGTCATTTTAAAAGAAGTTCGACAGCAAATGAAAAATTTATGCAATACCAACGGAATAACAGTAACAATATCCCGCTAAAATTATTACTAGATGTGTCAAACCGATGGAACTCAGCTTTTTATTGCTTGTAACGGTTTTCATTATTAGTAGATGCAATAAGAAGTACAATTGCCTTATTGAAGAAAGAATTACAAGCTTTAATTTCTGAAGACTGGGAATTATCAAAATGCAGTTCAAGTCCTTAAACCTTTTGAGAACGTGACAAAAATGTGTATTGAGGAAAAATATACGTCACTGTATCCATGGTTAACATATTGGCAAATTGCCTCGCAGATATTATAGCTAAGTTAGTCATAAATAACTTTCATGCTACTATAAAGGATATGCTTTTTAGATTACAAACGGGAGTAACAGAATTGTGGAGTAAGTTAGAAAATAACAACTCAATAATAAATGCCACTTTGCTTGATCCAAGGTTCAAAAACATGGGATTGAAAAAACCTGAGTCATTTAACCGCGCGAAAAAAAAAATATTATTACTGCAGTTGCGAACAAAATTTGTGAGGAAGAGCAAAGACGATGTCGAGCACAACCCCAAGAAACCATTGCAATGAGTAATCCTTTGGAAACATACTCTCCGTCACCAGAAAAACCTATATCTGAGACGGAAATACCATGACTTTTGAGGTTATCTTGATAAAATGAAGCTTCAGCCCATATAGCTTTGAATCATACAAGGGAAACTGCCTCAGCTCAAGCTAGAGTAGAAGTAGAAAGATACATAAATGACGAATTAATTTCATGGCATGAAGATCCTTTAAAATGGTGGAAAGACCATCAGTTTCTTTATCCTCACTTGAGTTTGGTAATCAGGGAATTTTGCTGTATAAGTGCAACGTCTGTACCATGTGAGAGGCTTTTTTCAAAAGGAAGGTTTCTAGTTTCTATTGGGTGACCCGGCTTAGTGCGAAGAAAGTTGAGCAACTACTTTTCTTAAATACAAACTCGCCACAGACTGTTTAGTTTTTTTCATTTATATGTTCTTTTACGAGAAAATTTGTGAATTTAATTAAGTTAATATAATCAGACCATAGACATATGTATGCATGTGTTTAAAATAAAAAACTTGAAAGTATTTTTATTTTATTTACTTTAAACCAAACAATTGTTCCAGTACTGAGCTTGATATGTAAATGTGATATTCTAATTTCGATTAAAAAATTATATCTGCCCAACACCAACTCAGTTATTATATTAAATACACATTTAATAATTTTTATTGAGAAATTTTGTCAGATCTATAATTATTGTTATAACGAAAATCAAGAAACATGCCACAAATTGATAAACGTTTCAAAAATGTTGTTATTGTTATTCATTAAAAATTTCCAAGCAAAATTAGCAGACGATATTTAACAATATCAAGAGAAATGGCAGATATTTCTTCTTAGCAGCAGTACCAATTGCTATTGCTACTTGAAAATAGTAGATTTTAACATATATCACATTTTTTGAATACATTATTAGCTGACTAAGTTTGTATGGTGTAAATTCACCGGGCACTCAATACATAAGCGGGCGATACAGTGATGTCGTGCTATATGTAAAATAAAATATCTGTCTAAGGCAAATAGCTAATCCATACAATTTTATAGAAGCAATAAAGATCTTCGAAACATATACGAGTGAGTATCTGTCCAACAAAAACCTCACAAAATAACGACATTCGTGTGATCTTACCATCAGCGTAAATAAATCTTTCCATCGATAGGTTTAATAAAAATGTGGAAAAATTTTGATTCTATTAGTAAAATAACGTAAATCTAGTTTTTCAACCAATTTCGTTCGAACATACATACATCGTACGCAGATATATTTTCTAATCGCAATATTCAAATAATATGAGAACACCATTGAACTGTTAATCACAAAATTTCGATCACAATTAAGCCTATCAATATAGTTCTCAAATAATCTTACGAGATTCAGATAAATTTTACCATCATCAGCAGAGCAGCTAAGTGAATTTTAGTAACTTCAACAGCTTCAGGGAAGTCCCTAATGAAAACTGCTAAACAGTAATTCCTACTTAAAATTGATCCTTGCGGTACAGCGATGCTAAGAAGAAAATATTCTAACACAAAGTTCCTCATCTAATTGGGAAGAAGTAGGACCAGTGGCGTCACTAGGGTTGGTGTCACCCAGTGCGGTGACTCATGATGTCACCCCCCTCACGACACCCCCCATAGACCTTCTCCGAGTCCGCCAGTGCGAAATAACGGAAACATACAGAATCCTTAGTAACGTTTATAAACATAGATCCTATATTTACAAAGGCAATAGAAGAAAAAATTAATTCAAGGTCTGTTGGTAAAAGATTGTAAGAAGTTAAGAACTAAGAACTACATAGAAAATATGTTACTTTTTTAATTGTGATTTTAACATTAAATTTTATGTGATATTAAATCTCGACCTTTAGAGCTGCAAACTTTTTAATTACTTCATCGAAATCAACTCCTTTCGCCAAATCAATTGATAATATTGCAAGATCAGAAAGCCTTGACTGTTCCATGGTAGATCGCAAATAGTTCTTTATAAACTTTAGCTTTGAAAAACTCCTCTCACATGAAGCCACAGACACACAGATCGTAAGAGATAATTGTAGGCTCACTGAGAGATAAGGGAGAGATTCTAGGAAGTCCCATTCAGCTATGAATTTCAAAATGTCAAGTACTGACCAGTCTTTGACTTCGTCGAGATCAGTCTTTGCTGCCTTCTGGTGCCTTCTCAACCTTAGTATTTCTAATAAAAGCTCTTCCTCTGATAACTCATCATAGAAAATGGCCAATTTTGGAATGGACACCAGTAACTTTTCTTCAGTGGCAGATATCAAACTCTTGGCTTGAACAGCCTCAAACACGGCTGCTACTTCCTTGACGGCTCTGGATCTGATCTGGAGTTCAGAATGGTAACGATCAATACACACAAGCATTGCGCTCTTGTGTTTTTCTTGCAGAGTTAGTCCAGCATCTCTCGTCTTCTCACCTGTCATTCTCTTCTTGAACCTGGGTCTGCTCTCTACTGAAATTCCATATTGGTCTGATTTTAAAAGCGCCTGTTCAATTGCCTGCTCCACAAGGTGATTGTGCTGCTCGTACATAAAAATTCTTTGTGCCTCTAGCTTTGTCACCACCATGGCAAGAGTTAAGCCCTTAGTTTGAAGGTACAGCTATGTAAGATTAACTTCTTCAAATACATCACACCAAAAGAAGAGGTAGCACAGAAACGTGAAATTGCAGACAGCAGGTAAGAGACCCCGGGCTGTACCTTTCGTGTCTAAATTTTCATCTGGATCACATAGAGCTTCAATTGCCACCGAATCGAATTTTGCTTTCACTGCCTTTACTGCAGCATTATGAGAACTCCAGCGTGTTGTTGATAAACTTTTTACTGAGACTCCAGTGTGGTACATTAAAACATGCCATCAGTGAGTGGAAGCGGCAAAGAAGGAAAACATTGTCTCAAGAGTTCCAAAAAAAGTGACGCATGAAGCATTTTCAGCAAAAGAGTGTTGGCCGCACAAGTTAAGCGAATGGTCCAAATATCCACTAAAAATAGCTTTCCTGTTCTTTGTTTTCAAAATGACTTGTACACCCATCATTTTCCAGATTTCTGATAATATCAGAACTGAGGTCAACAGCTTTTTTCCCTTTTAAAGGGAAAAATTCCAGAAACAATTCTCTTATTTCAACTTTGTGAATTTTCATATATCTTATAACTTCGGATATTTGGTCAGTGTGTGATGTGTCAGATGTGCTATCGAACATGACCCCGAAATACCTGGCAGATTTTATATCCATGAAAAGCTTCTCCTTCACATGATTTGCTAGGACATGTAAAGGGTTTTCCAATAAGAGGTGTTATTTTAATTAGCCCAATATTTCGATAGATGTCTCTTTTGGAGCTGTCATTTTTTGACATTTGACAAGCAGAAACTACGCCATTAAAAATGGAACGACACACGGTTCAACAACGCATTGAAATTATTAAAATTCACTATAAAAATGGTGAAAATGTGGCAGAGACGGTCTCGTAAAATTCGAACATTTTTGGGTCGTCGTGAAGAACCTTGTCAGACCGCAATACAGAAATTGGTAGAAAAATTCGAGCTGTCGGGACAACTTAGTGATGTGAAGAATAAAACTCGTGCACGTCGCTCAAGAACAGCCAAGAATATTGCTGCTGTAGCCGAAAGTGTTGAAGAAAACACAGCTTTGTCCATTCCTCGTCGTTCTTTGGAATTAGGCATTCCACAAACGGCATTACACCGTATTTTGCATAAAGATTTGGGTCTTAAGGCTTATAAAGTTCAGTTAACACAAGAACTCAAGCAGGCCGATCATCAACAACGTCGAGTCTTTGCTCATTGGGTTTTTGAAATGCATGAAAATGGTCCGGAATTCCATCGAAAACTCATCTTGAGTGATTAGGCCCATTTCCACCTCGATGGCTTCGTCAACAAGCAAAATTGTCGCATCTGGGGCTCGGAAAACCCAAGAGTTATTGTTGAAAGGCCTCTCTATCCTCAACGTGTGACTGTTTGGTGCGGTTTAAGGTCCCGCGGGGTCATTGGACCTTACTTTTTCGTAAATGAGGCTGGAGCAACAGTTACGCTGAATGGATTGAGCTATCGACAGATAATTAATGATTTTTTATGGCCGAAATTGGATGGTATTGATCTGGACAACATTTACTTTCAACAAGACGGCGCTACGTGCCATACAAGCAACGAAACCATTGATCTTTTACGGGAAAAGTTTCCGGACCGTGCTATCTCTCGAAGAGGTGATCACAATTGACAATCTTGTGACTTAACACCTTGCGACTTCTTCCTTTGGGGCCACGTGAAAGAGAAAGTCTACGCCAACAGCCCAGCGTCGAATCAAGACCTCAAAGATGGAATTCGTGAGACTATCGAAGACATAGGGCAGCCACTTTCCGATTTGGTTATGGAAAATTTCATGAAAAGGATATGGTCCTGTAGGCGTGGTCGTGGTGGTCATTTGGCTGATGTCATTTTCCATTATTAACGGCATACCTTCCTCTTTATAATGAAATAAAGATCCGATCATTTGTCTCAAAAAATGGCATTTTTCTTTGAATATCAAAATAACACCTCTTATTATAAAACCCTATATAAACTCATTCTGAGTTTTGGTGCAAGATAACATACTGATGCTTTGATTTTACATGTGCTTCGCTTTAATTTCATTAGGTGCTCTTTCAGCACTGGGTCATATTTAGAAAGCATGTCAACCATTTCAAGAAAATTTCCTTTATTCAATGAAGATCCATCTTCATTATGGCCCCTGAATGCCAGATTTTGCTTGGCGAGAAACAATGTGAAAAAATTTTTACGAACCGCCCTAATTTTGGTGTCACACCTTGTGATGGTGGCACACCTTGTGATGGTGTCACCCGGTGCGGTCCGCACCCCCCGCACCGCCCTAGTGACGCCACTGAGTAGGACTCATATTGGAAATATACAATAGTGGAGAGTATAAGAAGGATTACGCAGTGTGTACGCTGTCCTATCCAATCATCTCAACTTAACAAGTTTAGAAAAGAAAGGCACGGATTCATAGTAGTTTTTTTATCCGCCTGTTGCTCATAAGTAGTTAGCTCGATTTTTATGCAGTTATAATCAGTGCTGATATTCAAATTTTTTAACAACCAGCACTTTTTCAAGTATTAAAAAAATAAGTCACAATTCAATACAATAACATTTATTGACAAAATCTCCACCTGAAAGGTATACGTTATAACGTGGGATACATACAGTGTTATTAAGAAAGTGAACATTAAACGAGAATAATCAAAGGGCCTAGAAAACTAATAAAATTCAATTAATGAGCTCAATACATTTAAGAGCAAGAATGTAAGAATAAGATTTAAATCTAGTATTACAATAAGCACCAGATAGTTTTTTGGTTTTCAGAATAGTTTTTGTCACATTTCTTTTTTGCTCTTCTGTCTTCAGCTTTATGATGGCCGCGTTGTAACTACGATTTTACAAATGGTGTTGCATCCCAATCTGCTAAAGATTTTTCAAGAAGATTTATTGTCATAAAATGTGCAATATTTTCAGTGAACAAGGAATTTCGTTTTTCAATTGCTATATTGTTCATCACACTGAACGCTCGTTCAACTTCGGCCGAACTAACTGAAACAACTTTTGAAATTTTCCTAGCTTCTTGAATTGTTTCAGGAATATGTGGGTTGGGTAAGTCTCTGCTATCAACCAACTCTCGAAAATCATTTTTATGGATGAAAAATTTCAATATCTTGGATAAATCCTCTAATTGTTTCTCGCCTTCTAGCCAAGGCGAAAGTGAAACATCTCCTGGCCATGTAGTAGGATCCTATGAATTAAAAACTGATACCAAATAATTACTTTCATCATTTATCAGTCTATTTTTCATGTTGTCTGTAACAGCTTGAATTAACCTACCTCTTGGCAAGCCAACCAATTTATTATCAATTATCAACGAACAATATATGTTTATAAGCATCTGATTGGATTATGTCACAAACATTCGATTCATAAGGTCCTTTATTTTCTTTCAATTGTTCCAGTGCTCTTATAAAGGGTCCGCCAAATAACTTTTTTTTTTTTTGAAAATGCTATAAAAAAAAAACTACTGAATATTTTCTCAAATTTCTTTTTTTATTTGAAAGTACAATCCTTCCGGTTAATAATGGAAAATAATTTCATTCAAATGGCTGCCTCGGCTGGCCATGCAGTAGCCTACACGATCGGTCCAATTTTTAAGCACATTATCGATTGTGTGCAGCTGTATTTCACCAATGGCTTCACGAATATTGTCCTTTAAAGCGTCAATTGTCTCTGGCTTGTCGGCGTAGCACTTATCTTTGAGGGCACCCCACAAATAATAGTCCAACGGTGTCAAATCGCAGCTCCGAGGTGGCCAAACGACATCAGCTCTGCGGCTGATAATGCGATCTTCAAAAACAGGGCGCAAAACATCGAGTGTAGCTTCGGCTGTGTGGCACGTAGCGCCGTCCTGTTGAAACCAAATGTTGCCAATATCCTCCTCTTCAATTTTCCTGAACAAAAATTCGTTCAACATGGCCCGATAACGATTGCCATTGACTTAACGGCCACTCCTTGCTCATTTTCGAAGAAAAATGGCCCAATTATGCCTCTGGACCAAAATCCGCACCAAACAGTGACTCGTTTTGGGTGTACGGCTTTTCAATGTATGCGTGCGGGTTTTCTGTGCCCCAAATGCGACAATTTTGCTTGTTTACATACCCGCCAAGATCAAAATGAGCTTCATCCGAAAAGATGATTTTTTTGGCAAAATCGGCATCTTCTGTAAGTCGATCGCAAGCCCACTCAGCGAAGCGAAAACGCATTGGATGGTCAGTTGGCTTCAACTCCTGAACCAATTGGACTTTGTATGGCGTCATACCAAGATCTTTATGCAAAATTCGTCTCAATGATGTCTCCGAAATGTTCAATTGTTGAGAACGACGGTGAATTGATGTTGATGGCGCTTCACGCACACTTTCTGCCACACAATCAATATTCTCGGGTGTACGCACTGTTTTTGGCTTTTCACGCTTTGGTTTATCGATGAGGATGCCAGTTTCTTTAAATTTTTCACAAGATAACGAACATACGGAGCTGACGGTGCTTCTCTTCTTCCAAAATCCGTACGCAATTTTCGCACACATTCTGCAACATTACCATGATTTTCAAAGTAATGTCGCAATATTTCCCAGCGTTGTTCAAGCGTATACACAACCATATTCGTTCAGCGGAAAAATAAAACTAATTATCTGTCAAATCAGACATGAGCTAAGTGTTACCATTCACGAAATAAGCACTAGTTGAAAAAAAAAAACGTTAGATGGCGGACCCTTTACATCTCCAAATTAGTCTATCTGCTTTGGTTACTGTCACGTCTTGACTTTGTAAACCTTAGTGATAACAGTGTCAGTTCTTCTAGAATATCTATCATTAACGCAAGATCTTTTATAAAGGTTAAGTTTTCAATCCACTATTTTTTGCTTCTTTTGAAAAATGTTGATAAAGTGCCGTATAATTCTTTCAAACAGCTTTTGTTGCTCGTGCAATGCAACCAACCCATCGAGGTCCAAAAATACGTCCAATTTTTAAAATTTCGATTTCGAGTTCTTGGGCGATGTTCCTGAATTCCATGCAATTTTTATTTGATTGATGATAAAAGCAGTAAATTTTTTCTATGAAAATTTGAAAATTATTAACTTGGGGTACTCCTTTTATAGCATCGGCTAATGCCAACTGGGTTCTGTGACTTAAACAGTGCCAAGTAATGATTCCAGGAGAATTTTCTAGAAGACGTGCCCTGCAACTCCTGATTTACGTCCCATCCGAACAAAATGCTATTAGATTGTCCTTTAAGTAATCCTTACTAAAGCCACTTTCATGCAAGGTAGACATTAATGTATCAAAAATTGTAAAATTGTCAGTTGAGTTAATTTCTTTCAAGCCAATAAAAATACATTAACAGGCTCTGCAACCTCCTTAATATTACAGCGTAAGGAGATAGCTAAAACGTTTTTTTTTTTTTTTTGAAATTGTGCTAGCTTTGCTTTTTGTTCTGTTATCTTTCCAAATAATTTATTTCTTATCTCTTTAGAAATGTGTTTTGCAATATTAAGTGCAGTAAATCTTGAGTGCAATCAATTCCCACATGCTAAACCATTTTTAATTTTACCATGGGCCGGTTTCGTTTAACCAAGCTACATATACTGCATGAAAAACATGTTTTTTCGCTAATAAAGAGTTTTCATTTGTAATATTAAGTTTTCTTCTGAAATTTTCCGTAATTCAGTAGCTCTATTATGTGATAAAGAAAGAGAATGTTCATTAAGTTTTTTTGCGCATTGAGGTTTGTTGAATTGTTTTATTAGATCCGTGTGGACTAACATTTGCAGTACTCCATTCAGTTGAAATGTGAAGATGTTGTTTGGTTTCTATATTTTGAATTTGTAAAGCGTGAACAAATTTTACAGCCTATTGTTTTATTAGAAGAAATTGTTATCCATGAATATTTATATCGGAAATATTCGAGCTGTTTTGTAGACCATATTGATAAACTATTTATACTAGTTTCTTGTATAGTAAGGAGTGGTCCAGAAAAGATTGATCCATTTATTTTTGTTTGCAGTAAAAACACTAATGGCAATTTTTTTATAAAATTCTATAATTTGTTTCTTACAACTTAAACTTTAACATACAAAAGTTATTTCTAATACGTTATTTGTTTTGGAAGAATGTTTTAACTTTGTTATTCAAGCCGCGCATTAAATTTAGAACAGTTATATTAGTAACATTTCTAAATGCTCTTTTACATTTATTTCTGAAATCAACATCATTTTTGGCAAATTTCTTTGTTCTTCTAAGCTCCTTTTTCATTAATGCCCAGTACCTCTCTACTGGACGAAGTTGGGGCAGTTTGCTGGATTGGCTTCCCTTGGAACGATAATGACCTCATTGGTTCTGTAAAATTCCATCGTTGCTTTTGCGTAATGACTGGTGGCCAAATCTGGCCAGAAAATAACAGACCCTTGATGCTGTTGTATAAAAGGTAGAAGTCTTTTTTGAAGGCACTCTTTGAAGTTCACATCTGAGTTTATTGTTGCTTTGATGAATAAATTCACTGCTTCGTAAACCGCAAGAATAGATCGACTGCCAAATCATGTACTTCTTGGGAAATTTTGTTATTCCTTTTTTTGAAAATTTTCTAGATACTCCCCTCCGACTTTTGCAGTAAAATATTCGTCACCTGGTATCTGCGAAAAGTCAGCTTTGCAATAGGTTTCATCATCCATAACGACACAATCGTATTTTGTCAGGTAGTTCTCATAAAGTTTTCTCGCTCTTCTTCTTGCTGTTTTCTTTTCTTCTTCCTTCCTCAGCGGCACTTTTTAAACCTTATAGCTCCTTAATTCACAGATTTTTTTTATATCTGTGCACTGTAGACTTTGATGTTCCTGCCAATGTCGCCATATCTCTTTCCGAAGTTCCCGGTTTCCGAGAATAAGTACCCTTCATCTGTTTTATGACGTCTGGACGGGATGGCCCTGGTTTTCTACCTGACCCACGTATCCTTTCTATTGACAAGCCTCGCCTATACTTGGCTATTGTCCTTTTTACCGTGGAATAACTTGTATTCAGGTCTTTTGAAATTTTTTACAATGAAATTGTGGGATTTTCCAAATATTTGGACAAAATCATTTCACTCACTTCTTTTTCGCTTCGAGGCATTTTAACTATTTCACTTCCAATACAAAACTCAGAGATAAACTCAGAGTTCAGTATTTATGGAATATTTTAACAAAAAAATCCAGACCTGGATTATTGTAATTTTGCAGGTATAAAAATAACTTAATGGGACAATTTTTTCTGGACCACTCCTTACTAACTTGTGAAAGTGCCGACGATCGGGCTTCTGACGGAAATAACGCGGTTTCCGGTAGATACTGTTCCCCCACAGGGCTTCTTCTTTTCTCTCCTTCAATTATTTCATCATTAGTTTGTTTTTTGGTTTGTTTTAATTTACTGAAGTAACTTGTTATATCAATTTGTCCGTGTCGTTTCATTATTTTTAGGAAATTTTACACTAATAAGAAAAATTCTTTAACACATACAGAACGAGTATCCGACATAGGTATACTGATATAATATTATAATAAACTGAGTCAAAAGTAAGTTTTGCTAGGTTAAATCAAATAACTAAGTTGTGAGCGCTCTCAGACAAACACTGGAAATAAATGAGACCAGTTAGTGCAATATGCAAATCATTCGTATCCATGTTGGCGCTGATTTAGCCGGAAATTTGATATTAGGCTGAAAAAATATTACTTTGGCTTGCCACTTTGATTTTTTTCGCCAAGTCCCTCCTCCCACCTATATTCAGTCGTGGCCAGTGTTAGTAGCAAAAGTAATGAATTTTTCATTCTATCGAAAAGGCATTTAAAATTCCCCGGAATCAGCGCTTGTTCAGCTTTTCATGCCTGAACCCCTACCCAAGCTCCTGGAACTTAGAGTATTATGCTTCATTCACAAAGCAAGATGGGGGTCTCTACCCACATACATATGTCAATCGCTCTCATGGAGCAACCTTAACGATACCAGACTTGTACTGCACAGAACCCGCACTCGATTTGGGTCTAATGATGTATTTGGTCAGGGAGCTGTGCTCTGGAACTCGCTTCCTGAATCAATCAGAAGAATAGGCCCTCACAAACAATTCAAGGAGCTAGCTTTGGGCCATCTCATTGCCTCCTAAGCAACTTAATCCATTCCGTTTATGGCTCCCGCTTTGTCCTGCTAGTTAGCTATTAAGCGATGTAGCTCCCAATCGCAGTGAGTTTGTTTACTGCAGCTAATTTAGTTCGCCACAGCTTTTGAGTTTTTGTCTTTTTCGTTTTTTCTTTTTGTTTCGTCCTTGTTTGTTTGAGTTTTTCGAATGCTTTATAAGCTATACTTTACTTTTTATTACATATAATATATATTGACAGTTGTTATTGTTACTGTCACTTAATCTAGTTTTCCAACGCTATGTTGAGCACTTTATGCTGCTATTATTTGTCATCATAAAACCAACTGTATTACTATAATCTTAATCTACCGCAATGAGCCTGTTCATTGCTCCTTTGTTAGTTTGCTTAATAACTTTGTACAAAACCAATTATGCCAACCATCTAATATTTACTCGATGTACCTAACGTTGTTACGTGGCTTAAGCTGAGGTTCTTCAATAAATGATTTTTCTATTCTATTCTATTCTATTCTAGTTGTATATTTTTGAACTATTTACACCCCAAGAAGGTTATTTCTTAAATTAAAAAGTCAAAAAAACAAATTTACTTCTTCTGATAGGTGCACACGGCCTAATTACAAAAAATTGTCAAACTTAGTGACATGGGTACAAATTATACATTTAGAAAAATAACACCTCTGCAGCTATCACTGATTGTCAATATGAACTAATCAGATTTTGCTTTCTTTGTAATCCGTAGAGAGAAAAACTGCAAAATTTTAATAGAAATTTCCCACGTCAGATATATTTTAAGTATAGTAAATTCTTTATTGGGATAAAAATTGCATTCAAATTTACAAGAATTGAAAATTTAGAATCTATTTTTAACTTAACATCATTACTTAGTAATAAAGACGCCGTCATCATAACATTAGCAGATCTAGAATTTTAGAAGCCATTGATGTTTTTAATTTGATTTCAAGGAAAAGAGAAATTTTATAATTTTGAAAGAATGGCAGGGAAAACAGATGATGACAATTAATACAATAAGGTAAATTAGGAAATGTTTTTAGTATAGTCTCTAGTTAAAATACAAATGAAAATAGCATCACAAAGTATAGTATCTGAGCAAATTTTCGTTAAGGGAATTTTATTAGCATTCATTTAATTTTTGTACGATTGCAAATTTCTTCATCATGATTTGTTTTGCAACGAGAAATATATACAGGGTAGGTATTTCATTTCGTTTATTTCAATCTACGGAATAAATCCTACAGATTACAAGAATTTATACAAATATCAGTATGTATATAATACTGAATTCATCAAAACAAATCAGAAGTTATTTAAAAACTAAACTAATTACAAATCTATAAAGCTTAAACGGAAAAATTCCAAAATATTTATCTTAAATCTCTCTCTCTAGATATATTAAAATCATGTAATGAATCAACCAAGTTGTAGTTAGAAATAGCCTGTGTGATAGGTTCAAGATTTGTTATATTGAATATGCGGAAGTGTTAGTATTTTTTCGCTCTATTTACGGCCTTTTAGGGTATTATTCAAGAGTAGTTTATTTAAAGTATTTTTTCCATAACGTTTGAACGTTTTGCCGGCATTTATTGGAATGCTCCTCAATAGTTTTTTATGTGAATCTTGTGGTGAAGATTCTGTACTTTATTAGGCGCTTCATGACAGCTCTTTAATTTTTATCATTCATAATACGTGATACAACAGAAAAAATTTGCGTGTTATATTTCCTAAACAAAAGTGATTAGATAAAATAGCAGGTATTGAAAGAATTATAGCCCACTCTGTACGGACACATTTACATACATATTAATATCTAAAGTAATGACGACCCCTTTGCTATGGAAGGAACTTGGCAGAAGTATGTGCATGCGATAAGAAAATTTCTTCTTCCCACTTTCGATTTAGATAGGAACCCCTCTATTAAAACCTGACTGGTTTGTTAGTGAAAGCAGTTAAAAGACAGGGTATAGTTATCTTCAGAGTGACAATTAGAGAGCTGAATTTTTGTAGACAGCGTTTTGCATAAAAATCGTAAATATAATTTAAAAATTGGTGTTACCATAAAAGAATTGAGGTTTTTTTCGTGTATGTACTATAAAAACGAACATTCCTAGATGTTTTTCTTTGTTCTTCAGCATATAAAATCCAATGAAGTTGGAATGCGAAAATCACTTTAACAATCACACTTGCAAAGAAACTTACGAAATTCATCAACATTCATCTAGGGTAACGGAAATACACAGTAAAATATTATTTTTTTAAATGTCTCACACGCTCCTTTTTATAAATTTCTTAGAAATAAATATTTCATAATATTGTAAAAGTTCGTTTTAGAAATTTTTGTTATTTAACAACTGGTTCGCAAAACTATGATTTTTTTAAAAACCGCCCAAGCAACATTTTACGTCCCGGAAACGTAGCTGGTACAAAATGTACAACCGTTTAGAGGCAATGACTTGGATTAGGAACGCACGGGCACTTACCGGGTACGTGCCCGGTTCCAAAATGGGGAATGATTTTCAGGTGGTGATTTATGTGTCTGCTTCGTTGCTAGAACTAATGCAGGAACGTTCCGATAACTTGCCCGATACGTTTCAGCATAGTCCCAAACACGCCACGAAGACTTTTTTTACCAAATAGCAAACTACCACATTTACAAATTGCATATGGATTGATTTTTTATTTAATGATAATATAAATATAAATACTTATACATATAAATGATGGTTGATTTAAGCTTTCAAGTAGAAGGTTTCATTTACTTTTTAAATACTAGATATTAAAATATGTACATATGCACTTTGATTAAAGTAATATTAGTCGATATCTGTATCGAGAAAATTGATGCGGAAGCAATTTGTCGTCAAACGTAAAGCTGATACCTCGAAAAAGTACAACGCCCCGCACATAAAATCAAATATAAAACTTTTTATTTCAAAATTAATATTTAGCTACAAAACATTTGTGGTAAAATTCCCAAAAATCAATGACTAAAAAATCTAAAAAAACTGCAAAATGTATCTTTTTAAATTTTCCCTTAAGCATTTTTTAGTTATTCTAATCAAATGCTTCCAATTTATCCCGAAGATAATGACAAAAGGGAGACATTTCATGTTAAAAAATGTCTTCCATGAAAAAAGACCACGTTATTGTCCCATTCACTAAATATAGCCACTGTATGGTCGTGGATCAAAAAGTTTTCGTAGCTGGAAACATGATTTGCTAGTTTGAGGAGACAGCTATTTCAAAGCTCCAAATGAAGAACCTTATTGTTCCAGAATGCCATTTCATCATCCCGAAACGGAACTTTATTATATATATCGGGACCTTAAAGTCCCTGCCACAAAAGTGTGACAATAAAACGGCCAAGTAAAGCTGTCAAAAGTTTATTACGAATGTGGGCGTAGATGGAAGTTTGTAAGATGGAGTTTTTTAAAGAAGAAACAAACAAAAAACGCTTATATATATAAGTATGTATTTATTGCTAGGAATAAGAGATCAATAACATATAAAATGATATTTTTTATTTATTTTTCCAAGTGCATTTAAGTTGGATAAGTAGTCATAGTCAGAAACTTTCATAATATTTCGTTTTCTTTAATCTCAATCAAATAAGACAGAACAATTTGCACCTGACTTCAGTAGCAGAGTACAGTTTGGGGGGTTCTTTTTCCCCATTTGACTCAAGTAGCAAAAGATGTTTTTCAGATTATTTCTTATGCCGCAATACCAATAATTGCCTTTTCCCATTGTCACAATATTAATTTTATTAGGTGTTTTAAGCAATGTTCTGATATCCTTTGGTAGTAATACTTCATTCCCAGTATTTAATATATTTAATAATCCATTGATGGCGGTATGAGGGATTTTATATTCAATAGCCCACTTTCTCAAACCTTCAAATAGACATAAGTCTTTTTTTAAGGTATTTTGCCTCCCGTTTTCATCATTTTCATCACAAATATTTGTTACCAGTTTCGTCGAAAATTTCGTTGCCAGTTTCATTATCCGGTTGATCAAAATTCCGTTCTGAATATAGCTCTGCACATTACATATATTTCGATGCTTTCTTTTTCGGTATTTCTGGCAACTTTAGCAAGTTCATGTTTTACCTATTTATTAAATGTTGTGGAGTATCTGAACAGCTTTTTCTTGCACTTCATTTTCACTTTCGACCTCTTGAATTTTCGATGAAAACAGATTTCTCTTTTTACACTTGAACTACTTTCCACCATTAAACTTTACATCAATCACCCAAATAGACGCGTGTAATACTGTAATGTCAATGAATGTTCCTATATTGTAACAGGATCGTAGCACTTAGTTTGTAGTAACACGCCTCAAAGTTGTCTACACTATAAAGTCTCGCGTGAAAGTTTCTGCTACCAAAAACATTTTTTCAACAAATTGGGAATCATAAAGTACCAATTGAAGGTGATACAAGCAACGTCGCCACTAAAAGGGCCACTATAAATACTTCCACAATAAAGTAGCAGAGAATAGTTGTTAGAACGTCGCTACATCTTTGCAATGCCTCCTTCTCGAAGCAGGAGCCTTGAGGTAGACAAATAAATGTCCCTAGGATGATTTGGGAACCTCTTGAGGAACTTGTTCCCCTCGGGACTGCCAAATGCCTTATTGAAATGGCGTTTTGGTTCCAAATACTGTAGAATGTGTTTACATGTAGGCCATCTATACTGAAGTTAGTATTTTAGTTACAGTAACGTTATAGAAACTATCTTTATGTCCCAGTCCACCTTACCTTAGTTGTTGCCGGCTTAAATGCTGCTTGGGCGGTTCGGCCGAACCGGTGCGAACCGGCTGAATATCAGCACTGGTTATAATGCATGCAGAGATAACCATACTGATGAGACCTCTCTGATCGCTGGATCGAAAAGTTCGACTTTTTTCTGCATTTTCAATGCATTTCAGAGATTCATTGAAATTATTTGCAGTGAATTTTAGTCCATAGAGACCAGAAATTGTCAACCTATTAGCAGGAAGCGCCTATGTAAAAATTCTCGTTTTGTAATCAAACTTTTGATATCCATTGAAAATCAAAGATCGTCTGACGAATTGCTGGTTATCACATTTTCTTGACCAAATAAGAATAGATTTTATTTAGTATGGAAACTTGATTTTCGACAGAAGCATACAGACAAACACTTGACCAAGGTAATGTCATACAAATCTTCAAGAGAGATTACTATTATTTATTTAATCAATGATAACATTTCCGGGTATATATACATAGACTAGTCAATAATTAAAGAGTTCCGACTATATGTAGTTCTATGCGACTTGAAAATTTAGATAGACTATAAAGTGAGTTCATATAATAAGATGATAGCAGTCTCATATCGAGGAAAAGTTTTTCAAAAAAAAAGCTCCTTAAGAAAGCCTTATATAAACTAACTTAATTCTACTTATCCTATTTCAATATCTAACTAGGCTGTAATCGCCGAATAAGAGGGGGTGATAGCTGACATTTATTAAAAAATTGGAATGCAATTGTGCTTAATCTTTCTTGAGTTAGTTGGACACGCGCGGTAGTGTGTACCTGTCTGGTGGAACAGTGCCATGACAAGTTCAATAACATCTTAAGCACTTTATTTTATGCGATCTGCAATTTACGTTTATAAGTCTCTGCGGAATTATACCAACTCGGAGCACCGTAAGTAAGATTAGATTGAAAAATTGTTTTGAAAGGGATCAAAGGGTATAAGATTTTCGTTAATATGTTGAATTTATGTACCGCCTTAGAGGTATTATTCTTAAAGGCCAAGGTTTTGTTAAGATTTATGCTTAGGCGTTTAATATTGTCAGTCCAAAGAAAACTAACTCCATTCACGGTAAGGGTCATGGGAGGTAGATGGTATTGCTTACGTTTGATAGTAAAAAAAAAAAATGCTTGTGTTTTTGTTCCATTGAGTTTAATCTTCCACTTAGCGAAATATTCAGCTATTGTAGTTAGACCCTTTAGGAGGCTACAAATTATATTTGAAGACAAAAATAAAGCTGCGTCGTCCGCAAATGTTGAGATTGAACAGCTGGGTAATGTTTGGAGATCGGCAGTAAATATGATATAAATTAGAGGACCCAATACCGACCCTTGCGGAACGCCAGCTATGGTCGGATAACATATTTAAATGGCTGTTTCAATTTTAAGAGAAGCAAGAATTCACACAGTAATTATAGGAAATAAAGAAGAAAACATAGTCCAAGGTTGAGGAAGTTATCTGTTTATTTCGAATCGAATCAGTTGTAGCAAATATGCCTAATTTGAGATGATTTCAGGAAAAAGTAAATTTGTATTGAAAATTGTAACCAAAATTTATATATGTAGAAGAACGAAGTTGCTTTCAATGGTGTTGACAAAATACAAAAGTCCAAATTACCGATTGTGATCTTTTGTCGTCCTTTTTATCGTACAATTTTGTCACATATTTTGAGATTTCAGTACAATTTTTATATACTTCGGTTTTTATCATAGTTCATTTTGATTCATCCAATTCACATAACACAAAATGAACAGAAATGAATTTAAAGTGAATAAACGTTAGAATATGTGACAAAAATTATGACAAATTTTTCAACTTCTCCCCAGCTCAGAGGGTTGATTCTGATTATTTGTCGTACTTCAATGTAAAAATATATGACAAGATTAAATAAACGTTTCTACTGCTTTTTTTGTTCAGATTTATTCAGCTCAGAAAGCCTTGAATTACGTAGGATGAACTGAAAATGACACTTCATATGCCAAATTAAAAAATTATATTTCCAATTTAAGCACTTGTATTGCTCTAAGTTGGTGTTGAATATCCGTTTAGTATAGTTTGAAACTTTTATCACAACCTCGGAAGCAGTTGACTAATTTGCCGTACTTTTAGGTATATATTCTAATTGTTATTCATTACAAATTCATTTTAGTTTATTTTGTGGTAAATGAAAATGATAAATCAACATAAACTATGTTTGAAACCAAAATATACGACAAAAGATCAGTTTCAAGAAGCTATTTTTTTTTTCTTTTGCGGGTTGCCGAAATTCTATAGTCAAACTGGTGTTTTCTCTCTGGAATTAGAGCTAGAGGTCACTTGAAACTTATCGAAATTTTTTGTAATATAAGGAAACTATACTTGAAGGTGATGAAGTAGTGTGGCGCAGTTTAGGAATTAAATAGTAAATTGATCTCAATTTCCATGGGTGGGTTCTACTTATATGATATATTTATTGTTGAGATGAAAAAATAAAAACAAAGTCAAATTTTTTTCGAAACAGCATCTGGAGCTTATAAATTTCAAAGAAATCGACACAAGAGTGAAATACAAAAAAAAACGATAATGTTAGACATTTGAATATCCCAATCGTGTATTTCAGTAACCAAAGTTAAGAGCACACTTACTGAAGATCAGCAACAAGCTCTAATATATGTACTTCCTATAGTCTCAATACGATGAACTGAAAATAGTCACTGACTGACGATAGGAATAATTACCGAACTTTTCTGCTTACCGATAATGAGTTAATATTTCTCAAGTGACACTAATATTGATCCGATCGAATATTTTTCTGTCGCACTCAAGATATACAGGGTGTTTCTCCTTAGAAGGTCAATAGACCAGAAGGTCATAGTACAAAAAATTGTATGGCATTGGAGCGGAGGGGGGCAATATCAACCGTTTAGGACTTACAGGCTGATTAAGAAAAAAAAGCTAGCTTTTCACAAAATACCCTGTATTTTAAAAAGTACCTGCCCTATGATCAGAGTTAAGAGCTCATTGTATGCAGAGCTTCATGGCCCTTCCAACGACTGCAGAACTAGCCCCATACCCCCTCGTCTAAGGAGTTATTGGGATCTAAACAAAATATTTCGGTTTTTTTTACTTTGACCTCCATTTTTTTTTTTTGCAAAACGGTCATTAACGTACCTGTTTTTTATAAAAATTATAACCTGTAGACTCTACTCTTTAATTTGACCTAGTATATGATATGTGCTATCTGCAGCCGTTAAAGAGGTGGCTCAAAACCTACTCATGTCATGCCGATATTTTTTTTAAATGACTTGTTTTCAAAAAAATTTAGGTTTGAGAACAGCTTTCAGAATAGATTTTTAGCCAATAACTCTTTAACATCTGCAAATAGCACATAGGGTTTACTAGGTCAAAGTAAAGAGGAGAGTCTACAGTTTATAGTTTTTATAAAAAAAATATTAATGACCCTTTTGTAAAAACAAAATATAAGTCAAAATAAAATAAAAAGGTAAGAAAATCCGATTATTTTAGTTTAGACAAGCATAACTATTGGGAGAAGAGAGGTATGGGGCTGATTGCGCAATCGTTGGAAGAACCATGGAGTTCTGCATACAATGACCTCTTAACTGTGACCGTACGCGTTGTACTTTTTAAGATACATGGTGTTTTGTGAAAAACTAGGTTTTTTCTTAATCACCTTGTAACTCCTAAATGGTTTATATTGCCCCCCCCCCCTTCCCATCCCTTTGTGTAGATGAGTACTATCACCTTTGGCTCTATTGACCTCCAAAGGGAAATTTCTAATGAATTTTGTATAAATTAATTAAAATTAATGTGTTAGCTCTTAAATTTTTTGAAAATAAAACATAAATTTTTCTCTATGTTCCCAGTAATTTAAAAATTTAAAATTTCGCTAAATTTAATCAAAATCAGAAAATTTTTCATGAGTCCGACGATTTCAATATGAGTGGAATTAAAAAGAAACAAAAGTATTTAATTTGGCAAAAGGACTATTTCCGAAATAATTAAATGTGAAGATTCATTTTATAAGTGTTTAATTCTTTTATCTTATTCTAGCGGAAAAAAACAATTTTTAGTTTAGTTTTTTTTTTTTTCAAAGAAGAATGTTCAGACCGCTCCTTGTATTTCGGAAGATAGAAGTCTATAAATTGTTAAGAAATTCTTGCCTCTACTTAAGTTTTAATTGCAGTAAATTTAACATTATATAACTTGAGATGCATATAAGTACATAGAGTATGTGATACTTACAACACAGAATTTTTCGCTTGATTTCGTACATTCCTTCAAATAGAGATGTGCATACTGATCAGAATAATTAAGGCAAGGAGTTATAGAGCCAACGCCTTCATTGTACTGGCCACACATATAGCACTTCAGGCCATCAGTGATAACGACCCCAACTGACAAAACGCAAAGTGCAAATGTAATGCTGATACTTGGCGCCATTGCTGCTAGTATTATTCAAATATAAATTTACTAAATTTGATTTTTTTTACTTTTATGTACTTAAATTAAACACATCGGCACAGTTAAATCAGCTGTTAAAATTCCGTATTATTCTTATTATATTAATATAACTGTTATATATAATTTAATTACTATTTCTGTGATATATCTACTTTTAGTCACTAATTTAGTCACTAACTAAAATTCGCATATAGATTGCGAATAATTATTTAACTCCTACACACAGAATTACCCCCTCTATTATTATTATGTGGAATAAAGATTTTGAATTTAATTAAATTTCAACTCTATAGCGGAAAAAAAAATTAAGTAACACCTTTATATAACTACTTCACTGAGTGATAGTCGACAACAACTAGCTATAACTAATATAACCGTAGATGTATGTACGTTTGCAAGTAGACTACTATGTAATTTCGTAACTGATTACAACACGATATAACCCGTCTTTCCGAAAGTGTTTTGCTTTATTTATATTACAACTAGAAAAGCTTTTTTTATTTAGCGCAAACGAAATGCAATAATTAATTAATTAAAATTTAAAAAACTTAACCGCCCATTGAAACAGCTCGAACAGTTTGAGATTTCGGGATGGACTAAACTCTGTTCCTCTGCAACTCGGCGACATGAAGATGTTTTAAGGTTGGGCGGCTGCTGTGCTGCTGTAAATATTTCAGTTTCATTCATGTATGTACTAAAAAAAAAAAACACAAAAAAAACAAGCTTTTTAGGGGATGATGTCTGATGAAACTTGGGAGAATAATAATTTCATGACCGGCATGCACCGAGAAGAAAGCTTTGGTGTATATCAGTTAAATGCAATTGTAAAACCTGCTTTCGAAGGCTCTTTTTTAGATTCCACAAAAGGGGAAAGTTAAGTTTTGGAAGTTCCATTTTGTGCCACAATTCATTTAAAGATTTTTGCCTAAAGAAAGTTCCAAGTTCTACAAAAACCAATTTTTACAATCGTTTTACGTTCCCCACCCAAGTTTTGGGCCGCCCTCCGGCGGGGCGTAGAAAATCAAAAAAGCTCGCCACGCCAAGTGTAGCGTTACAGAAACCGTTTCCGAATCCAATTTTTCACGCACACCCCAGCCACGTTCCGAGCCGCCCTCCGGCGGGGCGTAGAAGAATTTTTGTTTTTTTGCAACCCAGCTAGATCTGTTTTCTGTGTTAATCACGTGGCGTAAGTATCGTATTTAAGGCAGAGACATCTTTTATGTAAAACAGAAAAGATTCTGAAGTCTTTCTCATAAATACTTTTTACATGTGAAATTTTACGTTAATTTTATCTGAAAACTATAAATATGGCACACTTCAGATCTTTTACAATTTTTCGCTACTATTTTGCCAGATGTTACGGCCAAGCTGACATTTTGAGAGTACACTCTTTTTCTGTTTGATTGTATTGGCGAGCTAGCTCTAATAATAGATTTTCGGTTACCTTCTTCTGGGAAAACTTAACTCGACAGGAGGAGTGTAATAGAATAATTAACAAGTAAAAAAGCTAGAATTGGTCTAACAAGGGGAGGGTCCCTACTCGTCATCACTGATTTCGTCCAAATTTGACTAGAACTGAAAGTGAAGCAAGTGAGAGCTCAAGATGGCCAAGGAAAATTGAAATATTGCATAATGTAAGGTAGCTCGTAGTTAAAATTGACGCTTTTCGAAAAGACTTTGATAACTACCATCTTGTGGGTATATTCCAAATATTTCTTATCCTTACAATTATCTATAATCTGTTATCTTTCATCTACAAAAAATTAGAAGTCATTATCCCAATTAGGTTAGGAGCATTTTCCAAAATAAAATTACGAGGCTCGTTAAATTACTTTCAATTAGCTGCATTTCTTAGTTATGATGTCATTCATACAGCACCTTTAATTCGACATTTTTCCGTTGTATGTACATATGTATTGGTTTGCTACTGAAAAGCCACCACGCCCTATCTTGGCCAAATACCAACCGATTTTCAAAATTCTTGTTATTTTGTGTTATTGTTTCATTGTGATATTTTCATGATATCTTTGAGAGTATTACGTAATTCTGGCGGTAGCGGGTTACAGAGTAGTAACCCACCACCATAGGGTGTTTCTCATTAGGAGTTCAATAGAGCAGGAGGTAATAGTACTCACCTAGACGAATCAAAAATTTTATGGTAGTAGGGGGGGGGGGGGGCATATCAACCGTTTAGGAGTTACAGGGTGATTAAGAAAAAAAGCCAGTTTTTCACAAAACACCCTGTATATTAAAAACTACAGAGCGTACGGTCTCAGTTAAGAGCTCATTGTATGCAGAGCTTCATGGCCTTTCCAAAGTCTGCTCAATCAACCCCAATACCCCTCTCATATCAAGAATTATGGTTTTCTAAACTACAAATTTCGAATTTTCTTACCTTTTTTTTTAAATTTAACCTCTATTATTTAAAAAGTCGTTAAAAATACTTTTTTTTAATAAAAACTGTAAACTTTAGACTCTCGTATTTAAGTTGACCTGTTACACTCTGTGTTTTACGTTGAGAATAGGTTTGAAAATAGGTTTGGAACTAATAACTCTTAAAGGGCTTCAGATAAAACATTGGATATGATAGGTCACATTAAAGAGGAGAGTCTACAGTTTACAGTTTTTATAAAAAAAAGTTATGTTAACGACATTTTTGCAAAAATAATAGAGATTAAATTTTAAAAAAAGGTAAGAAAATCAGAAATTTTTAGTTTAGACAACCATAATTCTTAATTGGAGAGGGATATGGGGCTAGATGAGCAACAGTTGGAAAAACCATGAAGTTCTGCATACAACTAGCTCTTGACTGTGAGACTCTACGCCATGTCGTTTTTAAGATACATGGAATGACTTACCATCTCACTCAAGCTAGAATCTTAAAGTTACGCTCTTAAGGCAAGCTTTGGGTACACTAGAATCAATTTTAGTAGGTGAAAAGAAATTTTTCGAAACTGGGTTTTTTGAAGAAAAAAATTTTTTTTTCCGTAATCTAAGAAATAATGTAGCAAGTGTTGTACCATTTTAGAATCCTTATTAAATGCGTCAACTTTTAAAGTTACTTGCCAGATTGGCGTAGTACATTTTTTTTTTCAGTACAGTCAGTTAAAATTCAACGAATTATTAATTTTATATTGTTGGTTCGTCAAAATGTGACATTTTCTTCTCCTGTGACACTTCTTCCTGATATATCGCCATCGAATTCAGGTGGTTCGATGTAAATAGCTTCTGGAAAATTGTTGTTATCTTCATCTTGTCCACTCAATTCTTCTAAATAGTCAAGCGCATCACGTAATGATAATTTCTTTCAAAATTATAAAAAAAGAAAAAATAACGAAATTCGATGTAAAACAACAATTATATTATAAAAAGAAAAAAAAAATTAATTAAAGAGTGTAAACAAAATAACAAAGTTGTAAAAATACTATACAAAATGCATAGAAATCACTTTACATAAACCTAATCGTTCCCACAGTTGCCATATGGCAACGCGGAAAGAAAACATATAAAAACACTATAAATTTAAAATACATAATGAAAACCAAATACATACTATAAAACAGAAAACTTTATATAACTAATGCAATTTATTTCACTTGAATCACATTTTCATAAAAAGACACATAAAATAACTTACTTTCCCAGATACGACATTTTAATGTAACCACTACCCAGTGTTGCTATATGGCAACTGTGGTACAATTCGGGTTAAAGCACTCATTACAACACGCAAGTATACTTTGACATAAATTGTGATACGTTCTTTACATAAAACTAAAACAATGATATTTTTATGTGGCAACTACCTTCATATGGGAATAATTTTGAGAAGATTTTTTTTATTTCATTTGTAAAATTTGTGATTAAAACCCACCCTGTAATAACAAAATATCTACTGACATCTATTGAGAAAATAGCTCAGGTTCAATAATATCGCAGTCATGAAAGTTCATAGATTATGGAGAATCAAGGATAAAAATACGTGTGAGAGCTTTAGAACTAAAAGTTGCTAGAAACTTTACCATGTAAATAATTGTCACCGCCTAGATTCCGGACGTGATTTAGAATAATGCGGAAATAAATGCAGAATGCCATAGGAATCTTTGAACTTTCTACTTTTTACTTTACTTTAATTATTATTGTTTTAATTGCAACCACTTGAATTCCACTTTCAAAATATTTTTACTTCATAAATATCACCAATTCACACTTCGTACTTTGTCGTAGTGTCAGTGCATTTTTGGAACTGAGGTTTATGTTAATACAAACACTAAATGTAAATATCTACTCAATTAAATTAGTTCAACTACAATCCGAAGAACGAATCATAGTCCAAGCAAGTAGTGAGTTGTAAAATCGATACATTCCACTCGCAAAAATACAGAAGTCAAAATTAATTTTAATATTATGCGTGGGTGATCAATACAATTTACTCTACCAGCATTATTTCTATGCGCTACAAACAGTCAGTATATCCTATGGATTTCATATAAATTGAAAATTAAACTGGATTTGTTATAAAGGTAAAACTAAAGGTTAAGGTTAACACAAGGGCCCGTAGGATCATGCGGACACCGCGAGCAGAGTTGATCTATTGTGTCCTACCCCAAAGTTTTTATGCAAAACCTGACATCTTAACTAGCTCGATTATTGCTCTTGGGGTATAAACCATATTAGGAGAGATAAGTGTTTCTCCAGTAAAGTACAACCATAAAAGTATAACCCCTATTGCGACTTTGACAGCTGACTTTAGCTTCACGTCTTAGAATGTGAGGAAATGAATAGAACGCAGTTTAACTGCAACTTCAGCGGCAAGAAGTTCCGCAGTCGAAGTCGAACTTGGATGCATTTTCTATTTCTGCCATCGCAGTCTCAATATTGCCAAATGAAACATATTTTAGTGACAACTGCACAACATTAAATGGGACGCGAGTTTGTCATTTTAACGCGGCAAGATATCACATGTTAATTTGCTATTCTTAATCACTACATATAGATATTCATATAACGAATTTAGCTAAAAAGTTTTAATAGCGTTTTGTGAAAACACAGTTGTTCATTATCAGCAAAAATTCTGCAACTTCCCACGCTTAACACCTATCAGTGACTAGAATATTAGTAAATGTTAAAGGTTAAACTGATAGGAATAGAAAGGAATGGGACTAAAATTTGAATAACAGTTATGATTTTTCATATTGTACCAGTTTAAGATTGAATAGGAGAGGACCGGATATGAAAAAAATGCTGAGATCATCTGTTGGTAAAGAGGTGAAAGAGAAAAAGAAAACTGAATCGGCAAAGAGAGTTTCTTAAAAAAAAAAGAGGAAAAACAGCAAAAATTCAAAAATTTCTTTAAACAAATGAAAAAACAGGAAAAAGTACGGTAAAAGTCGCAAATAGAGACCCCTCGGAAGTTAAGGTGGGAAATCGAAGAAAGCGAAAGTCTAATGCAGAGAAGACATCAGCACATAGTCGAAAGAATTCCAGCCAACCAAAAAATATAAAATAAATAAAAAAATTAAAAAATACAATAACGATACTAACCCCTAAAGCTTACCATCGAAATATATCCTAAAAATAAAAAAGTAGTGCTAACCTTTTTTATACAAAATTTTAGAAACAGAATGGAGGTGGTAGGGATCGTTAAGCTCAAAATACTAATATACAATACCTCCTTTGAAGCTACTGAGAATGATGAGGAATCCTCCATGGTAAAATAGATAAAAGCTATGATTGGAAACCGCAGAATCATAAATAACCTGGGGTAGGACTCGATTACAGTAGTGACTGCCAAAGGAGAGTGTAGTTTTAAAACTATTGCGGAGGATTTTTGGAAATTATGGAACTTCCCGAATCGCGTTGGTGCTATCGATGGAAAGCATATTCGGTTCAAGTCTCCAGCGCATTTGGGATAAATGTTCTATAAATATAAAAAGTTTTTCTCTTTAGTTCTTCAAGGAGTAGCTGATGCGATTTGCAAGTTTATAGCAATTGAAGTTGGCAAAGTGACGGTGGAACATTTCGTTTATCTCAAATATTTCAGCTCTTAAGAACTTATAACTTAGAGCTTCTTCCTGACACCAATCTACTTGGAACAAATATTGTAATGCTTGTAATGTGTTCCTGGAGGATGAAGCATCTTTTGCACTCCCTACTCAGGCCATACGCTCGAAGAGATTGTAGCGCAAGTAATGAGTATTTTAATGCTCGACTCTCCCGAGCTAGAAAATGCATAGAATGTGCATTTGGCATTATCAACGCGAAATGGCATATACTATGGAAGTCAATTGAAACTCATCCTTCTCTGGCTGAAATAATAATTAAAAGCATTTGCGTACTCCACAACTTTATCGTTGAGCGCGAAGGAAATAATAAATATTAAGAGAAGCAAAAGAGTTTGTACGAATGAATAAAAAGAACAACAAATCAAAAGTTTCCAATAAGTCGGCCTTAAAAACTGGCCGGTTAATAAGAGATACTTTTCGCGATTTTATATGTCGTAATGAATTGAACTAGCAATAAATAGTATTAAAACTTACTTGGTATTTTCATTTCCTTTGATACACATAACCATGACTTTTCCATCAAAATTCTGTTGTGGTAACTTTTATTTTTATGATCCCATAGCCCAGGGTCCGGGTTCTTTTACTCGGAGAGTTTGCGAGTTTGGGGTATGAGAATTTTTGTTTTCCCCGATTAAAACTCCCCAACTCTCCATTCAAGATTCTCTAACATACTTGGGGAGATAAAGAAAATGTGAGAAGTATCGAAATATTGAAAGACGGCTAACTCTGTGTGGGAGGTTCGTAGAGTATTGGGGTTTTTTTTCTATAGATTAAGGGTCTAGAGTACAAATATACAGGTGAACAATTTCTGGGGGAGGGTCTTTTGGGGATGGGGGTCGTACCACCCCCAATTGGGGGTTGTCCAAAATACGTCATGTTCAAATTAAACAGAGAGAAGCCGGTAATCGAGTGGTTTTTTTTTTTATTATGTCAACTTCACAACTGACATTTTACCGCAGAAAAGGGATTTTGTGCACTTGGGTCATATACACCCCAGTTCCTATATTTTGCATATATTTCTCCGTTCTTTGTTTCACACCCATTAGTACTCTGTTGTGAACATTTTACCAGTTCTTCATAATGATGAGTTGAAAATATGTCCATTTTTGTACCGAAAAACGGCCATTTTTTCATATTAAGAAGGACTGATTCACTTCTTTTGCAATTACCAAAACTATTTACCGGACTCAAAAACTAATTACATATCCAATTAGGGGACAAAATGTATATGCGATATCATCCTACATACAAACTTTAACGTGCATATTAAAAATTTTTATAGCATCTCCTCTGTACTGGAAGACGACCGAATTGACCATTTTCGCGTGAATTACAATTTTTAACGCGTAGCTTGCGACACCAATGTCCTTATTGCTCTGTAAGTATTGCAAGGATGTCCATAATTTGTTTTTGTAAACATAACCAGGATATGCTGTGAATCCGTAATTCAATTTGACGATCCTAGGTACATTGGTACCTTCACAAAGGACAATAAAAGCAGACAATATTGTCAGTTGAGAAATATTTTTCTTACTTCTCCACAACTAACACAGCTGAGAGTTTTACCAAGTGGAATAAAGAGTTTGGTAAATCTCAATACAAACTCCACGAGTTACAGAATTCTGACTGGAGAGTTAAGTGGTAAAATAACTCTCATCTCCACAACTCTACAACTCTCCGAGTTAGTGAATCCGGTCCCAGGCCAAGAGAAAACTTCACTAATAACTTGTTCCGCAACGGAACAATCTTTAAATTTAAATAAATTTAAAACTTACAAACTAAAACTCACACATAAACACTAAGATATTCCTCCTGCGGTGATACGGCCTTATCAAAACATGATTAGCTAATAAAAAAAAAAAATAAGCATTAAAACAAATGTAAATAGAAGGTAAAGTCTCAAATCATTTACGATCTGAGACTTTAAATCAAAACAAAATTGCCTAATTCAGAATCACTCCAGCGCTTCATCTAATCCCAACTCCAGCGATGAATCTTACAAATCCATATTTTTTCTGAAAATTATATCAAACGTTAACAAATAAGTAAATATTTATTATAAATCCTTATCTTACCCATTTTCATCATCTGCCATTGAAAACTTTGACATTTCCAATATGGCAGATCACATTACAGAAAATGATTTTCATTAAGACTCGCGATGACGTAGTTTCGTGCACCAATTTATGCATTGTCACGAAATGACGTACACTTGAGTTCAATATTTCACGAAGCTGCATGCCATCTCGATACGAAGTTGCAGGGCTCCGTTGCTAAAGCCACCGGCAGAAAAAACTCCCGTTGTGTTTCTGCCTATAAATAGCGAGCTGCTGGAAGAAGCAAATCTCTCTCGTTTTCACTGAGCCACAAGGCATATTGGTAGTTCTGACACCAAAATTAAGCCCTGATTAACCAAATCTAAGGGAAGTATTGCACCTTATAGTCAGGGACGAATTTCCCTCTAGGCCGAGTAGGTCCAGGACTATGGTGGCAAATTGAGAGGGGCGGGGGCGGCAAAACTTGGTGCGATTTTTTTTTAGTAGTCGCGCCCGTCAACGTTTAATAATTCAAAAATGTGTCCATAGTAACCCAAAGAAGAAATTTGCACGTATGGAGATTACAATTACGAAAATTTTGGATAATCGAATTGGATCTTTGCTTACCAGTTTACTCCAAGTTTAAGGGCATAATTTTAATTTTGCTCCACTATAGACTACATATATTAGTACTGTGTTGCTATGTGTGCATTAAACATGTCCATGTCAAGGCCAATGGGAATTTTCTATATGAAAATTCATATTTTAAATTCAAAAAATTTTTCAAACGGAAAAAAGGAATTGCCTTGCATCCAATTAATAAAAGAAGGGAAATTTTCTTTGAATTTCATCCCTGGTTTAGTGAACACCCTAACAGGTTTTATGCATTTTTCGGATGACAAGTGCTACTTTTTAGTACATTTTATATAATATTTTTATTTTACATATTATATATTCTTATTCACGAACAATTTCTATTCCAAATTAATTTTAATAGGTAAGCAAATTCAAAACTTGAATTGGGCATAATATTAGTATTTATCGTTTCCATCTGTTAGAACCGATATCGAAGAAAAAGGAGCGGAAGACATATTTGAATAATCACAGCTTATTACCGATTGGTTGGCAATCAGTATGAAGAATGCTACTATCCCACATCGTTGAAAGTGATGTTTCCTCTTTTACGCTGGCAAGACTTTTGATTTTCATTGAAAGGTGCAGTAGCCCCTACATTTTCTGGCGGAAAAGATACTTGGTGTCGCTAGAAATTTTTTTCGTGTATGACTGAAAGCTTATCAGGAAATAGTAGTCTTCATCTGAAGTCCTTTCTTCCTCATGGGCCATAAATTAAATTTTTTTTTTCGATGTCTAAAAATCGATCCACATCGCAACTCTTCTTCTTCCTGTTTTTTTTTTCTTTTTGAAACTGTTTTTGGTAAATTCGGTACCGAGTCTACTTCTATAATTTCTACAGGTATACTGTACACAACATTATGATTCAAACGATTTTCTAGCTCTAGTTCGAAGGAACAAAATTCCCATTCATCTCTTTCTAAGTTCCCAGATATTTCACGAAGATGTACAACACCTTTAAAAAAAAGAAATTCGTTGAAATATACCCACTTTGAGCATAAATTAGCTGTACCACTCCCGGATTTAACTTTAGCTATCGCATTGCAATCCTTGCGAAAACTATCGCGCCAGTTTTTCCATTTTTTTTTTTTTTGTAAGACCTCCTCTGAAACTAACAATAATAATAAGCTAAAAATAATGTTGCTTTTTTTTTAGATTTTTTGCCAGTGGATGCTCATTCAGAGCTCTTGTCATGTGTTTTATAACGGGTGTCAGCACAGTATTGAAAATAATTAAAGAAGGCTATGAAGGTACGAAGTTATGAGATTAAGGAAGCAGTATTGGGATGATTATACAAAACGCTCATCAAAGCTTTTGAAAAGATATCTTCAAAGAACTTCTTCGCCCATCATTTAGCATACCTCCTATAGCGCTTCTTAAGAGCAGCATTGAAGCGCTTGCCTCTGCGAACATGCCTATATTAAAAAGCAATGGACTGGAACAGGAAAAGAAGCGCTTCAGGAGGTTTCTTAGAGCGCTATTTTCCACAGTGGGTATATACTTTTTTACCGAAACCTTTACTTGAATTTTGGAAATGGGAATGGTATATAAACTCTAAAAACAGGAGTAATGAAGAACAATAAAATTGAAAAAATCTCGAAGAAAAGATATTTCTGGGAAATTTTCATGACTTTTTTCATATGTACATACGTGAGCGAAATTCCCATAAAAACAGTGAATGTTATCTAGTATTTTTGATATAGGCTTACAAAAAAATTTCGAAAAGTATGTAATTTAATAGAAAATATTTTATTTCATTTATTTGAATTCAAATTAATCATAAGATTACGGTAATCTAGAAATAACAGCATTAAAACAAAATAATGGACAAATTAGGAGCGAAATTCCCATAAAAACGCGATATAAAAATTGTCAAAATAAATAAAATATTAAATAAGTCATAAGAATATGGAATGCTAATAATGTGTGACGCCTCCATTTCTATTAATGACCTCATAAATTCGGCTAGGCATTGAGTTTATGAGCTTTTTCAATGTCTCTGATGATATTGAGGTCCAAGCTGATTTAATGGCATTTTTCAATGCCTAAACTGTGTCGTATTGCTTTCCATTCCCGTAAACATGCCTGGCAATAATCCCCCATAAGTTTTCTATGGGGTTAAAGTCAGGACTTCTAGCAGGCCAGTTCAAAACAGCATTGTTCAAAGCCGCAAGCCATTCTTTTACAGATCTCGCTGTGTGAACAGCAGCATTATCCTGCTGAAATACAAAATCTTCACCACACAATTCCTCCGCCTTTTCCACCATCATTACTTCTAACATTTCTCTATAGATTTCAGCATTCATCCTTTCTGCTCATTCTTACCTCTTCTTGCAGTTAAATTTCTTCTCATCACTAAAGATGCCTTTATTCCATTCAGCTGTCCAACTCATATGCATCTTAGCAAATCTTAATCTAGCTTCCCTGTGCGATGCGATAAGAGGTGGTTTTTTTGCAACTTTTTTGAAAAACATATTTTTGTCTGCTTTTAAAATTTGCTGCACACGTCGAGCTGTAACTGGCCAGTCCAGGCTTTTTACAATTTGGGAAGCAAACAGTTTCTGTTTGCGAACTTCGCGGACAATCAGACTTTTTTGTAGTAATGTCAATTTTTTATATCGTTCATGACTGGCAATGCATTCATATTTCTCAGCTAATCGTAAAAAGTTATGGATAGCCGTTATCGACCGATTAATTTTGTTTGAAATTTGCCTCAAGGAAAGTCCGCTATCATGATATGCCGTTATTTTAGCTCTTTCTTCCATTGACAACATTTTTCCACGTGACATGATAAAAACTGAAGAAAATTTAAAAGAACGATGTAACATAAAAAATTTATGTTGTAATATATAAATAAGTTTACCTTCACTTTTAAAAATTTTCCAAAAAAAAACCTTAATAAAAGTATAATCTCTGCGGAAACGTTGGTGTTTTTATGGGAATTTCGCACTTATCATCCACGCTTTTGTACAACTCAGAAACAAATGTGTTCTTGGCCCACAAAACCCAACGCAGATCGCAAAAAGGGCATAACGGTAAACTGATAGACGAATGCAGATGCAGTTTAACTATAAAAAGTGATGATGTCAACTTTAGAACAAAAGAAAAATTTGCTGAATTTTATGACAGTGTGGTGTTTTTATGGGAATTTTGGCCACTGTATGTATGTATCTTACTTTACTCTGGTAAAATGCTGGATTTCAAAATTAGTTAGTTAGTTACAAGTTTGGGCCTCCTAAATTTCAGTGCTCCCTCGCCGCGCGGAGCTTTCGGGTGCTTTATCTACGCCACTACCCCTACACAAAAACGTTCTATTCGATGGCGAATTTCTTTATGGCCTTTTTAGCCATAATATGTTCCTTACATTGTTACAATGAAAAGTCACGATGCTACAGTCGACAACATTTCAAAGTATAAAATTTATTGCATACTTTTTTCAACTTAGGGAACAATTTCATGCCATGTTTTGATCTGTAATATCTTCTTCTGTTTACATATTAAAAACAAATTCGACTCGGCTTTAGAGCCAAGTTTGTAGTCTACCGAGAGCCTTCAATACGACTGACGTAATTTGTATAAATTATAGAGCTAACCAGAGCCGTAAATAGTAGGGAGATAATCAAAATTCTTATTCACTCAATATTTGACAAAAGATCAACAAATTAATGAGTAACAAGCTTTTAAAGATACAATTTCAAATACAATACGATGATGGGACATGCAATGCAAGCGTCAGTCATGAAAGAAGAAAAAAACACGCAGAAGCAAAGCTTCCGCCTGCTTAGTTCAGACTAGAAAAAGCAAAATAATGTAAGTGCACAGTATGCATACAATGGAACAGCTTAAAATAAACTACTGAAAAGTGAATTTTAGAATTCTTATTACAAAAAAGGACCTCAAAACTTTTCCCATAACAGGGAACTATTAAGTATAATACGGAAGAAAATAGGTGAACGGTAGCTAGTTGCACAATCTACTCGAAGAAGTATTAGTTTTATCTAAATACATATCTCGACAATCTACTTACAAATGTATTGTTCCATAAATTAAACAGCTGTTTGACCGTAATGTGGTGTTCATTCATAGAAATGCCATGGACAGTGTAATAGGCAAAAGGGCTGTAATAATGTTTGTAACAATTTGACAGTGCTACCAAGCTGAATGGCATAGGAAGTGGAACAGATTGTTATTAGCTTTTTTGGTTGTCATTTTGTCCCTTTTCCTCAAGTATAAGTTTGTGCATGTTGTAAATTCTCTTTCTTCCACTTTAGATTTGCTTAGGAACCTTTCCTATTCATGTGACAGTTTTGACAGAGCTGTTCTACTCTACGAATATACTGTAGTAAGTGGGTGACATTTGCGTATGGCTGAGTGTAAAATGCGACAAACGCAAAAGAATTGGAAAAAAATGTCCCCTAGCCAGACGAAAGCGGTGAGGAGATGCTGATATGTGGAGCAATTTTTTGATCGGCTTACCTCAAGGGGGATCGCATGGTATACATCACATGGTTACACATCTCGTACCAATTGTAAGTCAAAGAGTCTCCGTCCAGCATTATATCAATAAAGAGCTTAGCACAATCAGTGACTTTCAATTGAAGCGAAATATAAAACATGGCACAGCCGGTATTATTGCAAAGCATAAATACGTGTGCAATTAAATTAAAGTAAAATAAAACTTAACAGAAAATTCAATAAAAACTAGCAAATAAAATAATAATCAAACAAAATGACGGAGACATTAAAATAGATTTCATGGGATCATTTCGAAGAAAATGTGAGCAGCGAATGGGCAAAATTTCAAAAAACAATTAGATATCTTGGTGAAAGCAACTACTAAGGATTAAACGAAATTAAAAGATGAGTTAAAAGTCGCCATGCTGTTAAACCTAATGAATGAAAAGGCATTAGATGTATTTGATACTTTAAACATCGCAGACGAGAATAAAAAAGTCTACAGTGAGGTAATAAAGGTTTCGATGCTTGTTGCCAACCAAAAAAGTTCATCACTTACGAGAGATTTGAATTCCACTCCCGAAAACAGCAATCTGGAGAAGCCTTCGATAACTTTCTCACAAAAATTACGAATCAATTAAAAAAAAGTGCATTTGCAGATACGAGTGAACCAATAACGGACCAGATCGAATAGTTCTAGGCATAAACATTGCAGATCTACAAGAACGGCTACTACGAACAACAGATCTCACATTAAATAAAGCTATTGAGCAGCTATGTCGGATCTTGGAGGCCATATATTATTAACCAAGGAAGTTACAACAGTCGCAACAAATTATGAAAATAAATAAACAACAAATACCGTCATGGAAAAAAAGGTCACTGGCAGCTTCATCATAAGACAAGTTAGGTAACTCATTAGGACAAAGCAAACAGATGATAAATGATTACAGAAAATGCTCTTTCTCATAAAATAAATTCATGTCCAGCCTATGGTAAAGTTTGCAATAACTTTGCTCATCCGTTTGACAAACAAAGTCAAAAATAAACATAGAAAGGTAAATTAAATTGCTAATCAGTTACATGTCAATGTGGGCCCACATACGATCAGTGATACTTGTCAAGTAAATTGTATGAGAGCTTTTAAGTTAGGTAACATTGACGGAGGTCTAGTCCACATACTACCTATGTTCATGTCAAGCTCTGCTCAGTAGTATTTGTGTCTTTGCACGGATGTTTGCAGCATAGAGAAAGTATATTAGTATATGCTATCTGGTTTGTAGTGGATATATTTCAGCATATATTTTTTTGTTTACTTTAAAAAAATTGTTTTCAGTCTCCACTTCCTAAGATGTTTCTTTTAGAAGAATTGTGTTCTCTCGCGATAATTGCAGTGGTATCTTTTGAGTTAGCGAAAAAAAAAAACAAAAAGATATTCAAAATGGGTTAAAGATGAACCAACCGATTTTAATAATTACTAACGGATGGATGAGGTTACGTTTAACATGCTTCTGTATCTTGTTTCTTCAACTTGTAGTTACTTTGCGCTATTTAGCTACTGGCAAGAGTTATGGATGTCTGAAATTTTCTAGTCAATATCTTCTCAAGCCTTAGGACAAATAATCTCAGAAACATGCCAAGCGATATATAATGTTTTGAAAAATAAATATTTGCAGGTATAATTTCTTTTTTAAGTAGGTATAAATAATAAAAATTTCATGGACTTTACATTTCCAGTTTCATTTAACTCAAAAATAATGGATTCAAGTAGTAGAAGGATTTAGCAATAAATTAAGTTTTCCCAATTGTCTTGGAGTCGTAGATGGCAAACATATAGCAAAACTAAAACTTCCTGGAAGGCAGGGGCAGATTTCCCTATAGGCCGAGTAGGCCCGGGCCTAGGGCGGCAAATTAATGGGGGCGGCAAATCTTGGTGAGATTTTTTTTTTTTAGTACTCGCGCTCTCTGTGAATCCACACTCAACGTTTAAAAATTCAAAAATGAGCGCCCCAAAAAAGAAATTTACATGTATGATGTATGGAGATTAACAATTATGAAAATTTTGGATCATCGAACTGGATCTTTTCTTACTAGTTTACTCCAAGTTCAAGCGCATCATTTTAATTTTGCTCCACTACAGACTATAACATATATTAGTACTGGGTTATTTGGTATTTTCACTGCCACTTTTCGTGATTTGGGCGGCAATCTTCCAGAGGCCTAAGGCGGCCAACTTATCAAATCCGCCCCTGCTGGAAGGGATGCTTACTTTTCTAACTATAAAGATTGTTATAGCATTGTACTACTAACTATCGTAAGCACTAAATAATATTTACTGTATTGCCATATTGGAACTAACGGACGAGTTTCAGATGGAGGCGTCATGAAACCACAGATTTTTATGATGGTTTAAAACAAAATAGGCTTAATTTGCCACCACCATCAACACGAGATAAGTCACAGATTGAACTTCCCTTCACTTTCATAGAGGATGAAGCTTTTGCTTGTCGAACAAATTTCTTAAAGCCGTACAGTCAACGTTGTGTAATTGAAGATCGTAAGTTTTTAACACTCGTTTATGTTCAGCTAAGCAAAGCGTTGAGATAGCATTCGGAGTACTATCTTCGCGTTTCTGAATTTTTCGTACCACAATAAATTTA
This sequence comes from Dioctria rufipes, assembly GCA_963924295.1. NCBI lineage: Eukaryota > Metazoa > Arthropoda > Insecta > Diptera > Asilidae > Dioctria > Dioctria rufipes. Next base: position 260,920,451 of record OZ002741.1, read on the forward strand.
AATCCAGATAAAGTGACAAATATAGTTTAGGTTTGCTGTTCTTTACACAATTTTGTACGAAAGGAAAGTTGAAGCTATTGAAATGACGTTTCATCTAATCAAGAAAATATAATATTGCCAGAAAATTTGATACCGTTTCAGCCAACACAATATCGTCATTATGGAATAGAAAATGAAAAAAACACGTTGTTTTGTAGGATATTTTATTGAAGAAGAAAAAATCGAACAAAAATGTTTAAAAATAACTTAAATATGAATTTATTTATTAAATTCAAACAAGTATTAATGTGGTGTACTTTTTTAATTAAAATATGTACTTTGTTCTTGATGAGGTAATTTCATTTAAATCATCCTCAGGGGCTAAATTCGTTAAATTCTGCCCGGAGAGACAGATCCACTTCGATCCATTCCTTGACTTATGGTAGTCATTATTCAAGAAGTTCGATTAAGAGTTTCTAATTGTGCTTCGTATGTTACGTTATGTGATAATTTACCTGAATGAACACGAATAACGGGAGATATCTTCCTTATTTTTGCTGCAATATTTTTACCCATTATATCAAATTCATCTTCCTCAAACTTATCGAGACATTCATTGAGTTTCTTTAGAATTTCTTGAGAGGTTACAGTTGCTATATCTTTTTAAAAACTTATGTTTAGCTCCTTTTGCACATTACCCTGGTAATGACGTGTTATGCTGCGCCGCATCATCAATGTGAAATGAAAAATGTGATAAGATACCTCATAATAAATATTTTTGGATAGCTCACGATGGCACAACTTGAAAAATCGCTAAAATAATCAAGGGTTTCTTCCCTCGTGGATTTTCCTGTTCTAGGTATTTCTTGATCACACAAAAAAACTTAATAAACTGAAATGCCGTAACTTTGGTGTATACAGGGTGTTCCGTACGTACCGCATTTCCTTTATACCACGGATTTGTCACTCAATTTCGATAAATAAATTGTATGGGAGGAGAGCCGGAAAATGCACGGTGTGGGCGGTAGGGGGTTTGTGATTTTGGGTGCTTTTTATCCTAATACCATGTAACTTTCTTGTTATACACCCTATGAAGGTGATTTGCATCTCAGGTGATAGTAAACTCGCTACCGTTTCCAACAAATGCCCAACCACCTCTCTACTCCCCCCTCCGCCGGCAGTTATAGGATAAAGTCAAAAAATTGGATAATTTTGAAATTTCTTTTTCAATTTCAAGGATTTTCCCGCCAAAATGCATGATAACTATACAGTTTTATTTTTTTTGTGGATTTGAATATTTTTGGGCTAGGCGGTCATGAGGAAAACACCTCTTTTATTTTGCGAGAATTTTATTATTTCTCTGACGTTTCGGCCGATGTCTCGAACCGTTCTCAAGGACGGAGTCTGTTACAAACATTCGTTTATTATTGGAATAAAAATAAAATTAAAAAACCAAGATCTACTTACGGATTGAAAACATTAGAAAACTATTAACAAAAGAATTAATAAATAAAAACTATAGGAAACCATTGATTACAAAACACAATATAAATAAATGAATAGACAAATAATATAACACTGATGTTTAGACAAAAACAAATATACTATATACAGTGTTGTGGGAGGTTATCCAACCACTCGTCAAATTCAACTGATATTGAGTTGCTTTAACGTTTTACAAAACTCTCCAAGTTAGCGCAGTAAATCGTATTGATATTATCTGTATCCGTTTTTTTGTTCATTGTATTTGGAGTTTTTTGAATGTATAGTGCTTCTATTAATAGTCTCTTCTTATAATGTTTTTCATAATGTATAATAGAAGTATTTTCAAAATCTGGAGCATGGTTTGATAACGCACAGTGAGTCGTTAGAGCGGTTTTATTATGGTTTCCGCCTTTTAAGTCGGATTTATGATTTGATATCCTATTCTTTAAGAATTTTCCTGTTGTTCCAACATAGCTCATCGGACAGTTCGTGTTATTATTGCCTTTTCACGGAATTTTATATACAACATCAGAACGTAGTTCATTGGGAGCTGGATCTTTCAACTTGGTGAACAATTTTTTCAATGTTTTGAGTGGTTTGAAACCTAGTTTAGTTTGGTGATGCTGTGGTTTAAGGATTCTTTGAAACCTCTCAGAAAACCCCGGAATATATGTTGCACCTTTAAATTTTAACAAACCTCCCGATTCATTACTATTCCTACCCCCAACATTGTGTATGCGATGTTGAAACAACAACCTCCCTATTACTGGTTTCGGAAGGCCATTCTCGCCCAATATATTACGAATCTTTTCTGTGTTCACTCTATAGAATTTCTTATGGCTAAGCTTTAGAACTCTGGGGATAAAGTTTTTGGCTGTGTTCATTTTCTGGTGCTCAGGATGACAAGATTTGTAGTGCAAAATCCTACCTGACGCCGTCGGTGTTTGGTACCAGTCCGTTATTATTGAATTATTTTCTCTTATGACTTTAACGTCTAAGTACGGTAGAGATCCCATACTCTCTTCTTCTACAGTGAACTGTAGTTTAGGGTGGTAACCATTAAGAGTCTCAAGTATAGCAGGCAGATGTTGATGTGGCAATATGGAGAAAAGGTCGTCCACATATTTGATTAAAATACGTGGATTGATTTCCATTTTATCGTTTTATGACAAGATTTAAAGACCTCGGAATGGTACCTTTAATATGACTATGCTCATGTACCTACCTAAATGCTACCGTTTTTGAGATATTCCCGTTTTTATGATGAACCTACCTAAATGCTACCGTTTTTTAGATTTTCCCGTTTCTATGATTCATAATTTCATTAATTTTGCTAATTTGCGTGGAATTGCATAAAATTAGGCGCGATTTCTATTATTATTAGTAAAATTAATGAAATTATGCACCATAAAAACGGGAATATCTCAAAACGGTAGCATTTAGGTATGTACATGCGCATAGTCAAATTAAAGGTAACATTCCGAGGTCTTTAAATCTTGTCATAAAACTGTATAGTTATCATGCATTTTTCCGGGAAAATCGTTGAAATTGAAAAAAAAAATTATTCAATTTTTTTACTTTGATATCCTATAACTGCCGACGGAAATGGAGTAGAGAGGCAAATCACTTTCATAGGGCGTATAAGAAGAAAGTTACATGGTATTAGGATAAAAAGCACACAAAATCACAAAACCCCCCTACCGCCCACACCGTGCATTTTCCGGCTCTCCTCCCACACAATTTATTTCTCAAAATTGAGTGAGGAATCCGTGGTATAAAGGAAATGCGGTACGTACAGGACACCCTGTATATTGATTCCGTCCTTGCTCCAGATCTGTTTGATTCATTGATTTTTTTTAGTACAGCTCTACAGTTAGTTCGCATTGTATTAATTTTTTATTTTTGTAACTAATTTCTCATTTGCATTCTTATCAACTGCACGCATTTTTCCAACTAGTCTTTCGTGAGCTTTGAGTCTTACATTTCTATGCAAGTATATTCCCGATTTTAGTTTCGACAAGCAGTTTTTTTACTTGTACATTACCAAAAATTCCGTAAGAAAGTGCTTATCCATCACTCACATGTCCGCCATAATTCACGTTTTTTCGATGTATTCCCAAGAAGTAATAAAACTCACATGAACGCGCTTCTACATAAAATGCACAATACTGATGAAAATACTTGATGAAAATCAGACCAGATCTGATTTCTTTCAATCTTCAATTTTACTTGAACTTTTACTGGATCGTTGTTCAAACGGTCTAGTATCAGGAAAAAATGAGTCGTTTCAAGTTTCTTGTCAAGTATAATAGATCGTGTGTGGGCCCACAATGAGTTAGATTTAGAAAATCTTTTAATTGATACAATTGATATAAAAGTAGCGAACAATGTTAATGGAGGATGGTTCAAAAAAGTAAATATTGGTGGCTTTAACATGTTATGGTCGTAGCATATTGCATGCAGCAGTATGCTACACTGAGGCTAGCTGCGTCATGTATACGCGGACTGCTTTCTGTATGGATGGAGCGTCTGTATACACCAAACTCCACCTAATTGACAGGGCAGCGCTTCCAGGGGTCTGTTCTCATCGCGGCTGCAATCGACTTTAGTCAATTTGACTCAGAAAATGTCGTACAAAGCAGAAGAACTAAAGACCCATAGTGCTACAGTAAAAACACGCAGCCGGTACCGATTACCCATCTATTATTGGTAACACAGGTCAATACATACAATACTCTTTGTGTGATGATAGATTCAAAAATGACCTCAAGAAGTTGTAAGCACAATGTTGACTCATTCTACTATATTTGCGGAGTTTAGGAGGCCAGTGATAGGGAATATTAAAATGATTGGCTTTCTTATGGAAATGCAAGACGGATATACTAATCTCCCTGCATATGGTGCAATAGAGCAGACAAAGGGCATTACCAGCAGTACTCATGCCCTAAGCGGGAAGGGTTCGAGATACGAAAACATAATATTATGTGGGACCCAATTGTGGAGGTTAAACGCATGTTTACGCCTCCATTGCATATAAAATTAAGCCTTATGAAGCATTTTCTTAAACCTCCTAGGCAAGAATATTTTTTCCTGAGCTATCTGAAGGTAAAATAAAAGCCGGTATTTTTGTCAGACCACAAATAAAGAAAGTAATGGCCAGTATGGAATTTGCACAGATAGTCGACACATATGAAAATCAAGTCTGGGACAGCCTTAAAGCAGTAGTTCATGGTTTTCTCGGAAACTACAGGTAGATAATTACAAAGAGCTTATTTCAATTATGCTTGATAGGTTCATACTAATGGGATCTAGAATGTCCCTTAAATTGCATATTTTATAGGCTCATTTACACCAATTTAAAAATAGCATTTGTACCTATTCAGAAGAAGATATAATGTCAATTGAAAGTCGTTATCAGGATCCATATAATGAGAGAATGATGGGAGACCATATTTGGGGGCTAACGCGAGAAAGTCCATACAAACACAGAAGAACTATTAAAAATATTCATTTCTAAATTTTTTCTTTTTATATATTCTATAACGGTATTTATACTTAAGAGCTAATGTCAGCTGATTACAACAGTCTTAAATCAAATGAATAACAAAGAAGTTGTTTTATTTTTAAATATGCAATAAATAGATGAAAAAAGTGAAGTTTTCTTGAAATCCGTAATTTCATTCTGATAGCTACAAAAGCAAACTTTTTCGGGTAAAACTATTTTTTTTTTTAATTAGTAATGTAGAGCAAACAAAAATCGGATGTTCAGAGATCAAACAGCACTTCGAACTCGGAACATAGAATAGACATGACAAAAGTTTGGTATGGATTACTTTGCAGATATATAGACCTACAAATCTATTATTCAGCGGGATAAGCTCCAATTTGACCAAAATATTAGACAAAAAGTATTTACTAGTCGAAATGGTATTAAGAGTTTCTGGTCTGTTGTTAAAACAGTCCAGAACAACTTTACCATTTCTTCGTTAGTGCTCCTAATTTACAGCATAACATATTCTCACAAGGAAAGTATTCTTAGTGATGGTGATGGTGTTTCTCTCTTGGTACTCAAGTGCTGCGCCTCTTCTTTAGCTAAACCTGTAAGCAAACTATTGATGAAATATCTTAAAATCAACCACCTTTCTAGCGATCGCCAATTTTTGACATTCCTTACCTTAATAATCGAACCAATGTTAACATAATTTTGGTACATCTGAAATATAATGGACGGAACTACGTTTGACCGTTTAATAGTCAACGACACCATCATTGGTGTACCATAAGACTCCGTTTTTTCTGCTACTATCTGTATTATTATTTTTAACGACCTATTAGCTACTTACTTTTAATCCTATTCATAGTTTTGCGGACCACAACGGCCTTGATTTCATGTACTTACTTCTCTCTAGGTATCGCTGCCTTCCGCACGAATGTTATAGTTGACAAAACTTAGCCATATCTTTAGTTCACTAAACAATTACCTTTCAACAATATTTGCTTGGAGCGGAGCGAATCGGGCCTTTTTTAATGCTTGCTTCCAAAACTGTTGTTTGTTATCACTCAAACGTACCCCAAAACTCACTCAACCCGTTTATGTCGATGGAGTAGATATCTCAAACTCACATAAAGCATTGAAAGTCCAACAATCTTACTTGGTCCGATCGCATTTTTGAAATGCCTGGCCTTCTTGAAGAGATACAGGAAATATTTTACTTCATCAGACTTGACAAAAATCTACAAGTCTCACATTAGGCCTAGATTGGACCCATATTTGGGTAGGGGCTGGACATACGGCATTATCTGTTTCAGACAAAGTCCAAAAGAATGCCGAAAGCACCATGTGTTTACTGCTCAAAATCTTATCTCACACTAAATCAGAAGCACCAATTATATAATTGAAGCAGTAAGCCAAAGTAAAAAGAAAAAAATCCAGTAGGTAATATTATGTAAACCTACTGGAATTTTATATTTATATTTTGCACAAAAAAGTTGCTCAGAATTTTTAATTACTGGGAATAAAAGCATAGACAAGAACTTCTCGACTGTGATATGTTCTTTAATCATCCTAATGCACGAAGCAACCACAATTGGCGAAATGTCGCTATAATTCCACCTGTTGCCATAAAATAGTAAACAATCCCCTGTTCTCCAACATATTCTTCTCCAACTTTTAAAAGTAAATTTCCCAGTTTTTCAATTTCCCTGTGGGGTAACTAAATATTTAAAGGCGCATGCTTAAAAAGTACACCCCTTATGCTACATTCTTGTACTTTCGTTCAGTTCCTTCATTTCTCCTATAGTATGAAAATTTTGTCGCAGTATTCAATCCTGCATGCCACAGGTTGGATAGGATTCGGGTTTCAGGGATTGTTAATGTCCCATTTTCACCCTCAGAACATAAATCATCGATGCTGATGACCTCGACAATTTTTCCTCATTATTTTTGGCTTGACATTGTACTGTATAGGGGGGCTGTGATAGTGTGTAAATTTGTTTGTGTAATACGAACCCGGAAACTCAAAGGCTTTTACGACTGGGTAATAATATTCTTCGGGTACGTAATATGTAAAAGTATTAATTTGCGCTTTTATAATCCGGTCTTGAATGAAAGTGGACGAAGAGAATGAATAGGGCAATGACAACAAAGACTTTTTTTCCTTCACCTACTTTCGAGACGGAATCCTCAATATGATAGAAGTAAAGAAAAGGGACACTTCGTATTTAAACAAAAACATAAAGCTCTTTGCTTTAATATTTTATATCCTCCTGTTGCCTGTTAATTCTGCTACTATTTAACAAAAGGATTTCATTATGCAAATTGCTGCGTTGCCGTCACACTCCCCGAGTCGATTAAATAAAAGAATTCACTCAAAAACAATTTTATTTTTTCATACACATATACATATGTATGTATGTGTGTACATATCATATACAGATATCCATGCTATAAACTGAAATCTGGGAAAGGTATGCAAATCAAATTGCCTGGACTCATAACGAATAATTACGGTGGTCCTTGTGTTGTTGAAATTTTTGTGCAGTGTTAATGGGAACAAGCATTAAGCCGAAATTAATTTTTACCAGTCGCATCGAAAATCGGCTAATTTCGAAAAGGGTTTTACTTAAAGTATTTAGACAACCCGTCGTCAGTAATTATTTTTTGACAGATATTGCCATTACCAGCGATATTTAAAACGTGACTTGGTTTTTGACCTATATAAATCGTGTGCATTTTTTATCTGAAAATGATTTTTGGACATAACTGAAAAACCATAAAACCTACCATGCATCTACTACAAATGAAAATGTCTATATTATATTGTATGAAAAAATCAATGTTATATTTAATGCCTAGATAAACTTCATATATGCACTGAACTTGAAGGATGAATAATTCCTACGCCATCTGATGAGCAGCATCCATATCATAAGATCTTTTATAAATTTACAAAACCAAATTATCTATTATTACATTATATATTAAAATTCATACTATAGAGTGTACCCAAAAACTAATGAAAATAGTATGCAAAATTGATTCAGAACAATGTTTTCTATGTGTGCTGAATTTAAAAAAAATTGTAATATTCGTTCGCTAAATATCGCTAAATATCGTTATTGTATCTTGTTATTTTTAAATTGGGAGGCATGGAAACAAAACTCTCCAACTCCAATTGTAACTGCCAGGGTAATACAGAAATAATTCTTCTACCTGTGAATCAAAATAAAATTAGATCGTTATTATTAAAACTAAGAAAGTAAAATGTATAAATATAATATTCAAAAATTAAGAAACACCGGAATACAACAACTCTCTATTCAGATTTATTATTAACAATACAAAATATATTTCTAATTTCTAGCATCATACCATCAGCCTCTGTTTCATTGGCATGCAAAATAAATTATTTTCTTCATTAGATTGATTACAATAATTATGTCCACTGTTCATATATTCACATTTGAGGCATTCGAAAGCAAAATTTACCTCATCCATAATATTACATCGTTTTTTTTTTTAACATAACCTCTTTTATCTCTTTAGTCTAGCTAATGGTCATCTTATTAGGAAGACGTAGTTATACTGATTTTTTGGTAATTTAAAAGGAATAATAAATTAGTATTGCGGACTTGCATAAGTTCCCGATGTTTTTTTCATGTAAATGTATGCTTTATTCTGAAAATTTAGTACAGAACATGTCATCGAAACTATTGTCTATCGAAGGCCATTATCTCCTCCCATCTCTCTGACAGCATATGAATTCCACTTCAAAAACGATACGTTCTTTGGGGCTATCCAAGAATCTACTCAATTCTGCATATAAATGTCCCAAGCAACATTTCCCCTCATTTTCAGGTCGAATTTACGTCTATTCGACGTAAATTAAGGCAGCGACTAATTGTGGTTAAGTTGAGATTTAATAATATTAATATTTAATATTTACGTCCGATTTACGTAAGTGGAGGATGTGAGGACGTCGTGTCGACGTAAATATTATGGAAATTAAGGAATATTTCCCTATAGGGCAGAGGACACATTTCCTTGATTTAGTAAATTTAAGGTAAATTTCACGTCGAATTTACGTAAATTTTCCTTAATTTCGACCTATTTTCTACCTAGTTTAACTCATGTTAATGGCTGAGTTAATGTCGAAGTAATTTTATTTTATAAGAATTGTGAATGCATATATTCCCTAGTAGGTAATGAAATATTATGAAAAATGCACATAACTCTAACTTGAATGATTATGAGCTCAATTTTAAAACGAGACAAATTTTATTGATAAATATGGAAATAACTTTTCAAAAAACACCAACCTGCTTTAAAACTATTGTAAAAAATAGCAATTTTAAAGTTTTCAAATTATTCTTTGATTTGCCAGTTAGAAGCTTGAAGTTAATTTAAATATTCTTAAATTGTTTTGAAATTAAGAAAAATTCATTTATTTTGGTGTTTTTATCAGTAACTATGGAAAAAATTAAATTATAAAATAATGCAATTTTTCTATTCATTCCTTTAATATATGGCAGCCATGTTTTATTAAATAAATATGGCGCATATTACATTACTCGACCTAAAAGTTAGTTTGACTTGAAATTTGCCCTTACACGACGATGTTCCTGGATGGTAAAGCGAAATAACCAACGTTTTCGCCTTTCAGGGCAAGATTCGATAACGAAGTTTCGATTTAAAATAGGGCATTTCACCCTAAATTAAGGACTTGCGCCTTAAATAGGTAAGAGATATTTGACAATTGAAAGAATTGTATTGATTGTCGAATAGAGAGACGTTAAGGATATCTCGATATTACTAACTCCTATATTTAATTTACATCTTAAGAATAGTAAACCATGTCATTAGCTTCTTAATTTGGATACAATATTTGTTAAAAAGCGGGTGAATGCAAACGCAGTTCAATATGCGTGTATTCCACATGGTTGGGAAGCAAATAATCAAGATTATTATCCCAAATCAAGTGTGGCATCCTTGAGAAAAGATGCATATGGTATTCCAGAGCGTGACTGGTTCCGATATAAATGTGTCGTAAAAAGGAGCAACAGAGGCGCTCAGCGCTAAAGGGGCCTAAGCTACAAAATTTCATAAACAAAACTGAAAACTTATAAAAACCGCATTTTCAAAATTTATAAATGACAAAAATTAGCCTAAACTATAGTTTGAGCTGTCCTTATGTAATAGTGAAAAGTTTCTACCACACTTACAAGAAAAAACGAAAAAACTGTATGCTAGAAAGCCGAGGTAACCAGATTATCTCTATGGTCGCCTCTTGTAATCTTGATGAAGCGATTCAATGGGAGGAGCAGTTCATTAAATCCAGTGATACGGAAGCGAAACAAAAGTAAATAAACTTTAATTTTTGATTGTATTATTACGGAATTTCAACTATTCAGGATTTCGCTAAACGTTCGACTTAAATTGTCTACAAATTTTTTTCTTGTTAATCAATCGCTAAAACCGTGTGTACTTCCCTGGATAATCACACGTGAAGCTATAATTAAAATTTCAAGTCAATCGGATGTAAACTTTTTGAGTTCTATTGCTCGTCGATTTTGAAAAACCCGTTTGAAGTGTCGACGAGAACGACTGATCGACTGAACACAGTGCAAGTGTGAGTAAACACGTGCTGTAAAGACGTTGTAATCATCGTAATTTGATGCAGCAATCTCTATAATTCAAATTTAAAACACAATATTCATCATAGGTAACTTTGACTAATTTCCAAAGCCGTGAAATTCAAAAATGGGAGCATGCCTAAAATAAGCGAAAATTGTGATTTTGGAGCATCGAAGCTGTTTGGGAAAAATTGATTTAAAAAAATTTTGAGTTTTGATCGGAACTTGGGCGTTGTAGATTTTGATTCTAGGGTTATTTTGGCATGATTTAAGTCAATGAAAAACAAAAAAAAAACATTTTGGGAGGTATAACCCCTTAACCAATTTATACCAGCCACACTATTCTGAAGCCATGTTTCTGGTAAAACCTTATTGATTCTATAGCCAAACTGAAAAGCTAACTTCATTAGCTCGAGTCTAGTTAATCCATAATGTAAATTTGAGGCAGTTGTAACATAATCTATGAGAGAATTTCCTTCTTCTATTGTAAATATTTGCCTGTGTGCGATATTGCTCTCATAAATGAATTGCGATCTCCCGGAAGCTTTATGCTTATTGACATGTCATATCACTGTTGTCTTCGAAATATTTTGTAACTTTGCAGAGCTGGAAATACTCATTTTATGGTAGATAACATCCGTTAATGTTGTCTGTAAGAGTTCCTTGTTGAATTCCAGCCGTTTCACTCCAGATTTACTTCTCGGCATTTTCCTGGTATAAATAAAATTTATATGGAAAGTGTAATAATAATTAAAGTATTATGCGATCCGCGGTACAATTAAAATTTGGTCCAAGGTACAATTTTGCAGTTGACAGAGTAAAAAAAAAATCTGAATCAACTGTAAAATTTAAGTTGAAATTGTGATAGCATATGATTTTCTAAATATCACTTTATAGAGAAAAAATGGACACACAAGAAAACTACTTACTATTAGCAGGAATACTTCAACAGAACACTTGTAATAAGATTTACTTTGCACTGTGAAAAATACTTGTTACTACGGTAAACACGCAACTGCATCTATTCACTTCAAGGCACTAAAGGAATGTGCTTGTCTGAACTTGCTGCATAATTCTTAGAAGAACTTTTTCGTCTGCTGGAAACGGTTACATTGAAACTGATAGTTGTACCAAGGTACAATGTCGGATGTGTTCAAAAAATGTTCTCTATTCTTGAAATTTCTAAAGATCGCATCATTCATGTTCTGAGACTTTAACCAAAAACAAAACGTACCCAATGCAGGAGTCTTACTCCAGTGCTGCATCACAATATTCAAATTCATTTTTTCCTGAAAACTATACAAAAACATTTATTTAAATAAATATTGATAAATAATAACGCAAAAATTTACCATAATTCCACACTAAATCACCATTGACAGTGACAACAAGCTAAACTAGCGCTGTCATGTCAACTAAATATATGCACCTGCATGGCTTCAAAGGTAAAGCCGACAACAGACGCGCAGCTTCCATCTAACTAATGTTTTTCACAGCTATAAATAACGAGCTGCTGGAAGTATCAAAACACTTGCGAACTGAGCAGTCAACAAGACAGATCAATAGTTTTGAACTGAAATTAAGTCTTGCTTAACAAAATTACACGGGAAGAATTGCACCTGTTTTTTACTAACCATTTTGCTACAAATTATTGTATTAAAATCTTTATTATTTTTCGGCATCCTATATCCGGCGTATTGAACCCAGTTCCTATATGGGCAGACCCTATGACGCTCATTCTGTTACTATATTTGTTGTTTTCTCATTCACTAATTACTCTCTTCTGTCCAAATTTACAGGCTAATTAATCCTAAACTCCAATGGAGACCCGAGAAGGTGATGAATAGTGAATTCTGAATATTAAATGAATTTTTGTAGAATAAATTAGTTAGAGTGATTATATATTAAAGTATTGAGTAAAATGAGAAAAAAATTGCTGTAGTAGTATATTTTAATTTGAATTGTCTAACTAATAAGGAAACATTATTCTGTGATAAAAAAAAAATCGAAATATATTCAACTATTCTGAAATATTAAAACTCGACTGTCTTCTCATTCTAAAAATCGGCACCTCCCACATTTTATGATTAAACCCTAAATTAGGAATTAACAGTAATATTTGGCTATATTTCCCAACTGCATAAACATTTTGATATTTTTCACATACTAACTAAAAGAAAAATAGAAATATATATAAAATCTAATTTCCCGTAAAGCATATAAATTAGTTAATCAAAAATTTAAAGTCACTGAACGAAAAGAGTCGACCAGTTCATGTTATGTAAGTATGTATGTACCTCGAGTAGTTTACATTCGGCTTTTGAATGCATCATAAAGTAGTTGAAAAAATACTAAAGCTCCATCCGTACGGATACAACTGAAACACATGTCTCATTACAAATTATGTACAGCTGCATACCCTGTTGAATATTTTATGCCCTGAGATAGAATCATATTTCAATGACTTGCCATTTTTTATGTTCCATCTCCGCTCACATCTCTTGCATTTTAATTATTAATTCAAATCACTCTCATTATCGGTGGATAATGAGTGGGAAGGAGGAAGGGAAAGTGCTTTAAGCTCTCATCACGAATTATCCCACACGGACTATTGCATGTTTTCAACTTCACTGGTTAAATGAGCTTATATAGGATGTTGCGTGCAAATATCCTAGTTTAGCATCCCACACTTTCCACAGAGTACGAAAAAAGTGTTAAATATCTACATACATACGTGTTTAGTTTACTTTTTACGTAATGCATATTGGGTACAGAGGAATGAGGTCTTTCGAAGGCTTGTCAACAGCAGACAGTTAACATAATTTTTCCATAATTTAACCCAATGTCTTCTGGCTGTTATTAGAATACCACAAATGTACGTAAATGTTGGGAATTAGTTCAGTAAAAACATAAATTATCGTAATCGACTCATCATGTGCTCATTCTTTATATAGTTTTTCTATTCGAATTTCGCCTAATGTACGTCAAATGGAAATTAGATATTTTTGAGTATTTATATTTTATTAAATCATAACAAGATAATAACATTTAATAGTATCATTAGCAAGAAGTATCGAAATGAAGCGAAGTCGAATGGAATGGTTTTTGCTCAACTCTCGTAGTACTGGATTTTCACAAGAATCCAAAATTAGTTAATTTTTGACAAGTTTTTATTAACGTTAGAAGGTGTAATGATAGTAGCCACATAGTTAAAATAGAAAATTAGTAATAATAATGGAAAAAAAAGAAAAACAAGAACTGCATAGATACTACTATAAATTTAACTGTCACTCCATCCATACCCTGGTAGACATATCATGATGAGCTCATCAATGAGCTCATCAATGAGCTCCTCATGAGCAATCAAATGAACGTACTGATGAAATTTATTCGCGTTTGAATCAAATCCGGGAAAAAACTCATTTATTTACTTATTCACAGATAGTGTGCATGAGAATTGCCTCTTTTTCATTTATTTACTGTATACTTTGCTTCTCTTTTATGCATTTTACAATATTAGATGAGCACTTCGATGAGTACATAATGAGTGTCACAGTGGGCTTATTAATGAGCATATTAATGAGTGTCATGATGGGCTTATTAATGAGCATGTCAATGAGTGTCACAATGAGCTTATTAATGAGCATAGCAATGAGTGAGTGAGGCGTAAGGATATGGACATAATATCTTTTTCAGCATATGGGCGACAGTCTTTCCGCGGAAAACAAATCAAAATATCAATTTAAAATGAATAAAAGTTAAAAATTTAAATAAATTAATCACAAAAATCAATTCAAGTTTTCCTAGTAGAAAAGTCATCTGACACGGTGATGACAAGAATAAATAATTATTTATTGCTGGTTTAGTATATATAGAACAGTTTCATGATATTCAATGAGCCCTTCGATGAAATTTAATGAATGCTCATCAGGACACTCATCACACCTTGATTCTTTTCAATCAAATTAGTATTGACTTACATAATAACTGACCCTCACGGGGCAAGAGACAAGGTAAAACTATGAGCAATTTCTACTAGGGAAGGTTCAGTTTACATGAAGTACCCCAGCAAACATTTACTCGGGTTTTCGCATTTGCGAGAAATTCTCGAAGAGCCACAATTCGATAAATTATCAGTTTTACGAATTTTTCTCGACATATGACCTTCAGGTTCAGACAACTTGCAATATAATCCGAGAATTTTTCGTTTTTACGAATCTCTTCAAAATATTACAAAGTCTTTCAAAAAATCAGTAATTACATGATTTTTCAGACTGTGCAATGCAGGCGTGCCAACAACATTCTTTTTAAATATTCGGCCGAAAAAAAGTGAAGTGAATGCTGAGAAATTCAAATTTGCATTTCGTAAATGTTTCTCATAGTTTGGTTGCTTATTTTCAATTGGATATCGAGTAGTTTTCACAAAGCATAGTTTACTCGTTTATCCAATTCGAGATCGAATAGATTTTACGAAGAAATCTCGAATACATATGACCCTTATATAGAGCAACAATATACGAAAAAATCATCGAAATAGTCTCGAAAAGACGAATCGATATCGCATCGTTATTTTAATTCGAATTAGCGTTCCTTTTCCTTCATTTTCGGTTCGAGATCGAATCGAGAACGACTTCGATATCGAAGTTAAACTTCGATTGAGCGGGTCGATTCCGATTCGATCTCCAATCGTAATGTTCGCTGGGACATACCTGAAATGGAATGAAAATTTTTAAATGTCATGATATACGTGAACGCCTAGCAATGTAAGCCGCCGCTGTTTGTAAATTTTCTAATCTAATTGTAATCTATACCTGGCCAGACACAACTTGCTCGCATCATCTTCAGCCACCAATAATGAACATGAATTTTGCAAAAATATGGTCCATTAAAATTCTAATAACAACGTGAATTTTATCCTACCGTAAAACAGTTTTAAGATTATAAGTTAGATTTTTGCTATGGTGTTGAGATGCGGTGACATTCAGATTTTTTTAAAGTGCGGCCAATCACTATTATTATATTGAATAGGATATTATTATTAAATATAAAGGGTTTTCCAATAAGAGGTGTTATTTTAATTAGCCCGCTATTTCGGTAGATGTCACTTTTACTGTCATTTTTTGACATTTGACAAGTAGAAACTACGCCATTAATAAAAATGGAACGATACACGATTCAACAACGCATTGAAATTATTAAAATTCACTACAAAAATGATGAAAATGTGGCAGAGACGGTTCGTAAAACTCGAACATTTTTGGGTCGTCGTGAAGCAACTTGTCGGACCGTAATACAGAAATTGGTAGAAAAATTCGAGCTGTCGGGACAAGTTAGTGATGTGAAGAATAAAACCCGTTCACGTCGCTCAAGAACAGCCGAGAATATTGCTGATGTAGCCGAAAGTGTTGAAGAAAACCCACGTTTATCCATTCCTCGTCGTTCTTTGGAATTAGGCATTCCACAAACGTCATTACACCGTATTTTGCATAAAGATTTGGGTCTTAAGGCTTATAAAGTTCAGTTAACACAAGAACTCAAGCCGGCCGATCATCAACAACGTCGAGTCTTTGCTGATTCGGTCCTTGAAATGCATGAAAATGATCCGGAATTCCATCGAAAACTCATCTTAAGTGATGAGGCCCATTTTCACCTCGATGGCTTCGTCAACAAGCAAAATTGTCGCATCTGGGGCTCGAAGAACCCAAGAGTTATTGTTGAAAAGCCTCTCTATCCTCAACGTGTGACTGTTTGGTGCGGTTTATGGTCCCGCGGGGTCATTGGACCTTACTTTTTCGAAAATTAGGCTGGAGCAACAGTTACGGTGAATGGATTGCGCAATCGACAGATGATTAATGATTTTTTATGCCCGAAATTGGATGGTATTGATCTGGACAACGTTTAGTTTCAACAAGACAGCGCTACGTGCTATACAGGCAACGAAACCATTGATCTTTTACGGGAAAAGTTTCCGGACCGTGTTATCTCTCGAAGAGGTGATCACAATTGGCCACCGAGATCTTGTGACTTAACACCTTGCGACTTCTTCCTTTGCGGCCGCGTGGAAGCAAAGGTCTACGCCAACAGCCAAGCGTCGATTCAAGACCTCAAACATGGAATTCGTGAGGCTATCGAGGACATAGGGCAGCCACTTTGCGATTTGGTTATGGAAAATTTCATGAAAAGGATATGGTCCTGTAGGCGTGGTCGTGGTGGTCATTTGGCTGATCTTATTTTCCATTATTAACGGCATACCCTCTTTATAATGAAATAAAGATCCGATCATTTATCTAAAAAACTGGAATTTTTATTTGAATATCAAAATAACACCTCTTATTGGAAAACCCTTTATCATAATAAGGAAAATGAAATTTTTGAAAGGTGCTGGTCAACGAATACCTCCTTAATGGGATACTTGACCTGAGGTCAGTTTTTTTTTATCAATATGTCCCTGGCTAAACATAAAATTGAACACTATACAATTTTTTAAGATGAGATTGATACTTTTCTGTCAATATTTTGGTATGAAATCGGCTTCCAAAAAGAATACACAAGGAGATATTAGATGAAGATTTATTTCGTCAATTACATACTATTACAATAGAAAAAAAATTAATAACTAGAATCAAAAATATTTGACTAAAAAACTTATTTTAAGACTTCATTGAGTAGCTCCTGATCAGAAGACTCCTAGTCGTCACCTGAACTTTCCATATAGGTAATCAGCGGAGCACATCGATTGCTAGTCGAAGTTATCGAAATAAGTATTAATGATTCAATTACGGTTTGGTTGTTGTGTTTTTCAGGGAGATATTTTCTTCCATTCTCTCTAAGGTTATGCCCTTACCAGCAGGAGCTCGTACCATTTTCCTTTTGCATACAGACTTATAAGAAGTGTCATTATGATTTTTGTCTAGCAATTCTAATACAGCTTGCAAAGCAAGGTTTTCCATTTGTACCGGATCTTCATTACTCAGCAGACGACTAATCACTGCTGCTGGGTCAAATGGTGAAAATCCGCATTTTCTTTAAACCACTAATGAAGTTAAAGGAAACATTACTTGCATCCGATAAGTTGTGATCCAATGTATACAAGAGCTTTGGAAATGCCTCCTTGGTTAAAATCTGTGACTTTTTGTTTTGCTCTGATTTTCATTCATCCAAAATTTTTCGCCAATATTTTTTCAGCGGGGCATAGAATGCGACGTTTAATGGCTAAGCTATATGGATAGAATTTTGAGGAATGCAAACAAACGCGATAGTATTAGCTTGCGCCAATTTAATAACTCACGGGTAAAATGGTTGGATAGATTATCACCGATTAGTACAATCTTTCCAGTTAATTTTCGCGTTTCTGCTATTAATATTAATATAGATTTTAAAACCAATTGGTGAATAAAATGGAATCAAACCCTCCAATTGTGCTCCTATTATACTGGGTTTTTGGCGGTCCCCTTTCCATCCATGTTTGCTAAAGATGAGTGGATTTGTAAGCTACATGAGATGGTAATAGCATTCCTGCAGCTGATCCACAGTGCATAACCGATGTAGACGAGTTTGAAGAGTCTCGAACTCGCTCTGAATATTCTACAACGCGTTTGGTAATGCAGTTTTTGACAACAGGATCATCTGCCAAACTTGTCTCTTTAAATATACGCTCAGGAGGAACAGTTGATTCCCCTGTACAAGTGATCTCCTTCAAGGTTTCTTGCATATGGCCAAAATAGATGCACATTTCTTTCGGTGCTACCACTGCCTTTTATTCGGTGTGATAGCTCATTTTTGTATCTCTGCAAAAATCGCCAGACCCATTCGACGCTGGGCAAAATGTGGTGGCCGAATTGTATACCTAGCTCGTTTGCCGCTTATGTCTAGGAACAATTTGGCTAGCTGACGAAAGTCTCTCGAATCCCAAGGAAATCCCCATTTGGCCATGCCTAACATATGATCGACAAAAGTTCTTTCCTTGCCAACCAATTTTATCTGTGTGCTTCCCATTCAACTTAATTATAAGTGTTCCCTTTGCTATTTTATGTATATTGGCATCCTTAACAATTGACAGCAGTCCTATAATATTATGAAAATAGTAAGTTCACAAAAAAATAGAATAAAATATAATGAACCATTTTCACTTATAGCTGATTTCAAATTTTCTTCAGCATACCTTTGGAACATACTTTCGAGGCATTATGAAAGTTTTGTCCTCTGTAGTCTATAAATTACCAGTAATAATGTGATTGGCTTTTTGACGACTTCCAAGGAATACTTTGACGGAGCGGTCAATCATAAAACTCAAGCTATGACTATATGCCTTTTATTTTTTGGAATAATTTAGCCTCAAGCACTTGATTTTTATAAAATTTTCCACTCAGATTTGCATCAATGAAAAACTTGAACAATTTGAAAAGCAACCTGCTTTGCTTGTATTCACGATACAATTGAGTAAAGCAGTTGCACTTTAAAATTTATACGAAATAACTTTCAACTGTTTGCATCGTGATGTTTTGTTCTTTCAAAGAAAAGGAGGCCTTTGAATTTTTATTTTAGCTTACGGTCAATGTATCCTTCACTGTACAAATTATTCCTGTTTTAGGATATGTTGGTTCGTGTCCATGATATATTTAGCCGAGATCAGTGAATTATTGAGGTTTGCTACGATCTCTTCTCATACATTACTTTGTTAGATCAGATGTCGATATCAGTGTATTTCTTGTCTATGATTTTCAGTTTTATTATTTTCTACCATCGTTAAGAACCTAAAGATGAATTGGGAGCATGGCCTTTAGGATCTCCTATTCGATAGAATAAAAGCTATTCAGAGTAGTTCTTCACATCCCATAATTTACATATATCATATAGCATTGCTCACAGTCAGAATGCTCGTTAGTTGTAAACATTTGAATTATCTCAAATACTTCTACCGAATAATATTTATTAGGCATCGTCAGGAAATTGCCTGTTTTATAATAGATTCCCTTAAAGACTATATATTAAATTTTTAGAACTAAAACATTTACACTTGTTCGTGTTAAGATTAAAAAAATTGAATTCTTTTGCCAGGTTAAATGTTTTTGATTTCTTATATGTGGGTGGAGTAGATCGAATTTAATAAAGCTTTAGGAAAGAAGATTAGTATTTGATTGAACCAGTAGCTTCAATTATACCAGGATCGGTTCCTAATTTTATTCAGTGCAGGCCATAGGATTTTTAATTATTCCGGGTACCTACCCCATAAAGCAATGTTTCATGCCCTACAAGGTGGTAATTCGATTGTTAAAGGAGAACAATTCAAAAATAGACTCATTCAGAGTTTAAGTTAACCGTATAGCGACTCTTAGTCGCTACTCGTACCTGGTAAACCTCCAGTAAAATTACCTTCTCTCCGCCATGCTAGTAGCTGTGTTTTCATTATTAGACGTTAGAGTTGAACTACTAGTTACACTGGGTAATTATATCTTGTAACATTTCGCCTGATCTAAATATGAAGTATTAAATATAGTTATAAAGCGTATCAATGATATTAAAGGTAGTGCCAGATCTGAACTATTCTTCAAATTATTTTGTGAATAATAAAATGAAGAGCATGTGAGACGTATACTTCACCCTGAAGTAAGATGGGTCTCGAAAGGGAACTGCTTGAAAAGATTTATGGAACTACATATTTGATATCCTTTGTGATTTTTTGAGCGACAAACTTGAAATGAAAACTCTGTTAATGGTCGATGGTAAAGCATTTGCGACTTATTTAATCGATATCTTTGAAAAACTAAATATATTAAATAAACAACTTCAACGAACCAACAAAACTCTTGTCGATGCAAAACCGAAGATATTTGGTTGCATTACTATTATCAGACATTATAAAAATTTCGAAAAGTATCATTGGCTCCAAAAATGTGAAGTAACTGAAACGTAGATCATCTGATGAAAATTTTGTCGGTTGATTTAAAAGAAAGATTTTCTGGTTTGAAAAAAATTAATTTCCCAACTTAAATGATGCAGCCAATGTTAGTGGATTTATCTGATATTTGAAATACGCAGTATCAAGGAAAACTGGCATAAATGCAAAATGATGAGTTAATTACAACTTTATTTAATAAAAAAGAAGTGATGGCATGGCTTTGTGAGGAAATCGAAATCCAATATCCAAATGCAACCAAATTTGCAAGGGAATTATTGTTACTTTTTCCATCTTCATATTTAGTTACCTAAATTGGAACCTGACATAAAATCTCTTTGCAGCAACCGTCAAACGCAAAGATCTCACTAAATTAAAATAATATAAAAAAAAATTTCATTAAAATTATTTTCTACCTCTTATTTGTTTGGAAAAATTTGCTTTCAGTATTTACTCAATAATTTCCTAGTGATTTCTTCCTAAAACTTCTTTGGTGAACATTTTAATTTTTGAATATTAAAAATTATGTATATTTCGAAGGAGGAGTTTTAGAAAGGCTTATGTTATTTATTGCGTCCATAGGGTTTAAGAATATTTTAAATAAACTATCAAACTTTTTACAGAGTTAATAGCAACACTTCAGCAACTTTCAGCACGATTGTATAACAAAATTAAATGCGAAAAAACAAAAAAACCTTTACAAGTAGCATTTCACATTTGAGAAAACAAGCTTTGTTTTTGCTGCTCTGATTGCTCCATTACCAAAATGCTTTTAAAAATGACCAAATGATCAAAATTAGTGAATCAATGATCAAAGTGCCTAATTTTCTCAGATTTCCTACAAATATTTGAAAACAATAGCTTTTTAGCTATAATTATGTCTTTGCAGACATTTTAATCAGAGGCTTAGTTTCGCTTGCAGAGTGCAGATGCAGAGATTTCACGACACAAACAAAAAAGACACAATGTAATGTAAAAAAAGACAAAATGTAAAAAATGTAAGAAAAGACACAATGTAATGAATAAAAAAACGCAATGCTGGTAACCCGAAAGTTGGGAAGGTTTGTATATATCCACAAATAAAAGCATTGCCTTGCATCTTAAAAGAAGAAGATGAGTAAATTAATTATAAAAATGCCAAATGTATTGTGAATTGCAGTGCAAAGCTCGCGATTTTAAAAGTTAAATATCTCCGAAAGTATAAGTTTCCTCAAAAAATAATTGTGATTTGTGAGCGAACTGAAAGTTATTCACAAAGTTTGAAGAAAATCGGTTACAGTGGTCGATTGCCTACTTGTTCCGAAATTTCTATGAAAAAGCTGGAACCATATTACTCATCAGTATAGCTTTATTTTTGCCTACCGTATACGCCATAGTACACAGCCACAGCTACGTATTTCTCTGAATGCCTAGCAAGATTAGCTCTATGCGAGACTAGCATTTCATGGAGAGTTTTGCCATGAAATAAATTTATAGGGAATTTAGTCAAATTGATCGCATTTGCATAGAAATTTCTTTTTTAAAAGATTTTTCGATTACAAGTGTTTTTTTTTTACTCAATTCTCGAGCTGCGGATTTGGCAGCAAACTCAGTCAATTTCATATGGACTAAATTCGCTTTGGAATGATTTCATGGCAAAACTATCTAGATAGGTAATCGTTCAACCTTTCCAACGCTCCATCAATATTTTTCCCCTCCTCCCCTCCGTTTTGAAGTTATGGCTCAACAAAGCTAAAATTGTGGAACTTAACTCGTCATTTTTCTGTTTAACTTATATTTTTATCAAAAAGCACATCATCAAGACCAATTTTTCATATTGGATTTAAGAAGCGCAAGAGTTCAGCTTTAAGATAACCCCCCACACTCTTAGCCTAAAAGGTAACCTTTTCTGCGTTTTTTTTTTTTTTGCATTTTTTATATACCTATCTGCCCAACCCTTAAACATAATCACAGAGCGTAACGTGAAGAAGTTACAGGATGATGTATGAAGACATACCAAATATCTTTAAGTCCCGTTATCCCGGAAGCCGTTAGGATATCCCCAAATCACCGATACAATTTAATTTTTTGCTCGGCGTTCGGGTTTCACACCACATCCGGGACACCCTGAATAACATAAATTTCGTTTTTTAATGAACGTTTTAATTGGTTTGTTTGCTTTTAATTAGTTCGAACAATTTTTTTCCTTTAATTATTCCGCACAACCTCACCGGACCACAGTTAGTTTGCAATTGAACATTTGGACAAAGAAAAGAATGTGATGATCCGTGGAGGTATGTCGTTTGAGTGAGGTTGTTTTACAGAAAAACAAAATTAGATGAAACAAGAAAATATTTCCCCATCGAGGAATGATCACAAATCATTTCTTTCACTTTGTGAAATTTTTTTGCCAACCATGGACTTAAATTGCATTTATACCCTAGATGAAATCTATAGGGTATACTAAATTTGTCATTCCGTTTGTAACGCACAGAAATAATGATGGTAGAGCAAAATGGATTGGACACCCATGCATAAAATTAAAAGTTATTTTGAGATTTGCATGTCCGTCTGTCCGTCCGTCTGTCCGTTTGCACGATAGCTCGAGAATGCGTGCACTTACAGAACTGTAATTTTGTACACAGACTTAAAAAAAAAAAGTAAATTTAAGTTCGAAAATCAGACAAATTGGGCAACTTCTTCGTAGGGTTGCCATACAAAAATTTCGTTTCTCACTAAATATTTGAACACTGCATGAGAGCGCGTCGACGTTGTAAAGAGCTGAAATTTGTACTCGATGTTTTCGTAGTAATAGTTAATAAAGTTCCAGAAATCGACTAAATCGGACAACCCCTTCTTGGTGTTGCCATATAAAATTTTTTGTTTTTTTTATGTAATAATGTGAAAACGATCAATCTTAGATATTTCTATTGTACTAAAAACTTCTTCATAATACGAAATCCTATAAAATTGGTTGTAATCATTTGCTCTGTCCGATGACCCGTTCTAGAAACATATGCAAAAAACCACTTCAAAAATCAAACTTCCACAGATAGATCACCATTCGAAATTACATGCGGGCATTCATTTAGGGTATTATAGGAATTGGTCTTGCACAAATTCTAGTTTTTCTACTTATTTCTTACAAAATTTGGACTTTTAGCTTGTTCTTAGATTTTATGATATTTTTAAATATCCCTTTATATCCTTAACAATTCTATTTTTGAAGTTACTTAAAGTACTTTGCCCCGCTTTTTCAACGGTATCAATATATTATTTTAGCGAAAAGCATGACTTACCTTGCTCTTTTTCTGTACCCCTCATACGTAATGTATGGTATAAATGCGCCTGTGAATATTTTTATCTGCTATGTTTATTGCACAACATTTAACGCTATTACTATCTTGAATAAAAATTAACTATCGCACTTAATAATTGTTTGGATAAAAGTTTAGAAAATCATTTATGCAAAATAAACTTCTTATAGTATTTGTAAAATTTATAGATTATTTAATGCAAGATATTTATGATTCACTGTCGTGTTGAAAAGAATGTTTGGAAGTAATTATTAGTAATAATTAAAAAAATTAAATCCGCTTTTATTCACACATATGACTACAGAGTTCTTCTCTAAAGAATTCGTGTACATGCGTAGTGAAGGGATGCGTAAAGCCACTCATCTTCGAAATACTTACTGCAATTATAACAACAAAATAATAAAAAATAAAACTTTTTTCAAGAAATTAAGTCTACCTTTATTTGAATTAAACAACATTTAAAATATTGAGCAAGGCTTTAAACAATGTCAGTATTTTAAAAATTACATGAATTGTAAACTCACGTCATTCTCGTAATGCCATTAATAAAAAAATAGTAAATCTTCAAAAGTTATTCATAACAGGAGCACAAGCACATTTTTTTTGAATATGTAGCACTACATACACTTACATATATGAAATGTGGGCGTATTCGTATAATGAAAATCTGATACGTATCTTTCCATTATATCATTCAATTGGTACATATATATTCGCTTTGTGTAAAAACACATTTTATTCGTTGACTTGACAATAGGACAGTATTTATCCGTGCGGAATTAACAAACAGGGTAGAATGCGATATTCTACGGCGCCATTGGAATAAAGAAAACTTCTCGATTTTCGCTTGTTTTATTCAGTTACAATTATTAACAAAGGATGCGGAAATTTACACGAAAACTCTTTTCTATTTGTAATGAACGAAAAAAAAAATTTTACATTATTTTATTCGTTCCACCCTTTTCAATTTGTTAAGCGTGAAAGAATAAAATAGAAAAATCATTCTGTATGAAATTTGTTTTAATTAACTCAATTAAGGTCTTATTGAAGCAATTGTACTGCTGATGTGTTTCGCCTGACTTCTTTGCAATTTTAATAGTTTTTTTTTCCTCTGATTTTGGAATACCTATTGTTTGGCTTCGTATCAGACAAGCGTAAAGTAACCCGAATGACCGTCCTTTTTTGTATAAATAAATCCATTCCGAATTCTGAATTTAATGCAAAACTAAAATAAAAATTGCTGACATAAAATAATTGGCTAATTTAATTTCATTGCTGTTCTGATGAGATCGCCCTATTATTGCTGATCGAAACACTTGCACATAGTATCTATTCTATCAAAAATTTCTTTATGGAATTTTTAATCTTCTACCTTAGGACAGAAACTGACAGTACTTCGGTACTTGTCTTTTAATTTTCTCTGCTCATATGCAGTAGGTTGAGAATTGTCTGTAGACTCGAATATTGTACGGGACTCGAAAGAATAAAAAACTCATTACCGCTTTCGACTTATTAATTTATGTTCCATGAGCACTTATGAGTCCCCCATTAAGTAAAAATATTTTTGTTTTATAGAACATAATTTTAATAATTATAAAATACATAATTAAAATTGAAGTCTTATAACTATACATACATATGTATGTTGGGATAAGTATATATAGAAAACAAATATTTAAATGTAATTTCAGTAATACTAAAGGTACGTATGTACGATAGAGATATCGTAGTAGAGCTCTAACAAAAATAAAATCACTTGATAGAACTCTACGCACAACATGTATACATGATATTGTGTCTCTACCGAGAAATTCCATACCACAGAGTGCTCTATAGAGTGTCTACACGTTCTTCTAATTTTAAAATTTTGGTAGAGCTTCGGTAGAAATCAGAAATAATAACGTGAACTCATTCGCACTTTAACATTCGGTGTTGTTATGTTATATACACAAAATATTATTAAAAAATATGGCTGCTCAGCCAACTGGAGCGGCAGCTGCAATTGAAACAAAAAAAAGAGTAAATTACGGCTTTTATGCATGCTTAATGGAGGAACTAGGAAATGAATGATCGCGTTGCATATTACCCTGTTTAGACAGGTCAGTATAAGGTGCGCTTTGGGGGTGCCTCAAAATGCCCTTCATGATTGCGTCAGTCAATTTGCTGCCTTTGCTGCCTTCAGTTGGTGGAACAATCATGTAAAGTAACAGCTACATATTGCAATGCTTGAAACTAGAATGATTACGTAACTCATAATGCCCAATAAAAATACGTGCTGCCTCAAGAGTTTCCTGTGCTGCCTGCGAATTTTAGGTTGCACTTCATTCCTACCCTTGACCATTATCCTACCTAGAAGTTTTGTATGGCAAAGGCAGCATACTGACCCATCTGAACAGGGTCTATAAAAATATTTTGCGTACCTATGTATGTCGAAATCAGACTTTGGCTTCTTATTGGAAAAAGTTTCTCCATTATTCCAAAACATGGCCACGATAAGAGAAAATCAATACCTCCACGTTGTAACATGGTTGGACTGAGTAGCTGTCAGCTCTAGAGTATGCCAGAGCCTTAACACATTTGAGGTGATTTAACTATTTAACTAGTGTTTAACTAAAATAATTCACTGTGATCTTAACCTATCTACTTGTTCAATACGTCTCAGTGAGTAGAATATATACGGATGGTCTCGTATTCTCTAGAATAGGTGTCGATATGCAGATACATGTTAGTGAATAAAATACGGATGATTTCGTATTCCCTGCAATAGACGTGGACGTACACATACGTCTCGGAAAATAGAATAGGACGGTCTCGTATTCACTACAATAAACATGGTTGTACACACGCTTCAGAAAATAGAATACGGATGGTCTCATATTAATTCAAATAGTCTAGTTAGGTGGATGGTCTCACCTAACTATATATATCTAGCGCTCCTCTACAAGTCCTACATTAGACCTAGAATGGAATACAACTCCCATATATGGGTCGGGGCCAGGCGCACAGCCTTAGCTTCATTGGATATTTTCCAAAAGAGAGCCTTCAAGCTCATTGGCGATTTGGCAAAAACTTTTGATATCGACTCACTCGAGCACCGCCGCAATGTTGGATACCTTTCGCTCCTTTATCGCTATATACATGGTCATTGTTCTGATGAAATATCTAGTCTAATCCCTTGTAGAATGATTCCTGAACGCAATACTGTTGCTGCAAACCGCGCACATCCTTTAACCCTTCAAATTACTTTCGGCCGTACAATAAAATTAAGTGATGCTTTTTTATCCCGAACAGTGCGAATATGGAACAGCTTACCATCTTCTGTTTTTCATCCGGCATACAATCTGCGGAAGTTTAAGGGCGACATGCATCGGCACCTCCGCCACTCTCCTCATATTCCCTAATTCTTTCCCTATCTCCTTTCTGCCATGCTGTACTTTGCATCATAGGGTATCCCCTGTGCTTGGCTTAATAATAAAAAAAAATACTGGTGGTTGGTTGGGAGGATATTCACTTCCAACGAAAATTTGATCTTGTAATCTATCGCACTACACGATCTCGCTCTGTCGGCCCGTGGTGATCAACTCATTTATATGGTCTGCCGACGTGCCTTTTATAGCAATGGCTGCCGCCGGCAGATGACAGAAACCAGCACTATTCACCACCGGCATGCGATGGAAGCCAAGGCGGCTAAGGGGTTTAGGCCAGCTTGCATTTATATATGTACGTTGGTGATCACTAGACATATTTGCATGGCTCTGTACATGATTGTATTGACAAATTGCTTATTTAAGCGCTCGTCTTCTGTATGCTTTGGATGGAGAGGTTTGTAATAAAGGCCAAGTGCAGTGAAGGAAAAATGTATATTGTTACAACGTTGAGAATCTTAGCTACAGGTAACCATTGAAAAAAGAAGAAATAACTTAAAATAATAATTGAGCGCATTCTCATTTATTAGAGTAATTTTTTTAGAAACATCCCACAGATCTGCATTTTCTTCAAATAAAAAAAAGCATAATAAAACAGTTAAATTTTTTGGTGGAGAACGGTAGAGGGATTAAAAAATTTCTAAAAAACCTACGGTAGAGCTTACCTAAAGTGTGTTTACACGTATCCATAATCTCTACGTATCGATTTTGGTAGAATTCTACCACGATTCCGAGAAAACGTGCTTTAACAGTTTCTATACTTCCTGTAATAAGGATTTATTACTCATAGCTTTTTATGACTTTTTAGACTTAAGTCTAAATTACAATGTCATCTCTTAGACTAATTCTAGCTTTTTTACTTGTTATTCTTAAATTATTGCTCCCCTATGCCACTCTCATGGTATGCTCGCAATATTTGTCTCTTTTTTGTAACACAGAAAAGATTCTGGAGATGTGTTATAGTCTAAATTCAATGTCATGTATCTATGTTGCAAGGAATTCTGAAGGGAAAATGTACAGCAAATTTCTAAGAAAAAATTAATGGTTATCTTCGCAGACACAATTTGTTCGAATTGTCTTCAGCCATGAATTCTGAAGAAATATTGTCGATCATAATAAAAAGGATAAATGAATCCTTGCGTACATTTTGGAAAAAATATTTGCTGGCCTCAGCACATGAATCAATCGAAATACGAGTAATATACATTTTGGTTCGTACCCATGATATGTTTAGCCCATATTAGTGAGTTATTGAGGTTTGCTACGAGCTCTTCGCTGTCCACACTTTGTTAGTACAGCTATCAATACCTGGATATTTTTTCTCTTTACTGAAACAACTATTAAGATAAAAAATTTTGATATTGAAGAAAAAGCGGATGTTTATATAATTGATGAAGAAGAATGTAAAAACGATTTCCTAATTGGACTGAATATCATAAAACAATTTAGACTGGCTCAAGATGAGAATTTGAAAATCACTCAAAAAGAAGAAATAAAAATAGAAGAAGAAAAAGATCATATGAATAAAAATGGTAATAAAAACAACACTTCTAAGGAGGTGAAAAATGAAACAAACCCATGTTCTATAAATTTTAACGAACACATTAAAGAAGATTTCAAAATAAGTATGAGTAATTTAAATACTCAAGAAAAGTCAGGAATACACAAACTGATAAATACGTACACACCAATCTTTGCAAAAGACAAATATGACATTGGCACGGTCAGAGAATATGAAGCACGTATTGACCTACTCATTGACAAATATTGTAGTAAAAGGCCTTATAGATGTTCAGTTGAAGACAAAAAGGAAATAGAAGAACAAATAGCAAAGTTACTTCACAAAAATCTTATAGAGGAATCTTATAGTCCATTTGCGGCACCAGTAACTTTGGCTTTCAAAAAAGAAGACAACAAAAAATCAAGATTATGTATAGATTTTAGAGATCTAAATAAAATAGTGGTACCTCAAGCGCAACCATTTCCATTGATCGATGACCTAGTAATTAAGACAAGAAATTCAATATATTTCACAACACTGGACATCAATTCAGCTTTCTGGTCAATCCCGCTAAGAATTGAAGATAGAAAGAAAACTGCCTTTGTAAAGCACGAAGGGCATTATCAATGGACATCACCAGCTATTTTTCAAAGGATATTAAGTAACATTTTAAGAAAGTATAAATTTAATAATTTTGTAGTAAACTACATAGATGATATTCTAATATCTTCTAAGACTTTTTCTGAGCACATTAACCATCTATCACAATTGTTAGAAGCTATAAAAACGGAGGGTTTTAGACTAAAATTTACAAAATGCACATTTGCTTCAGACTCCGTGAAATATCTCGGTCATATAATACATAATAATACAGTACAGCCAATAAGAGATAATTTAGTTTCAATAAAAGATTTCCCAATACCGAAAACTCAGAAAAATGTTAGACAATTTCTGGGGAAAATTAACTTCTATCATGAGTATATACCGAAAAGTGCGGTAATTTTAGAACCCCTTCATAATTTACTTAGGAAAAACCAGAAATTTATTTGGTCCGCCGATTGTCAAAAATCTTTTGAAGACATAAAAAACTTATTGTGCTCACAGCCAATTTTAGAAATATTTGATCAGAATTTGCCGATAAATATTCACACAGATGCATCTTTAGAAGGTATTGGGGCAGTATTAAAACAAACACAACCAAATGGAAAAGACAAGACAGTGGCATACTTCTCAAAAAAATTAAATCAAGTACAAAAAAAGAAAAAGGCGATTTATTTAGAATGTTTAGCTATTGAAGAAGCAATAAGATACTGGCAATACTGGCTAATAGGTAGGTCATTTACAGTATATTCAGACCATAAACCATTGGAAAATTTAAATATTAAGTCTAGGACAGTTGAAGAATTAGGAGATTTAACATATTACTTATATGTATGATTTTAATATAAAATACGCTCCGGGAAGAGAAAATATAGAAGCAGATTGTTTAAGTAGGAATCCAGTATTGGATGCAAGAGAGGATACAGAGCAACAATTAAAAATTGTAAACATGATAAAATTGAATGATATACAAGATAATAATAATACAAAATAATAAATCAAAACTAATATCAAGACACAATGTTTACTATAAAAACGTTAGAAAACATGAAAAAATTATTTTATCAGAAGATTTCTGTAAAAACTTTATAAGAGATGTACATGAAAATATGTTTCATTTAGGTGTAAAACAAATGCTAAAGAAAATAAGTACATTATAAACAGCAAAAAATTTAACGCTAAATATTAAAAGTCATTGTAAAAGGTGTGAGATATGTAAAAAAAATAAAACAAGAGGACAGGATAAATATGGTCTAATGTCACATTTAGGTCCTGCCACAAAACCTTTTGAAATAGTCTCAATAGACACGATTGGAGGTTTTGGAGGCTCACGATCAACGAAAAGATATTTACATCTTTTAGTGGACCACTTTACACAACATGCTTATATTATTATCTCGAAAACCCAAAGTGCTAATGACTTTGTTAAACTAATCAATAACGTAACAGATTCTGATACGATTGGAATGCTTCTCGCCGATCAATACCCGGGAATCAACTCAAAAGAATTCAGAACATTTTTAAAAGAAAAATCGATACCAAAGATCTTCACTGCAGTAAATGGAAGTCTGAAACTGACGGAATTAATTAATGAAAAAAAAGCAACGGAAATTCCACATTAGGAAAGAAAGATAAGTACCTACCCTTTGACTTTTAAATTTTTGCAAAGTTTTTAAATTTATGGAACGGGCGATAAGCTCATTTAATAAGTTAGTATATACGAGTTATAACGTGTTCTACGACGAGTTATAACGAGAGTTATTCATCTCATTTTTGAGTTCGTGGTCTCTAAAACTACGTAGTGCCCAAAAATTGCAAAAATAGGCTTAAATTATTGACAAAGAACGCAATAAATCGTCATATGTTTTAACCCTGCACGAAGCACGTCATAAAAACAACAGTAAAAAATTCTTTGAAAATAGGAGTACTAACCGGAAATTTCAAGGTTGACTAACCTCTCATTATTGAAGATTGCGAAAGTCTTCACTTGCACGCATAGAGTAATAAAAATATAAAATACAAAGGAATTTGACAAAGAAGGGATCGTTTATCCCTGATCCTTTCCTTTCCGAAGACCCTATTCTTGAATAACAAAGACAGATTCCGTGTACGCTGAGCTGTCAAAACTATTAGAAATTGGTGTTGGTACTCTTGAAATCGGTATTCGTTATTTTCGTACGCAAACCATTCGGGGATTCAATCATTCATTATTTCCCGAATTTGTAAAAACAATTCGTAAATCAAGAATATTCGCCCCAGTCGGCTGCAAGTAGTTTATGTGCGTACTTCTAGTGATAAATATCTGATAAAAATAATAGCTAAGAATTCGATTTTTTGACAAGTAGAGTTAAGGTGGTTGTTGATTACATTAAGAAAATAATTGAGTGATTAAGTAGATTGTTGTTAGATTAGATTAGAGTGTGTGTAACGTTATTATTAAGTGGGTTTATAATTGGTAGGCAGGTAGCTCCCTAGAGGCCAACGTTTGCCATCAACGGAGTGTATCACGTGCATTGGTCTCGTATTTGAGTGGGGTTCAATGCCTAATTGAGATCTAGCCGCCCCTTTAATATGAAGAACTTTTGCATTATTAGGTACGTCCAGCATCAATTTAGTGTATATTAATATTTTATTTTAGAATTTATAAAGTATGGTAGATTTAATTAACA
The DNA here is from genome assembly GCA_963924295.1 of Dioctria rufipes. Classification (NCBI taxonomy): domain Eukaryota; kingdom Metazoa; phylum Arthropoda; class Insecta; order Diptera; family Asilidae; genus Dioctria; species Dioctria rufipes. The sequence continues at coordinate 260,952,433 of OZ002741.1, forward strand.
ACAAATTAAGTATGTCTTACTCAGATGAACCCTTTTTTTTCTCTTGCACACGATCAGCCCTAAGATGCCTCCGATCTACAATGTTAATATTTACGGGATCAAATAAAAAGAGAAAAGAAAATTTACTGGTGAAAATATATATAAATTTTTTTTTTGCTTAGATATTGCATCTCTTTCATTTATTTAGAAATGTATACTTTGCTTCTCTTTTGTGCATTTTAAAATATTAGATGAGCACTTCGATGAGTACATAGTAAGTGTAACGATGAGCTTATTAATGAGCATATCAATGAGTGCCATGAAGAGTTCATAAATGAGAATCTGATTTTACGATTAATTTCATATATTTCGCTCTATTCAACGCTGAGGCGTAAGGATGTGGACATAACATTTTGTTCAGAGTATGGGCCAACAGTCTATCCGCGGAAAAACAAATCAAAAAAATAATTTAAAATGAATAAAAGTTAAAAATTTAAATAAATAAATCACAAAAATAAATTCAAATTTTCCTAGAAGAAATGTCATCTGACACGGTGATGGTTTAGTATATATGGGAAGCAGTTTTATAATATCCAATGAGCCCTTCGATGAGATCTAATGAATGCTCATCAGGAGGCTCATCGGGACTTAATTTTCAATATGTTTCTTCATGAATTGCAAACATCTTGATGCTTTTTAGTCAAATTAGTATTGGTTTACATAATAAGTTCCCCCTGCGGGAGACGAGACAATGTAAAACTGTGAGCAATTTCTACTAGGAGTTATTCAATACACTCTTATTCGTCAACGTGTAAAAAGCAACGTGCTTGGTTATTTTCATTATGAAAAACCAAATACATTTCTCTTTATTATGCCCATAGGTACTCAATTTCCTTAAATGCTACATGAAATTATTTCTTTCAAAATTTGCATTACTTTTTTTTTCAAATGACGCCTACTGTGGTAGGTATTCTCTTTCTATTCAACAGCTTTTCAACTGAATTCTCTATATGTATTGGATTGTTCAAAAAGTCTTTGCGTTGCTCCCACTGACATATATAACATGGACTGCCTGATTTTCTATTTAATATGGGTCAACTTTTTTTTGGCAGGGTGTGACAATTATCTTAATTTCAAGTTTTAGTTTCGCTTTAATATTCACATTAATAGTTCAACAAATTACAGTTGCATTCGGAATTATTTCTATTCTTGGAAGCTTATCTCATATAACATCAAATATTTTTTAAACTTGGTTTTTAAAGAAATAAAATTAAGCAATTTTTGACTACCTGCCCGTAAAAGTAGCTATGGGGGACAGAGAAAGGATTACAAATATTGTATTGCCATCTATTTCTATTCTATATATTCGTTTGGGAAACCACTGAACTGAAACTGGACTATGGTGTATTTTGTATAGAACTTATTGTTTGTAGTTCCGCGGAATAAAGTAGTTAAACCAAAACGAGACAACTATAGAAAAGTGATCCCATAATAATGTCAAAGAATGTAAGCAATTTCAGTAGCATCAGCAGTCCATACTTGTCCATACTTGTCATTATCAGTGTTTGTCTGTGGCATAGTGTGACATATACGTCAATAATTTCGCGCGTTTTATTGTCTACACTTGAATGAAAAGTTAAATAGCCACGGAAAAAAGAGAATTGTAAACATATACAACGACGACGGTAATCGCTAACACTTCTCTGGTTAAATATCAACTAACCATGATTTTATGTGTTATCTATGTAGATACCTCCTGGTTTTTTTTAAATATTTTATTTACATCTGAATTATTACAAAAACATATTTGTTTTTGAGTAACATTTCAGTCAAATGTTTGTTATACCAATGAATCAATCGAACACTGATATGTTAAACATATCCGTTGTTATTAACACAACTCACAAACAATAAAAATTTGTATAAGATACACCTTCATTGTCACATTTACGAAAGCAATGTATATTATTTTATTTATTTTAGAACATTCAACGGAAAGACATTTGCCTTTAATCGATTTTCTTTGCCTTTTTCGGGTCTGAGTTTCGATGTGAATAGAATTTTACACTCAGCACCATTACTCAATTCGGTTGCAGGGTATGCTGAAATAAAATTTACTAAAATGCTTAAGTACAATAGACAACACATATTTTCATCTTAAAAAAAAAAAATTATTCTTTGATAATTGAACAAATGTATAATAAAACATTAATATTAATTTTGCACATATGTATGTAATACGGACATGAGTTTTATAGAAATATTTATTCAAATTAAGTTGCATACATTTATTTTTAATCATTTTAATCCTTCTTACTAAATTATGCACAACTTTAAATTTAATGAGTTAATACTTCCAGTTACCACATTTTGAGAAGTTCAACTGCGAAATTTTCTCATATAATTGTTTCCATTTTGGTACTATATATTTTTGCACGACAATTACTTTTACTTCATACTTTTTATTTTGTACGGCTTATTATAAATTATAATTTTTTTTTATATTTATTATATTTTTGTTATTGCCGACAAAATTAGTTTAAACGATCACGACGATTTATTTTCCGACTACACTTCTAACTGTCTGACACTAAACTGAAGCCTGCAACTACAGAACCATTTAATCAAATAAACAATCAAAATAGAGATTACTTTTTAAGATCTTTTACCGGGGCAAACTTATATTTGTTCAAGAGAATCCAAACAAAAAAGATGCCTTCTTGAACAAATACAAATTTGTTTAATAACAACAACAAGTTGTGTTAACATATAAAATCACTTTTATCGCTACTACTGTTCAATTAGTGCTCCTTTAATCGAAGTATAATCAAATTGTAGATACTACAACTTGTTAGCATTTTTAACAAATGTTCCCGTATAAGAAGAACACACACAAGGAAATATAGTAAAAATGAAACAATTTGGAAGTTGCAATTAAAACACGTTTTTTATGTTCAATTATATTTCCCGTAAATTTCTAAGAAAGAAATTGAGGGCTTCCTTACATCAGGTAGAGACCCGGTCAGAGAATATAAATGTGCTGTGACGTAATTTCGTCCACTAATGGTGGCACGTGGTTCATACAGGGACTACTTTGTATTCTCGAGGCATCGTTGATTTTATATTATAGCAAAGGATTGCTAGCTTAGCCTTTGGTGACGTCATTAAGTCGAGGCATCGTCGATTTTATTATTCGAGCGAGACATTGCTGGCTTACCTGCCTAGCTAACTTATTGAAAGAGACAACATTGTAAGGTTGTTTGTTTACTAGTGCGAAATTAAGATAAGCAGACAAATTAGGACAAGTTAGCTTCATCTTCGTCTCATTCTTATAATAACTGAACATTTTGTATAAAGTCTCTGGTTGTCGAAATCGAACATGAAGACTTAGATTCCGACAAGGCCTCAGCGTACCTTAACATTTAATTGTTTTATTGCTAAATTTCCAATCAAAAGTTATGTATAGTATGTCATTTTTAACATAATCTCTACTGAAATCTTTATTATTATTGTATTAAATTAGGCAATGACGTAGTATTATGTAAGTAGTAATAAAATAAAATTTGCAAATTCAAGTTGAAAGTTTTTATTATTTCTCTGTTATATTGAGTACAATTTACAAATTTGTGGTAAAATCAGATTTAAAAGAAATGTGTTATAACAATTAATTTAGTGTTGTGATACATATTTAAAATATATGGCCAAAACATTGAATATGTGAGAAGCAATATTGGAGCTACTATTTCGATTATTTTGAATACGCCTATAATGTTTATGTAACAAATGTCCAGAAACTATGTACTATTCACAATTCACTTTTTTCCGTATAGTTTCACGTGATTCGGTCGAGATTTGTACTTAAAAGTGAATATCAAATATGGAGAATTATGCAGAAAATATTCGTCATATTTCGCTGTTTTATTTCAAATTTTATTTCAAAAAAGGGAAGACAGCAACTGAGACAAGAGAAAAATTATGCAAAGTTTATAGTAAAGATGTTATTAAAAACCGTAGTGCCAGAATTGGCTCGCCCGTTTTCGTGACGGAAATTTTATGGTTCAAGACGCTCATCGCTCTAATATCAAGACGATAGTGCAGGTAAATATGCATTCAACCATTTGGGAGCTTGGTAGCGTTCTAAACGTATCCATTGAAAGCATTCATTGTCATTTGAAATCAGTTGGCTTTGTAAAGAAGCTCGATGTTTGGGTGCCCCATGAGTCAATCGACATTGCAAGGCCCCATATAAGTTTGACAACTCGGCAAAAATACTTCCAGCATGGATGTGATACCTTACCATATCCTCCGTATAGCCCAGAGCTTGCGTCATTCGATTTTCATATGTTTTGTGCATTACAGAACTCTTTAAACTTTTACTAACAAAGACCTCATCAAACAGCACCTTTACAAGTTGATCGTGATAGAGATCGGAAGTTCTACGAGCATATGGTATCATACAGCTATCCGCTATCCGATGGAAAAAAGTGATTGAACCAAACGGGCAATACATAATTGATTAATGTACATTCTTCATATAAAACAAACGTACTTGATTATCACTAGTAAAAAACACAATGAATTTTTTAACAACCCAATACTTTCTCTATGATCTGAAATATCATTGTAGAACGGAGAACCCATAGCACTCACTATTAGAGATTTCCCAGAACTATGGGAAGGAGAAGCGTAAGCTAAAAATGTAAAAATGAAAAACCGGCCAATGCGAGTCAGACTCGCACACGAAGGCTTCCATAGCATCGTAGAAAACTTACCACTATGTACCTACTATATACGCCAAAAAACAGGTTTCTTATATGGGGCCCCCTTTAATTTTCAATTTTATTTAATTTTTATTATTTGTTGTTATAGCGGCAATAGAAATACACAGTCTGCGAAAATGTCAACTATCTATCTATTACGGTTCATTAGACACAGCCCGGTATGGACGAACGAGCATCGGAGGCTTAGTAATAGAGTTCCCGTTTTTACCCTTTGTGTACGGAACCCTAATAAGCATACAGCAATCCACATTTCTGACTAGCTCCGCATTCATTCATAAATTTTGAAGTCTACTGTTAACAATGCGATGTTTGCCATTATAGCAAAAAAGAAATTTCATGAATTTTGTCATAAAAGATGTATGCAGCGCCAAAAGCTCTTATGCGTAATTTCTCTGCACTTTTTCCAGGTAATGTCCGATTTCAACAATTCTTTTTCTCTAAATTAAAATTTCTGCAAATATTTATTTTTTGTTTTTATATTTTTTATTGACTAAATAATCAAACGTCAGATAAATACGTTTTGGTGTGAGTAAAAACACATTTTTTTTACTAACAATTTTGAACAATTAATTACAAGAAATCATGTGATTTTGTTATATTTTGTGGATGTGCTTAACTGAATTTTAAGAAACTTGTTCAAATTTACATATTCAAACCACTATTTCTAGAAAATGTAATGATAATTCAGAATTCGGCCAACGTTATTTTCTTGTCACATATATTGCATTTTAAACCACGGAGACTATTTTTAAATAGATTTCAAATTTAAGCGCTTTAACTGGAGTTGCAGGAAGTTTTAAGAATTTAATTCAGAAATGCCAAAAGCTGGAGGGGCATTCATAAAACCTTTGCTTGAAAGTGATTATCTATACTTTAGATCCAATACAGTTTTGTTTGTTCAGCTCTCTTTCCGCATTCTACGAAAAATAACTAACAAGAAAAGCAATAATTTATCTGTTAGTGCCAATCTACAATTCAAAAATTAGGAAGCAGTAAATATTATAATGAAATCACGCGATCCATTATAATCATGGTCCCTTTCAAATTATAATTCAAAACTGAAGCACGAAATTATTCGAAAAGTGATAAATGAGGTGATGCAAATCATATAGATCTGGCGCCAAACAATAAAGTAGAAAATATTTTCGATTCAACGGCCCTCTATTTAGGTGGATACTTATGGATTCACCATAATATTATCACTGCCGCCACAGCCACTTTCATAACATCGGAATCCATACCATCATCGTCTATTGCTGATTATTCTATCTCGAGGCTCATGAATTATTTGCTAGTTGAACCTAAAAATTCCATTTCTTCTCGATTGGGGCTTATTTGGTTTTCAGTCATATTCAAGTAGATATATCTACATAATATCTAGAGAGATGGGAAAAATGGAACTGCATACCTTCTTCTCATTTCTACAGGTGAATAGAAATGAAAACATAGAAGACAGTTTGGGTGGGAGCAGAGTCTGAACTGAGAACAATATACGTATGTTTCCTATTCAACGCTTGATGCACACGGAGATGAATAGATGATGGGTGAAACGACTTTTGGAAATATTTAGAAATTTCGGATATCATAGCCTACTAATGCCACCATATTCCAAATCTAATATAGATGAAAGGCTATTGACTTAATTGAAAAGCTCAGGAAATACCATACGATGCAAAGCATCGTATAGCAGACAGAAGATAAAAAAAGGATTAGAGGACATGAGGTGAGCGGCGGAGGTACTGATGTCTATAAGACTTCAATCTTCGCAGAAAGATGAAAGAAAGAAAATGGTAGACTATTCCACATTCGCACAGTTCGAGATAAAAAAGCATCACGGAACTTTACTATACGGTCAAAAGTAATTTGAAAGGTAAATGTATGTACGCGGTTTGCGTAAAAAAATCATTCTACAAGGGATCAGACTAGATATTTCATCAGAACATTGATCATGCATGTAACGATAACGAAGCGAAAGATATCCGACATTGAGGCGATGCTCGAGCGAGTCGATATGACAAGTTATTGTCACATCACCAATGTGCTTGAAGGATTTCTTTTGGACAATATCTAATGAATTGCATTCTAGGTCTAATATCGGACTTGTAAAAGATCACTAGATTTGAAGGGCTGAAATATTTCTTATACTTTTCTTGAAATCTAAGACATTTTGATGCTTCTTTGGAAAGAGAGAAAATCTGATCTGTGCAGCTTAATTTACTTGAAATATTAATGTCAAGAATTTTCAGTATATTGGAAATGATTTCTCCATAAAAATAATTGGGAGTTGTTATATGTTGATTCTGTTTCAAAGATGAGACAATGATCTAAGCATACAATGTTGTTTGACCCATATGGTATTCCCTTTGGAGTCTGGTAGACTTTAAAAGGAGTAAGCGAAATCAAGGGAATTCTCATCATCGAAACTAGATACGGCATTGAAAGTAAAGGAAAGAAGATCATAACTGAAAATTAAGAAGAGAGACGGAGAGATAACAGAGCCCTGGGGCACACCAGCATTTATAGGATGAGGTTCAGATGTAATGTCATCTAATACAGCTAATATTATGCGACCAGATAGAAAAGTTTAAATCTATAATAAAAGAAGAGATGGGAGAGCAAGTGCCTCAAGTTTGGCTAAAATGGCAGGATGTTAGACTCCATTAAAAGCGTTTGAAATATCTAGGGCAACGATTTTGAACTCACCAAAATTGTAAAGATTATGGTTCCAATGTTCCGTGAAAAAGGTAAGTAAGTCTCCAGATGAGCGCCCAGTCAGGACAATCGTCTGGCTTTATCATCTCAATATTTTAAGTTTAGTCTTCAACTGCCACATGAAACTCCAGATAGTGTCCATATACAATAGATTAATCTTTTGGGTCCTTAGACAGAAATAAGTGGACGTAAATTAAAAAGCGGCAGATCTGGCTAAAACCGGAATTTATTCTGGTTGTTACCAAACATTTGGCCTACCATAAATCCTTATTAGGGGAAACTACAAAAATGAGAAGACAGGCCACCGGGTTTCCTCTGACGTAGCGCACCTTGTATGAAACAAGAGAAGGAATTTTTAACCCCTTTTCTTCTACAGAAGATAAAATTAATTGGTTTTACCATAGCCACTGAACATGGCCCCTTGCTTTATTTTCTAAAAAAAAAAAGATAGGCAAAACCAACTGTGTCCACTGCAGGAAGACGAAACTTCTCAGCATATCATATGGGATTATCCCGCGCTTGCAGCTTCACGTTGCAAACACTAGAGAAGCATGTATAAGTCTAGATAACATTTGCAATGTAACCTCAAAGGCAATAATCGATATCGTAAAGAGGCTACATTTAGCTTACCCACTTTAAGAGAATACAGAGTAGATCATCTATGGTCGTGGTGTCCGCTGGATTCGGTGGCTCCTAGTGGGCTAGCAGTCCCTTCTCTTAATATTAAACATAACCTTAATTGAGGCTGGTGCCAGCTAATTAATAGCACCAATAATTTTAGATAATTAAAAAAAAGAATATTTAATTCAATTTTAACTGCGCTAATGGATTTTTTGTTTAGTACCTCAATTTACTTTATCATAGTCCGTCAAACCAATCATAGGAGTTGATTTCTTACAAAAAATAAAATAAAAATATTACTTGATCTTAAAATCAGAAGTTCGAGAGGATCGAAATGCCTCATTATTGGTTAATTGAATCACGACAAATACAAATATTCCATCTTAACATCGTAATGCTCCTTTTGACCAACGTTATACGTTAAAGAATTATTAGCTCTTACCTTTCACAAAGCTTTGTTTGTTTTAGAATTCCGTACCCAAAGGATAACAACGGGAACCCTATTACTAAGACTTCGCTGTCCGTCCGTCCATCACCGGGCTGTATCTCATGAACCGTAACAAGTAGACATTCTTTAACAGACTGTGTATTTCTATTGGCGATATAAAAACAAATAATAAAAACAAATTAAAATTAAAAATTAAAGGGGGCCCACATAGAAGAAACGTGATTTTTTCGGCGTTTTTTTCCTCGTTTTATTCTCATTCATTATTATTATTATTATAAGTAGGCATTTTTTTTTTAATGACAGCATTATTATCTCATATGACGCCTACTCTCATTTGAAAAAATAAATAAAAAGTACATAGTGTTAAATTTTGTACGATGGTGCGAAACCCTTCGTGAACGAGTCCGATTCGCATTAGGCTAGTTATTTATCGCTTTCTCACAACATTGAAAAACATGAGTGAGAAAACGCAAAAGTTTTGATGCAGTACAATTGCACCAAGAAACTGTAATCTAAAATGCTTGTTATCGTCATTTTAAAATATTAATTTTAGGACGGCAAGAATAATTGTATGTACGCACATGGTATTTGGAAGAATCAGAAAGATGTATGTATGTGTTTACTGTGAAGATTAAGAAGATACTGTATGTAGGTTAGTAGGCATACCGTGAGACTGAGAGTGGAATATGTGTGATGATAATAAAATGCAGTTTATGCATAATTGGATTTTATTATAATATGGGAGAATGAATTTGAACAAAGCTAAAATTAAATTAAATTGTGTAGGACAATATTTTAAATTATTTAACTATGGTTGTGATTCGAGGTGTTTGTTTATTGAGTCATAACAGTGACCGTCTTTTAAAAAATATAGCTTTTAATCTCAGTATAACCAGTATTATTTAAGAACTAATGACTACAGCTAGGACATAATTGTAAGAGGTCAAATTAAATTGGAGAGTGAATCCTCACCTTTCAGTTCTTGAAGCAAAAGTTATAAGTTTAAAAGTAGGATTTAAAAAAAAATGGAATAAATCGGTAAAAAACTCGAAATTTTTACGAAGCTGATCTCGAGAACTTGCGATCATACATGTACAAACTTGGAAGGTACACAGTATTTCGTGAAAAACTATCATATTCTCTTAATCACCTTGTAACTTCTAAACAGTTGAGATCCCTGCTCCTGTCATTTAATTTTTTGTTTTTTTATCTTTCCCTTTGGATCTCTCACCAGGAAACACCGTGCATAGAGTTTCAACATTATGAATAAATTAATTATTTGTCGCCATTCTTCTTCAACAATATCTTAACTATCGCATATTGTACCGAAAAAGAAATTGTTAGAGTGACGACCTTTTGGAGATTATACAACATTAAAGCGTTTCACTACCCCCGCTATAAGTATATCTGTCTGGTCCTGTAAATTCAAAATGTTCGTTGAATTCTGTGAATGACTGTGCAATATTCTCAAAAACTTATATATAGTAAAAGCTCACCATGATAATATCGGTGTTTCTCTAAAGACTCGTGTATCTCTCTTTAGTTAAGATTTCTTTATAATTATTATTTGCCTTTAGAGATAGATAGTTGTAACCCTTACTGGTGAGGATAGACTTCTACGACTATACTTATTCTATTAATTTTTTTACCATCCATGATTGCCATTAATGGGTTTACTATCTGAGATTTTGTTCCCTTAGCAATAACATATTTAGAAGATTGTAAGCACTACCATTGCCCTTTCCATTCGACTCCTCACCATGATCTTGAAATGCTGAATCTTCCATGAATATACTGATATAGCTCCCAGGAAAGTAACTATTTTAGTATTCTTTTACGACAATCTGGACTTACTGTATAGTTATATTATGCTTCCTCATCCATGGATGTACTATAGATATAGTTTGTTTGCCTACACCTATACACTTAGAATGAATTTTTCCAGTAATTAGACTGTGTGTAATGGACACAAGTGGAATGTATAGAATACAAACCTTCCTGCCTGCATCTAGCTTATGATGAAAATTAATGTTTATGTTAAACAGATGAAATTACAATAATTTCAATAAAATATTTCCGCCAGTAAAAAAAAAATGTTTGCATAAAATTTTCTTCAGTATTATTTCAGCAATAAAAAAAAATCTCATGAAAGAACTTGTGAACGGCCGTTTCTTTTAACTCAAATTACTCCAAAGGAAAACTTTTAGATAAATGGCCAACATTAGGAAATTAATTCAAAGCGACCAGCTATAAGCTTCTTTCTTTTATCACCACAAGTTCTGGAGACGCCTCCTGAATACAGCCTAGAGACTACTTGACATTTACTGCTTCCAGAGAGGCAGAGGAATAAATTTTGCTGACAAGGCTATCTATTCGGTGTATGTAGGTGTTACGAGGTTATTTACGAGAAATAGACGTTTCGTTCTAAAGAATAATTACATAAGCAAAGTGTATGACATAGAAGAAAGTGCTTATACTTAACATTTCGCCCGTTTCCCAACGTTTTGTCTCAGAATTAAATGTTTTAATAAACCTTAAGAGCAATGAGAAATATTGAAAATATTTTCTATTTGTTCATTTATTTAATGCTGTATAAATAATAACAAAGGGATGGGAATGGAATGGACGGACAGACATTGAGATTAGTTACGCTCAAGGCACCTCCATCTCTTTCTTGGTTGGATTGCGCTCCGCTCTTATCACATACAAATACCTGAAATTGCACAAATCTCAGGTGATACTAATTTCCAGAAAGATTTTCAGCATTTCTCGTCTAGTTTTCATTACCAAATAAAAGTTGATTGCATTTGAATGGTCATTAATAAAAACCTTAATTTAATTTGTACCATTATGTATGGAAGTATACTATATGTATAGTGAACGCAAGAATTGAAATCGACTGTTGGCTACACAGCTCGTTAGAGGCACCACGCCGCTATATTGTATTCGAGATTCAAACCTATCCACTTTCATGTCTCCCAACCTGCTAAGAAAATGGAGTTCAATGTAATGCATATTTAATAGAAGAGAGAAGAGAACTTTCTTCTTGCAATAATTTATATAATATATTGTAACGTAGTCTTATCTTGTCAAATAAAATTGCTCTGGCCGAGCGGTAGTGAGGGAGCAATTCTACTCCAATATTTGGAGTCAATACGTACTGACGTACTACAATTCGGACAGTTTGGACTAACTCGAGCCTTTCCCTCTTATGAGAAAACTCACGGTTCGTTCTCTGGGTACATTGCTGCATATAAGAAGTCGACCCGAAAACCTTTCAAGTTGCGACGGGAGGTTTGTTTCTATCTTCTCATCTATAATGGTAAAAACCTCAATTCTCCTGATTATTCTCAATGCAGAGCGGCTTTAATTTCATCTATAGAGTGGATCGGAAAAGAAGCTATTAGCAAGGAGGCTCTTTTCTAATAATCAACGAAAAGCACTGACTAGTGAGTCGGACTGAACGACGTATAGCCAACTGTTGGTACCTACTTGAACTCTTGTTGATGTTTGTTGGTTATGAAATCGGAATCGAGTGGCGTTCGCGAAAAGTGACACGATAACAATGCCTCGATAGAGTTGTTATCTCAAAAGGGAAGTAATTAATTTGCGGACAAGCTCAACTGCGACATTCGTGGTGCTAGGAGTCTGCAATCTAATCGAACCGAATACAACATATAAGTGACACACTTTCAGTTGCCATTTCACAAGCCATGGTTACTTATTCGGAAGGTAGTGCCGGTAACCTAAAAATCGGGGAAAGTGTAAAAGGTGTGAAAACAGTTGATAGTGTTACTAATTTTGAGTATTGAGCTTGATTCCTGTACACTTTTCTAGGAAGAAGCTGGACTCGGAGGTCCTCTGTTTAGATTACCCTGTGAAATCAATTCAGGCTGTCGGTGAAGGTTTCCCAGGGAAACTTCCTGACGTCTGCAATCTATGATCTAGTCGAAACGAATAGCTCATATGGTGGTACACTAGAAACTAATATCGTTTTCCCGTCGGTATTTCGCGTTATTAAGATCTGTGTAAACCAAAATTATTGTTGTTATAGGTTATGAGAATAGAACTGGAATCATAGCAATAAACCTGAAATTACTTCTTATAGTCTAGGTAAATAAAGTTTGCACCATCGAATATAATCTTTTCCGCGATTTTTTTTTTGCCTTTATTCGGGTGGAAATTACCAATGAGGCAAGTTATTGAAATAACATTGGAACCAGAAATTAATTACTTATCCTCGTTCGAACACAAAAGTTAGCATTAAATCAAATCGGTGCAATAAATTTCCCACTTATCGGTTAGAAAAATAAAGGTGGGAGCATAGGATAAAATAGAAATTTTCCTTGGCTCATTTTTTACAGAAATTAACAGTTAATAACTTTTTTTATATACTTAATTCTTACTTAAATCATATTATTAGAATAAGTTTTCACTTATAGTCCCTTGTAGGCTATGGAAATAAAATCGCACTATAGCAGATAAACTTTTTCGCGATCTTTCTTCTCCCTTTTCTGGGTGAAAATTAACAATAAATCAAATCATAGAAATATAATTTCATAGGCTTTTACAGGCTAAGGAACTAAAATCTCTCCCAAGCAGAGCTGGGCACAAGACCGTTAATCGTCAATTAACGAAGTTAACTTTTCTAGTAACGGATTAACTTTTAAGAATATTAACGGACTCTTTAACTTCCGTTAATTTTCCATAAGTCCGTTAACCGTTAATTAAGTACTTACTATTTATTTACTAGGTTGGGTCATATATCTGTGTAGCTACGCGTAGGTTCCGTGCATAAAAGCCATCACGCATAAAAGACATCACGCTCCAAGGAGTAGATCAAGCATATCTCGATTCACTCCTACCGACAATTGCAGCAACTGTATTTAAATTAATGAATATCAAGGCTAGGGGTCTTGTGAATTGCACAGCTTCAGCCAATGCCATTATTAACACGTTGACGGACGGTAGGAACAAGTGAAGTTCGAAAACTGACACTAAATGTTTTTGTAATTTTTAGAATATTAGAAGTATAGTTTTACTCTTTCTGCTTAAATAAACTTAATTTTGATTAATACAGCACCTTTGATTATTGTTATTATTTATTTATATTTCAAATGTAAAATCATAAAAAACAAAAAGTAAACAGTAAAACTATAAATATCGCTAATATATCAAAAAATGCTGAATTTTATTTTTTTTATTTCTATTTAAAGTGTAAAATCAATAATAAACAAATACTTACGAGTATAAACAATAAATATCGTTAAATGTATCAATATCAACTATAAATTCAAGAGAAAACACGTTCGCACTACTCCCTTCACAAACACGTGCATACTGAAGCTTCAAGTCATGTAACAGGTGGAAAATGAAATTCAACCTAAAAAATTTCCAGAACATGACACTAGGCTTCTACTTGTACACCGGTAAATGCCGCTATAGCCGTAGTGTCTAAAAACGACCATTTCGTTTTGGACAGCTATTGCCGTCATGCAAAATAGTGAAAAAACTCTTTCTGCAAACAAAAAATCTTTAAAAAATAAATTTCATTGCAAAAAGAGGGCGTTTCATATAAGCAGATACCGTATAATCGTCAGTACGGCTTGGTTCCTGCCTGCCGTATACGCCAAAGCAAACAGCCTCATATATAGACTTAAAATAAATTTTAAGTGTGAATTATATGAGGCGAAATACTACATATTTACTTGAATGCCTAGCAAGATTTAGCCCTATGCGGGGCTAGCATTTTATAGAGTTTTACTATGAAATTCATAGCTTTGGCGTATACGGCAGGCAGGAACCAAGCCGTACTGACGATTATACGGTTCCTGCTTATATGAAACGCCCTCTTTTTGCAATGAAATTTCTTTTTTAAAGATTTTTCGTTTGCATAAAGAGTTTTTCCAACTTAAAAGAAAAATGCATTGTTAAAAGAGGAGACATTGAATGTTTGAGTAAGTCTTCACCCGTTATATTCATTCTAAATTATTTTTTCCCATCAAGTATATAATAAAATATATTTTTCGCACTCCAGGTGATGCTATAAAAAATTAAAAACACATATCATAGTTCAGCGATCCTAAAAGTGAAATGGAGTACCGCAGACAAAATAAAACATGTAAACAATCACATCATATCCTAGCTTTACACTATGATGAAGAATTGGGTTTTCCTGTACCAAGTAATAGCCTTTATGTCAAATTAAAAATAATTATTAATAATAAACAAAAATTTAAAAATATAGCGAAAATTACAAGAAAAATAGTGGAAATGTGAAAATGTCCTGGAAAATGCTGAGGTTGTTTGAAATTCTACTACATCTTAAAATGTTATGATTATTTTAGAGGAAGTTACTCTTGGAAGTAATACCGAAGGATTTACCAATGACGAACCTGCTGATGTTGATGTATCAGCCAAAAATGATATTTCTCTTGCTGATTTCCTCTGCCCTAACAGTTCAATGTTGATTTATGCTAACGGTCCCGAATCGCCATCAGCCCAATGAATTCTAGTCGAAGTTAGCAAATTGGCATAATAGCAAAACAACATTTTAGCAGCAATTGCTCGTATCAAGACGCAGCAAGCAAAATTATTGGAACTGCTAAAAACGCTGTATCAGAAAAATTGCACTTTTTGAGCCAATAATACATTTAGACTCAGAGGAACAAGCCTGATCTATCCTAATAACAGAAAAATGTGTTCATAGTTAACTTTTGTTAAAATAGCTCTTTTAGAAATAAAAAGTAACAATATTTTAGATTATTTCACTATGCAAAAAGGGCATAACTGCATTCATAAATACAAAAGAAAGGTAGATTGGATTCTATTGGCATAATTTAGCTTGAACCAGGGTATAGGTTTATGTCAAGAAAATCTTTTCACCTTCAAGTTGAATTAACCCTATAAAAGCAAATGCATCAAGAGTACATTTACTTCAGATGATAGTTGGTAATTTCCAGATCTGGAAAGATCACACCCATTAGAAAAATTTAAAAAAAAATCAGTCTACACATATGATGCCTCCCAGAAGCTCAACCAAACACATCTCCCGTCCAGTCCTTCCTGTCAGCAAGTCGTGTTGGCTAGTTCAACGGCAAGCGCACGTTAATCGTGTTTGCCAGAGAATTAGTAAGAGCACGCATACCGGCCCGTACCCAGTGTAGGCTACTTTGGCGATAAGCGCACGTTAATCGTGTTGATCAGAAGAGTAGTGAGCGCACGAATATATGCGCACACATATACTCCGTCTCCGTACCGTGATGACTACTCCAAACGACAAGCGCACGTTAAGGCCAAAACACAGTGAGAGCGACACAACAATGTTGGCAACTTAGTTGGCGATAATGTCGCATTTAAAACACAGTGAACGCGACTCGACAAATGTTTTTGACAGCTATCTCTGTTTTATTTATTGTAAAAGAAAGGAAAATCGCTAGTATAGCTTATGCGGCATACTTAAAATTGTAAAGCTTATAGAAAAAACTAAAAAGAAGACTAAGGGCCGTATTCACCAAGCAAAATTAAAAAAAATTTCAATTAAAGCTATTCACCAACCACACTTACCGAGTCGATTTAATGAAAATTTAATTTTAATTTAATTTTAAGTGAGGCCTTACCCTCTTTTAAATAAATTTAATTTCGATATCAGCTGATTGAAGTGTCATGCAGTCAAATGTCATATTTTTAATAGCGCATTTAAAAATTTGAAGAAGCAATTGCTTAATATGGGCTATTTTTAATTAAAATGAATTGTACATATATTATAAAATATTTTTAATAATACATAAAAACTTTCTAGTTAATTAATACATAAAAACTTCTTTTAATTTTTTAAATAATATTTAAATTACATGAACTCTCACGAGAACTGTCACTTGCCAAATTCGGAAATCTTGCAGCTGATAGTCCGAAATGTCCGAAATTATTTATTTTATTAAGGTTGGTGAATAGCTACAAAAATTTAATTGCGGTCTCTCAATAAAAATTAAATTAAAATTAATTTTGTATTAAATGGCTTGGTGAATACGGCCCAAGAAGAGATTTCTATACATGGGATGACGTTTATTGCACAACTTAACTTTTTCCGTCATTTTCTCTATTAATTCCTCCTCAAAACCCATAATTTGTCAAACTAATAAATGAAATTAATTTTATACATGGTTTTAATAACTAGTTTATTTACTATTAACTTTTAATTTACTGTGTTTCATAAATATATCCAAATCCACATAACATGAATGTCAATTATTCACTATCCACACAGAAATGTCAATTATGTTGGCGACTAATTTAGAGATTTTCCCAAACTTTTTGTTGGCAACTTGTCGCGTCGCCCTCATTGTGTTAAGTATATGTGACTTCCATATATTCGAATCTTTGACAGCAACCAATTTACGGCGACTTTGTTGTGTCGTCCTCACTATGTTTTGGCCTTTAATCGTGTTGGTCTAAGGAATAGCAAGCGCACCTACGCCGCGTAGTTATAAGTTATTATAAGTAAGTGAGTGAGTGTTGGTTAAGTAGTATGTATTACGTAGAACTAGAGACCGCCCGAACCGCAGAGCCCGAACAGCGCTCTGAACCTAGCAACGTCGGAAAACGGCGGTGGACAATCTCCTGACTACCCGCACAGCAACAACCGACGTTACAAACTTTCACATACTTTTAACCAGAGGCGTATCTAGGTATACACTTTTGGGGGAGCCAGCATATTAAAAAAAGGCGCGACTACATAAAAATAAATTTTATTTCATATTTTGGAAAAAAATAGACCTCCTTTTTCAACTAGTTCAAACTTAACTAAGTGTGTATTCATTTTGATATTAAAGGAAAACTTAACTACATTCTATTACTTCAAAATAAAATTAATATAATTGCGTTGATGAAGTTGAGGTTATGCTGACAGTTCCGTCGCGGAACAATCTTTAAATTAAAATTCAAACTCACAAACAGAAAACTCACAAATAAAACAAGTTCTCGCGATGACAATAAACATTAAAAAAGACAAATAAAATCTTCCCCCGATGATATGTGTATGACCTTCCAGTATTATCAGCTAAAAAGAAACATATAAAAAACATTAATCAAAAGATAAACTATTAGTAAAATCTCAGATCATTTCATGATCTGAAACTTTAACCAAAAAACAAACTCTCCTATTAAATCAAACTACTTCCAACGTTGCATCAGAATCGCGCCCTTTTTCACATTTCTCTAAAAAATATATCAAAACCATTAACCAATAAATAAATAAATATTATTCAAAACATAAACACTTACCTATAGATGGCAGCTGCCACCAAGTCTTTTGACATATCCAATATGGCAGCTCACCGAACAGAAAAATCATTCTCATTAAGATCCACGATGACGTAGTTTCGTGCCTTAATGTGTGCATTTTCATGAAATGACGCAGGGCTTCATTGTTGAAGCCACCGGCAAATACAACTCCCATTGTGTTTCTGCCTATATATATCGCGCTGCTGGAAGCAGAAGATCACTCTCGTTTTGACTGCGCCACAAAGCAGATCGGCAGCTCTGAAGCCATATTACGCTTTGACTTACAAAAATCCAAGGGAAGTATTGCACCCTATAGTACTAACCTAATTTTTACAAAATTAATAATATTTAAATTTCTAATTTTTCAGCATTCCACCATGAGATTTTTTTACCCCAGCCATTGCCCATATGAGCAGTTCTATGGCACTCATTGTTTTTTACCTAACCTCCCTTTTTTTGGTCCTTATTAATAATTATTTTCTCTATATTCCAAATTGAGAAATTAAAAACGCCATTAAACGACCCACAATCATAATACTTGGATTCAGTTTTTAGAATATTATAAACTTGAATTATATAGAGGTAAATAAGCATTAGTAAATGAATTGTAAGTAAGATCTGAATTTCAGCCTAAATTGAGTCTAGCCTTAAGCAAAATAAACTTTGAATTCTCCCATTTTGGAAATTTAACCTGTCTTGTCATTTCTCAAACCGGCACATGCCCCTTTTAAATGCTAAGCCCACATTGGGACTTAACATTGAGCGTCAAAGAACTGCTCAGACGTATCGTTGCTGGGTTCAAAGAGACTCCAAGAATCGGGTGTTAATAAATTTATTAATTTTAGGAGAGAGGTTAGTATAGGAATTTAAATACTTCCCGTGACTTTTTGTGTTAAGCAAGACTTCATGTGGTGTCAAAACCATACCGATCTGTATTGTGGCTTGGTCAAATCGCAAGAATAGAACCAATTCGAAGTGTACGATCAAGTTTGAAGTGAGAATTGCTCTCTCAGAAAATGGATAACCTAATTGAGTCGCTATTTGGGGTGACAGAAATTCTGGGATTATTAATTTATATTTATTTAGTCTGGAATTTCAATTACTGGAAGAACCGCGGTATTAATGAGCCAAAACCAAAATCTACTGTTGGTAATTTGCCAGAAATGCTTACTTATTCTCAGCATATGACGTACGACCTTGACAAAATCTATTGCCAATATAAAAGAGAGGAACGATTTGTGGGCTTTTTCATTGCTAGATAGCCAAGATTATTGATACTGGATCCGAAATTAGTACGTGAAGTGATGATGACAAATTTTAAAAATTCCCAAGAAAATGATATATTTGTTTCTGTTGAGAAAGAAATTGATCGGCTCATATCTCAAAATCCTTTCTTTCTAACTGGTGCTGAATGGAAAGAGAAACGTGCTCTGACAGTTAATAGGATTAAGGCCGGCTATCCCATAATATTGGAAGTGTACAAGAAAATGATTAAATAGTTGGAAGAAGAATTTCAAAGCCCACCCAAGGATGCAATTGAAGTTAGCATCTAAGTTTACCACAGAAGTCGTAGCAAACTGTATTTATGGTTTAGAAGCAGGCACTTTCGGCAATCTTAAATGTATTCTACTTGAGGAAGGCTTAACAATTTTTGGATCAAACACCGCATTTGAAGGGTTTACCGTTTTTATGCTTTCTACATTTCCCTTTATAAAGAAAATTTTTAATTATCCGCTAATTGATAAGCGAACTGAAGATTTCTTTACCAATGATTGATGCTGTCAAGCTTCGAGAGCATCGAAGGATGATAGTGTATATTTCATGAACTACTTAATTCAACTTGATATGGCATCGCATACACTTACGTTTTTCATTGACGGACTCGAAACGTCCAGTGTTTTTATTACATACTGTATACATATGCTAGCAAAATACAGAGAAGTTCAAGAAAACCTTAGAAAGGAAATCAGAAATTCATTGGAGAAAAATGGAGAACCATCATTTGAGAAACTAAATGAGTTACCATACCTGGACAATATAATGAATGAAACACTTCGACTTTTCCCACCTGTAATCAGTTTGTCCAAGATCTGTACAGAACCACATGAATTTATTGATTCTAAAGGAAAGTCAATTCATATGGAGAAGGGTGTAAGAGCCACGCTTCCTATTTATTCAATACATGAAGATGAATAATATTATCAGGATGCTGAGAAATTTATTCCGGACAGATTCAATGCTGAAAATGGAGGAACTAAGAAATACAAGGACTTAGGTGTTTTCTTTCCATTCGGCGATGGACCTCGGCAGTGTTTGGGAATGAAATTTGCATTAACACAATCCAAAGCTGCCATTGCTGAGCTTGCGTTAAATTGGATAATATCGGTCAATACTAAGACTCGAAAAGAATTTGTGGCTGATACAAAAAATTTCCTTTTCTTGATGGATGGTGATATGTGGATTGATTTCAAGAGAATACCAGAAGAAAAGAAATTTTTGTAAAATTAAAACATAAAAAAATTAAAAGAAAAATTATCTACTATGAAATCAGATGCGACAGGACCAGATGAACTGCAACCAAAATTTATAAAACTTATTGCACCTACAATGGTGAAAATTCTAACGCACGTCTTCAACCATTTTATCACTACATCTCAATTACCCAATCAATGGAAACAAGTATTGGTGGTGCCTATTCAAAAAGTCCACCGCATGTACTCCCAGTGACTTCCATCCAATTAGCCTTCTATACTACTTGGCTAAAGTATTTGAAAAAATAATATACCAGCAAACCATGAACTACACAAAAAGAAAACTGTTTACTGTCAATCTGGCATTCTGGGTTTCGTCCTTATCACAGCTATGAAACCGATATGCTGAATGTGGCATCGGATATTCATATGGCCCTTGATGGAGATCATCTGACTAATCTTGTTCTACTTGATTTTAGTAAAGCGTTCGACTCCATAGATCACTTAAAATTGCTAGCTAAATTGGGTAATAAATCCCTCTTTTCTTCATCGGCAATAAGCTTCATTAAAAGTTTTATAAGTGGGCATAGCCAATTTGTAAAAACCAATAATGTTACCTCAAGAAGTAAATCTCTCTCTTGCGGTGTGCCCCAGGGATCTATACTTGGTCCCCTGCTTTTTAGTATATATATCCATGATCTCCCAGATGTTATTGTAGATGTCTCCGTTTATCTGTATGCTGATGATGTGCAAATATAGCTTAGTAGACCAATGTTCTTAGTGGAAGATTGCGTAAGTCGGTTAAATGAGGATCTCAAACATGTATATGACTGATCTGAGAAAAATAACTTAGCTCTTAAACATAATAAATCGAACTGTATGGCGATCTATAGACGTGATATTGATGAGAATTCTTTACCACCGATTCATTTGAACGACAATAGACTAGTATATGTAAATTCTGTGAAGTGTTTATGATTTCACCTCAACTCAAAGTTTTCATGTTGTGATCATGTGTCAGTGTTACTCTAAGGAAAATATATGGATGCCTACGGCAGCAGTAGTTAAACTCCGATTGGCTAATGCATCATTTACGAGTCAGACTAGCTAAATCCTTTTGCAACCCTATTTCACATATGACTGTACGATATTTCTAGTTCTCGATTTAGTCTGTCGTAGGAAACTCTTGGTTTCATTCAATGATATAACGCGATTTGTCTTCAAATTGCCGCGATATATCTCTCCTTATGTATTGTTCTTGCATAGTTGTCCGATAGAAACTTATCTAATAAATTACAGACTAAAATTCCTTCAGAGATTTTTATACAGCGAGAAGCCCTAATACCTATTTGAGAAATTAAGTTTCCTACAGTCATCACGGCATATGAACCTTTTGATCCCTCGTTGTAAATCACGCTATGGTGAGCGCTCTAACTTCGTCCAGGGCATTCGTTTGTGGAATCGTTTGCCAGCTAATATACAGAGAACAGGATCCAACGGAATCTTTTACATATCAATAATGCCACTAAACTTATCCTAAACATTTGGGACACAGCTTGGATACATATTGTTATAGCTATTTGATAATTTTTTTTTTTAACTGATTTAGAGGTTTCTTCTTTTCCTATTTCTCTCTCAGATGTATAAATTTACTCCATTTACTCATAATAATACTAATAAAAATAGAGTCTATTCTTAAATCTATAATTATTCGTTAGTTTAGTTTGGCTAAGCTTAGTTAGTTCAGTTAGTTTTTAGTAATTAATGTATTTCCCTAAATTTAATGTGGCATGATTATTTTACTAATTTTGTACAATTCCAACTCACTTTGTACTTTTAAGATCTTGTTATCTTTGTACTACTAATGAAATATATTCTATTCTATTCTATGTAGTACATTGTTCATATGAATTATAAAAAAATGAGGCGACTACAACAACCTCCTTCGTCTAGGATTCATTGTTACAAATTTCTTTATAACCAGTTTATAATCCACTTCAGTAACCGACTGTCTTTCAATGGACAGTAAAGCTAACCCAGACAATCTGTATTCACCAATTGTAGAAAGTTTCAATCTGCAGATCTTTCAGATCGCTCGCACCTACACTACTTATTGGTAAAGTCAAATATATTTTATATATAGAATCGAGGGGATAGGCTAAATAGAGCACATATCATTGACAATTTTGAATTTAATACATTGTTTATGGACAGGTCCTCGATATTTGAAATATTTGAAATGCATGGAGAATAGAAAAATTTTAGGAACTTTTATTTTTAGCGATTCTAAATTAAATCATAAATACAAGAGGAAAAAACTACCGCCTCGTCCGGGCTTTGAAACGGGGAGCATCCGTATTCCAGGCGACTGATACTCGTATACCACTGAGCTAACGAGACAGATGCTTTTCCCTCTTGCATTTCTTAATTCGTAATCCATAGTTGTTTTCAACTGGCATTAACCAGTAACAATGAAAGCGTACAAATTTTAATTTTTTTCTCGATTTTATTTATTTTTCCCATACAGGAATCGAACTAACAATTTATAGAATCGATCATAGACAGAGAATATTTAAGTTGAACTGAAATAACGTCCAGCTTTATCTTTTGGGAAATGTTTAAAACTATCTTTAAACAGAGGCTGACAAGGGCCTAATTCAAGTAGAACACGAATTAGATAAAGTGCAAGTATGGGTATGTCTCAATACAAGTTTGGATCTATTAGATATTCCCTATTTTTGTCAACTATTGAACGGACTTTTACTGCACAAACTTCGCCCTCTGGATGATTCACTTCTGAAGTAACCAGTTCTTCAAAGAGCCTCACTTCTTCCACCATCTATGAAGCCGCTACTGTAGAGTTGTCCTTGAGTAGTACTTAGCTTTAGCAACTTCTCAGAGTATTCCACATTTATTGCAGTTACAACGGTCGAGACACAGCATTCAGCTGACGGGCCATAAGTAGGCAAAAGGCCTTCGGTATGTGTCACCACTAGCTCATGTCCGATTGATCATTTTTAGCTACTGTTGCTTTAAATAAAGACTGACTATGTGAATCACATCTTTCCGGTGT
The DNA here is from genome assembly GCA_963924295.1 of Dioctria rufipes. NCBI lineage: Eukaryota > Metazoa > Arthropoda > Insecta > Diptera > Asilidae > Dioctria > Dioctria rufipes. Next base: position 260,975,800 of record OZ002741.1, read on the forward strand.
GGATTTCTTTTCCGTGAAGTGGATGCAATATTTAGGAGAGGCAAGCTAAAAACAGTCAAAATTTCATTCTAATGTTTGCTACTTAATCTTTTTTGTTATTTTATAGTAGGTATTACATATATAGTACATACAAAAACTCTGCAGCATCGCAAAACCGTTCTGCGGCAAATACTGCTAAAATTATGATAACGAAATAAATATGTGTTGTTTTTAAAATTTAGATACAAACTGCTTTACACGAAAATTAAACATTCAGTATATTTATGCTTGAATACATATAATCTGAATTTCGTTGTTAAAACGCCACCATATTTTGATGATGTGACCCACAGGGAGCTATCGCTCCTCCTAGATACTCTTCTGCTTTCAAGTCCTTCTTATTATGCAATTACTTTGCATCTGTTTTTTTTTTTTTAGACAGAGGCACAGGAGACCCCATCCCAAAACCACAGCGGCCCATTGTCCTGTTCTACTAGAAGCCCATTCCCCAAAAGCTTCATGTCCTCTTAATGAAGTGCATAAGATCTTAGTGGGGAAGGTTTTTCAGCTTATCCACAGTTAGAAGAGCAGACCGTAGAGTATCTAGTCTGCTCCAGGCGAAGGTGGGGCACGCACACAAAAAGTGTTCGGTTGTCTCATACTCTCCCTCCAGTCAGGATAGACACGCAAGGCAGACAACAACTCCCATCCTTGTTAGATGAGCGTGAAGTGAGCTGTGGCTGGTGATGATGCCAACCACAGTTCTTCATTGTATCCTTCCAAGCCCCATGAGAAAATTGGATATATTTCCATCGGGCCCATCAAGAAACAGTTTTGATGCTTCCTATGAACATCCGGATTGATAAGAGACCCGATATTCGAGGTGGCAACGCCTGCGGCGGGTTCCGGTCCGAGGAACAGAGAATCAGAGCCAGTCCGAGCTAAAAGGTCGGCCCTTCCATTTCCCATGATCCCCATGTGACCAGGAACCCAGAGAAGGGACACCTTGTTGTGGATACACAACTTATCCACAGACGACCTGCAATCCCCCAGTAACTTAGACTATTTCGGTTTGCTAATGAAAAAGTGTCATCAAGTGTTTTACAATATTTGACCATATTATCTACAATTTCTTTGCCAAATACAACAAAGCTTATATATTACCTAATATGAAGAATTTGTATTCACTGATTGCAGATACAAGGCCTTCAATGTGAGCTTTTCAGATATACTTTTCCCGTTAAGAACTTATACCAACCTTACCAAAAAAGACGACTGAATTCATCAAAATTGTAAATGCTTTACAACGATACAGTTCATCTAAAATTCAGGGGGAACCCATAAATGGTATTTTCGGGAAAAATGATAAAAAATATTATATCAATTACAGAAAGTTTTTCAGGGCCACAAATTTATGACAGTAATTGAAAACATATCGCACTGAGCCAGCTATTAGACTAAAGTCGGTTTTTCAAAAGCTTATGTCGGTCCTGAAAAACATGATCAAATATTTACGGTAATAATAGGTCGTCAGGTGGTCTTAAAATGGATAAAACGATGGCAGAAAAGTAGAAGAGGTTCACATTTGATTCAAAATAAAATGAAAAGTGAAAGCGTCACTAACGTAAGACATCGCCATGGGGAAAAATGCTTTAGAGTATGATTGGTTCACGTACTTTTCTGTTCTAAGCACTATTAAAGGACTCGGGGGGCAATTTTCTACAGAAATTCAGGAGACCGTAAAAAAATACCTTCAGGTAAGAATAGTGATCAGATACGTACACGTAGGCAAACATACGTCACAGATAGAGAATAACCGCAAAATTTTATTTCAACATAAAATTTTATGGTCAACAAGTACACAATTTTTCAGGGCTGTCGAACATGAAAAAACGAGTGGAAATGGAAGATAACCGAATACCTTTGGGGCAGGACATTTTATAATGTACAAGGCGGCGGAAATTCTTGGCCACACAAGATGAAGACAATTACATCAGTTGGCCATCGTATAAAAGAATCGGTTTTTTGATTGTGTTCGATAATAGAGGAAACGGGGGTGTTTGAAGAATCCTGTGGGTTCACAAGTGGCTTTTGTTAAGCCCAATCGATACATATTGCTCGTTAACAAGGTCAAAAATTCTTGATGAATAAACTTTATCTCAATATTGTAAACATATATCTCCGATGGGATTCTTTGATACTGTACAGGTACACATCGTACATTGTACATATGCTTTAGTGAGTCAGCTTTAAATTTTATCATGTGTTTGGATGCTTTTCGTAGCTGTACTAGAAAAAATAGATTTAATTCAAGGATTGTGTTAAGTCCATGAATGGAAAGATGACATTATAATTAGGAACTCAATGTTGTATAATGTGTGAGAACCATGTAAAAAGGCCTCGTTGAAGGTTAAGAATTAAATTATAGCGGGCTTAATGAAAATTTAAAAATTACATTTAATACGTGCGAATGAGCTCCATGGGCACCCACTAATATTTAAATCATTGTAATACAAAATATTCTAATAATCTACTTATAGAGTACTGAAGTGTTTACAACTAAAATTAACTAAACTTTTGCCATTATGTATCAATACCAGTAACTATCTTGCTTTAGAGGGGTTACCACCGACAAAAATTCTTGATTTCTGTTTTCAAAAGTTCAGTGGAACATAAAACGCACAAAACTATGCAATTTCAAAGTGAAATTTATCACTATATGTACGTCCGCAAACCTATATGATGCTGTGATATTCGTGTACATTGGACACGCCTTATAATCATGTAACTGCAGGTTGCAGGTCGCAGAGCTTTCAAAAGCACAACATTCCATTTGACGCCAAATTGTATGCAAAATATAAATATAGAAACAAGAAGTTTTTGCCGTTTTCATGGCTAACATTATTGACTTTATTTCCTCTGTCATTATACTAAACAATTTGAGTTTTTGAAAATAAACAGAAAAGGGTTGGGTCTTTGTTACAAATTGAACTTTCTTTGCAATAATGTCATAATTTATTTTGGTAGTTATTCGTCTCTGAAAATAGCAACTTTCAAACCTTAAAATATTAATATTATTAACCACAAGTAGTAGTAGTAGTAACCAAAACCTTTTTACTGATTGTCCTCACTTTACTTCCGCTTCCACCTCAAGATCTTCCATACTCAAGTACAAATTTATCTACTTGATGCATTATCACGTTATTATGTACCAAACTCTGGAAATGTCATGAATTGTAGAGTTTTCTAAGGCTGATTACATACATACAAAATCCCGATATTTTTATTTTTGACACTTCATTATCTAAGTTTATGCTTTTTCTCTAACTGCGTGTAGCTTTGAGCACGATAATACGCACAAATTTTACCCTTACTATCTTTTTGACTTTTTTAAGATTTCAGTGGTAACCTCCCTTGAGCAGTTACCCATAAGTGAAATAAGGTAAGAGTTAAGTTCAAGCTAAATTCCATAGATCGACAAGGTACATGTCAGCAGCCAACAATATACTCCTCAAAGTATTATATACATATCATACCAAAATTATCACTGGAAAAAGCATGATATTGTTATTAACAATTACAGACTGTAACACATTTGTACTGAGTAATGTATTTCTGTGTAACACAAAGCACCATCACAAACCGCATCTTGGACTGACCGCAACAAGAGTTGAATTTATGACTCAACCACCATTGAGCCGGGCGCGTTCAAGGCGTCTGTGCCCTCTTTATATGTCCTTCCATAAACGAGAAAAAAACGGGGATTAACATTTAACTGCTACAAAGGTTCGACGGGAACCCAATGAGCCCAATGATTTCAGGATTAGTTTATGTGCATGCAAAAGTGGGCAGAAAATGATCGGTAATACTAGGTGGACTAATCTGATTATGAAATAAAGTACCATCTTCTGCGTAGTTATCTTGAGCCGAAAGGCTTGCCTTCTTAATCCCGCGAGTGATCTAATCTTTTGTCCCGAAAAGCAAGTAGATAGTAGAAAGCTAGATCTGTATGAGATTGTATTTCAAAAGGACGCCAGATGTTGTGTTGTTTCTTTAATCTGCATGGAATGAAAAAAATGTTTATTACTTCTAAAGTTGATGTTATTGGGGTGCATGAGACTTGAATAAAGTAACTGGAACGATCAGATTATTAGCAAACGTCTCCTCAGGTCAAATTTATGCCGCGTCTGCACTTGCCGTATATTATTACTAAGTAGCTGCTATTATGGCGTTGAAATTCAAAAAGTTTGGAATTTCTGAAGCAGTTCGAATTAGACGAAATACATACTTTGGGAAGAAACCGGCATTCTGGTCTGGGTAAATCCTTTTCTGGCAAGAAGGCAGAAGTATGATGTGGAATGATTTTTGTATTTATTATGGGAGGATGGAAAAACTATACAAATTTCTATAGAATGTCAATTTCAAATTAATTAAACAAAATATGTAGATATTAATTTTATAATTTTTTTGTCGATTGAAAAAGGAATAAAAAAAGATTGATACTAATATGAGGTAGACCATACCTGCTAGAACCCGACTGCCAATTTGATTAATGTATATTCCAACAGGAGACTCATATCGATCATCCGGGTTCCTCAACGGGGTTTAAAAAAAACAAAAAAAAAACAATTAACGAATTCATGCTGGTAGTGTTTTCTTCTCTGCCATATTATGATGCCCTTCACCCTATTCATTTACACTTATAACAATTGCTTCTTTTGTTTTGAATTTTACTAACATCTGATACTTCCTCTAGATACCGAAAACAGAAACTGAATAGTTAAAAGTAGCTGAAAATTTCAGTAATAGTTGGTATTTTCTGAATACATTAGCACCGCTTGACGGGAAACATATAAGAATGAAGTTTCGGCTACAATCTGGATCGTACTTTTTCAACTATAAGAGATTTTTTTAGTATTTTCCTGTTATTAATGCAAACAGCAAATTTTTATTTATTGATATTGGGTCCACTGACGAAACTTCTGATAACATAATTTATAAAAGCAGCAACTGATTCCATGATTTTAGTACGGGAGCCTTAAAGATCCCGTCACCGTCCAAATTATAACAGGCCATCATGAGGTTCTTATGCCTTTCTTTTCGTTGATGACGATATTTGCGGGCTGAACAAACATTTAATGCAAGCTTGTACAAAAGAAATGCAAAGTTAAGTATATTGCAAGAAATTTATAATTATAGACTTAATAGAACACGTATGACTGTAGAAATGGCGTTTGGGGGTTTGGTAAACCGATTTAGAATAATTCATCGCCCAATCGAAGTTTCTTTTACAACATGTAATGCTGTAATAAAAGTTTGGTGTGTTCTCCATAATCAGCTGTTCGAAGAAATCAAAGTTGCACCAGAAAGTGAAGAGATATATAAGCTTCAAGACACAATTATACCATTGCAGTCGTGAGAATGTAATACCCATAAACTTGCATGTGAAGTATAAGAGAAAATTTTAATAAATATTATGCTGATGTGCCATAAAGAATAAACAGAGCAAATAAAAAAATAATTATGGAAAAAGGCAATATTATTCAGCTTAAAAAACTAAATGCAAATTTAATCTTATTTCAATGTACAGATGTTATCGAATATATCTGTGTCGACCATTACCATTTCGATAGTATAATGTCGAAGGTGTTGATGGTACCGATATCTTATATGGCCTCCAAAGATCTTTAGCGGCAAGCACTATTTCAATGTTGTATGATGAGAGATGAGGAATATATAATGTTTACCCGAAATGCCAATAGCAGCTCTTGCCGAGCTTGATTAGTCATTACATTAGGCATTTCAGCCATAGCCACTGGTGAATTTAAAGAAAGAAGCTGCTTCAGCTGCAACTGCATGCTTTTGTCAAAAGCAGAAAATACATCTTCTTCCTCTGTTCGCTGTTGCATGGAAAGCAGTACTTTCTCAATTACTCTGTCATATTTTCCTGATATGGATTGTCGCAGGTCGCTTGCCTATTTTCTTTGCATCAGTGGCTGAAATTTTTCGAACTAATGTGATCTTCATTTTGCTGGCTCCTTGATTCAAGAATTGTTTTCTTTCCACATTTCCAAACTAACTCTATATCTCCCGAATCTTCCTGTAAATATATAAAATGATTGGCCATGTTTGGTCCCCAAACAATTTATTTTCACCATCGCCGCCGCTGGTTAACTGAAACTGGACATTGACTAAGTGTCAACTAATGGAATTCACTGATTTTTTCGGATATTTAAATATTCGGATATGAACAGTTGTGTTTTCAAGTTTTTGAGCCTTCATTGACGTCCGATGATATAAAAGCGCCAATAGAGAGCTATAGGGTCCGCCAAATAACTTTTTTTTTTTTTAAACAGGGCGCAAAACATCGAGTGTAGCTTCAGCTGTGTGGCACGTAGCGCCGTCCTGTTGAAACCAAATGTTGCCAATATCCTCCTCTTCAATTTTCCTGAACAAAAATTCGTTCAACATGGCCCGATAACGATTGCCATTGACTGTAACGGCCACTCCTTGCTCATTTTCGAAGAAAAATGGCCCAATTATGCCTCTGGACCAAAATCCGCACCAAACAGTGACTCGTGTATCGGCTTTTCAATGTATGCATGCGGGTTTTCTGTGCCCCAAAAGGCGACAATTTTGCTTGTTTACATACCCGCCAAGATCAAAATGAGCTTCATCCGAAAAGATGATTTTTTTGGCAAAATCGGCATTTTCTGTAAGTCGATCGCAGGCAATATTTCCCAGCGTTGTTCAAGCGTATACACAACCATATTCGTTCAGCGGAAGAATAAAACTAATTATCTGTCAAATCAGACATGAGCTAAGTGTCACCATTCACGAAATAAGCACTAGTTAAGAAAAAAATACGTTAGATGGCGGACCACACTGACCATCCTGCCGATAAGTCTAGTAAATTGATCTCGCATTTTGGCCCGAACTTCTAATTTCCTCCCTCTAAGATCCAACAAGACTTGAACGGCCTGTATATTTATCAGGCTTTCTACTTCCGTGAGGTTCTCACAAATATTGATTTGAGAATTTTGCTCGTAGTACATATAAATAAATAGAATTACGTATTCTGGTCGGATCTCGCTATCATAAGAAGTTCATTAGTTCACTATAACTAAGAGTTGTATTTTTTGTTGTTCTTTCAGCTTAACCTAGAGAGATCAAGGACGAGCCCCTCGTAACAGGAGACAGAGCTGAATTTGTTTTTTACATTTAGCTAAGCGTTCATATTTGAATTATATTTTTCTTGTAGTCGTAAGCATTGAATTGAAGTTTGTTTATTTTGTTTGACTAGACATTGTGTTACATTGGCTTGTATAGCTCTCGTTCCTACAATCTTGTTCTATTTATGTGTTAGCATATTTGAATCCATTTTTTTTATTATATAATTTTATTTACGAAACATTCCAAGTTAGCACATCTCGTGCTTTCTGTAAGCTTAACAGCTTCGTTTAGGGTTATAATAATAAAGGATCAGTTGATACACATCAGCCGATGCCCCATATTTCTTTGAGAACTTCACTTTTTTCCTCTCAAGAATTTACGCAATTTCTTTTATTTTTTTTTCTATTTCTGACCACGCTTCTTTTTAAATCTATTTTGTTTGTTTTTTGTTTTCTTATATATAAAAACCACAAGAGAAGTGGAATCTTTTCTTTTATAAATATTTATCAATTTAATCATCTCACTCCGCGTTAATTTGCATTCCGCCATTTTGCTGCACTGAAAAACGTCATATCTTTTGCCGACTTCATTGAAACTTATATGGAAGAAAATATTTCCTGACAAATGTTGCCTTTAAAAAAATATTGGCAACTTTATATACTATCTGCGCTCTAGACATTTGTATGTTTGCAATGACATAAGCAATTGAATAAAATATGGCAAGTGCAGACACGAGGTTAGGGAAGAATATTGAAAGGATATGAGTTTTTGTGGGAGGTATTTCGAATTATTGCGAAGGCTTGAGAAAAATACGACAAGATTATCATCGGAAACAGAGACAAGTTGACTATAACCGAGAGCGCGAAGTAACAAATTGTTTCTATCTTTAAATCTATAATTTTAAGATTCAACTTTAAGACTGTTTAATCTGTTAATAATAAATAGATTCAAACGGGACGGGTTTGGGTCATTAAGACGGGTAGGGTTCAGTTATTTTCTCAGAGCTACCCTAAATAGCTGGGAGAACAAACACAAAACCCTTTATTGGTCAGGCAAAAAATGTTAATGACACCTCTGGCAGGAAAACAAAAAAAAAAACTCATACTCATATGAGAACAGAGCTTAAATTTATTTCAGAGCTCTTCTCAGGCCACTGCTCCTTGCGGTGTAACCCAAACAAGATAGGTTTGACTGAGACTTCATCCTGCCGTTTCTGTCAAGGTGCTCATAAACTTTGGAGCACCTGCTCTTCAATTTCGAAGCACTGGCCATGCGGAGATTACTTCACTTTTAACATGTTTTTCCTCCGCCAAGGATACGTATGGAATCTCAGTCCCAGAATAGTTCTGGACTTTATTAACAGTCCTACAAAGGGAGTAAATTGAATGGGGACTCACAATAAAATGTTCAGGTCGCAAAGAATGTGTGGCTAGCGCCTGCACACCCCTCCACAAATCTAATGTAATAATCGGTTAATACAATAAAAATTATTATTTTTCGCGACTAATAAATGTAATTTCTCCTACATCACATGAAACTAGATCATCTGTAAGTCACGCACCTATAAATATAACTCCTATAAACCTGTATATGATACGTGGCTTAAAATACAAGATACACTTAATATTAAAACCGGATAACATTAACTTTAGAATTATCAAGAACAATTCGTCAACCTCATTTCTCACCCGCCATACGTTTACTTCGCAAATATTAAATTCTGAAGACTGTTTGCAAAATTTTTACAATTCTGATAACTTGATTTTTGGTAACTTCTGATGTAAGTTCCAAGTACAAGTTCAGGGGAAACCACGGTTTCATATTAGAAGTTTTGAATTAGCAGAATATAAAATATTGAAGGAGGCATAATTAATTTAAAAATATTCATATTCTGGGCCGATAAAAATTTCTTTGACCAGAAGGGATCAATTTATAATACCAACTCTTCCGATCTGATAATAGTTCTATTTATTGTTTATACATAATGCAAAGTCTGCTTTGACACTTTAATTACTTACATTTATGCAAATTTTCTACCTGGAATAAGACAATCTCCACTCAGACATTTTATGGAATTAATATAAAGCTCCGAGTGTCCTTGTAATGGTATCAGAGTTCAATTCATGAAGCGTACTTGTTCACTAACAATTATCGTTTCTTACTGAATTAATTATTAAAGAAAATTTTATAACTAAACTCAGGAGTGAAATTTAACTGTTTGATAATACAAATTTGTGTAGATGAATGTTGACGGCCTAAGATAAAATAACCCTCAATACTACATTAAGGCAGGGGATTAGGAAAATTTTCAAAGATAAATTGAAAGTCCAATGACTGCACGCAAAATACACAATTATTCACAAACATCGGAATTACAGTATTATAAAATATCCCCAACTCTAACAATTTTATTTTATCATCCCACCTCTGAGAATTATAGATTGATAATGAATTTTTTACTAAGCAATTAATTAGAGCAGCACATAAATAAAGGAAAAATAAAAACATAAAAAAAAAACTCCAATCCAATTTCAGACTTTTAAGACTCTAGACAATGCGTAGCCAAAGAAACGAATTCTGATATTGTGAGCACGCTCCTGCTCTTACCCACTCAATAAGACACATCTCCTTCAGTAATTAAAGGGAAGCAGAGAGGGAGCAAGGAGCAAACACAGTGAAGCGCTTCTAACACTAATTATAAGAGTCAATTTTATCTCATCCCTGAGACACGTTATAAGGTTACAGGCCTGTAATAGCAAGGAGCCAGCAGTCATTACAATAATTGATTGTCACGTAAATTGCTACCTTGTAAAGTAACCTTAATTCCCCACAGACAAATCCGTGAACAAATTAGAACGCTTAGGACGTGGAGAGAATTTCATTGTAAGGAGGATATGTGAAATTGGGTTATGTATGTATGTCGTCGTATCCAAATCAACTGACTTAGATTATGTGCAGAATGGAGGACACATAAATCTCAGAAGCTAAAGTGTCCGATTTTCTTTTCGGGGTATATTCATGTCTGTCTATTTTCAGAGGTATGGGCATAGTATACATATATTTGTGATTTGGGAATTAAGTTATTTATGGATTAAAGTCCAATTTAAGATTTTTTCAACCTTCTAAAACTATGATACATGTCACAGATATATTCATTGGTGATACACTAATAAAAATCACGATTTGAAATTTGGCGGTATCCATACCCAGAGAGAAAAAGAAGCGCTAAAAGATGAATGTAAAGCGCTTCCCTACTCTATCCTCGTTCATATCTTATTAAAGTGAGCATATCTGTGGAGGGAAGCTCTCATTAGGAGATTCTAGGGAAGCACTCATATGTAGGGAATGCAGAGGGAGTCAAGAGAAAATCTTATTTATTAAGATTGCAATTTCTATTCTTAATGTGCTTCATTTAATTTTAAAACATTGGCATAATCCGTAACAAAAAGAAAACAATATTATCAAGAATTTATTAATTTAACGAAGCCAAATATAAATCCTAATAATAATCCAAAAATAAGCGAAAATATCTGTTTCCGCAAAGATTTCTTTATGTATACGAAGAGAACGCTTCCAAAAATATGCATTCCGGCTATGATGTAGAAGCGCCTCCTTTTGGAATCGCTTGTCATTCCGCTTGATATATGGAAAATTTAGCGATGTGTAGGTATAGAGCTTTAAAAACTCGAACGGTGCGCTACTAGTAATAGTTTGAACTGTGACTTGAATCCAGTATGATTGCAATATGCACAACATTACCTTATGTGATATTCTGTCAAACTTATTATTCTATTTATGCATAAATGAATATTTTTGATTCAGCACACTATCGCTTTCCCCCTACATTACATTCAATAAACACAGCGGTAAATTCTGTTCAAAAAGAGGTATACGTCGAAAGCTACCCAGCGGGATAAAATGTCAAGCCTTCCAATGGAAGGTTTGTGGAAGAAAGGTACTTTTTTGTAATTGCTTCCATGTTAGTCGCACTAAAGCTTCTATGTTTGTCGCATTGGAAGGGAACTCAGCGGAAAAAATTGTCAGGCCTTCCAATGGAAGCTTGGGGAAAGCAATAGAAAAGATTGATATTGCTTCCTCCTAATGACATGTAATGTTAAAAAGAAATGAAGTGTCCAACGAAAAGCCATTCATCTATGCCTTCTGAGTAGAGCCTCCGCTTGCATCATGGGTTACTTTCAATTCTCGGTGGGTACATTGTATAGATTTTGTATACACACGTCAGTGATTATAGTCGTAGAAAATCAGTTAAATGCGAAATAAATTGGATTTTTCTAGAAAAAGCTTCCCTCCATTATATTCACCCGCTTAATGTCTTCCATGAAAATTAAAATTCTAAAAATTCTGGGAATTGTTATAGCGTAAATTATAAAAAGCTATGCGGAACATTTGGCAATCATCAGTTTTGAAAGACATATCTATGCGTAAGCAAACACGCTAAGGGATGATGTGTATTTGCGTCATGGTATTTTATACAAGTTCGAAAAGGGTAACAACATCATTATTGCGGGAAGAAATGTATCAGAAGTTTATGGACACGATTATATTTCTAAATGCACAGTTCGAATGAAGTTTCAGAAATTTTGAGAAGAGATCTTTAGCTTTGAAGATTAACCACGTTAAAGAAGGCCATCTATTGTATATATGTAGATACATACCTAAAGTATTTAATTTTTCACTACAGTACTCAGCATTCGCTGAGTGAAAATAAAATCTTGGCGAACCGTTTTCGAATTATTTCTTTATTTCTACGCCAGCATCCTTTTGAACTGTTTTTGGTGAAAATGCTATAAAAGGACTTTAAATCGCTTATCGATCGAAAGAAACATATATGCTCTGCATTTGGTGAAAATAGAAAAGTTCCATCCATTATCAGATCCTTCCGTTTGTAGAAACGATTAATGCCGAGAAATATTGCAAGCAGTTCCACAGACTCAGCATTTCTATATTACAACTCAAAAATGCACGCAATAGGCTATACCACACGAGTATTCTTAATGCAGTTTTTTAGGGAAGAGACGCAAAGAGATATCTATATGTATCTTTTCACATCTTCCCAAAAAAACCGGTTTGTATACTGCATCAAGAATACTCGTGTGGGACGGCCCATTGTCTTGATTTTTGCCATCCTATAAGATTTCTCACATTTTTCATTCACAGAGTAGATTTTAATCTAACGTCTGCATTCTCTTGAGCATATCTCTAACCTGGCAACAGTAAAATCCATCTAAGCTTTATGGAAAACATACAACTAATTTCTTTATTACATACTTTATCTACATGATCAGAGTATACTCTCTCTGATAACACGAATCATTCAACTATCTGCATTTCCGATATCTTAACAATATTTACTCGAGTCTCCTGAATGATAGACAGATCCGTGGCTGGAGTGTCCATAAACAGCTGAAGCTTTCCTCCGTGTAGGATTACTTGAGAAACCTTCATTTCTAAGCGAGATGCTCTCCCTGGTATAATTTTAAGCTGCAATCCAGGGAACTTGTTAGGTTAGGTTAGGTAAGAGGGGTGCCGCTAGACAACCAGCCAGCCTGACTTAGACCTCCAACGGGTCCATTGTGCCCCTAGACCTCATGGGATAACCCTTCAAGCCTGGGATTTATCCTGCTTTCCTTGGGAAACTCAGGATATATCCAAGACCTTTAACCTAGATCCATCCTGCCTCACTCAGAAAACTCAGGATGTCTCTGAACTTTATACTTTGAAGCTCCCCCAGACTTGAAAAGAAGTAGCTACCTAGTAGCCTACCTCTTTTATTCATCAGAGCGGGGCATTCGCAAAGCACATGTTTGATGGATTCAATTTCCTCCGAGTCCATACAACTCCCGCAGAAATCGTTCGCCGCTATTCCCAGTCTTCTAGCATGGCCCGCTATGGCCCAGTTACCCGTCATGACCCCTACTAGATTCCTGGTATTTGTTCTGCTGCTATTAAGCAGTTTCCTTGTCTTTTTCCTGTCATATGCAGGCCACAATTGCCTCGCAATACGAGAGGTATCCCTGCTGGTCCATCGGAGGCCTGCCTTTAGATAGACGTCCCTGATGATTTCGTTTTTTAGAGCTCCGATTGGGATCCTCACGTAAGCTACAGCTGCGGAGCTATCCAATTCGGAGCCCTATTTGGCCAACTCATCAGCCATCTCGTTGCCTGAGATATCTTTGTGGCCAGGTACCCAGCTTAGGGTCACCTTGTGCCTTACAGTCAATTCCTCAAGCCTGGTTTTGCATAACTGCACCAATTTTGATTTTACCAGCCCAGCATCCAGCGCCCTGATATCTGCCTGGCTATCAGTATATATGCAGATGTGCCGTGCGGGCTCTCTGCACATGGATACCAATGTTGTCGCCTGATAAATCGCTGTGAGCTCTGCCTGAAAAACACTGCATTTGTCAGGCAGTCTATAAGACTCGTGCCACTGGAGATCTCTAGAGTACACTCCAGCCCGCACTCGTCTTGGAGCCATCCGTAAATATAGAAATATCGGATGTAACGACCACCTCCTTCCCCTCCCAGTCAGTTCTGCGGGGTATCGTTGCATTGATACCTCCACCAAAAGTCAGGATTGGTACTTGATGGTCTGTTTCTACTCTGCAGTCCTTACAGTTTACCTTCTGGAGTATATTTGAGTGCCCAAAACCCCTCTCTGTCCACCAGCCCCCCACTCACAGCCTGACAGCACTATTTGCCGCCACACCCTTACAATAAAGGTCCAGCGGCATTAGGTCAAGCATGACTTCCAATGCCGCCGTGGGCGTGGTGCACAGGCACCCAGTTATACCCATACAGGCGGCTCTCTGGATTTTTTACAGCACATCAAGGTTACAGTTCCTCGTCAGTGCCGTCCACCAGACCGTAGAGCCGTATCAGAGGATGGTAGGGAGCTTGTTAATACCAGTTTACACTACACGCATGAAAAAAGATGTAAACCGAAAGATTCTTCCTCACCTTACAATACTTTATTTTATTGATAAATGGAAGATTGGTTTCCATACAGGTTATCCTTTTAAATATTAAGGTCCCCTACTACGGCCGTCCTGCTACCAGAAATTCCACTAGCTATAGATATGCGTTAGTATTATTCGTGGATTAATTTATGCTTTGCTTTTGAATTTAGGGTTAGTATTACAAAATAAAGTTTTAAATTATTAGTTACCGCCTTTTTATTATTTTATTTTATTATTTGAGTCCTATTTATCTTGGCCTTAATGTCTGCGTGCTACAGATATATTTTTACCATCCAACAACTGCTTCTGAGACTTTTATCAGCTTAGATCGTCTCGTTCTTCTTTTTCTTCTTCTGCATTGTAATACCTCCTTTTTTACTTGCAATCAACTTTTTAATTTTTTCTTTCTTGTGTATCTTTTTCCTTTTCGTACGCCAATCTTGACCACTCTCTCGACAACCCCCACCTCGCATCCTCTTCATTTTTATTTCCTCCACAAATTTAGGCAATCGTTTAGAACTGCATTTAAGAATAGGGAGAATTAAGCTGCGATCACTTGACAATTGGTCTAAATATGGAGACCGTTTCAGTCGGTATAAAACGAATTTAATATTCTATTTATTTGTTTTGAGTATCTTCAAAATCGTATTCTTTTTATTTATTTTCATCGATTATTTATTTATTCACTAATATTATTGTTATTATTATTTATTTTATTATTTAAATAGTTGTATTTAGTAGCTATTATTAAGTTAGAATATTATGGTATTTGTGATTATAAATTTTCTTACTCTAAATAAGATCCCGATCTTTTATTTATGTTTGTACAAAGAAAAAAGGTTTAGTTCATATAGGAAATATTGAATGCTATTGACAGCATACGTCACATTATGAATAATCCTAAATCATACTAGCCGCAGACCACAGGCCCAATATTTTATAGGATTGCTTGATCAATCTTCATTCGTCTCTTTCCAAAGTCCAATGCAGCTAGATGTCTTTTTCCATTCCTCTTCCAGCTTTCGTGTTCAGTTTAGAAATGTCCTTTTCATCAAATGTATTTTCCTATGGCTGTATCGTGACATAAGTCATCTTCAATAACTTCTGTTCAGCTTACGGACTGTAAAGCGAGAA
This sequence comes from Dioctria rufipes, assembly GCA_963924295.1. Taxonomy (NCBI): domain Eukaryota; kingdom Metazoa; phylum Arthropoda; class Insecta; order Diptera; family Asilidae; genus Dioctria; species Dioctria rufipes. The sequence goes on from OZ002741.1 coordinate 260,991,066, forward strand.
GCTCACCTATCTTCGGAAGGAAGAAAGGATTCCAATAAACCTGCCGTGTCTCAACTTTCTGACCTCCCATGATCGGCCCATCCAAGCGGGTCCGCTTAGAGCAATATCACTAGCCCAAAGGTGCGTTCCTCAGTTTCATCATTTTCTCATCCGGAGGGAGTAAAAAATCCAAAATTAATAAAAAACACAAAAAATACGGGTCGAAAATTTTTTAATATTTAATTAATTCTTCAAGTCTTATTTAAAACGGACGGAGCATGGTCCAATGGTAATCGTTTTGGTAGAGAGTGTGGCTCGAATGGAGAACTGCCACTTTCAATCTATGCTCTATATACCATAAAGCAGCTGTGCGCAATTCATTTTCAGCGAAATTCCACAATAAATTGTTGGGTGCCATATGGAATCCAAAGTCATACCACCTGAGCCTATGTTGTACATTTTACTGAAGATTAAAATAATTCTGTTCAAGTAATCACCAAAGTAAGTATCAAATCCCTAGAAAACAATGTTAATTCATCTTGACTCTTCTGTTAATGTATTTTATCATGTTAGACTAGAACGGAACGGGTAGATCAAAAAGATTTCCCTTCCTCTTAGGCGATAATGGTCTTTCGTTCGGAAGGGACAAAATTTCACATATTCAATTCACTTCCAGCTAAATTTGCACTCTCTATATACACTAAATGGAAGTATGTTCTGAAACCATCGAAATTGTGACATCTTTTTGGAATTTTGTAGAAAATTTGTATAAATTACGAAAGTAGAATTTGAATTCTTTTTCGGAAGCTCCAAGTACATTTGCGAAATTATGTGATTGGTATGATTTTAACAATTTCCTAAAATCCAGTCGTATCGAGAATGTAATTCAATCGGTATAATGAAACTTTCTTAGAAGCATGGGTGGACGACCATTCTACTGAGCGCCCATCCAAATTTCATCAGATCCTTACAACTGAAAATGGTGCACTTGGCGCAAACCTCTTTCTACATCTTTTGTATCACTTTAGATACCTATTCAATACCTGCAAGGAATACCTACAGACGACATAATGGCGTCATTCTTTCGGAACATTTAAAGTAATGGTTTCCATAAGTACGGCGGGTTTTATCTGGGAAATGGATTAAGGGGTTTCTCTGCAAAATCAATTTGCTGTGTAATGTGTCAGTATCAGACTTTCGTGCTGTGGGCGATATTCTGACTGAGTGGAATTTTTGTGCAATAAAAGTAGAAATTTCTTGAATGCCATGGCATATACCTTTGTGCTGTCGAACGTAAAAAAAAAACTATTTTCATGCGTTTCAATGATTTTATTAATAATGTTTGTGCGATTTAACTGTTCTTTTTTATGTTCTTAATAGCGGGGTACCCTATAGGAAGTAAGTATTATTAAGTACGAATTTTCCCTGTGTCTAAAATTTTCTCGGCGGATGATAAATAATTACTTCCGTTATATATGCAGCAAGCCATGCATTCAAAAGAATACCTACCCGTTTTAAGTTGTACAAGGTAGCACTGAAAGCCACTATATATTGTAATTTTACTTACATTTGTAATTTGCATATTAATTTTATAAATGATTACTAAATATTTGAATAAATAAATTTGGATTTGGTGCTAAATATTTTTGAGGATAATTATACTAGAGTTCCAACTTGAAGGTGTAGTGTGCATTCCGGGGGAAGAGTCTCTTATATCGCAAAAATCTTAGAATAATTTAGTAACTCATTAATTTTTGAAGCAAACTTCATATATTTTTTAAGGATTCCTCACCACCACTTGTTTTAATGCCATTCCACTCCAATAAACTTAAGAAAAACTCAGACTATATCTGTAACATAAAAACTAGTTAATTCGTTTAGTTAAAATTACCTGCTATGGCAGCTATGTAAATTTTATATAATAAATTATACTAAGAAAAGAAAACTGTGGTGGGATTCTGACAACTGTTGATGTCCGATATCTCAACTAAAAGCACACGAAATTTATGTGCATTTGGAAGGGAATTATTTTTCTACACACAAGATCACTAATTCTTTGAAAAGATCTTTGTCTATTGGTGTCAAGGTTTCTTTTGTTGACCATTTCATTTCTAGTTTTTTGTACAATGGCTCTACATCTAATGAGATAAGCATATCGTTTGGCTTAAGAGGAGTCAGTACCAATATTTGGCAAACTATTTCTAGCAGAATAATGATTTATATCTTCAATTAAAGGTAATGAAGAAGTCTATCTCGGAAACTTGTAAAAAATGGTAAAAATTGAAGCCTTTTAAATGAAATTCTTGTGAGTAGGTATTCTAATTTGTTTAAATTGTGACTGTTTTAGAAAGATAATGCTTAGATCTAGCAAATAACGTCGAGTTTTTTCATTTTTAGTGGCGCTTTTTATAATTATTTGACTCTAATAGTACTTGTTTTTCTCCCGACATTTCACCGACAAGAAATTGCAATAGTTATTTGAAAGTTGTTTAAATACAAAGCAAAATAGCATATTTAACAATTATGGGCAAAAAAATTTAGGAGAGTTAATTCTCGTTAAAAATTTTCAATTTATGTGAACTGCAAATTTTCATTTTTAGTCTTAAATTGTATGGTTTTGTCGGATGTTGGGTTTATGTCTTTTGCAGTAGATGTCTCTAATGTGCTCTGTGGTCTAGGTCTAGGCTAATTTTATATGAATTTTCTTACTTTCAGGACACAAACCTACGTATAGTAAATTTTATTGCCTACTGGTTGTCTGGTATCTAAATTGAAACTTTTCCTGAGTACTGACTCCTCTTAAGTGATATATTGTCTATAAATTCCTTTGAGTCATCTGTATTTTTTATATTGCGTGTACTGTCGGAGATCGTTTTCTGCAAAATGTTGCAAATGTACTTAGAGAGATCGTAACTTGGGCTATTGATTGTTGATATGATATGTCTCATGGGTATGGTTGATTTATGAATTTTTGGGAGGCCGTACAGACATCATATTCTGTGTAATTGAATGTACATACCTCTTACACCATAAAAAATTCTACAAAAAAAAGTACGGTCCAGCGATGGGTAACCTGCTCTCAGGCATCTTGACAGAAATGGCTTTAGATCATATAATTGATGAAGCCTTAAAGAAATCCGAAATAAGACCAACAAGAAAAAAAAACGCATAACACTAAAATAAATACAGCCAAAGCCTCGCAAACAAAATTTTTTAAATCAATGACAACAAATTTCCAAAAAAACAAAAAAAAAACCACAATCGTAAAAGATATATTAATAAAAAATCACCATCCATTGCATGTAATCCACAATATAATAAAAAGAGCAGTAAGGAACAACTATTTGAACAACACAATAAGACTGGATAACACTAATCATATTTACACATCAATCCCGTTCATATATGCTTTCTCCCAAAAAATCGCGAAAACTATTAAAAGCGAGAATAATCACATTACAATAGCATTCAAGCCAACATCTAAACTAAACAACAATTCCACATAAACCAAGGATCCGATACCCGCACAAAAAAAACAGCATTGTATACAAGGTCAAATCCGAGAACTGCAACATTGCATACATTGGACAAACATCAAAACATCTTAAAACCAGATTATCAGAACATGGCACGCATATGTTAATAAACAAGCACCACGATCCGCACTAGCATCCCACGCATTAGATACAGGAGGGCATGTATTTTCTTCGGCAATACAAAAATAATCGACATGAAAAATAATAGAACAAAATGTGAATTGAAAGAAGCATGCTACATATACAGTAACAATAACAAAGTTATAAACTTAAGGCAGGACACAGAACTAATAAATAAACATTACAAATACATACTGAACAAACTAAAACCGTAGTATTAGTCATATAATTTAAACATTTTCTAGTCAACAACTGCTCAGTTACATGTTGTCCTCGTAGCTAGTTAATTGCCTTTTTTGTTCTAAATCTATTTTAATTTTTTAATAATGCATTTTTTTTATTGTAATTTGTTTTCCATGTTGCTAATGTGTTATTTATTATTATCTTTAAAAACTATTTATACGCCCGCATATAGAAAACAGGTATTCAAAATATTTATATTTAGAATTAAAAAAAAACAAAAACTTGAACTCATATGTGAATAATCTTATATGTATAGAGATCCTGAAGAAGGGCCGCAATTGGATCCGAAACGTCGAGCAATGAAATAGAAAAGTAAATACTTTTCAACAAAACAATCGGTGTATTCCTCAAAATAATCTTCCAAAAAATCCGTCATTGGACTTCGAACAGCAAGGGAAGTTGGACTTCATACATTCATTTTAAATATTTGGTCGTTACTGTTAGTAAATAACGATATAATGGCTATGCTCTTTTTTATGTACTTCCTTTTATAACACCCGTATATTGAAGAAAATATCACATTCTGTAAATTGAAGAGAGATAGTTTTTGCTTCGATTCAGTTTTCTATAACAACTAGATGGCGCCGAACGTGTTGTTACAGTGACGGAATTAAAACTTGAAAAGTAATTATTAATTAATTCCTGCATTCGCAATTTTAGTTTTTACAACTTGGAGAAAAACTTAAATTTTTTCATAAATAATTTAAGGTTTAAAAATGGTTTTAGCATTTTTCTATTTTCTATGACAACTAGATGGCGCTGAACTGCTTGTTACATTCCCCATATTTGTTCGATTTTTCGCTCGGAAGTGAGTGGAAAATAATTAAAACTTGAATTGTATACGCCATTTTAGTGTTTTACAGCTTGGAGAAAAACTTAAATTTTTTCATAAATAATTTAAGGTTTAAAAATGGCTTTAGCTTTTATCTAGTTTTAAACTTTTTTTCTTTTCCTTATTTGAATTCCGCGGGGTTATTATTATGTTGGGTTTCACTAAACTTGCATCGAACCTTTTATCTGTGGTATCTACTTTCAACTTAGGTAATTGATTCACTCAATCATTAACTAAACTACATTTATCCTCCAAACTGGCAGCATATAATATATTAAGATGGAAAAAAGAGGAAAAACTGCGGTAAAATGTGATTTCTAACGTTGAGAGATGGAGACGACTGTTCTTTTCTTGTGAGTTTATCCTCATTAGGTCTATTTACAAATTACAACCTTCCTATAGATACTCACAATCATAATGTTTGAAAAGTGTTTTCAGTCAGTAGAACATGTTCTTCTCCCTTGATTAGCATTAGTGAAAAATACATCACAATAATTCACCCCTTCATATAGTTCATAGCTCCCACAATAAAGATAAACCTAAAAACCAGAGGAAAAGTACAAAAATTCCTTTCCGTACTTTTCAGTACCTACTAGGTATCATTAATTTCTACCAGAGAATGCTCTACTGCCTCTGTTTCATACTCTGATTGCCAACTACTATCTGCTGGAACTCTAATATTGTTGGGCAATTAATTTCCATGTCGAGTTCTAAACAGTATTTTTAGTGCACATCAAAAGCTTCGTGTCCCTGTATATCGACAAACACATTTACCTCATGAATGAATGACTAGAGATGGTGGTTGCTTTGATCCCAGTAGATCCCCTTTGTAGAGTTCATTTTGGTGGATGCTCGTTTCTAGTGATTGCTTACCTGAATCCATTTGGTCTCCTATTTGTTTTCCCATTGGACATTGATTCATCTATGGAATTGGTTTTCTGCTTTGATTTTTGCAATAGCACCTCCATACCGGATACAACACTTCGCCATCGTTTATAGTTAATTATTCCATATCGAAACACATATCAGTTAGGTAGGTATATATGTATATGTTAGTTGAATACTTCTACTTCATATTATACATCTCGATTGCGGCTTTATTTACTTTCAGCCACCGTTAAATGTAGATATTAATGTATGTATACCTAAAATGGAAATAAAAGCAAAGATTCGCTACAGGAATATCTTCCAGGTTGAAGATGTAATTTGTACATCCATTTACATTCCATACTTGATAGAATACCTACTTCATAATCGAAATCAATTATAAATTTTCGATAATTTCGAATCATTAACGTCGTCATATTCCAATTACAGAGTAAAAGAATATATTAATTTTGAACTAGAAATTGAAGCTATTGAAGTTGAAGCATAATAATGTACGTCCTGAACTATTACAAAAAGATATCGCCAATATTCCAAAGTGCAAATATGTTGGAGCGTTGGAGCTGATATTAAGTCTTTGAAGTAGGTAAAACACACATACATAAAAGGACAACATTAATTAAAGTTCTGAATTTAGAGGCGGAGATTGTACAGATGACATCAGGGGCGGATCCAGCTTGAGGGCGCGGGGGGCTTGCGCCCGTCCCCTGAAGGCCATTGAAAAAAATCGCAATAGATTTTCTGAATTTTTCCTAACAAAATGACTCACATTATTCTTCTGCACCTTTTGTAAAAAGCGTCACAATTTCTGGAAGCGTTCAATATGATACATTAAGGAACGCAGGCCCTAGCTAGCACCTTGGCCTTCGGTCATGATTGTTGAAGCCTATAGAGATAACAGGAAGCACGGATTCCTGTACATGAGCGCTCTTTGTTCGGGGTGTTTGAAGCAGAAAAGGGTGTTTGATAAGCCTTCCATATAAAGACGGCTTCTTAGAACATTATCGGCGCGGCGGCGTGGCAAAACAAACATTTAAAGAAACAATTATAACTCGTAATTGGAGAAATTCAACGAAACTATACACAACGACGAAAAAGTTATTGTGCATTGTTGTAGTGAGTGTTAATACATTTAATGAAGTATCTAGAAACTAATCAAACCCATAACGATCGCAAATATGGCTTTTCTTTTTCTGACTTTTCTTATGAAGCCTTAGTTTTCTCAATTTGGGTGATTCCAAAATCGTTGCTCTACATATTTTAAAGACCTATCATAGTGTCTGAAGTTCAGCCCTTTTAGCCAAACTTATAGCACTTGGCCTCTTCTATTATGAATGTGAACTAGTCGATTAATACGGATTATATTAGATGGCGTTACATCTCAATCTCAGCCAATAAATGCCGGGGTGCCTCAGGGATCTGCTATCTCTCCATCTCCCTTCTCAATTTTCATTAACGATCTGCTTTCCCTTACTTTCCCTTACTTTCAATCCTATCCATTGTTTTGCCGATGATAGTATCCTTGGTTTCGCTTACTCCCTTGAGAACCTTGGGGACTACAGAGGAAATGTCACATCTGTCAAAATAGATGGGATGATTAGATCCGTGAATAATCACCTGGATAATATCCATGCTTGGAGCAAACCGAATCGCATCGAATTCAATACATCTCAGTTCCAAAGCTGTCCCATCTCTTTAAAACAAGATCATAATGTTTCCACTCCGATTTCTTTTGATGGAGCACTTCTTGACGATACCCCGTCTTTATGCATTCTTGACATTAATATTTGCAGTAAGTTAAGCTGAACAGATCATAACTTCTCCGTTGCTAAATAAGCAACGAAATATCTTGGATTTTTGAAAAGGTGTAAGAAATATTTCAGCCCATCGGTTCTTGCGCTCCTCTACAAGTACTACATCAGACCTAGAATGGAGTGCAATTTCCACATGTAGGCTGGGCTGGTTTTAGAGCCGTAGCTTCGTAGGATATTGTCAAAAGGAATGCTTGCAGCTCATTGGTTCTGTGCCAAAAACTTGTTCTATGCACTTCCATGACCACCGCCGCAATGTTGGTTGCCTTTGGTTCCTATATTGCTACATGCATGATCAATGTTTTGATGAAATATCTAGTATGATCCCAGCTTCCTCCATGTAATACTCACACTGCAAGCCGCACACATCCTTTTACCCTTGAAAATACTTTCGGTCGTGTGCGAACGTGGAACAATCTCCAAACTTTTGTTTTTTCTCCGGCATACAATCTGCGAAAGTTTAAGGGTGACATACATTCAACACCTTCACCACCTTCCTCATGTTCCCTGATTCCTTTCCTTATCACCTTCTTGCCATGCTGTACTATGCATCATAGTTCATAGGATATCTCCTAAGCTTGGATTAATAATTTTAAAAACAAAAGAAGTCACACTATCTCAAGGTATGTATTGCATCTGTTCTGTGACTGCTATTTTAAATAAATCTAAATTTTTAATTCCTGTATTTTACAAAGATACAATTTATGATGATTCGTGAATTTGAATAAAATTAATTTCCCTAGTTTTACTAACTAAAATGGATGCTTGGGAAGTTTTACACTTTCACACTTTACAAACCAAAACAAAATGAATAATCTACCATCCCCTTTGACTTTTCGGAGTGGCAAAGGACCTTGAGCAACTTTCTTCGTTGCGAGTGGTAGCCACTTTCTAATCTGTTCGGCTCGTATATTTTAAATGATAAATTTTGTGCATTTGACATTTGCGAGTGGTGGCGTGTCTTCAAACTTTTGTTCAGTTTTCAGCATATACAATTGTTAAACCATTTTCCGACCAAAGAAGCGTTTGAGCGTTTTGGAACCTAAGACAAAGCGAAATGAGTTGCATAAAGTTGCTTTTGTGGAAAACTCCATGGAAAACTCGGAGAAGCGGGAAAATCATCGGAAAAATTTTCATCGATATGATTAGTGATAAATATGTTTCAGGAAAAATGCATAATTTTCCAATTTTCTGGAAAATTTTCCGAAAATTTTAGGAATTTTCCGACTTTTCCGGAGAATTTTCCGACAAAAGAAGTTTTATAAGCTATGCGGAATCGTTTTTTTCCATCCTACTGTCATCAATACTTTCTCTTCAACAATCATGAAAACTTGCATGAAAAATCGAGGAAAGTTCATGTAAATTTTTAAAAAAATTCATAGTAATAGGAAAAGTCTGTGGAAAACATGGAAAATCGGGAAAATTCATGTTATATGGGATCAAGTTGACATGCAGCTAAAAAGCGCTGTTTATAACATAATTTGTATTTCAGAAAACCGTTGCAGTACTTCAACGATTTGATACTCGAAAAATTTTTGTTTTCGGATCGGCACCAAACATGACTTAAAATGTCGGAAATGATAAACTGAACAAAACCTTCCAGGCAACCGCGGTGCTGACTTCAATCATTCCATCGTAACTGCCTTCAAAATTGCAAATTTTTCGAAGCCTTGGTAAACCGTAGTCCGAGTTATAGAAACTGTTCGGATTGTGTTCGAAGTACGGCGGTCAGTCGATTGGAAACTCTCGAGTCGTATGGACACATAAAAATTTCACTGCGAATATTCATAATTTGACTCAAAATAAAGAAGAAAGAAAGAAATATAGAAAAATTAAAGGAAACGGAAAATTAAAAGGAAAACGGAAAATTAAAAAGAAAGTAAGAAACTAAAATTAAATTAGAATTAAGTAAAAATATAATTAAGTTCGCTTAAATTGATATTACATTAGTTAACGTGAAAAGGCAGAAAATAAAATAGGTAAAAAACGAGTTTTCAAACAAAACTGAGGCCAAGCCGCATGAAAAAGTAGAAAATAAACTTTTCTTCACACACAGAGCTGAAGAGTTTCTAATATTTTGCCAAAGGTTCCAAATCAATATCATAAAAATTGTGGAAAATAGTAAGGCCGCACAAAATGTTTGTAAATTTGTTCAGTTCTAAGTTCGAAAACTTTGGTGATAATATAAGTTCCCCTCTATGTAGTTCATTACACAGAAGTTGTAGTCGATCTTGAGTTTGCACATAACCATCATTATTTATCACACATATTGAAAACCAATGGAATTTCAGTTACAACGTTTTTCAAGTCCAATATAAAAGCGGCTTACTGCTGTATGGTTGCAGGACGTTGGATTTAAAAAAACCAGTTGAAAATCTTTGTTCCTAGGTGTTTACATCGAATACTTAAAACTCACTTGTGTGAAACAGTCTCAAATGAAAAACTTTGGAGGCGTTCGATACAGGAACGATAACTTCAACATCGGAAGTAAGGTCTCAAACTAAAGATCACAAGCAAAGAATGCTTCGAACAGAAGCCTAAAAAAACACTAAAAAAGACTTAACTGAAGCTACATAGATCAACTGGAAATCAAAATGTCATCTAAAGTTTATCATACGAAATAGGGTATGATGAAGAGCGAACGCTTCCTTCCTATTTTTCTCGATGAATTATAATGTAGATTAACCGATTATTCTTTTTAAAACTTTCATTAAAAGTATTGAAAGTGAACTTCAAGGATTACTTCAATTCGGATTAATTTGAATTCATTTAACAGTTTTCAATTTCAATTGAAATTATTACATCATTACCTACCACTATCGTTAGGACCATCATTACAAATGAGAAGAAAAAACAGTGTAAGTAAAAATTATAAAAACTACAAAGACTTGCATGCCTCGCAATGACGGGCTTATATCCTCTACATCTCTTCATTCGAAACGATGCTACTCGTATTCTTAGATACTATTTGCCGGCTCCAGGAAACCTCGAAACGGGCTAGTCGGGCATCAAACAATTCTTAAAGACTTTCAAACGTACTCTACAGTCTCCAAGCTCACAAGTGCAATGTTTAAGACTCTTAGATTTTGCCGCCACCTTGAAGTAGGCATAGCATTCTGATAAAACTGGAAGAACAGTGGAAATTCCCATGCGATCACTCGTCTGGAACACCGATGGATCTAAAAAAGAAGGTGGGTAATTTGATGGATGTGGGAGTTTACAGCCTGAGGTATAAGTTATAGAAGGAGCTGTAATCCTTCCACCTAAGTTTTTCTCAAGCAGATATTCACGCGATAGAAATGTGCATTAGAATCAATCTACAAAGGAGCTCTCGGCGCGCAAACTGAAATAAAGACACTAAATTTTAGTGCCTTCGTTTTAAAGATCTATAGGGATGTCCAAGATTTACTATGAAAGAAAAATAAAGTGACCCATAGTTGGCTACCAGGAAACGAGTGCATGAGGGTAATGAAGGTTATGAGACTGCTTACTACTTGGCACGAAAAGGAGCAAAATCTTCATTTATCGGACCAGAACCCTTCTGTTGCCTTACAAAAAGGACAAATAATGTCTAAAAGGCGAAGCAGTATTCAAAACAGAAGAGTCTTTCCGTATAGCTACAATGCAGAGGAGTATTCCTGGACTATGGTCTGTAAAAAAAAGTCATCAACTCTTGTAAGCACCAGATCAAGTTGTTCACTGACATTATAAATGGCCATTGCTCACTAAGTTACATTCTTAAGAAAATGGGACAACCGCAGACGATAACCGCCATTTCTGTAACGAATAGTTAGAATCTTCAGAGCACGTACTCTGCGAATACGCAGGACTTGCTCCACGAAGATGCCAATGTCTGGATAAGGGTTTTGTAACCCCATCAGACGGCCGGAATAATGACCTTAACGAGATAATAACCTTCCTACAAGAGATGAACGTGGACTGAACATAGCACAAAAGACCTTTTAGGCCGCATTGTTAAGAGGTCGGATCTCCGGCCCCAAATGAAGGGAAAATTTATTTTTCCTTATACTCGCTACATTTCATTTGTCACTGTCAACCGAGAACTCAAGAATTCTACAATCGAAATTTGTTCTCTTCCAATTTCCAGTCGGCTTCCCCGAATTTACCCAAATGACGGTTTCACTTTGAAATGTGGCGATGGTGAAACTCATTCACTGCTCAGTAAAAATGTTGTATACGCGTTACGCCTAAAGAAATTTTCGCTTAAATAATAACTTTGACCTGCAGATTGATTATGCAACAAAGTGGACATAAAAATGGTATTTAAATATTTAAATAACCCTCGTCTCGTTAAAACTAATTGCAGCCTATATCGTTAAATTTTTCCACATTTCTATTAAAATGTGAAAGCTTTACACTTGACAAATAAAAATCCACATAATAATGAAATATCTACTTGTTTAACGACCTTATTACGAACAAATATAAATAAATTTCCCAAATAGTAAATGAAAACTCAAATCATGCCACCATGAACACGAAAAGTTTTAGTTGGAACTGCTGAATATTTCCTAATTATAGAATATTTGAACTACGACAAATGCCAACATAACGTGACAAACTCGATGAGCCTATCAGGACTGAAAACTAGAAATGCTTTCAGTAATAGAATTATGGCATTACCTAAACATCTGTTAGCCTGCTATAGACCTACCTAATAAGTATATGTATATATGTATGTATATGTTTGCGTTTCCATTGAAGTTATATAACTCTAGTCCTGTCGGTATATAAACAAACAAATTCCGCGGGGGCGATGTTTTGATAATTTTACTCTGACGAGTAATTTACACAAAATATTGAGGACGACTTCATCCGCAGCGTTGCTTCCGGAATCTAATTATCCTGGTTTTGGTTGAAATCTGTTTGTCAATATGTCAGTTACATTATTTTCTGACACCTCCCGATATGAGTGCCTATTTGATATTGATTCAGGACCTGCTTTCTGCTTGGGTGCGTTGGACTATAATTGGAGCGTATCAATGCTTTTTGGAGCTTACCTTATTATGTGCTTATTATAAATAGTTTCGACGGCTCTTTGAATTTAAATGTTTGTGGTGTGTACTTATAACCAGGACAAATTTTGGTTTATAGCAGACAAATATGTAAAAGGTTAATTGTCAATTTTCACCAACTTTCAGTCGTTAATTCGAACAAATTTATAAAACTAGCCATTACTGAATTCAGGTAGTTTCATTCTTTCAAATTTTGGTTCGTCATTTATCCACCTCTAAGTTCAGAATTTTTTGTAGATTTTTCCATTCATACATTAATTTAGAAGAAAGAATTTCATTCCAGGAGTACTAGGCTACCTGAAAAAATTTTAAGTTTTGTCTATGAACATAAATTTATATGGGTATGCATATCTAAATTTATAGTATACATTCTGATTACGTTGATTGGAGACATTATGATGTAGACAACTAAACAAACGTCAAAATCTCAGGCGGTTGCGCGCGCATTCGTATTGCAACCAATCCTTCGGCACTGTATTCAAATTGTGCTGATCATAGTTTTAAGAAAGAAAGAAAAAGAAAGAAGTTAAAAAAGGCATGTGCGATAAGGTGCTTACTTTGGGCACAGACAACATACAACTAGATAAGAACATTTCCATATAAACCCGGATAACTTTTTTAAAGCTCTTAAGCTTTTTATTCAACCAAAGAAAGCTATTATTACGAAGAAGATCATGTTTAGAGCTTTCTATTAGAGGGCCATTAGCTCGTTTTAATTCGACCGCTTTTTTGTGAGGTTTTCACATCTATTTATAAGTTGTCTCAAATTTGTGTTATCAAAACCGTGAATTTTCAAGTATGGATTCCAGGCTCTATATTCCATGGAATCGAAACGGGACCGAAATCTCTCATATTTACGTTGTTTTAACCGGTCTTGACTTCGGTACCGATATTAAAATCGAAATTAAAATTATATCGAAATAGAGCGACCAAAATCAAATGTGACCAAAATAAAGGGACCTCAATAAAATGTGACCGTGACCGCCAGACCGAAATACAAAAACCTATTTAAATTGGTACCGACCATAAAAGAAATTTATAACCGGTCTTGTGAAATTTTCTGTCTTAAGAGGCGACTAATTTTTCTGCCGGTATGTCGGATGAAATTACAGTAGCACCTTCGATTTTATTTTTAAAGTTTTCCAATTTTTTCCTAAGTTTCATTGGTTTCCTTGCATAGCGTATTCGCAGTAAAACAGCAATACCTAGCATAGGCAATCTAATAAGATACATAAGTAGAATAAAAACCTGCAACACATCGCTGGAATATAAAATCGGCGATGCCTCGCGACTTGCTGATGTAACCAAATGGCAACAATGTCTCGACCTAATGTAGGGAGGCTTAAATTTTTTCCTAGAAATTTTTTCTTTAGAATTTGTATGCATTATTGTGGTGGTTGGCGCTAGTACATTTATTTATATTCCTTGCTTATACCGAGGAGGAGGTGTTCGAGGTTCAAGGTAGCAAGGAAAATAACTATTCAAGTATTTAACGGCAGTTAGCATTCCTCGAAACCCGAATTAAAGTGTTACTGTTTCCAGCATTAAGTATTAATAATACAGGCGAGAAATTGGTTCTTATTGCTATTTTGATTAAATTGGTATTAACCAGGAAGCGTTGCTTAGGGATGTAGAACTGTGCATTGGAGATAGCATATTTCATCTTCCCCATGTGGAAGACCAAGTAGATTTTCTCAACTCTACTTTAAATTATTTGCATGAAAAACTATCATAGATTCGCGTTACCCTTGGGTTTCTTCTCATATTCGAAATTTAATTGCGGAACGACATCTTGCATATGATAAATGGAAGCGCTATAGATTATCGGCTTTTCATGAGGAATATCGAGTACTACGGAACAGAGAAGTGGCTGCGGTCCGCAAAGCTAAAAAGCGCTATTACTCTTCCATCCTAAATGTTGAACTCCCTAATAAAATCCTGTGGAACAATATCAAAAGAAGTGGACTTGTCGTGTCTAAACTGAGCTCATGCTCAATTGATCCTGACGAACTCAATCATGAATTTGTGGATAATGATGAATCAGTAAGTGTTTCTCTAGATCAAACCCAGTTTAGCTTCATAAGGACTAATATTCATGAAGTAGCTACGGTAATGGACAGCATCAAATCTACTGCTGCTGGTGTAGATGGCCTAAATCCCAAATTTGTAAAAATGTGCTCACCTGCGATCCTTCCTGCCCTTACACACATTTGCAACTCATGCTTCACAAGTTCCATTTTCCCTAGAGCTTGGAAATCTTCAAAGATTTGTTCCTGTTCCTAAGGATACTAAGACACAATGTATGGAGTATCGCCCAATTAGTTTGCTACCATATATTTCTAAAATAGTGGAGAAAATAATGTACCTGCAAATCTCTAATTTTTCGATTTGTAATGAACTTTTACATGACAATCAGTCAGGGTTTCGTTCCGGACATAGTTGCACAACTTCTTAAGGTAAGCAACGATATTTCGCGGGCTATTGACAAGGATGAATTGACTGTATTAGTCTTCTTAGACTTTTCAAAGGATTTTGATACAGTGCTCCACTGTCGTAAGCTCAGTAGAATTTTCATCCCAGGCAGCTGATTAGATTTTCAATTACTTGAGTTACAGATCACAGGCAGTTTACATGAACGGAACCTATTCCTCCTTTTTACCGATATCCTGTGGTGTGCCTCAAGGATCGATCCTTGGTCCCTTATTGTTCTCCATGTTCATCAATGACATATTTCGTCAAGTTAAGTTTTGTGATTTACATCTCTATGTAGATGATGTACAATTGTACATCTCCAATCGTATTTGTCTGATTGAGGATAACATATATCGTGTTAATGAAGATCTTGAATCAATTCATTTATGGTCCTTGTCGAATAAATTGAAACTCAATGAAGTCTAAAAGCATGATTATATATAGGGTAAAATTAAACACAGATGGATATTCACCTGTGACTATTAATAATAATGTTATTCCTTTTGTCGACTCCGTTAAGAGTCTTGGGGTTATATTTAATAGCACATTTACCTGGGATGACCACATTAATTCTGTTATCAGAAAAGTTTATGGTGAACTTCGTACATTGTGGACATCCAGCTATTTCACGCCAATGCTCACCAAATTACTTCTTGTTCGTACATACATTGACGACATTCACAGTGAAATAGCCATATAGGCAATACAACTGTAGAATGGCGTAGAAATGACAGTGTATGACACCAAACAAATGAACATAACAGAAAATATTATTCATTCGTGAATGTTCACACAGTCAGTCCGACGAATTTAGCTAGCCAAAGTAGGCACCGGGACGTAAATCCACTTTAAAATTGAGACACGCGGGAGTGTTAAGTATGAATAATTCAATTTAACGTAGTACAATTAATCAGTTAAGTATATAGAATTCGATGTACGACTAAAAGCAACTAATTAGTGAGGAATAATATACAGGAGATAGAACGAAATCTAAGAAAAGGGAAAGATTAGCTCCACCACTCACTAAAGTTTTTTTGTGGATATATCAACGGAAAACCATAATAAACTCTAATAAATAGGTAAGAAATTATATATTCTATATAAATATCCAATCACAATTTACTTATAAGAATCAGAATAAAAAGTGATGAATCCTCCATTAGGAACCATAGTTTACAAAAAGGAAAACCTGAAAACAGTACCCAAAGACAACAAATATTATTAAGAGCCATGAACGGGAAATGATTTAATGGGAATCTGAATGGCCAACAGTATTTGACAGCTTCAACCAAACACTGAAGTCAGACCGTTTGGGAAATAATAAATAAAAAACCTAACTAGTCGAATTAAATAACCGATGCAAGGGCCACGGATATGGATATTAACAAACAAAGGTTAGTAATTATACACTTAAAATCTAAAGTAGAAAAGATAACTTAAGAATAATGTAGGTACTATGATACAAAATCGGCGCATACAAATACTAGTTAACAAAACCAATTAAAACACATTTCATAAAAGGGAATTTAGTAGGAAATTCATCAGAAAAGTATGATTAACAAAATTTAGAACAATCATCTTACGCTCAACCATGATGGGGTCTCGCACGAAATATATAAGTAAAAAGAATTCTTATAATTGATGAAACTTTGTGTAAGGTGTATCTGATAGTTCATTCACTACATAATTAACGACAATTAAATTGCAAGCATAAGGCAGATATATTTTCAAGTGTAGAGCTTATCATGGTTCACTTATGATTGAGTGCACATAACAGAGCACTCAAAAATAATATAAAAAAGGATATATAATCTAATTTACTAAGTAAAAATGAAGTAAAATCGAACTAATCCTAGTCAGTAGTAGGAACAAATAGTTCAAAAATAAAATTTAAAATAATTAACTAAGTCTACATACCAACTCACAACGTAATCTGATACCTAAATAATTAGAACCAATCATTATTGTACATACACTGTACCACTAGATAATCATCCTCATTGAATAGGAACACCGTTGAAAAATCTCTGTGGCGGGAGTGAAACGTCCGGTAAAGCCCAGTAGGAGCCTAAACGGCACCCATTATGACCCTTTAGTCAATCATATCTCATACTTTCCAAACAACGAACATATTCAGACCGCTGGATATGGGTCCACTTATTAATCCATTACCAGTTACGGGAAGGTAATGCGATGCATCACGTCAAAAGTACTTCATGTAACAATACTCGATTGGATACAACCAATCAAAAAAACAACCTTTAGAGAAATAGAACGAAATAATTCAATAGAGTTAAATGAAGTAAAGAATTTAAATAACTAATTTCTAAATAAAATTATAAATCCAAATAACCAAATGTACGAGTATTATATGAAAATTAGAAATAAAAATAAAAACCATTCTTAAGAGAAAACCACCCAGCAATATAGAAAATTAAAGAAAAAATAGAATTGGGCCATAAGCTACGCGTAATCACTAATTAGATCAACGAATCACACACCAATAAAAATCCAAATAGGAGGAATGATGGGAATCGTTAATTATAATTGGATCCCTAACTTGCATTTAATGCAGACATATCATTCCATACCAAAGATAGCTTTGGTCTAAAAATGTTGAGGTCCACTCCATTTAGAGGGTACAATTATATAAAATTGAGTAATGTAATTTCGGATGCATAACTCGGTACATAACTCCAGTCCAGGACATAGCTCTGTTTAGCTTTGAAAATCCAGGTGTGTGTTCATAAATAGTTTGGAAGCAGTGATAGACAATACACATGAGTTTAATCCACCTACTATATTGTGAATGATGGAGTCTGGTCTGATCTCAGGCACACTGTCAAAAAACTGCTAATGGGTAATAGAAGTCGTGCAACTATAAGCTCATATCGTAGAATCATATATATTCCTATTAGGATGTAGCATGTGATGTAGCCCCCGACACCTCTAGCAATTATGTGTTGCAAATGCAATACGAATGTGTTTTATACCCTGTGGTTATGTTCCGTCTCAAATTCAAATTTCCAAAGAATTTGTTTATTCCGTGGCAAACAAATGTGAAAAGTGTGTACGCATTTGCAAGCCAGAATGAACGATATGCGTAGTTAATGTGCCGCGATTTTCCAACATCAGTGGAAAACATGCAAACACATCTGTTTGATGAGACGTACATACTTAAGATATTAGTATAAGAGTTTGCTTGCAAATCCAGAACCGCGTGTGCACGTTTCGGCCTCCAATAATTAATAAAATTTCTAAAGAAAAAATGTCCAGTAAATTTCTAAGAAAAAATTGAGGTCTTCCTTACATCAGGTCGAGGCATCGTTGGAAATATTTTGAACGTACACACTACAAAATTTCTATTTCAAACGTGTGAGCACATGTGTTGCGTTTGTTTGTTCAGTGTGTACCTACCTTTAACCATTCGGTTCGGGTTAGCTTTGTTTGAGATATTAGAATAGGTCAGTTTTGCGTGGAGTAAAGATTTATATGTTAGTAATTCGAGTGTTGTTATTTATTCAAGAAGTTTTAGTAGGATTAATCGTTGGATTATTGTTCGATTGCTTACAGGCACGACAATATGTCCTGGTGCTGTTATGCACAATATAACTGATTCTCCAGATATTCGTTTAATAGGAGGATTAAGTTATTTTATATTAACTACATGTTTAATTGGTGCTAATTTGGCTTTATGTGGGATTCCGTTTTTAGCTGGGTTTTATTCAAAGGATTTAATTTTGAAAATTGTAATAAAATCATATATCAATATGAAGATTTTTTCTACAGGGTATTCTATACGATTAATTTTTTATTCAATAACTGGTGAACTTAATTATTATTCTTTAAATATTTTAAGTGATAAATGATGAGCAATACTACATGGTATAATAGATTTATTAATTATAACTATTTTGGGAGGAAGATTATTAAATTGGTTAATTTTTTTTACTCCTTATTTAATTTGTTTACTTTATTATTTAAAGTTTTTGAATTTGTTTGTTTGTGTTTTAAGGGGATTTATTGGTTCTTTAAAATTTAATACTAGTTCATATTTTTTTAATAAATTAAAGTTTTATAAATATAGACTATTTATTGGTTCTATATGATTTATACCTTTTGTTAGAACTTATATATGTATGTTCCTTTAAATATAGACTTATATTTTACTAAATATTGTAATCAAGCCTGATAAGAATATTTAGGCGGCCAAAAGAAAATCTTTATAATTTAACAGTTCGTTATTCTAAAATTATTTAATTAATTCAAAATAATAGATTAAACATTTAATTATTTATTTTTATATATTTTATGATTTATTGTGATATTACTTTAGATATTTGGACATATACCATATCTTGATCTGAACGAAAAACGGGAAACGGAAAACGAAAAACGGAAAAATATTACTCTTCTAGAGGATCATTTTTTAAAACATCGCAATGTTTTCTCAAATTTTTCATATGTTTTTCCGGAATGAATAAAAACCTTCAGATGAAACAGAGAAAACGACTGCATTGTCTTTACTTAAAACAATGGCTAATGAAAATTCATCCACATTAGGGCTGGAAACAAATCGCAGGCTGAAGTTTCTGACTTAAATACTAAAAAAACACTCGATAGGTAAAAATCAATGAATGATACAAACAGGTAGATTTAGAAGGTTGTGCGTTGAAGTTGGCATAGAGGTAAAATGTGACAGACTACCTGAGCCAGTGAAAAGGCCTAAAAACTCTTAAGTGAAAACCAAATTAATATCTTTCAACAGTTGATGGACGCACTTATTGCAAACTAAGCTTTTCCCACCATTTCTTTACAAAAACAGCTTTCTCTATGATATAGTTCGTGTTTTATTTACAATTAAATTTTACATTTATACACCCTGTCAAAGTTTGCAGAAAATAATCAGCTCGCTCTAGATGTCGTGCAGATACTTATTACTGCACTGCACAAATTATTGTTATTATTATTAGCAGTACTAAATAAGTAAAACAGTCGAGTAACCTAACCTTACTGATGAGTGATGACCACCTGAAAACTATCAAATAAAAATTTAAAATCTGATTAAAATTGAAAATAAATTTTTTTTTTTTTTTTTTTTTTTGTATTGCAAGCAATTCATTTTAAACTCAAGAAGCTTGCATAGTATAGATTCCTTCCTGGCTTCCAACTCGATGGATGTCGATTACTTGAAAAAGATCTCGAGCGTTACATAAAGTGCAAAAACCACATGTTGACATGTGAGCACACAATTATTGCTACTTGAAAGCCCTGGCAGATGATAGAGACCATCCATCCCACCAGGTGAGGTGTACATGTCAAAGAAAGCTCTATAGGAAGACAGTATTGTTGTGTCTCTGCCATTCGTATTATACATATGTATATTTGACTAGTGGTGGCCTATTCAAGGGTCTACCATTCGAGAGCGTACTACATATAACCGAGTCAATGTAGGTGTGGAAATGTGGTATGGGAAAGTGTCTACTTATTTTTTATCAGACATAATACCATAACAGAATGGAGTGCTTCAACCTAATGCTTCATTTGCATCTCAAAATTTTATGAGAGGATGAATACTCGTGTTAATTGCATTTACAATTCCATTACATATCTAGTTCTAGCTGCATATATATATAGTGCTTGGAGAAAATTCTATCCATAGACTTGTGCTTCTAGCATAGACGTTAAAGTCGGCATCGCATCATGTTCCTCTCATTAACATTTAAAATTTGCACCTTCTACTTTTGCTTCCAGTCCCGTCTCTCATCCTGGCCCTTTGTATAGCAACGTGTTATTTCTTTAACCCCGACCTCACCCCAACAACCCAATCAGGGGGTTCCTTTTGGCTGTTGTCTTGCCAGCAGTAAATAATATTTGTATATTTATGCGGTGCCTATATAGATATACATACAAACCTGCAAGCGACAGATTATTCCTTCATAGTGCAACTTTCTGCGAGGCAGCCATATCTAGTTCATTTCCATATGAATCCCGTGAACACATATTACCCTATCACACACCCCGGATTGCACATGGAGTTAGTCTGGTTATGAAGCAAGCTGCGATAAAATTTGACTCTGTCGATGGGATGTCTGGCTCTAAGAGTTGAATTAAGCTTTTCAACTGAACATAACTTGCTGGCAAACAAGAGAGAGGGCATAAATAAACTACTAACGTTTGAGGAACGGGATGTTTGGGGCCCGGAGAGAAAACGAACATAATTTTACAGCGTTTTGCGCACATAGCTATTTACGACCGACTAGAGGATCCAGTGATTTAATTAGGAAATAAACTTGGGGACATGCAGAACATACGAAATCAGACTGAACTCTATAAAATTGCGAATCCTTCGGTACAGTATACTTTATATCTCTATATAGTATTAGGTGTTCTATTTACAAAGAAACTTGCTGTTCATAACTAAACCACCCCTGTGGCCTAGCAAACGAAGCCAACTTCAATTTGGGTTTTTTTTTTCAAATGCTTGTTGGGGGTAAAGATGCGTAAAGACAGCTAAGCAATGTTCGGGATCTTATTCAAGTCACATCCGACTACTATGTGGCATTTAACAGTAATCAATTATTGCTATGATTCCTCTGCGCTTCAGTTACGATTGTCCTCAGTGCCCCGAATAACAACCAGCTGCCAGTAGAAAACTGGGACGAAGAAAGATCTAGAGCATGAGCTCTGTGATTTAAACTGTAATTAAGGATATGAGCAGATGGAGGAGAACTTCAAATGAAATCAGGAATTTTCCTTTTTAAAGAATAGGAAAAGAAAAGAAAAAGTCTTAAATCCAGAAAGAAATCGAAAAATTCTCTCCCATGAGATTTGACTTTATTTCCTCTAACAAGGAAATTGAAAGACTTCGTGCTGTGAAGTAAAAAGGATAAAAGGGAATAGGTAGTCCGCCTCCTTTATGAACTCTTTTTTTTTTCAATTTGGACTTTGATTTACAATACAATCCGCTGAGGTTCGACGTATATTTCTGCAGGCAATTAAATCAACAGTTTACGTTACAATGATTTTGGTAAAATTATATAAAAAAATATATTTTTGGTTTTTTTTTTTGTAATAAGTTATTAGACGGCATCCTGCAAAAGCTTTTCACAGAATAGTCATGTTCTCCTGATATCAACTACATTACTACTACTACTACTCATTTTTAGTCACAGAATGGTAAAAAAATTTTACTGAGTATTTTTTTATTGAGTGATTGTTAACGAAGATTATTTTGAGATTCTGCAATATAAAATCCCTTAATAATTTGTCTCAATTTATAAAACCGTATACACATTTGTAAACGTTTTTAATAATCCACATCAACATGCAGTCTCCTCCAATCCGGATCAGGAAAGAAGAACGCGATTGTAATGAGGAAAGCCTTACTTCTAATGCCTAACTTATAAGGTTTGTCAAGCATGATACCATGATTGACTGTATCAAATGCAAATATTTTCTCATTATGGTTTTAGCTATATTTATATAACGGGTCAAGTCGCAGATGGCAGCACTTGTATTTTATTTTGTCGTCATGATGATTTGATGATTTGTCGTTGATTCTTAAACATATATGTATGTACAAAAGTTTGACAATTGGACCTTATTTATTTACTTCACATTTAATTTATAACAAAAGGAGGAAAAGATTTAAAATAAAGGCAAAAGGTGTTGCTCCAAAGGAAGGGAAACCTTTTTGAAATTCATAAAAAGCACAATTTGCTTTAAAACTTCAGAAAATATGCATCTAGTCCTGAGAAGCTTTTGTAGCAAGTATTAATGATTTCCTCTAGGTTGTGGTGGACGTTGCGCTACGACAACTGTTGGTTGTGGTATACATTGGGCTGCGGCATCATCGTTAAACTCCAATTGCGGTCCTCTCTCTTTCTAGAACACCCGTAAAAATAATCATAAATGATCAGCACATAATACAAATTTCTGTGGTAATTTTATTCGCTTACCTGGGATTGGTGCAATGGTAGGGAATTTTATAAGCATCAATGACCCCAGGAAGAATATTAATATATATGCTGAAAAGCAAAGGGCCCAAAATACATCCTTGGGGCACACCACGAATAAGAGGCAAGGCATCAGAAAACACGCTGAAGCCTGCCAAACAAAAAACTGCCGATAAGGGAAACAGTAGCTGAATGAAATTAAAAGTTAGCGGACAATTTAGATAATAATTTAAAGTAGGCTACCGAATCGAACGCTTTAGAAAAATCAAGTAGAACTAGGACAAATAATTCATCCTTATCTATCGAGCTGCATATATCGGTTGTAACTCTTAAAAGAAACGTTTCACAATTATGCGATTTGCGGAAACCAGATTGACATGACTTTTGTATATTATTGGTTTCAAGATATTGGACGATTTGCCAGGTCAACAACTTTTCCATTACATTGAGATCAATGTTTGACTCGAACTTGTCTTTGCCACAGGCACCAGCCTTACACAGGTTATACCATGATCTTCTCAAAGGTAATGAATTATTAAATATCGATTCACAATATTTCCTCTGAGCTGAACGTATCCTCAAATTGACCCTATTATCAGTAGATCTTAATCTACGAAATCTGTAATTAATATAAGTAGTCACGCCCGGCTATAAGGCTTTTGATTTCGGCCGAGAGCCATGGACAACCGCTATCTTTAAACCATCGTGGTCGAATAGGGGCATACACATCATGAAGTTAATATACAATTTGTTGTAAAATGTCCACCTTATCTTCGATTGAAATATATGAATTAAACTATCCCAGGGTAGCATGGCACATTCATTTTCTAGAGAATCCAGGTCTAAATTGTGATAATTTCTAAATGCAACTGTTTTATACATTGGATAGCTATATATATATATATCAATGTTGTACATCATGAAAAGAAAATCATGGTTAAAAATAGCCGGAGGACTAATTTGATTATTAAAAGAAACAGCTCCACTATCAGCAGTAAGAAAAAAATCAAGCATTGCTAAATTTACCGCATTAAAGTAAGTAGGGAGACCATTCACAATACTCAGATTAAGAGGTTGCAGTATAAATGCAAAGGTGTCAGTTGTGCTATTAGACGGGATCATGTTTACATTCAAGTCCCCCCCAATGAAAACATTTGGGTATCTATATACAAGTTGTGTACGTTGTGTACGTTATCAAAAGAAAAATTATTTAGCGTGCAGTACACAGCAGATAGTAATCATTTTTCAGCACCAACTTTAACCTCAACACACAAAAATTCTAGAAAAGCAGATTACGAGATACTGATAATTCGCGACCGAAAACAATCTCTAACATAGATTGCTACCCCGCCACCCATTCGTCCTGACTTGTCATTTCTGAGGAGTCTATGTCCAGGTAACGCTGTTAAACTGGACGGAATGTGGGGCTTCACACACCAAGATGATATGAACATCCGAGGGCGAAAATATATATATATATATGATTGCAAAAATTATTTAGTAAGACTCTTACCCAGTTCGATGAAAAAAAAACTATTAGTATTGGTATTCATCCGGCTCTATCCATGAACTACGACTGAAGGTCACCAACAGAAGATCAACAACACAGACACCGCAGAAATGCAATCTTCCATAGCTCCTGCAAATTTGTGGTTCTAGCTAATAGAATGAGAATAATATACCTGTCAACAAAAAGGATTAAGATAATCAAACGTACATTATACAGAATAGAAACAATTTCCAATCTTACCAAAGTAAATACATAACAACTACAAAAACAATTAAAAAAATACGAGAAATCCAGTAATTTAGATAAAAGTTTAAATAAATATAAGGCGGAAACTACCAGGGGCGGAACCAGCTAGGAGGCGCAGAGGGCAAATGCCCCCCTCTTGTAGACCACTGAAAAAAATTGCAGTAGATCTTCTGAATTTTTCCTAACAAAATTATTTACATCTATTCTACTGCACTTTTCGTAGAAAACGTAACAATTTCTGGAAGCGTTCAATATGATGCATTTAGGAACGCAGGCCCTAGCTAGCACGTTAGCCTTCGGTCATGATTGCTGAAGCCTATAGAGAAAACAGGAATCGCGAATTCTTGTACATGAGCGTCGCTTTGCTCGGGGTGTTTGAAGCAAGACAGAGCCTGTTCATGTTAACGCAATGGAAGGTTTGTTTTAATTGAAAACAGCTACCAAAGGGTCTTTGATAAGCCTTCCATGTAAAGACGGTTTCTTAGAATATTATTGGCGCAGCCTGGCAAAACAAACATTTAAATAAACAAACATAACTCGTAATTGGCGAAATTCAGCGAAACTACAAAACGGCGATTAAGGCATTGTGCATTGTTGTAGTGAGTGTTATTATATTTAAGGCAAGAGATTAATTTTTAAATATTTTTTTTTATTATTTCGTAAATTGTAATAGTTTTTATAGAATACTTAGCCCAAATGTTAAATAAAAACAAAATAAATATGCAGATTGGGAAAGTTTCAATCAGTTTCCTAGAGAATTTGATTGGTCGGTCTGTTTTCCTTCAAGGGATGTTGGTGAATCCACATTTTAATTTTGTACAATTCTAAGTCTTGGACATGCGTGAATACATTTGGTATTTATACAGCAGATCTTAACAACAGCAAAATCGCTCTTGGTTTAACGATAAAAACAATCAATCACTAAAAGCGAAATAGTCTGCTTGTCGCACCTATCAATTGCATCCATGTCCAGAACTGAAACACTATCCAAAGAGAAAAATTTCTTTTTGACCAGAATGTTAGAATCTTGGCACAGTGGCGGATCCAGGGGGGGGGGGGGTCGTGGGGGTCATGACCCCCCCCCTAAATTTGAGAAAAATCTTTAATTCGTTGAGTTATTTGAAAAAATAATTTTTTTTTATTTTATACTTTTTTTATTTATATAATTCAACTTAAAAAAAAACTTTATTCCGAAACTTAAAAAAATAAAAATTTATTTTAATGAATGCTATTGTATGCATGTGATGTATGTGTATAGGTTTTTCTCGAAATTTTGGTTTCGGACCTCAGAGAAACACTTCCCAAGCCACAAAACAGACTCCCTCGCTACCACATCAGAGCCCTAACTTAACTTAGTCCTAACTTCTGTTATATTTCGGGGCTTAGCTTAGTCGAAGGCAATCACTCTACGCCGTTTCAGGAAGCTATGATTAAGACAACTCGCACACTTTTATTTTATTTATATATATATTTTTTTTACTTTTGCTTTGTTCACAAACTTTTTCTTTCACAAACTTCCTCTTATGGTTATTTTCACAAAACGTTTATTTTGTTTTTCTTATCGCAACTTCTATTTTCTTTACCTGTTTACAATTAGTGTTCAGCCTACCGCGGCGGACGATGGTTGAAATGAAATTTGATATTTTCATAAATATCAAACCATCGTCTTGCTATCGTGCATACATTGTTGCACCCAGAATGTATTCCGCTCGCGACAATTTGCTGAAAGGAGGCTTTTTGGTGAAGACTTGATCGTTTAAATCTTCACCGAGTAAATTTTCTGCGCCCGATAAGTATGTAGGTATATATGTACATACATATCGTATATTTATTTTCGACAAATCTTACTGAAGGTAAGATTTGTCGTGGGGCTTTTTTCTATTGAAACGACTTGGGTTGAAATTTAAAACTTTTATTTGTCCCAAGTCGTTCTATGGGAAATACTTTTTGTTTTTAACTGAGGAATTTGAATCAATTGCTGATGGCAATTTCACACACTCTAACACTCCTAACATTCTAAAATATTTGCAGCGTTCTTATGTAAAACCACTGACATTTAAAATATGGACTGACTACGTCCATAGAAATACACTGCAGAAAGTGGGCTCATTTCTATATAGCGTTCTCTTTCGATCTAACCACCAACTACTAATTCGCACGTCACATAGAAATGTGACCTAGCTCAAAATTTTTCGTTTTTGAGTTAATTACACCATGAAATTGGCATATTTCTATCTGATTGTTTTTGCCGCTAGATAGCGGTAGTGTCACTTTTCTGTTACTGAAGAACAGAGATATTCTTCATAGCACAGTGTGTCAGTGGGCGCGTTTAGGCGGGGACCAAACCGGTCAAAATTTCTGGTTTTTCCTCCGCGTAATTACAAACCATACCGAAGTGGTTGGTAATTTTACATGGCTGTGACCAAAGGCTTCCAATTATTCCAAACTGGTTTGGTCTCCGCCTAAGCGTGCCCACTATCACTTTTTGAGTTGTGACGATCTTCATAACAAACGTAAATATGTTTTCGACATTTTAACAGTATTATTTTAAATTGTGTCACTTTTCCACAAAACAGCATTTATTTCTTACAAATTTTATTATGAGTTATGACATTTTTCCACAAAGTTCAAAGTACGGAATTTAATTCTTAAAAATCGTATTTTGAGTTGTGCCACTTAAAAAAACTTGTAAAAATATTTATTTCGCAACAAAGAAAAGCGACACAACTTAAGTGGATGCGGGATTAACAGCTAACCTCGCCAACTGCGGTAACAAAATCTTAAAATTTCTTTTATATAAATCTTCAGAAATATATTTACTAACAAATTTAAGAGTTCAGACTATTTTTAGCAAACAATTACTACGTTAAGCTAGAATTAATTCTATGTACAGCTTTTCGTTTTTTCGCTCTCCTGAAAAGTTGCATTTTTTGAGTTGGTCACTTTCCTATGTAACGTGCGAACTGAGAAAGGGCTGTAAACAATAAATAAATAAGTGAGTTTGTCGAAATAAATGTTTTTAAATTAATTATTTGGGTTAATAGAAATTCGAGAGGTTTCGCTTTTCAACTTTCCGCCAATGGATTTTTCAATGTTGGCACCGACGTATGAACTATTTTTGACACAAAAAATTGTACCCGCATGAAATAGCATATCGAGCAGTCCATTTTATATATACCAGTGTGTAAAACTGAGAAAAGTTGGGCTTGAATGACTCCTGCAGTTTGCACCCTATTCTATTAAAAATATTAGTTTTTAAAAAAGAAAGTATACACATCATCCGCACCGCCTGAATAATGCGGATTTCCGGATTTCCTAGTTCCAAGTATAGCAGTATAGCAAGTACTGCAGTAGGTACTGCGGTGCGAACCGGCGTTGGATGTTGTTTTTTTTTTTTGCTCCATGGACCGCGAACCGGCGTTGGATGTTTTGTTTTTTTTTTTTTTTGCTCGATGATTTTATTTGTAAAATGACCCCCCCCTAATTTCAATGCTAGGTCCGCGCCTGTCTTGGCAAGACGCAAAGGCAGCAAAGATTTCTGGTCCCTTGTGAAAACCATCAGAAGCAACTTGAGCAGTTCCACTATTCCTTCACTACTTTATAATCAAGTGATTGTTGACTCCCTGAATAAAACTAATATTTTGACTGTTAGATTCACTTAAAATTCTTCTTTTCCACCCACTTCACATTTTCCCCTTGTCGATGTGTGCAAGAGCCAATACACATCCATACGACAGATATGTTAAAGGTCCTTAAGGAGATCAACGTCTCCATAAGCTGCAGGTCCTGATAGTTTCAAGCCCCCGTTAAATAAAACCTGTGCCTCATTCTTGGCTAAAGCTCTGTGAAAACTATTCTACTTGTCTCGCATAATCGTCAGTACGGCTTGGTTCCTGCCTGCCGTATACGCCAAAGCAAACAACAGTTAAGCTGACCTCATATATAAATAAATTTTAAGTGTGAATTATATGAGATGAAATACTACGTATTTACTTGAATGCCTAGCAAGACATAGCCCTATGCGGGACTAGCATCCAATAGAGAGTTTTGCTATGAAAATTCATAGCGAAATAAGCCAATCTGAAATTGACTCAATTTGCAGCTAAACCTGCACCTCGAGAGTTGAATGGAAAAAAACTCTTATGCAAGTGTCTGGCATTGAGCCCTTTTAGCCAAACTTAAAACACTCGGCCTCTGCCGTTCTCTTCTATTATTGATGTAAAGTGTTTTATCTGGTCGCTTAATACGGATTATATTAAATGCCTTACATCTGAATCTCAGCCAATAAATACCGGCGAACCTCAGGGCTCTGTTATCTCTCCTTCTCTCTTCTGAATTTTCATTAATGATCTGCTTTCCCTTCCTTTCAATCCCATCCATTGTTTTGCCGATGGCAATACCTTTGATTTCGCTTACTCCTTTGACCCTATTGCGGACTGTAGAGGAAATACCACATATGTCAAACCAGATTGCTTTATATATCCTAGATCAACCACCTTGATAATATCCTCACTTAGAGCAAACCGAATCGCATCGAATTCAATACATCTAATCTCCAAAGCTGTCCCATCCCTCTAAAACAAAATCATAATTTTTCCACTCCCCTTTCTTTTGATGAAGCACTTCGTGACGATACACCGTCTTTATGCATTCTTGACATTAATTTTTGCAGTAAGTTAAGTTGAACAGATCACAACTTCTTCTCTGTTGCCAAATAAGTATCGAAATGTCTTGGATTTCTGAAAAAGTGTAAGAAATATTTCAGCCCATCAAATCTAGCGCTCCTCTAAAAGTCTTATATCAGACTTAGAAAAGAATACAACTCTCACATCTGGACTGGTGCTGGCCGTACAGCCTTAGTTTCATTGGATATTGTCTAAAAGAGTGCCTTTAAGCTCATTGGCGATATGGCAAAAACTTGTCATATGGATTCACTCGAGCAACGCCGCAATATTGGTTGCGTTTCGCTCCTATATTTCTACATACATGGTCAATGTGCTGATGAAATATCTAGTCTGATCCCTTATTCCTGCATGTAATACTCGCACTGCAAGCCGCGCACATCCTTTTACCCTTCAAAATACTTTCGGCCGTAGAGTAAAATTCCGTGATGATTTTTTATCTAGAACTGTGTGAACGTGGAACAGTCTACCATCTTCTGTATTGCCTCTGGCACACATTCTTCGAAAGTTTAAGAGTGACGTACATCGGCACCTTCGACACTCTCCTCACGTTCTCTAATTCCTTTCTTTATCACCTTTTTGCCATGCTGTTGCATCATGGTTTATAGGATAACCCCTGAACTTGGCTTAATAATATAATATAACTTGTTGACGAAGTTGTATACGTTACAAGATATGTATTGCATCTATTCTGTGACTGCTATTTTAAATAAATGTAAATTTTTAATTCCTGTATTTTACAAAGATACAATTTATGATGATTCGTGAATTTGAATAAAATATATTTCCCTAGTTTTACTAACTAAAATGGATGATTAGAAAGTTTTACACTTCCACCATTTCCACCATTGCTAATCTGTTCGAGTCGTATTTTTTAAATGATAAATTCTATGCATTTGACATTTGCGAGTGTCTTCAAACTTTTGTTCCGTTTTCAGCATGTACCTCCTCATAGAAAAGTCCTGTGTGATACGAAAACTTTTCGTTAAGAATATTTCACGGAACATTTTATAATACATTACCGTCGAAGTCTGAAATCACAATTTTGGATAGGTCCTTATATGTGGATTCAATCAATCAATATACACCTCTGCTACCACCGTGACGCACATAGTCAAAATCGGTCTTTTCTACACATCTTTGTATCATAGGGTACTCTGGGAACTAATGGTAACTTTATAAAATTAATTTAGATATTGCGGTGTAATTCCGGCGTAACAACGCAAGCTTTTTACGGCAAAGTGACAAGAAACATCTCATACTAAGAAGATTGAATAGAACTAATTGAATATGCATACGTATTTATTGTTGTTTCGGTCTTCTTGTCTGAGATGGACTTGATTTATCAAAAATGACAATTGGCTAAAACAAATTCACCTTTACATTTCAATTTTAATCAGAAAGGGTCTGGTGACAGCCGACTGACACTTTACATGTGCCAAACCTTAATATTTAAATAAACTTAAGCTGGATGCCGAAACTGAAGTCAATCTATCAAACCCAAAGCGAATTAAATTTAGACAATATCGAATGTCGAATTCAGGTCAGTCTCTTAACTACAAGTAATCTAGATATAATATCTATAACATGGTAAACAATTTGATGGAACTGTCTTATATGAGAATAGAATTTTCATTTCCTATATTCCTATCACATATGCCTACATATATATGTACATATATATACGCTCATATACTGATTGTTACTATCTATTTGCTTATTTACAGTATATAGTTCTGAAGCAACAACAAATTCAATACTGGAGTTAAGGACGAACCAACGGTATCCAGGACACTTGTCATGCTAAAATGTCATCCTAGAAAATTTCAATTACACAAAAGCTTTTGGTGCTTAAGGATAAATTTTGCAGTTAATTGCTTTTTGAAATGAATATTTCTTTAGCTCTTCAGAGCTAACAAGATTTTCGCCAACTTCGTTTATAACACCGTACCTGTACCATGAAAGTTTTCAGATTTCGTACACCTTCTGTCAACAGGACTAAGAGACGAAATGCTGGGCGGAAGGTTGCAATTTATCAGCAGCATTTCAAGCGCAAAATTGCAAGGCTCACAAGTAGCAGGATAAGTTATTAATTCGGCTGTGAAATTCAATTCAATCTGGGGGTTCAATTAGTGCCATTCGGTTAATAAGATTTCCATGATTAAATTACAGGTGGCACATTTATCAGGCCAAGAGTGAAAATTTTGAAAGTCTTCCGAAATTACAAGTATGAGCTATAAGTTATAATAGGTACGTTGTGTGCTGTTATGTTGTATATAATATTCAGGTACCTCACTCTCATATGAAAATAAATTTCATCAAAACTGTCCTATTTAAGTTATGCAGGTGTGGTGTAAAGTAGCCAGGATGACATGTTCCTCGACAATACTGATTTTTCAATATCTACCTAGGTAAATACATAACTACATATGTAATCCTATAATTAAAGAATAACCAACGTAATGGGTGCCGACGTTATACTTAAGTTTGCCAAAATAAATTTTTGTATTACAGTAAAAACCTCGATCCAGTAAAAGGTAGTGTTTTGAATTTTATACAAAATTACAGACAGATTCTAGTGAATCAATAGCACGTACTTTTTCGAAAGCTACGGCTCGTATATATGTTATATAGACAGACATCCCTTTTCCTGTTATCTGAAATCCTTAAAGGGAATCTAATTTAATAACTTATAATGTCATTATAGCAGAAGGATGGTGGCTTTTAACTTAAATTATAATGGGGGCGGAAAGAGGTTAAATTTCAGACTTTCCATTTTACCTATAAAACAATTTTATGAAGCAATTTTATTAGAGAGTCTGCAGGATAATACATAAATAAACTCTGAAGGAGATTTGTACGTTAGGTTGGGTGATGAAAAATATTTACTTCCAATTTTAATTTTAATCGATTCATCAGGCACGACTCATCTTAATATAAAACTGAAAGAAAATGTGTATAAGTTATATAAATACACGTCCTTAAATTTAAACAGGACACCATAAAAAAGCCTTAAGAAATACGAGATGAAAAATCTCAATTAACTTTAATTTTATTTCACAATTAGTTATTAGCACAGCAATTAAATTTTAATACATAAAGTACTGAACAGAAATAAAATGATCACACAGGAAACTGTTAAACTGTTATAATGCAAATGTTGCTCATTTAAATAGAGTAGATAAATAGAAAAGAAATGATTTCCACAAATTAATCTATATCACATACCGAGGAGAAAAATAATATGAGGACAACAAAATCTTCATGGTAACCAGAAGCTGTTAAAACTCTAAATAGAAATTTAGGCGACACCACTTTGAGTAGGATTCACTAAATTAAAATAGTCTCATTGTAATAAGAAAGTCTATTTGTTAAAACAATAATCGGTCAAGAGTGATTCGGGATCCCCCCCAATTAGGCTTCCGTACCTGAACTTAGTCAACGAACAATCGATCGACCTATTTTAATTATTTTTATATCTAATCCAAATTTGCTGCTTGTGACACATTAGTAAATACTACATCGATTATTGTATTTTGTTCGTATTTAGTTAACTCTATATGTCAGATGTTTCAAACACTACTGTATAATCAATATTCAAATAGAAGGTACTCACGAGTGCTTTTATAAGAGTTGGTTTTATTAGTAGAGTTAGAGCTGTCTTATAAATTAATACGAAACAATTTTTTTCGGCAACTAGAAGACTGATGAAAAAAGGGGCCGTTTCCTTTTATCTATAACCATAGATGGCACAAGAACTAGATGTCGCATGACATACTAGAGCAGAGCATACACATTGTGAAATGGGTAGTTCATTCTGGAATGGACCATAAAATAATTTAGAGCGTGCTGAAAGCAAATGTTTTTATAATAGCAGTTTTGTATACATTTGGTCGACTTCGTCAATACTTCAGATACGAAAAAATATGAATCGCTACTCGACGTATACATCACTTCAAATGTTGTGGTCCATTCCGGAATGGACCACCCAGCCATATGAATTTTGCATATTTTTTTCTTTGGTACTGCATGTGACATCTAGTTCTGGTGCTATCTATGCTATAACTCAATACCTACTTTTATATCAAAATCTACAAGTTCAGGTGGGGTTGTGAGTAGAGTTTTTATCGCACATTTTAGGCTATATTTTTAATTCACCAGAAATTATGGAAAAAAATAGAATACTTGACAGTAGCCCTTTCAAACGATACTCCACACGATATAAAAATATATGTTTCAATATCTTTGACTATCAAAATTTTTTCGCGTCACTAAGGCCTATTCTAAGTCACTTCGTGTTTGAGGAAAATATCAGTTACAAACATATAAGGATTCCGTTTTTTCATCTTAAGGTGTGGAACTCTAAAAATATCGGAATAGCGAACAAATTTTCTTACAAACGTTTGAAAACTTTTTATCGGTGCATATTCCCTCTGTAGAAAAAAACAACAAAAGTGTAGATTTTGCGTTCCGAAACAATATGACATTAATTGATTATGATCCATGAAAGAATAAAGTTGTTATGCATTAAAAGACAATTTCAATTCAATTCAATTTATTCTATGTACACAAGATTTACAATCTTTTAGAGTACAATTAAAAAAAAAATTGGTAATATGAATTCAGATAAATAAAATAATTGTACACAAGGACTATAAAATAGGAATAATATTTTCATTATTTATTTATTTATTAAAGAAATTAATGCGATAGGAAACAGAAAATTTTCCAATTACTTACTACCGATTACACAAGTTTGAAAATAAAAAGCTTAAATTCCAATTTTAAAAACAAGCGAATATTATAATGATAAAGCAGTCAAAAGAGAGATATCAATTCATTATAAGAAAAAAGTTAAATCCAAACTTTAAGAGTGAAATATAGACTCACAGCAATTTGCAATTTGTCGACTAGAGGAGCGGCTATCTGCACAGAGATCAATGTCATAACACAACTCATTATGTTTTTTTTTATTCTTATAATATGTGATTTCATTATTAGTTTTGTGCTTCCTAATTAAGACATAAAAGCTTAAACTTCTTTCGTGTTACGCGATGGATAATTGAAATTAATTTTATTAACGATTATTGGACTATTAATTAGGTTGTTTACAACGTTGTATAAAAATATTTCGTCAAGATAACCATGACGGGCTTCCAATGCAAGCACTCAGTACCGCTGTAGCCTTTCCATATAACTTAGGCTTCTATTAACTCCATCTATTTTGAAAAGTAGAAAACGTGTAAATCGCCTTTGAACTCTTTCAATTTTATCGATGTGTACTGGAGTAGAAAGGGTTTCAAAGTACTGAGGCGTATTCAAGTAGAATTCGTACTAAAGAATAAAATAACGATTTAAATGTAAATAAATTATTGAAAGATTTAGTACATCTAATTATAAATCCAAGTAAGGCACCTGCGGCAAATAAAGCCCGCCTAATTTGAAAATGCCATAAATCAAGTATTTGGTTATATGGAACTACAAAAACAAGTTTTCCGTGAAGTTTATTTATTTCTACAGCTAAAAAAAAATAGAAAAACTATAATAAAAGTGAGTATTTAAAAAAATAATTCAGTTTTATAAAATCTTTTTCAAGGGCCTTATTAAACTACCTCAGTATAATAAGGCCCAAAGCAAAAATTAACTTTTTTCAAAATCTTAATCAGCGGAATGATTCCCTACTTTCTAAAACTAAAAAAATCAACAGAATTCGGTTATTTTTAATAATTTCGAACAAAAATACAAATGGGCCTTTTTACCTCCCAAGGCGATAATAAGGCCCCCAACAACTTAAGTTATAAATTTCTTAACGTACAGCAGAGTAAATCCAAACAGTCGGCACTCTTTGGAACAAAAATAATGTCACAATCATAATCCTATTTATGAAAATTTAGGTTAGGTAGGGTAATACGGCCCACCGTCTACTCCAGTGGGTCTTATTACACCTACGACAAGATTTTACAAAATTTCTCATTAATCAAATAAACACAATGGTGGGCGAAAATAAACACCGAAAAGATAAACTACATTACCTAAAGTTCAAACTAAACAAGTTACTACATGTGGAAATAGCAGTTAAGCAACGGAACTTATGATTTTGTCTAGGCGAAAATTATAATTCCAAGCAACCATACTCCTCTCGGTGACGTACCGTCACTGACATATAATAAGAATGGACTGAGCGTTCTTGCTTAAAAAATGGCACAGATATTGAACAGGCTGTGAAAACCCTTTATTTCGTACAATTGCACACCGATTCATAATTTATTATTATTTGTCGATTGGAAACACTAAAGATGTTATGAAATAGTATTGCATTAAATTAAAATTACTTAGAAAGATAAATTTGTTTTAATTAACCCAAAAACTCATTTGTAATATTACTGAAAAATGTGCTCCTCTCCAGATTTGTTGTCAAATTTCCTTGAGCTTGTAAGAGATAGACGTATAAAAACAATATATTTGTCTGAATTTTTATGTCAATTCCAATGCATTCCAATTAACACAGCCGTACTGTTTCCAAAATTGGTTACAGTTCAGTGTACATTTTGAGCTTGAAAGAGACAAATAGATTTTAGCAAAAATTTGTGCCATTTTTAACTATAGGAATTAGATAGGATGGCTCAGTCCATTCTTATTATATGTCAGTGCGTACCGTTCGCTACTGCCAAGATGGCGGCGCGAACTTCCGGACCGCCCGTCGACGGCGTTCTAGTCAACTTAATGCATGTTTAATGCATGTGCGCATAAAGTATGAGGTTGCTGCGATTCATTTTATTTGGAATTTTTATAAGCTTTATTGGTTATGTACTTAACATGAGAATCAAATAAGATATTGCTGTCGAAGATTACACCCAAGTCTTTTATTTCGGAATCTCATTCAAGCCAGATCATAAAATTTCATACAGTCATAGAAAACCCTACATATCTACCTGTGATTATTGCTTGTGTGCAATTTTAGGATCCGGCTTGAATGTGCTAATAAACCTCCAGTGCTGCAAGTGATACAGGTATTGGCATGCCGTTTTTTCCAGCGATAGAGGGTAGTAGAAGCATTAATAAGAAGCAATATTTTTGGGTTACAAGGAAGAAAGTTTTTGAAATAAATAACGGTATTTATGAAATTTGTGTTTAAAAAAATCAAAGTTTTGGAAATATTTGAGTATAATTTAAATATGCGTATTTAAAAAATAGAGAGTAATACACTTTTCAACAGCTACTATTCTTGGCTATACTATAACAAGCCAACAATAACCAAAATCTATAGGGTGGCTCAAAAGTTATACTCATTGATTTCCATCAGCGTTCACGAATATTGGCGAAATCTCTTAAAAGAGGGTTTCTTGGTGGGGGGGGGGGGTATGTTTTTTATCAGCTTACCTTAAGGAATCGCGTGTTATACCAAAAGGTATCTTGATCTGAATGACCCTGTATACTTATTAGATATAAGAGGGTTAAATATTGTCCCTTGAGGTACGCCACAGGTTTGTGTAAATAATATAGACTTATAACCGTCTAACGCAACCATCAGATAAATACAATTCAAACCACTTCAGGGTTGATGTACTAAATCCTATTTTTTTCATCTTATCAAGAGTTTAATGGAGTCCACTTGTTTACTACTGCCAAGGGCCGTTGCAATTTGATCGTTAAAGCCAGCTAAGTTGGTGACAATGGAATGACCAGGAGAAAAGCCATGTTGAAGAATGTCAATTAAAGACTTTATTTGCGAGAAAAGACTGAAATGTTCAAATATTAAGTTAAGACTGGTATAGATATTATTATCGGCCGATAGTTAATCAGGAAATACAAACGCTTTTTTTGAAAGATCTGGATAGAAGCCTTCAAATATTGAACAGTTAAATAATTCACAAATGGGAGCTGAAAGGGGGTCAGCACCTTTCTTAAAAAATGTGTTAGGAATACCGTCTGAATCTACGTTTTTACTGGTATCCAACGAATTAATCTTCAATCTCAAGTGCGGGGATATTATATTGAATCCAAATGACCTCTATCTATGTGTGAGTCATTACTATAAACCGACTTAAAATAAGCTGCAAACATATTGTATATCTCTACAGGGGAATAACTGTACAACCGTCGAAATACACTTCATTATGGGAAATGTATTAGACATTTTTAAATCTTTAGTGAAAGACCAGAATGTTTTTGGATTTGATCTATTACTACTATTCTTAGTTTTCAATAGACATGTTAACATCTGGGCATTCTTTCATGTTCCAGATATTTCATAATCAAAATAAATATTCAAAACAATTTCACTCTCTCATGATTTTAATTTCTTTGGAATTTTTTTATTGCAAGCAAGCAGCATAAATGCAACACAAACTTTTCTGACCAAATGTAATGTTTGAGCAGCTCATATTACGTCTAGCCATTCAACACCCTCAAGGTAAAAATTCTTGACTTCTATCTAATGAAATCGTGGAAAGTTTATTTCTCAGGGGGGAAAAAACTACATGTTAAGCTGCTTTTTAATAGATTCAGCTAAACTAGAATAAGATCGCAGGTCAAAATTTGTTGTTTTATAAAAAGGAGAACTCTTGGAATAAAGTTAGTTGTGTTGAGTTAATTTGGAAGAAACAAGCCTTTTTCTTTTTTCTTGGTGAGGCTGCTAAGAGCATAACAATAAAAAAAAAACTGGAGTATCAGTACAAGCACTGTTTGCTCCCACAACAAAATCACGGTGCAATCACAGTAGATTTCATTCATACCGAAAATAAGCATTTTGGTAACCTTCGTTATCCCAGCACAGCGAGTATTAGTACAAGCACTAATTACTCTATAAACAAGACAACGGTTCAAGCACAGTTGGTCCTCTCTGAAGATCCACGCATATAAGTCAAAGCAAAAGAGTCTTGATACAAAAATATATATTTTGTAGGACTCTTTTATTTTACGTTTCAGATTGTCACGCAAACACGAAAAGGTCTTATAATGTTCAGGATGCCCGATTCTTTGATATTTTCGCCTAAATATTTTCTTAAGTTTCATAGCATGTATAAGTTGATTAGAATACGACAAGGAAGCACACGTTTTTTCTTTGTTAAAGCAGGAATATGCCTATTGAGGCAATTTTCAATGATTGCGTAAAAACGCTTAAACGCTTCATTAAGAATTAAAAATTGCTGAGGTATGAAATTCATAGAGGAAAGAAATTCAGTATTTTCTTCATAGTTCGCGAGACCAAAACGATGATGTGTTTCAAATTTATGTAGCTAAGATTCTTTGCTTAAATTAATCACAATATCTAAAGGTGTATGATAAGTATCGATACGAGTTATAGGACACAAGGATTGACACACATTAATATAGCTATATTTAAATCGGACAATATGAGATCCAAGTAACGCTCCTGAAGAATGAAAACATTATTATATTGATTCAAGTTACCAAACGACATACAATAAGTTATGGAAAGTCCAGTTCTGGTAGGTAAGTTGGTGAGATCCATAATATTATTAGTACGATTGGTAGACCAATGTAAGTTAGGCAAATTGAAGGCCCATAAAATTAAGATTTTAGAGTTTCGCCTTAAAGCCTGAAAACGAACGAATATATAGTAAATACAATAAATATAAACAAGTAAATATTTCAGTTTAATCTTTATCCATTAATTTTAAATTAAGCTAATATATTATCCATAACGAATTTAGGACTATACTTAACTATAATTTTCCCAGGATTTACTTCTGGATGGGTCACTCTTCAGGATCGTAGAATCTTTAACGGGCACTTTCAGAAAAGCATGTACACGCTTTATGATATCCAATACTGCTTCCGATTTATCCTGTGAAATGTTTACTATTTCGACAAATTTTGAAAGAGATTTCTCTTCCATTGAATCCATTCGAGCCTCTAAGATTTCCATACGTTCAGTCAGCTCCAAGTTTTGCCTATGGTTTTAAATTCTTTGAAGCCAAATATGACAGTCTCAACGGATCTGTTAAAACCGTTCGCATATCACAGCTTCTAAATGTTTTTTTTTTATTAATACAGGGCATACATT
Organism: Dioctria rufipes; assembly: GCA_963924295.1. Classification (NCBI taxonomy): domain Eukaryota; kingdom Metazoa; phylum Arthropoda; class Insecta; order Diptera; family Asilidae; genus Dioctria; species Dioctria rufipes. The sequence goes on from OZ002741.1 coordinate 261,030,406, forward strand.
TGAAGAGCACTGTACTAGCAATATTTCGAAGTACATCATCCGAGACCTTGCTACAATGGATTTGATAATTTCCATTGCAAGAGACGCATGTTAATCCAGGAGTAGGACGAGAAATTTGGTTACTGCATGTATTGCATATCAGAAACATTTTCAGAGTCACATGTTGCTATTAATAATTCACAGTAGGTAATCGTTCACAACTATTTGTCACTATAACATTCAATACCCTGAGGTGATTACAAAATCAGTGTGGTTTTTGCATTTAATAAATGTGTATTGCTTTGTGGATATCAGCATAAAACTGACAAACAAAAGATGACAGAACCACAGGAGATCACCATCTTAAGAAAAATATCACCAAATGAACAAAATGAAAATCTGATCTAGGTCCGTATTTTCTTTTAAGAATTATAGAATCCCATATGCCAAGAATAATACTGCGCATGGAAGAGGCGCAAAAAAGCAGAAGTGATCATCAGAGCAGATCCCAGCACGCGTACTCCACAAAATTCCGAAAAACAATGCTACTACAAGCAGTATAACCAAATCCACAATTGAAATAATAGAATAAGCTATTAATAAAGTTTTGGTGAGTTTTGTAAAGTACAAAACAAATTATTAATTGTAATAAAAAGACCGCGGAATAAAATCAAGACTATTCTGACAGAGTCTTCTTCTTCTTCATAATATAATGCAAAAAGAAATAATCAAATAAAATCTACAAAAAAGGGATAGACCTGAAAGTAAATAAGATTACAAAATAAAATAAGAAAAGCAAGTAAAGACAATCACAGAACTAACAAGAGAAATCTACTATTAATTACACTTAATACTTAATAGCTAGTGTGTTCCTCTATTAACCTCCTAAATATTATGCCAACAGGAAGAGAGTTCCGTAATCATAAAGCTTGGACAAAGTAAGAGTTCTCTAAGATGATGGAACTTATAAGATTCAGGGTGATATTTCGATGTCGAGGTGATTGCAGGAATTTAATATATTTAAAAAAGTATTCAGGATTTCTGGTATAAATTAAATTGAATAAGAAAATTAGAATCTTGCGTTTCAAATAACACTCTAGTGAGCACTTTAATCCAAAGATAAACTTTAGGCAATCATTAAGAGCAACTTTCATTTTCCACTTACAAATTCTGTTCATTTGCAAGAAAATTATAGAGCCATAAGTTAAAAATGGAAATAGAAAAATTTTGACGAACTTGAGGCTTGTTTGCGATGCCAGAATGCTTGCTGAAAGCCATAGCCTCCTTAGAGTGGAGTATAAATTAGACAACTAGAATTTAGTATAATCCCAACAATTCATATTGCAATTTAAAATAACTCCAAGGTTTCATATAGAATAGACAAAGGATAATATGCTGTCATCAAGCTTAACCTGGGGTAAACCATCAATATCAAGAGAACTACGAGAGCATGCTAAGCATTGAAACTTCCCAGGATACAAACCAATTTCAATTTTATTTATTTCAAGGATAATGCACAACAAGATACATAAACCTTTTCAGCATGTACATCTAAAAATTCCTAGCAGGAAACGCTTCTAACAAGAAAAAAGAAAAGAGAAAAACAAATCAACAAAATAAAATAAAAGAAAATTTAGATTAAATGATAAAGAAATGCAAAAATTAAGAAAAATTCAAAACTGGGAAATAAATGAATACACTATGAAAATAAAATAAAAAATAAATACTAACCTACATTAGTTAGTGATATACTAACAAACAAACCTAAGTACACTACAGATTTCTCAAGGTCATCGGACGTATGCCTAACTCTAATTTTGCATAGACCAATGTGAAATACGTGCTTGAACACAATTAATTCGTTCTACTCAGTCTACAATTAACCCAGTAGATCTCTTCAGGTAAGGTTGCATTTATATCATCTGAATAAAGGTGCACTCAAGCATCACAAACGGCATTGAGCAGATCATTAATGAACATACTGAATAGCATTGGGCGAAGATTAGAATACTGCGGCACACCCTGTCCTAATGGTAAGCATCTAGAAAGACTGTTGCCAATCTTCACTTGTTGATATCTATCCATTAAATAAATTCTGAAAAGACTAGATGTAGATGATGAAAACCCGTAAAAAGCCTCCAATTTTTGGACCAATTTGCTACGATCAACGCTATCAAATGCCTTTGTGAAGTCTAATAGTACCAAAATAGATATTTTATCATCATTCATAGCCTTACGAATATCTTTAGTAACCTTCAGTAAGGCAGTTTCACAAGTGTGATGAAAACGTTAGCCCGATTGACAGCACTCTAATAAGTTATTGCGGGATAAATATTCCTGAGTTTGCGCGTCCATAACTTTCGTCTGGACCTTTACTAAAAAGGTAAGAATACTAATTGGCGTGAAGTCAAAGAAACGTCCAGGTGAATCCTTCTTCGCAGTGGGTAACACAACGGCCATTTTCCATGCATATATGTAATATTGGATATATTAGACGTAAAAATCGAGGACTAATATTTTCAGACCAAGTTGTATTAGATTTAATGCAATAAAAAGCAAGCCCAAGCTATTCAGGGGTTATAGAACGAAAGAAGAAATTACTACCAGTATTGTTCTCAGATTCTTTAGTAGAATGATTTATGCCTAGTTTATATTAAACTGTGGTGTTACAAAAAATTCATTGCGCTTATTCTGATCAAAGGAGCAGTTAAATTTATCCTTTCCATAGACACCGCTGCTTTTTAACTGGTTCCACAATACCTTAGGAGCGAGCATAATATCAAACTTGCTTTTGAAATATTGGTATTTTGACGTTTTGATGGCAGTTGTCACTCTATTAAGCACGAATATATAATGTAGACGAGCCTCAGTAATTTTTGTCCTTTTATACTTATGATATGCATACTCCTGCTTGGCAATAAATTGCTTAATTCTAGCAGAATACCAGGAACATTGGCCCCTTTGTTCGAACTGGTACATTAGTAATTAATATTGTGATCCATGATTTTCATCTTCTCATCGATAGGCGAATAGTGTATACTAAGTATCCCATAATAAACCACAATATTCATTAAATAAGGAATTAAAATCTATGTTGCTTTAATCACGGTATTTATAAGAAGTTGTCGTATTGCTACTTGGACTGACTGGGATGTCATAACTAAGGAAGAGTCTGTCATGGTCGAAGAAACTGGATGGGCCTGTAGAACTTATTATAGTCAACCCTATAAAATCATCAATTCAATAAATTAAATCTAACTTCAGTGCGAACAATGTCCTTGTCAAATAGCTGTACCTAATCATTTTTGAATTTTTCCTTTTGCATTCAACATTATTGAAAAATTGGCATTATACAAACTGCCACCACATGTGGCATGTGATTCAAACTCTGACCGGTCATAACATATCCAATGGATATCCTGGATAACGGAGAAAAAAACCTCCTATTTAATGTTTGTCCAGAATTCAACCACACACCTCTCATCTAATAATTGTATTTTTCATTCGTGAGGACTACATACGAAACCTACATACTTAATATGTATATACTCGTATATGTATATGCATGCTGTTTTGCCAGATCCCCTATGCCAGAAACCCTAAATTCAATTAATATTGAATTTTCCATGATCCACAGCCTAAGCTAATGACATTAACACAGATAATGTTAGAACCCAATTATAATCGAGCCGGTGTTACTATATGAAACCGATATCGCAGGCAAAATTATTTTCATTTTGCATATGAATTAAAAGTCCCTGTTTGTGCAGATTATCTATACAACGGGTTGCTGTTACGGATGGGTTGAAAACACCCGAAATTCACTGTATTTTACATCTACATATATACCCTATACAGCTTTCATAAAATGTCAGGCTATTGTAGCCGAGTGTAATCTATATAAACCATAAATTATCTTGGCTTAATTTCAATTTTGACATGATTTATCCATTTTAGCTGAATAAAAGTGTTTCCGCACTGGGTGACGTCGTGTTCAGTCGGTTTGCATTATGTTTACTTACGTTTTTCGATAGGTTAAATTTTATTATCGAATTTCACATGAAAACAAAGGTCCTGATAAAGTGCTTTAATGTCTAGATTTATGTCACAATTTTCGTTTATAGACTTGAAAAAACTTAATAATAAAATACGCGAGCAAGGCAGACACTTAATTCTTTTCGGTGCACAGATCTAGACCTCGTCAGAGTCTTTAATTCTCCGCTCTACGAATATAAAAACAGATTTCAAACTTAAAACGAAAGGAAGAGATTTAATTTAATAAAAGGGTTTCCATTCATATCACGTGGTAAACATTTAAACTTTTTCCAAACCGAAAAGGTTCAGGACCCATAAAAGTTTCTTGAATAAATAATGATTCTCTCCGGTAAGACGTTATCCATAGAAGAAGACTCGTGTGCACCTTGAAAGTGTATAAATTTAAAAGGATATCAAACGTCAGACGCCTATCATGCAAGGACTTGTTGATTTTCTTTAAGACCTTTTGGGATTGAAAGCGATTTTCTATTTGACCGAGTCGAAAACATCAGCTGGCCTAATATGTGTACACATAAAACTAACCTCAAACTCATCAACTAAAAGTTTCATTCGGTCAGGAAATATTTTGCCTTCCGGAGTTTCGCTCCCTATGCGACTTTCGGGGCGGTATGTGTTCATGTATGCCTATAACTTTGCGATAAACGAAGGCACCTATATAGTATAGTGGTTGGTTCAGGTAGACAGGGTCCGGGGATGTATTTAGGTAGATACTTGTGTCTGCCAGTTTCTAAGTAAATATATTCCAAGGTGCTTTCCCTTATTTCTAATTTAATAGAGTTTCGAAATTTTTTCAGGAGATTACTTTGAAGACCAAGCAACCAACTGCAAAGGATACTGAACTTTAGGACTAGAAATTATTAGGATGTTTGCTCTTCTATTTAAATAGTGAAAGTGAATTATTCAACCAAAACATTTTGTATACGACAATTCCAAGTTTTTATTACTCTTGTAGTTTTCTGGGATCTGGAAATTTAGACTTTAATAACTATAGTCATAAAAAGCAGGGTCTAGGATTGTAAATTGTATAGTATACAATAAGTTGAGAAAAGTAACAAAGAAGGCAATCAGAAGTTTGGAGCTTTATTACAAAATCGAAAATAGAAATGTTGTCCTTTTTCATTTTCTACGAAAATTATTTAAAATTTATCAGAAAATGACGGATAGTATCCTGGAAAGTATTTTCATTTTCTATTTTTTATTATTGTTTATTAGGTCTGCTATAACTATTTTTCAATAAACTATATTAAACATGGCTGCAACCAGCGACATTATAGTTAAATATGATGCTCATGCTGCCATTTGATTATTAGAAGTTTCCCATATACGTTAAAAGAAAACCACGATAGAGTTTCAGTGAAAAATTTGTGTGTTGCAGCACATAAAATAAATGCTGGAGTTAAGTAAGGTTTATTAAAATCATGACAAAAAATAAATTTCAATAGTTAGTACATATTAATTTTGGCAGGCTGTTGAATGAAGATATTCATAAAACCCTTAAACTTTCGCAGAGTGTATTCCGGATGAAAGACAGAAGATGGAAGAGTATTCCACATTTGTAGAGTTCTTGCGATATTTTAGGTGTCTTTGAGGAAACAGGCATTCTAGGATCAACGAAAATGCCTAAAAAGGATAATTCATTTTCGAAACATATTTAAATATTTATTTATTTAAACACATATTTATGAAATTCCATTATCTTCATTCTCTAGATATTTTAGATAGAGCAAGAAGAGCTCCAGCAGTTTATTTGTATCAAATAAATGATGATGGTATCTTGCGGAAAAATTTACATCGACTAAAGGCTTCCACTTGGACACACTTACAACCAATAGCTTTTCGTTTTGCACTTCTAGGCGAAATTTTAATAAATGGCGAATATTGTTCGTGTTTCTCTATATACAGGTCTGTTATAACTTGGTACCATACCCTTTGAAATACTCTGAGATATCTAGTGTAGGTATATTTCAAAGGAATATAAGGCAAGTTATTAAATCATTAATGTAATACCAGTCATTGCACACAAAAATAAAAACTTTTAATTTAAAAATTTGAAATACTACAATGTCAGTATTGAAAAATGAATTGTGTTCGGCGGTAGTGGCAATACTGAGAACGACAGAACTGATTTGGCTATTTTTTTTTTTAATGTTCCGAATAAGGTTTTTAGGGAGAGAAAAATTGGAATCGGCAACCCCTCCTTGGTGTTGCCATACAAAATTTTCGTTTTTAACTATATATTTGGGCACTGCCTGAGAACTCGTCGACGTAATGGTGTACATGGTGTTTTCATAGCAATGGTAAATAAAATTACAAAAATAGTATAAATTGGGCAACCCCTCCGTGATGTTGCCATACAAAACTGTGGTTTTTCACTATATACTTGGAAAACGCGTCGGCGGCGTTTTCAAGGAAATTTCAAATACAAGTTAAAAAATGTACCAAATTGGACGACCCCTTTTTGGTGTTGCCACACAAAACTTTAGTAGAGCTGTAATTTTCCGCACAGACCTTTTTTAAAAAATGTAAATTTAAGTTCAAAAATGGTCAGGGGCGGATTTGATCACTTGGCCGCCCTAGGCCTATGGAAGATTGCCGCCCCCCTACTCCCTGTAAAACACGAAAAATTGAATGATCTATATCCAGTGAAGGGATCCCAGGCTAGAATTAGCGGAGTAGGTTGCCTCATAAATCGGAGTAGATTTGAAAAAAATGGAGTAGAATTAAAAATAACACTTTCCAACGAATTATTTTATTTAAAAAAACGAAAAAGTATAAAAATGTAATGAAATACCCACAACTACAAGAAAAAATCGCCGCCCCCTAAATCTGCCGCCCTAGGCCCGGGCCTACTCGGCCTATAGGGAAATCCGCCGCTGAAAATGGTACCAATCGGGCAAGTTCTACGTAGGTTGCCATACAAAAATTTCGTTTTTAAATATATAATATATGGGCACTGACTAAGAAGGCGTCTATGTAGAGAGCTAAAATTTGTACATGGTAATTTCATAGCTATGGTAAATACAACTTCAAACATCATATTTTGTACACGGAATGTTCATAGAAATTGCAAATACAAGTTCATAAAATGACCAAATCGGGCGACCCTGTTTTGGTGTTGCCATACAAAACTATAGTTTTTCACTATATAATTGGAAACTGCCTCACGCGGCCACGCGTCAAGGTAGAGGGTTGAAATTTTGTACGTGGTCCTTTAAAAAAAAAAAAAGGATATTTAAGTTAAAAAAGAGTCAAATCAGGCAACTCCTCCGTAGGTTTGTCACTAAAAAAATTCCGTTTTATACTATATATTTGGGCTCTGCCTGAGAGCGCGTCGACGTTCAGAACTATACTCTTCCACACATATGAACGTATAAATGAAAGATTTCTCGTCTATATATACTGACATTCACTGAAAATAATTTCAATAAATTTCTATAATGCATTGAAAATACAGAAAAGGACTCGAACTTTTAGACCCAGCGATCAGAGAGATCTCATCAGTATGGTTATCTCTGATCGCCTACCATGGAAATTCGATAATATGGTCACCCAATTGTCCATACAAACACTTTTTATCAAAAGCAAGTGTGAATTGTATGGTAGCAAGATTTCGTATTGCAATAAGGCATTAGATAAACCAAGTAAAACTAGTAGGTGGAAAATTTCCCGTCTCTATGGGAAATCGGGTGAACTTTTTATCCAACTTCTATGGTAGGCGATCAGGGATAACCATACTGATGAGACCACTTTGATCGCTGGGCCGAAAAATTCGATTTTTGCACGCAAAAACACACACACACGCACACATAGATAAGGTCTGATATCCTAGAGTACGGAATCTCGTGATCCAGTAGATGATAGCTTAGATATTACGCAACCTTAAGCACCCCACCCCTTCTTACCCTGACTCTAACCCATCAAGCCATCTAATTATCGCCGGCCAACTCCCGCAAGTCCCACCTAGTAGTTAATAAATCGAAGATTTACAAATATTTAAAGACCCAAAAATTTCTATCTCGATTGTCTCGACATTAACCTTTTGCAAATATAAATTAGAATAAATTTCTAAGAACAGATGACTGAAATCATATCTCTGCAAATATAAATTAGAATAAATTTCTAAGAACAGATGACTGAAATCATATCTCTGCAAATATAAATTAGAATAAATTTCTAAGAACAGTTGACTGAAATCGTATCTCTGCTTTAACAGTTACATATTTGTGCATTTTATAGTCCTTGATGTAGTTTTCTCTGTGCATCCTAAATTAGACTTTAGTAATTAATACGTTCAAAATAATGCAGTTCTTCGTCGATTTTTCATCCAGAGCAATTAATTTCTTAAAAAATTGGTCCCACTTTTAGGTATAATCCTTCACTCTTTGTATGCTGTTATAGCTAAAAATATAAAAAATTAAATTTCCACTTTAGCTAAATTATTTAAATTTTATTTATATTATCAAACATAATTATATAAAATCTCCAATGAAGATTACGTAAACGCCATATATGTCTTTCTTGTTATCGTCGAAACTCAAGTTATGAAGTTATCACATCCTAACTGAAGTGCATTCGTAATACCATTTTATTATTATCGAAACTCACCACACTTTATGATACAATAAACTTCGTACATAATCCCAGTTTAATTTTTTTTTTCCACATTTAGCGCACTTTATGGTAAAATAAAGTTCGTTCATAATCGCACCCCAGATGTGAAGAGATTAATGGCATGCAGCTTTTATCATATAATCCATGATTTTGGCCGAAACAACTTACACACAGAAAACAATTTCCACCTGATCCCAAATGTATTTTTTGATTTTCGATATTAATCTGGAGCATGCAGTTAAAACTCTAGATAATACTGTAGATAATAAAAGTTTTATAAGACTTTTTTAATTTATGCCTATTAATATCGAAACGTGAACAAAATACAATTATCCTAGATTAGGATGGGGGGTGACGCCAAAATAAGACTTAGCCCTCTTAATTTAAAGCTACTATCGAGTCCAGTGTGCCCCCCCCCCCCAGAGTTGGGAAACTCCTCAGCATACGTCTAAAATCTGTAACTTGCAACTCTCCTAGCTCCGAGAAGAAGAGGCCGCTTCAGTGGATCGGTAGAGCTAAACAATCGCTGGGTAGGTACATGTCGAGCTGCTATGATTTTCTCAGGAGTTTTACAGAAACAGAAATCGTTTGACGCTGGATTAAGTCTACTAATAGTCCAGTGACCGGTTAATACCCCGATTAGATTCCTAGTGTCAGCTCTACTCCCCCTAAAGAGCTCCTTTGCTTTCCTCCTATTGTGTATAGGCCATAATTGTCCCACAATAAAACACTCATCCATCGTAACTATCGTTAGTTATGTAGTCTGTTAAAGGTCCGATAGGGATTCTCACATAAGATATTGCTAGCACACCTTTTTAAATAACGTTTATCTACTCACTAACCTCTGACTAAAAAACTTTGTGCCTGTGCGCCTGAGCGCCTGAAGGCGCCATTCGTGACGAAAGAGTTTTAGGGTAGTAAACGTGGATGGATTTACTACCACCCTTGGTGTTGTCCACTTTAGGCCGTGTGTGATTTCAAATTAAAGCATTTGCTGAGTGGCATATTTTCTTTTCTTCTGAAAGAAACTTTATAGCGGACTTTTTTTTTAATCTTAATACAGTTAAAATGCATGATTTTGGGTAGTAAACATGGATGAATTTACATTGTTTTGTTTGATGAGATAGAAAGAGAGGGAGAATTAAAAGTCGAGAGTGTAGAGTCTGGAATGGGGAGTGGAGATTGCAGAATGGGGAGTGGAGAGGGAAGATAAATTGTATAGAATTTATCACCAAAAAGTAGAAAATAAAATATATTAAAAAAACTTTTAAAATAAATAACTTTCGTAAATAAATTGCACTAAAAAGTAAAAAAAAAATGTTTCCTTTCTCAATGATATACACAAGAAAAGTTTCATTGCAAAATGAGAAATGCTAGAGCTCAGATTAAATCTTAATAGTTTCAGCATGAGTTGCAGTTAGACAATTGTGATTATAGTTATGGTTGCCTAAACTTTTAAGATTTTATTTGAGTTCTAGCCTTTCTAATTTTTTTTTTCTTCAACTACCTTTGGAAAATCTATATTTAAAGCATGGACAAAAGCGATGGAATGCCTTACCAATTTTCCGTTTTCCAAATATCATGACAAAACCTCTTTTTTCAACCGTCTCCTTTAGTTTTTGAAAATAAAAGTATTTTCAACAATAACGAAGTATTCCATGAGTCCTTTATCTCAGGAGATATCAGATATATAGAAGAATCATCATCCTTGCATTGAAGATATTTCAATAACGTTATCCCTTTAAATTATAGTCATTAACTTTGCCTCCAAAACACAACCCAGGTTGAGCCCTTCAAAGACTTCAAGAACTTTAAATGACAAGTACAATGTGTGCTCATGGCTCCAAACTTCATATACCACATTAAACTGATAATCGGCTAATAAGGACATCGTATGCAAAGTGAGATTTATATATATGTATGGATAGAAAAAAAATTTCCACATTGCTCAGTACGTAAAATTCGACTGAACTCGACTTAATTAATTTTCGGATTAAAAGGCGCAGAGCTGTTCGAAGTTACTACACAAAATCTACAAAGTACACACGGAGACTGGAGGCGAGTGCCATCTGCTTGATCGCCTGCATCAAGCCAGCACACTTCCGAATATATACTAGTTCTAGAATACGTCTACCGTACGGTAGCTCATTGGTATAAACTTCTCAGATTCCAGCGTGTGTTCATTTTCTTTAATATACCACCACATCAGCCAGGGGAAGTTTAAATACGATTTCGAAACTTTTTACCGAAAATTTCAGTAAAGCACTACTTGCACAGATATACTTACTAGAAATCCTTGTAGGAGAGTTCAAAGTTGAGAAGCATCTGTACAACTTTCCGCCTGTCTCTCTGACTGTTTAGCAACTGAGGGTTGTAGTACAGCGAGTATACAGTATATGTACAGATGGATATAAGACCCCTAGAATATTACGTATCTGCATATCTGATATATAATATGTTCGCCCGGATATATACGAGTACATTCACATTGGGAATTCAGGATTCTGTCCCTGAAACTTTTCGTCGGATTTAAATGTTTTCGGTGCTAAATTCAAGAATATGTGCATGCTGAGCTTGTACATTTCAATAGGCACATAAACATATTTACGAGCACGTACACAACGAACCAAATCCAGCAAATAAATAATCGCCGAATCCGAATATATGTTTTGAGTTATGTCATGCATGAATGAGGTTCACTAATTTCAGTAAATGCCGCGCCGGGATGAAAGTGCTTGTTCGAATCTACTTTAAAGTTTTTAGCTATAAACTTTCTTACAGCAATGATACGCAACTATCTCTAAAGAATTTACTCTTCGCCCGCCTTATTGCATAAGCATAATTGCATTCCAAGAAACTACTTCATATTAAATTTATGTTTCATAACGCTTGCTTAATTTTATTCGCTGAGAAATTATACATAAATTTATGAAAATCATAAACTCGGATAGTAAGTACGTACAGGGTACCTAGTATGTATGTACAGTACATACCTCTGTCTTCGGGTTGAGTTATTCCAACGTTTTCACAGAAATTTCTCAAGAAGTTGAATTTTAAAATCTGAATATTTTTCTCACTTTGATTGTGTTTTGTTGACATGTGGTTTTAATATTCAGCGTCGTTTTTATTCTAATAAAAAAAGTGTTAAGTTTATGACGAAAACATAAAAGTTGAGTATGCTGTTTGTGAAATGGAAAACAGTTTCCGGTGGAATTAGGTATAAAGATTCAAGAATTTGAAATATACTTAATTCGTGAGAAATTTTAATAGAGAAAATAAATCATGCTGCAATCGTATTGCAAGAACACTTTGATATTTTTTGGATGTTGTATTATAATCAGACCAATTTACAATGAACTGTTGCGGAGTGCGGGTAGTTTTGGTAAAAATGAAATTGATTGCGACCTTGGTCCAAACTTTCTGAATATCTATATCACTTTAAACAACATGAACTTATCTACTAGCTCGGTTCCCAGTCAGTAAACCAATTTAGATTTAGTTTCAGTTGTTGCAATATCCTAGGACTAGCTAATGGTATTTTCTTCATTGAATCTGATGCATCCAGACCTGATCTTATTTCAGTCAGCTTAGATTTAAAATTCTTTTGCCATAGATAATAATTCCTATATTACATATCATAAATGCCTGTCTAACCACCTCACAGTTTCCATACGATTAGTAAACTATTCTTTCTGAGAAACACTCTGAAAAATTGATATCCCAATAAATATTACAGAATTTGGACTCAAAAATCATATCAGTCCGGTTTTTGTAGATCTCATAGCTGCGAAACTGTTCTCATAGATGCCACATCTGACATTCAAAGAGCACTGGACAGTAACAACATTTGTGTTATGGCACTAATTGATTTTTCCAAGACGTTCGATATGGTAAACCATCATAACTTGTTCATTAAGCAAAACTTTCATTTTCACCTGTCGGCCGTTAGGATGACCGGCAGCTTCGCACAGAATAGAATGCAAGAAGTCAAAGTGGAAAACCGACATACTACCTCTCCTCTGCGGGAACCACAGGATTCCATCTTAGGGACATCGCGAACTTATAAACCGCCGACCCGTCAAAATGTGACTTTTATCAACATATGATATGTCAAATCGGGGTAAAATTAGACGAGAAATTTAATGGCATTGCCAAAAAAGCGTGAAACTGCGTAATTAAGTAAATAATCTCATTTTAATTAATTTCCATATACACAATGCGTAAGAAAGGGACTAACATATGAGCGAGATAAATATATACATTACGTTCCACAAGTAACTTTTCTCTTTTAATTTGGTCTAAATACCCAGCGGCCATGTTATAGTAGAATTAACAAAATTCAACATAATTCATTGAATTCTATTTGCGTTATTAATTGAAAGGAAAGATACATACTTAGTAGTATCATTGCGCATCGAATAAAATCAAATCAAATATCATACAATACTTGACCTATATAAAGAAAGGTTCATCGACCTCACCGCTGAATAATTCAGAAATAATTTCAATTTTTGATACTATAAAAAAACACAAAAAGCAGATTTCAATAAATATGTCAATATTATTCAAAAAATGTCCATGAAGGGATTTTACAATATTCCTCTAAATTATATGGAAGTTATGGTATTTCTCCGAAAGAGATATTAAAAAAAGACTAATTTCCACTGTATGACTGATTTATTCCAAAGCTCCTGAAAAACTGAACAATTCTTAATTTCTACTTTAATTAATTTCTACCTATAAGAGCTTTTCTGCTTATTTGACAATAATTTTATATATTTCATCGGACAAAAAAAAAAGCTGAATAACTAAAAACGTAATTTAATTTCAATGGAATCAAATAAATTGCAACACGTATCCGGTGTCGATACTTGTTGGTCAGTCAACGTGACTTACCGAAAATTGTCTATTCGACATAACTGCGTTTGCAATTTATTTGATTTTACATTAAATTAAAATTGTTATCAGGTGCTATTCGTGTTATGATAACTTGGACGAGGATAAATAATAAAGTGGTTTGTTTTATGTTTTTATGTTTCTATATTGAAAGAGTTCATATTTTCTTCAAAGGATTGTTCAATGTTTTCAAAAGAATGACTTCACTGTTCTACTACTACAACTACTTTCAAAGAAAAAATGCAAAAACTGTGAAGTTGCTAAATTAGGATGGTATATTATATTATATTAAATAGAGCATTTGCAATTTTTTCCAAACATTCATTTATTTTTATAAAAATGACGGATATTTTGCTTTATATTACATACTAAATTTTGACATTTACATTTGTGATAGTTTCTGAAACAATTTTAATTGTCTTGAAAAATCTTTATACTACAAGAATCCTGTTTTTTTTTTTAATTCTTGTTTAACGTACACGCAATATTTCTAATTTGGAGATGTGAGATCTGTGCCCAAGCGTAGCGGTGTTCCGGTTTACAAAGGGCAACTCAACTTTTCAAATTCAAATATAAAATTTTAATTCCAATATATAATGCTTAAAACTATATCACAAAAATTCAATTCATAAAATATCCTAATAGTTCAACTCTTACAAATACCTTAACGTAATACAGCAATTCTAATAAAATATAAAAATCCAATAAAATTCATCAAATTCAATGAAAAAATGCTGCCACAGTGGTTTACTCCCTTTATTTCTGTAAAAAAAGAAGAGAATCTACAATTAAATATATGAATTAGTTCAAAAACAGAATAGGATTTCTTGAAGTATACTGCTACGTGTGGGTATTGGTAGAGAAATTGATAATGGTGCAGCCTGCAGCTGAAAAATATACGCTGCAATTTATAAGGCTGCAGTGTTAAATCAGTATTAAATTTCAGGTGGGAACGGAATTATAGTGTGTCGTGTAGGCACAGCATAATGACGGTCTGTACTGCTTGTGTAAAATACGGCAGCAGTAGCAGGATTGGATTTGATTTTAATGAAGCAGAAGTAGACTTCTACAGCAGGAGTAAATTCCTGCTCAGGTGTAGGATGGAAAAGAAGCAGAAGTAAATTTCTGCAGCAGAAGTAAATTCCTGCTTAGATGTATGATGGAAGTGAAGCAGAAGTAGATTTCTGCAGCAGGAGTAAATTCCTGCTCAGGTGTGGGATGCAAATGAAGCATAAGTAAATTCCTGCTTAGATTGAAGTAAAATCTAGATTTCGATAGTTATAGGCACTCAGAGTAAATTCCTATGTTTTCAGATTAAATTCTGAAATGGGAATGGGTGATTCTGCATCAGCTCGTCGCCCTTTTATAGCCGCTATGAGTCGCTACGACTATGCTGCATAGTATGTTGCCCTGGCAAAAAGTGGTTTTATATCAGATTCTGACTGCAACGCCATTTGATGTGACGTAATGTCATTTAATGACGTTTTAGAATGTAAATAATTGGAGGAAAGTGGATGTTCAAATAATAAGTTTGTTGTTAGTAATGCATTTTATTTATTATTAATGTTTGTTGTATATATTTAATTAAATAAATATGATTGTTGGGAAGTTGAGACATTGCTGAACCAAAGGAATTTATTTCTCTAGCATTAGATAAGTGCTTTTTAATGGTTCTTTTTTAAGATTTAAAATATTTGTGCGTCCATCGTTTCTCTTTATAGGAGGAGCATTTCATCGAGGCATTCGAGTTGAGTATATGGACTAAACAGGAGGGATTGGCATCCCTTTATACTAATGTTAAAAGAATTTTTCTTAAAAAATTCCTGTAGGTTTTTGCTGTAGTGGCACGTTGTCATATCATCCGCTTAAAAAGAACCGACTCGTTGTGAATCCTTACTAATGGAAGAACGCTTTTCTGATACCACTCGTTTATAGGCAGATTTCAGTATTTATTGATCCCGTGGTACCAAATAGGAACGACTTAAATGCACAGATTCAAATATATTATATATATTATTATTGCCCAACCATATATTTTTAGGGAAATTTGGTGCATTTCCGGTTTTCAAATTTTTGATCAACCTTACCTCGTCTATCCGCAATGGAAAGCTCTTATCCAAGTTACTGTTAAAAGTTAGTTTGGATGTAGGTTTTATCGTCCAAAATTTCATGAAATTTTCTACTCCCCGGAACTTTTTCTAGTCAAAAAATGATCGTTTTTTTATTATTTTCTTTATTTTATTTTTTTTACCTTTTTACAGTTGAAGATGAGGTACTAGTTTTATTGGCCATATGTTCTCCAAAAATTTATATTTATTTGTTACCCTTTCTATTTCGTCAACAGTTCTGTGTTTTTTTTTTTTCAGATTCCGGCTTTCTTTCAACAACGTAACTGGCCAAGTGCTCTTTCCATTGTTGTTTCTGGCTTTATATCTTTGTCAAAGTCCGGAGTTTTCTACATATAGCTGGACAATATTATTTTCCTATTTTCTTCTTGATTTGTTTTTTTTTACACACACCTTAATTTTCAAAAGGTGTTTCTACATACATTTAGGTGTCTCTATCTATTACTTGAAAAAAACTTGATATTAGCACGGCCTTACTTCAGAAGGAAGCTGATTAACTTTAAAAAAAAACTTTTTTTTTTTTTGTATTTTTACAATTAGGTTACTGTGACAGGAATGGCTCAGCTTCATTTGTTGTATTATTTGAATGACTATATTTATTTCATTCTTTCTGTAAATAATCCCATTAAATAAATTCAATAGCAAAGTAATGCAGACACATTTATATGTGCCTTTGTATATCGATTCACAGCTTACTATTTCAAATCCATTGATTTTCATAATAGTTAAGATATTGAAAAAAAAATAAAATTGCATCACATGTCAATGGTTTTTCTTCAATTAATTCGAAAGCTTCAAGGATATTGTTCTATTTTATGATATTTCCCCACAGATTTAGAAAAAATCTTTGCTGTCCTTGAATATATAAAATGAATGAAGCCCAGTATACATATGTATGGGTTGAAGCATATCTCAGTATTGGTTTATTGTGCAACGAAACCAGTACTTTGTTTTTAGTGTTCAAGGATAAAGTGATTTTATGCCCTTTGCAATCGAATTTCAAAATCAGTGTCGATTTTCGTTAAGTTTTTAATAACAATGCGATTCAAATTATTCAGAATATTCACAACATTTTATCCAGATTCCAGTTAACTTGGCAGATAAATAATAAGAAATTAATTTTTACGTTGGATTTAATTGAATTTTGATTTTTTTTCTTTATCTTCCTGCACTTTCTTAAAGTCCAGTAAAATCAAAGCGCTACTTTGGATATTTTTGCACTTTCAGGTGTGAAAAGTTGTAGTTTTGAAATTTTGAAATTAAAAATTGTTAATCGGCATAAATGAAACCTTCCCCAATATAAAGGCGTCCATTGAAACTCACGTAAGAATGAACTATACTTATTGCACTAAATATAAGTTTTTCTCATTATCCCTTAAGAAAGTTAAGTAAAGTGGCAACAAAAAAGTTGTCAGATATTGAAACAAAAACAAGTAGAAAAGCTAGAATTGCTCTAAGACCAATTCTTATGACAAAAAAAAATATGGGGGCATAATGGACCAATGAATGGCCTGGCGAGTTCTTGTTAAGTTAACAGTCATCGCGCTCACAAGCTTCAGTTCGGATCAGATTACAGAGTATTAAGTTAGGTCAGATCAGAAGTCTGAAAAATTGTTTAAAGTAATTCGCGTTCTTAGATTGTTAAGATAGCTCAGTTTACGGTAAATAAAGAATTAATGTGTTAAAGAAATTCGAGAGTTTTATTCATTCGATTGTTAATGGATATTTTCTATAGTTGCTTATTCTATTGCTTTTAGGACACGACAAGAAACAGTTAGTCATAATAAGGTTTAGGCCTGCCCAAGGCTCTGACCTCAGCGGAATTAAAAATTTATAAGATCACATTGATCATACCCAATAGTTGCATAAATAATACTGTAATGCATTATGCATGGCTGTACCAGATAATTGGAACAGTATTCTTCGAGATATTATTTAAAAATTTATTGATTAAATGCCAAGAAAATTAGAACAAGTTAACGAAAATAAAGGATTGAACATGAATCCTAATTATAAATAAATGCGAGCGTTCGCTTTTATATGATGATTGAAATGATTGAAAAAGAAATAGCCGATTGTGGAAAAATCTGACCTATAATAAATAAGACATAAATTTAAACAGTAGGTATAAGATAAATACCTTTTACCTTTTATCTGTAGTTTTGTACTTTAAATGACAACATCTGCGATTCAGATAGACCCACAATGGAGCTGTGGGTCTTACCCAACCCAAATGTAACGAAAAAGCTACTGGGACTAAGCAAGCCAACCCTGAGAGCTGTAGTGCAATACTCACTGAACACTCTCTTCTTAGGTGTCACCTACATAGGATAGGGCTTGTCGAAGATTCGGTATAACAATAACAATAATAATAATTTATTTTTAAATGTACCCAAGATTAAAAAAAAATCTTATGGCAGTACTCACTGGTATACATAAGATAAGAAGAGAAGAAAAGTAAAAAAAGTAGATAATAAAAAATAATAAAACTATAAACTTAAAAATATACAAACTAAGTACTAAAAAATAAGAAAGATAGCAGCCTAATTAATTAATTTATTTAATAGATCCGTGCACCATTCACCTTCAAAAAACTACATTATTAATTATCCTTGAAAAAGCTTTGCTGGAGCCTTTACCTTGAATTCCAATTACGAGCAGCCTGAATAAAGTAAGAACGTGCACCATACTGGGAGCCTTGGGATAAGAAGCTGAAGATTTCTCGTATAATGCAAGAACTACACTTTCTCATATAAGTAAACTGGGCTTTTATGAATTATTAATTTTTGTAAGAGGATAAGTTAACGTATAGCTAGATATGATACAAAATATGTGCCCAGGATCCGGTGCTACGCTGATATGGGAGCGCTACGAGGGAGCTTATAAATGTAGCGAGTAGGCATATGGCAGTTTAATATCCAGAAAGCTTGATTCTGTTTGTCAAAGGAAATTGAAAGTTGCGTTCAATGGGCCATCCCACACGAATATTCTTGATGCAGTATGCGTCTTTGCGTCTTTTCACCTCTTCCCTAAAAAAACCAGTTTATACAGTGTGTTTCCTCCATGGTGGTCCATAGAGCAGGAGGTGATAGTACTCACCTAAACAAACAAAAAATCGTATGGCAGTCTTTTGGTCCCCTGATATCGTTATTAACGTAGAGTTTAATTTTTTTATTTCATGTATTCGTTCAATGCGATAACTCAAAAACAAATGTTAAACCTCCTCAAAAATGGATCTATCGGCTATTCATAACTTGTTTGCACAAACTTAAGAGTTATTTAAAAAAAATCAGTTTTATCAGCACATATTTCTTGCAGTCTATCAACCCGTCAGTTTTAGTACTTATTTAATTAAAATGAATTCCTTTTTAATATTGCCATGAAAAGGAAGGGCTACGATATGCGACAAGGCAAGTGAGAGTGGGAATGGGAAGAAAATTTTCAAGTCGATTAAGCTCCTTAGTATGAAAATTTTCCGTCTTTTGGCCAAACGACATGCACACATACATACATTCATATATATTGTATGTACATATTCCATCGCTCATTTCAGAAATATCAGCCCTGTGCTGTGTGTGAGCAATTACTTGAGGAAAACGGGGACTCCGCCATTAACTATTACATCCGGTTGTGCAAATTTTTACCCCCAGTACTGAAAGTGTGTCGTATAATAAGGAGCACGACGAGAACGAGCAGCATGAAAACGAGCTCGTAAATTTAAAACTAAAAGCACTTTCGTGTTATACACGGGTGAAAAGCTTCTGGACACCAATTTTACCCCGCACTCTCATTGTCAAACTCTTGTAGTCGGAGCTGCTGATGTTAATCAACATTTCGCCGGCATTAAACACAAATCAAATAAAAAATGTTTTCTTTGTACATAGAAAGAACTCAGTAATTATTAGTCCTTGGGCACAGTATTTTGTGATGAAAGGATCATGTTGAATGGGAAGAAATTAGATGCATACTTTCGCAAATATCAAAGTTTTCATGGAATCTTCCTGGCCTCGGGAAAAAGCTTAATAAAATTCACGTTTTGATGTTTCACATATTTTGTAAATCTAGTGGCAAAATATATTTTGTGTACTGGAGGCAAACTTCTAGGTGTTCAGCAGAAAACTTTATGAAGTGTAGGTGTGTATCGGGATGATGTATGAATAGATAAATTTTCAATTAACAGAAGATTTGAGGCTGAAAATTGCAGAATATTTCTTTTGGGTTGTTTAAGTTTATGAGATTCAGATTGGAATTAAATTATTTTCCTAGTTTTTCCAGCAGTTAACGTAAGTATATATGTATCGGTATGTAAGTAATAGAATGAATTTATTAATTCACTAGAGAAAAAGTTATATTTAGTCTAAGACCACTAATATTATAAAGTAAAAAGTTAAATAAAGTGAAAATCGAAAGTTTTTGGCCACCAACACCAAGAAGGAGTTGCCTGATTTAGTTCATATTTCAATTTTTTTTTTACAATTTTTATGAAAACGCTATTTGTAAAATTTTAGCTCTCTATGTGTAAGCTTTCTCAGTCTATGCCCGAATATATGTATAATGAGAAACGAAAGTTTTGTATGGCAATCCTACGAAGGAGTTGCCCAATTGATCCTATTTTCGAACTTAAATTTACCGTGTGCAAAGTTTTAGCTATCTAAGTGAACGCGTTCTCGAGTTATCGTGAGGACAAACAGACGGACAGACAGACAGACTGCCAGGCAGACAGACAGACGGACTGACAGACAGACGAATAAGCGGACAGGCAGATGAACGTATAGATATACATGCAAAAATCAAAATAACTTTTAATATTATTTCTGTGCATTACAAATGGAATGAGAGAGAAACTTAATATATGCCCTATCAATTCATCTGGGGTATAACAACCTGTCAGGCTAAGAAGTTTACGTTGACCTTGAATAGTGGTTCATTTTGATTATTACCATAAACTATAATAGGCCTGATAGAACCCCCCTTGTGAACAGCCATTCTGTGCACTAATGGTGACAGATTCACTGCCGGATTCTGTAACACGGAGAGTTGAGGAGCTGATGAGATGAGAACTTTAGTTTTCCCAGTTTAAAACTTCTTAACTCTCCCTTCGCGATTCTCTAACAGACTTGAGGAGTTGGGGAAAACCTCAGAAATGTGAAAAAGTGTGAATCGCCAGGGACGATAAAGGGTATCAGTTTCATTTCTAAAGGACTGAGCCTTTTTTATTATATTCGAAATGCATGTGTCTATTACTACTTAATGTGTATATAAAACAATTTTTTTTATAAGGGTGTTTTTTGAGGGATGCAGGCGCAATATCATAGCTACGCCAATGCAGCCAATGAGTTGCGTGGGGCGCCCAGCGAGCAACAAAAGATACTTTTATCTCGAAACGTTTTTTTGGGGGTATCCTCATAGAATTTACAACAAACAGTAAGAAAAAAAGTGTCCTAAATTGCCCCACACACGATTTAAACAATACAATTTTTTACATGGAATATGATCCTACCTACGGATCCTCTGCAGTCAGTTTTTTCACTCAACCCGTTCCTTCGTAAGAGCGGTTCAAAATAGAGGAAAGTCTGAAAACTGTCATATTCAAGTATATAAGAGTGCGGTAATGCGCGCGCTGTTTTTTGGCGTCGCATCACTACGGCGGCTCCTTTAGAATATATTTCATAGACTTTTTGATCAGATCAAATCAGTTAATTGCTGCATTTTTATGATTTTTTTTTTTGTTTTTATAGCAACAATTATATGTTCTATATCATAGTGACGAATTCATTTTTATTTTAAATAAATGTCGGTTTTTTTTTCAATTTTCCATGCAACTCTCTTTATTATACAAGTTGATTATCTACACAAAGATTTATCTTTTACCCGATAAATATCATCCATAAAATTCGTTAAGATTCGTTGTGAACTCTCTCGTGTTTTAGTTTATTCCTTACTAAAATTGAATTTACTGAGGATACTGGCTTCACTGAACCGTCCACAGAATATAGCAAAGCATTTTAAATGTAATTTGCAATTTTTAAACAAATTTCAGTCTATTAGACATAAGCTTTCCACCTATAAAAGTCAGGACGCACACGCCACCGTTAAATCTCGAAATAGGATCGTCTAAAAGTGCCGCGTAATTATATGGTATGTTACTATTAAAAATAAAATTGACGATTTTCTACCAAACGGTCATTATTGTTTTCTGTATAAACCGTTACTTGAGATTAAAACAAGTAAAAAACCTAGAATTGATTTAAGACCACTTCTTACGATATCCTAGATGAATGCGCGTATGTAATTTCGTAGGGGCAACTCTAGGAGAAAGTTTGATTTTTGAAATGATTTTTCGCATATATTTTTACATAGAACGGTTTGTAGGACAGAACAAATTTTTATAACCAATTATATAGGAAGAAGTTTTTAGTATAGAAAAAAAAATTGTGTAGGAATTGATTTCACAGTATATGTAAAAAATCCTAAATTGTTATATGGCAACACCAACTAGGCGTTGCCCGATTTAGTCTATTTTGTTATTACTATGAAAACAATATGTAAAAAAATATCAATTTTCTATGTCGACGCGTTCTCAGGAAGTAGACAAATATAATATAAAGTGAAAAACGACATTTTTGTATGGCAACTCCACGAAGGAGTTGCCTGATTTGACTCATTTTCTAACTTAATTTTACCTTTTTTTTTAAAGTCCGTATACAAGATTTCAGCTCTCTAAGTATACACGCTCTCGAGTTATCGTGCGCACAGACAGACAGACGGTCTGACAGATGGATGGACCGACGGACATGCACAAATCAAAATAACTTTTAGTATTATTCGTAGGTGTCCAATCCATTTTGCTCTACCATCATTATTTTTGTGCGTTACAAACATAATGCCAAACTTAGTATATCCTATAGATTTCATCTAGGATATAAAAAAATGGGAGCGCGAATGTTTGCAGGAAGGGCGCGGGGATAAAAATGGGAACGGACAAACGCATTGAAAAGAAGAAAAAAAGGCAGGAGTTTCAATAAGTCGCAAGGATGCTCAGGTTTGCAAGATCAATAAAAAAAATGAAAAATTATTGGGCTATATATTACTTCAATTAACGGTAATTTGTAGATTTGAGAGACCTCGGCGGTAAATTTCCTTGTCGCAATATTGATTGACTCTAACTCTGTGTGGGACGGTCGTACTACACTGGGGTTTTTTCTGACAAATCTAGGGTCTAGGGTACAGGAAGGGTTTTAGCGATGGGAGGTCTTACCACTCCTCATAGGGGGTTCCTCAAAATAAGTCATGTTTGGTATCAAATAAAAGAGAGAGGGGAGAGTAATCGAGTGGGAAGTTTGTTTTTCATCGTTTTAACGTCATAACTGACTTTTTACCACTGAAAATTGGAATATTTGCAGTTGGGTTATATACATCCCAGTTCCAATATTTTGCACATATTTCTTTCTTTCTTTGTTTCACATCCACTAGTACTCTATTGTGAACGATTTTCTTATGGGAAGTGAATTTTCACGACTTACCAGATTTTCACAATGATGAAATGTAAATATGTTCATTTCAGTACCAAAAAAATTGCCATTTTTCCACCTTAAAAAGTACTGATTCATTTCCTTTCCAGTTATTTCTAAAATCATTTACCGGACTCTAAAGCTGATTATATATCTACGGGACAAAATGTAGACGCAATTTCATCCAGCATATAAGCTTTAACGTGTATTTTTTTTTTTTTAATATTTATAGTGTCTCTTCTGTATGGGAGGATAACCAAATTGATCATTTTCGAGTGAATTAAAATTTTAAGCGCGTACCTTGAGACATCAAAATCCATATTTCTCTGTCAGTATTGCAGCGACTTTTTTTTTTTTTTTTAATATAGCCAGGATATGCGTTGAATTCATAATTTAATTTGAAAATTCCTAGGTACTTAGCTAACCTCACAAAATCAGCAGAACTAGACAATACTGTCAGCTGAGAAATATTCAACGAAATATTCAACTTACTTCTCTACAACTAAAACAGCCGAGAACTTTGCCGAGTGGAATTGAGAGTTTAGTAATTCTCAATGCA
Organism: Dioctria rufipes; assembly: GCA_963924295.1. Lineage (NCBI taxonomy): Eukaryota > Metazoa > Arthropoda > Insecta > Diptera > Asilidae > Dioctria > Dioctria rufipes. The sequence goes on from OZ002741.1 coordinate 261,054,144, forward strand.
AATTTCCCGAGTTTTAGAATTCCGAGTGGAAAGTAAAGTGTCAAAAGAACTCTCATCTAAACAACTCTCCGTGTTAGTGAATCCAGCCCCCATTTTTGAGCTTGGCACTTGTCCATGCGACTATCGATGATTAGCAACCTTTCGCAAAATGATGCCCTTTTTATCGAGACCAGAATTATCTAGACGAAGGGCCTTCGATGACGAGGAAAGCACAGAATGTTATCTCTGTTTGCGAAATTGCCTTTTCAATGTCGGTAATGAAATTGTGTAAGATATGCGTAGCTGATTTTCTCAACTAGTAGCCACACTGATGGCAGTGAACTGGTTTTAACAGAGAAATTGAAAACCCCAATGGCAGTCCCTTGGTGTGCTAAAGAATGAACAACAATCTGGCAACGCTCGTAAAGTGAGCAGTCGTTGGAAAGGCCATGAAGTTGTGCATACAAAGAGTAGTTGACAGCAGCCCAAAACCCTGCACTTTTTAAGAAACCGGATGCTTTTTGAAAGTCTAGCATAATTTCTTAATCATCATAAATCTCCCCAAACAGTTGCAGTGCCTTCCAATTTTTTGTTCGTCTACGTGAGTCGTATCACCTCATACTACAGGGTGGGCCAAAAGTAACCATGGGGGCCAAAAGTCACCATGGGGTTTAAAAATTTAATAACTTTTTCGCTTATATATTTTTTTTATTTTTTTTTTAGATTATATAAAAAATTATTGTATATTTTATAATCTAAAAAAAAAATAAAAAAAATATATAAACGAAAAAGTTATTAAATTTTTAAACCCCATGGTGACTTTTGGCCCCCATGGTGACTTTTGGCCCACACTGTATATGGACCAATTAGACGGAAATATCCTTTACAATGTTGCCAAATTAATTATTTCCAAAAACGTTACAGATATTTGATTGGAAAAATTAAAATGCACGGCAGGATTACTCCATTGAGCATTTTCTCTCGTAATTCATGGAATTCCAACAAAAGAAAACATTTGGTCAAATAATCAAGAGCTGTGGAGTGTAATGTCGAACTATTCCCGAGATTTTGTCTCTTTTGGAATCTTAAAATTATAAATGTGAATTTTGTACAAAAAAACAATCTTCAAGGATATCACTGAATTTCAGCGCCCGGTTAATAAATCTTTTCGCCACATTGCCAGTGTATTCACTTAAAAGCAAACATCGAGAGTTAAAATCTGTTTCCCTATGAAACTCCTAGCACATAAAATTGAATGCAGACTTTTGCATACTTTTGGGAGTGTGATTTTTTTTTTTTAAGTTTGCTATTGCAGATGACACACAACACGAACTCAATCCACCTCCTCGGCTGCTGTTGGTGTTCATATAAAACTACACACTATACATACAGAGATCTCGTCTCCAATCTATGTATGTATATGTTTTACATGAAAATAGAAATTCAAATTTCAACTTCCAACCGTGCATGGGTTTCTCGTTGAAAACCACCTTTTCGAATTATTTTCCAAACACTTTAATATATTTGCTTGCCGAGATGCATGCACGCCAATGTTCGTTCATGTGATAAACTGTTGTAGATAAAGTTGCATGCGGCTTAGTAAATTGCCGTCTAATGATGAATAGATATCGAGCCAGAGCTCGTCGTCCATTGACATTTATAAGCTAAAGCCAAACTGCCTAGTGCCTACCCCCTAAGGATTTCAGGCAAAAGAACCGATTATTAATCATATCAAACCTTGACCGATTAAGGAGTCTTGCTTTCGGTTCGGTTAGCTGGGTGGTGGCAGTACTGTGAGAAGAAGGACGTCTTAGAAACGCAAGACTTCGTGATAAAACCTATTAAATCTCTTCAAGGAAATGAATAGATGGGATTGTGGCAAGGAGTTATTCACGTTAAGAAATTATGAGGGTTTTGAAGAGGACAAAAGTGACTCCTCGGTGGTGCGGTACGGGGTGCACAGTGTTTTGTGTGCGATTGAAAGTGCATGAGTTCAGTCAGGTCAATATTTCATCCGATGATGGATTCGTGCACTGACTGTAATAGCTTTTTGAAGTCAACTCGAGCATTCTCCAAACCACTTTCAGAACGAAATTCAATTAAATTATGAACACTCGAGGAACTCGTTCTCTGTTCATGTCGATAACGTCGTGAAGTATGGAGAACGTGCCGTGAGTAAGGTGGTTATTTTTTTTCTCTCTCTTTTGTTTCTTCCTACCCCGCTGAGAGAGGCAATCAGTTAGCTTAGACTAGTCATGCCATTTCCAAGGAACAGGATTAAGTGGGACATTATTAGAGTTATCGCTATGAAAACTTCTATTATTGCAGAAACTTTTGTTGTCATATTTATACATTTTCAATTAGAAGAAAGCGAAATATGACAGTTGGTCCTATACAAATTTATTACAAAGTTTCTTTATCAATTTTTTACCTTAAAGAAAATTAATTGGGGGGTGGAGAGTTTGAAGAATTTAGAAACACATCTTGAAGTGGACATTTTCAAATGTGATGTATTCTTCAAGAAATAAAACGTAACTTATTACATAAATGCATAATTTGAATACTTTTATATACTTTAAGAATAATTTTTAAGTGTGTCACTCCACTCGACGACCAAATCTTGAGAGAGAGAATGTAAAAGTTTCCCTGCCATTCGCAAGCCTTGCGGAAATTTATAGTTGTCAGCAAACTGCTTGGGCATGTTGGAAGAAGTATTATACGCCTTGGAAGAATGTCTTAAGTAGGCTTAGCTTTCGTAATATGACCTCCATCCCAATGCCTGCAGTTATATGTTAAAAATATGTTTTTGCTATGTAAAAAGTAGAGAATTCTTTTTCGGGTGTTTCAGAACTTCATTTTTTTTTTTTTTATGTAGTTTTGATAATTTGGAAATTGTAAAATGTTACTTCACAGATAGAAACATGAATTATGACTGACTCATTATTCAAACTAAATTTAAAAATATTTAACCTGTTGGTGCAGTTCAAGGTCAAAATGGATACTACAGGGCTAATATTAATCATATACATGGAAACTGGGGACTAATTTGCAACTTGAAAAATATTAAGAAAAAGAAAAGGAATATTCGGTAGTAGGTAGGCTCGAAAAGCAAGTAAGGTCAAAAAGGGTGTACCTACTGCTAATAATACTCTCTTTTCACTTGTATCTCGCAATCCATATCGTAGCAAAAATTTACGTATGACACATAAAATAAGTTATGCACTTATTTCTATCTCGTGATTGGTTATCGGAAGCTTTATATAAAATCTTATTTAAATTTTCAGCCAAACCCCAAGAAAATGGAGAATACTGTCAATTTTTCGTTGGGGAAGGTACAAATCTATGGATTCCATCTTTCATCTTTACGTCCATTATCGAGTCTTCTTTTCTGTTTCAGAAATATTGTAGATGTCAGTCAGCTCATTAACTATTTTTATGGAAGAACTTTTACCTTGTTTATAAAAACCAGCAATGTCCTTCACGATGATCGAAAATGATACTTTCCATTCGCTTCTATTTGCGATTTGATAATTACTCGTCATATCGACTCACTCGAGCACCGCCGCAATGTTGGATGCCTTTTGCTCTTTTATCGCTACATGCATGATCAATATTGCGATGATATATCTAGTCTTATAGCTTGTAGTTTAATTCCGGCATGCAATAATCGCACTGAAAGCTGCGCTCATTCTTTCATCCCTTCAAAATATTTTCAACCGTATAGTAAAATTCCGTGATGGTTTCTTTTCCCCAACTGTGCGAATGTGGAACAGTTTACCATCTACTGTTGTTCAACTGGCTTACAATCTGCGAAAGTTCAAGGGTGACATATATCAGCACCTCTGTCACTTTCCTCAAGTCCCCTAATCCTTTCCCTATATCCTTCCTGCCAGCTACGCTTTGCATCATAGGGTATCCACTGAGCTTGGTTTAATTAAATAAAAAAAACAAAAAAAAAAACAGCAGACATGCACAAATATGGATAAGAAGCTCTAGGGTCAGGTTAGGGCCTTCTTCGCAGTCAAAGAACATCTGATTCGGGTGCAATAGTGCTTTAGGTGCACTTTATACCAAAATAAAGCGATAAGGGCGCACCACATATACTAAAGTAAACTAAAAGAATCACGAAACTTTAATTGTTGATTTAAATTCAAGAGCATCCTAAAGTCATTAACTATAATTGACGCTTCGAAGAATAGTCCACAGGCATTACCTATTGTATTTGGAATGACTACTAAAGTTCTTACTCCAGCTAGGTAAAGGGGAGCTGCTCGACAGCAGAGCTTCCTAGTTAAAACACCAACGGTCTGTTTATAAATGAACTTCTAATTGAATTTTCCTATTCGACTTGTACAATAAAATTAATACTTAAGCTTAGTACTAAGGTCCGCGCTAAACTAAATTTTATATGGAATTTTAGCGCGCTAAGAACTATTGGCGAAAATTTATCCTGAATTTTTGAGATAGCAGTACTAATGTAAAGGCGCTAAATTTAGCTTTTGGGTTTTGATTAGAGATGGCACTACCAGTAAGTTTCCAAAAAAAATTTGCTTGAATTTATCCGCCCGAGCTGTTCTTTAGCGTGCTAAAAATATTTATTGCCCAAGTTCTGAGATTTTGTAAATTTATTGACTGGATTTTCGTAGTTAACGTAGTTTTGTATGTCTTTGATGAATTGGATTTCTTCTCGTAGGCATATTTCCAATATCCTTGTAAATTTTTTTTTTATTGTAAACATTATAGATATTATTTTTATATTTTTAATATTTTCAAATAATTTTAACTACCTATTTTTAGAAATATTATTACCGCGCTTTGTATTTCCGTAAAAAAAACAAATTCTTCTTCTTCATGTTTTTAATATATTTTTCCTCTGAGTCTCCATTATCATATTTTAGCTGCTAAAGAACGACTCGATATTGGAGACTCGCTAAAATTTCGTTTAGTACTAGGCTTAGTACTAGGCTTTATCCAATAATCCAATCCAATTCAATATTTATTTCGAAAATATGCATTGTACATTTTTGTGATTTGGGTCTGCGTCACTTCAAAGTATTGCAAGATATTGCAAGTGGACATATTACAAAATAATTCCGACGAACTTGACAATAAGACTCTAAAGTAAGTGTGCATGTTTGACTAACGCACAGTCACCTACTAACCTACATTCATACAACTTTAGGCCCGACATGAACAGACATGAGAGATGCATTGTTTAGCACTGTGATACTCTGAACATATTTTATTAACAACGTTTATTTCAATTATTTATTTCAATGTTCAGAATAGATCATTAAAGCCCATGGAAGAAAGACCTTTGAAAATATATGCGGAATGTAGTAACTGGGGCGTAGTTGACCAAAGTGCATGAAAATGGCCCGAGTAACAATTTTTCCAATTTTTGGTGACTGAAGGTGATGGATAATTTTATAAAGGGTATATAATTGTTACTCAATTACATAAGAATTTGAGTAGTTATATAAGTGTTTTATAATATCCAATTGGTGACGTAATTAAATTAGTTTTTTTTAAGGTTACTAATGGTTATTGCGGAAGTAAGTTACTGAAGGTTTTATAAGTTGGTGATAGAGACGTTTCAATCACCGGCTGATATAACTTAAAGTAACCATTACTAGAAGGTACAAAAAAAGAAGTTTTATAATTGTTTTCATTACCACGTTATATAACTTATTAGTAATAAGTGTTCATCGACGTATCCGTAGTTACCCTCATATAACTCGACAACATTCAGTAATTTAGGTGACTTTAATAAAAATTGGAAACTTTCAGTAACACATATACCCACTATAAAATATCGTAAAATTTTTTGGTGGCCCTTTAATAACTACCCTGATCGCTATAAAAAGAAATTACTTTTAGTGTCGAATGGAGCCATTATAAAACTGTTTTTATTTATATAACACAATATAACCAAAGAGTATATAATAACACTAGCGTCTGATTTTGGTCACTTTAAGATATATAACATTACCAAAGGTTACATATTATGACTAAAGGATATATAAGGACCATTGTCAAGGAATGGTAGTTCCCGTAGTTTATAAAATATTTCTAGAAGCTTTATAAGGGTCATTCAGTTTATATAATATAGCCAGAGTTTATATAAAAGTACTTGAAGTTTTATAATGGTAAAATGGTCATTTAAGTACAAGCCGCCATTTTTTTTATCTGTGCATAGCAGATAAAAAATAAAATGTCCGTTAAGCCAATTTTTTAAATTGCAGATGTATGGCTTCCGTTTTATTTTTATATAAAGAAAATACATGATTCTAGGTATATATCAATTCTAAATTATGCAATGTTACTTCTATGAATCAATATTACCTAAGTGAAAATTTTAAATTTCGAAATATTTAATAAAAATTAATAAATATTGCTTACTTTTGGATCGGTCTGTATTTTTTAGATGATATTCACAGTAAAATTTTAATTGCAGCTGAATTTTAGAATAACTTAAAGATGCTTAATTAACAAATACAGAAGAATACACTTTTCGACAGCTACTATTCTTGGCTATTTAATAAGCCAACAGTAACCAAAATCTATAGGGTGGTTCAAAAGTTATACTCATTTATTCCCATCAGGGTTCACGAATATTGGCGAAATCTTCAACTGGCCACAACTCCTAAAAGAAGGTTTCTAGGGTTGGGGCGGGGGTTATGTGGAACAATTCTTTGATCAGCTTACCTCAAGGAATCGCGTGGTATACCGGAAGGTATCTTGATCAGAATAACCCTGTATATGTCGAGAAATTGTAATATAAAAAAAATGTCGAAATTCTATGTCAAGATAGGTTTCGTAAATATTTGCATTATATTGTTTTATAAAGGTAACGAAAAGTAATTTCAATCACTAAAAGTAGTCAGTCTGAGAAAATTCCAAGCATTATGAAAACGTTACAACAAAGTTTTTAAGGGTAACCGAAACATTACTGCTACCACTTCTATGACCAAAATAAATTAATCCAGATCAGCATGGGTTATATAAGGGTTATATAAGAAGTTCTATTAAGGTAACCAGAATATTTTTGTTACTGATTTTATAAAACGTTTAGTTATATAACGTTACCTAAATGAAGTCACGGTAACCTTTATATAATCCTCTATTTAAGCTCTATAATGGGTTTATAGTGGTTACAAGGAGGTTTCGACTACTAGTCTATATAACTAAAGTCATATAATTTGGTAGTGGAAACCTTACGGTTACTACTATATAAGAAAATTGATTCTCGGGGGGTTTTCCGGTGGCAAAATCGTCCCGAGAAGATTTTCTGAATCGGAAAAAATGTACACCATCCGATAGTACTTGGCAAGACCTTTATATACAACATGCCGTATTGGAACCACCCATCCCAGTCGGGGTTTCCTACCGCCCACCCTAAAAGTATGCAGAGGTACATTTTCTTCTTCGAATTGTAGCTGGTAATGAGCTGAGGCGAAAAGTGAAACCCGTTTTCCGATCGGACATAGCCTTACCGAATTAGAGCCAATCTAAGGAGCGCAAAATATGTTTAGTACCACAGTTCGAATAAAAAAGTGGCGTGTAGTATTTAAGCCTCCAGGTATAGGAGTGTAGGTGCTCAAACTTCTTCTCAGGACCTCAGGAATTCGATTCTGTACTAGATTTTCCAAAATATACTAAATCAAACTTTGACACCCCCCCCCCCCACGCTTTCCCACGTTTAATTGAAATAAAAATTGTTAATAAAATTTATTAAGAGTATCATCGTTTAAAACATCTATCATTTCTGGAGGTGTTGGGCCTAAAATCAGCATTCCCATTTACGGAATACAAAATGAATTCTAGCCAAACTTTATTTCAAAAAAAGAACACAGACATTGGCAAAACTATTCGGATAGTGCTATTTTCATGGAAGACCGAAATAAATCAATATAAACTGTTATAGTTTAATGTTTTTTTTTCAACTCACCCCCAATAACAATTAGAAAAAAAACAAAAATATTTCATATCCTTTGACTGTCGAAATAATATTCTGAATTATTTCCTACGTCACGTCGTTTTCGAAAAAAAAAACGGCTATGGTAGACAAACGGACGCACGAGCGACCTTATCAAGATTTTGTTTTTTCTTTTGTTGTATAGAACGCTAAAAATAAAGCACAACAAAAAGCAACAAGCTGCTACAACAAACGTGATAAAGTCATACGTAAAATCAAGGGTAAAATTAAAATCCGTAGGTAAATTTTCTACAAAAATCACGGGATATCGGTTCGGTTAAAATCGTCGTAATTCCTTATCTTCTTTCGTTTACGCAAACTATCTACAGTTTGACTTTGAATGAAAAAAGGGGGTGGGCGGCAAGGAGGGTTGAAGTTAAAAGAAGGGATGTTAGGCCGATGGGGTTGGGAAAAGTTTACTCGACTTTTTAAAATTACTAATTCGAAAGTGACAAAGATATTTACTTTGAGACAATATGAAAATCTGACAGGCAATTTAATTCTACTGCATATGAGCAGAGAAATTGAAACGGCATGTACCGAGATAGTGTCAGTTCCTTAGAATATATATAGCAGACGGAAATTGTCAAATTTCTTTATATGGCTTGTGTAGTTATTTAAAGGGAAGAATAGTGACAGCACTAAAATGTTTTTCCTGTGGAGAAGAACTTTCAAGTTGTGATAAGTTGCTGCGATATTCAAGTCTTCTGGGGATTGGATATCAGATATTTTTGGATATTTTTCAATAGTGGAGACTTTTTTTTGTTATTTATTAAATTCACAAAAAACAAAAATTATCGTATTGAATTCAATATAAATAGAGCAGCAAACTAAAACCGTTTTTTTAATCGATTAAAAATTCCTTTCCCTTTACGGACTTTTCAGTTATATAACCCTGTACTGAAATACAACCAGAATTTATTACGCGAAATCTGTCTTATCACCACTCTTATTTTCTATAAGGTCTAAAGTCAGTTCCTAGATTAAAGCCGAAAATCAAAATTTTAATGGAGAAATTTTGAGTGTTTGTTTCGATCAGTAGTATACAGGGTGATCTCATCAGGACAAGAATTTATACGATTAAACTTCCTTCTGCCTGCCTACACTACAGAGTGAAATTAGATACCCAAAACAGTTGGTAGTAGACATATAAAAATTAATTTAAATATCAATTTCACTATTTTACATATTATTTTTAATTACTCTCTTAACTATCTTGAGAGGGCCTAATTATATACAATTTGACCATAAATTTTCCTTTTCGCATGCACTTTCTTTATCTCCCTTTTCTTTCCTTTTTTCATTCCTTTTTTCATTCCTTTTTTTTTTTTTAATTTGACACTTATGCATATTTATATTAATTATATAAAAATTTAAAGTACTAATTACGATTGATGAGAATCTCCCACATAAAATTCATTCTAATAAACATAGTTTCTATAAAATCCAATGTTCACCATAAGTATGATGAACATTTTAATTACTTCTCTGCCAGACTTCATTATGGCGCAAAATATTGACGACAATTCCTTCAGTGACATGCGACTTGACCTATCAACCATTAAATGCAGTACAACGTACTTACATACCTACATACATACATACATAAACACATACACAAATTTTTGGATTTACGACCGTATTTGTGTTCTCTGTTATTAGTAATCCTAAAAAGCAGTGAGCAATTTGGATTGTAAGTTTCTGTTGACGTCGTTTTTACAATGGCATCCAAGTAATTTTTCCCCAATTGCATAATAATGCTGCGCTGCTACCTCGCTACCAGTATGTCTTGACGAATTGACCCTTTCAGGATAATTATCAGAGCATGGTATGTAAGTATCCAGATGGGAATTAATCGAATAAACCCGTCTCCCAACTCTGGGCAATTACTGTTGATTGATGTTTTCAAAACTTTGAAGGGGACTCTTTGCATCTAGATGGAGGCACTTAGCTTTCTCTCGAACGACATTGGCATGACCTTTACAGCATGAAGTTGAGAAGGTTTATTTCCTTCTGACTTATATAGAAGTGCTCGTTTCACGTTCCAGGGTGCAATATCCTCTGGCATGTACAGAAGGAGGAGCTGTTTATGATCTACCTTATGGCGGTACGTAATAGACAAGCATATAAGTCAGAACCAAATGGCGGTATCTTGTCACTTGTTCTATATTCGCATTTCATGGCAGTCATAGTAAAGTGAGTGCCACTTGCCGAGATATTTAGAGGAGAACTTTATTAGGCCCATAGAAGTGGATTAATAGCGCCAGTTCCTGATAGTACTGTATCAACGTACGTATTATATATACATACATAAATTCGAGTCTGTATACTCGACATACGCTTATGCACACAAATTCTTTGTAATACCACTGTTGATACCACTATTGGGTATCACTTCCTGTGAGAGCCCAGGATAAGACCGTCTTCTGTTCTCTACAGAATTAGTTTACACGAAACTTTTGCGGGGGTGAATGTATAAAGCCACAACATTAAATCCCAGCTAAGCAACAAGTCTAGTATATCTCCATCTATACTTAAATACATACAGACAGACATATATACATACCTAAGGCCATAGCTCCTCGACTAAAAGGACGTTATCCTGCAACAGCGTTCTGAATTCTGTTTACGTTTGGAGTAAAAGTTTTGTAATGCTTGCGATTTACTCGACACTTTGAAATTCATAAGGAAAGGAAAAGCGAGGGCGATGTTGAAAAAATCTACGTGGATTAACTCCCGTTATTAGATAGATGAGTTACTTTGGCTTCAGAATTTAAATATATAAGAGCCGCAAATCTGATGCAAATGATTCAGAAAGTAGTCGGTTTCTTAGATCCTGTAGAGTTGAGTTTTTTGTTTTTTGTTTCTGTTGAAACTCAGATAGAAACTTGATCTTTCTCATTATATTAATAAATTGGAGGACGAATATTACTTTTGTTTTGTTGTTCATAAGATATTAAGCAATGTTACAGCAAAACTCACTTACACTTATTTTCTGTTCTTAGAACTGAGAGTTATATTTAGAGCGACCTGAGATTGGTGTCATTAATACGCTGGAAGTAAAAGTTCGATTGAAGGTTGATGTAAGTTTGTCATCACAATTTAACAGGAGTAGAATTGGAGCATTTTCTATGTGATCTACGAATTTCTATATGCGATTTCTAAAAAAAAAACGACTCAAGCCTTAACCTTTGCTTATATTTCGGGAGGATGGCAAAAAAGTTCTCCATATAACTGATGTAAACATTTTTCTTATGAAATATTATAGCCTTGAATGTTTTTATGCTGTTTACAAATATTTGATGTCTTTTCATAATTCCCGATGGAATGAACTGATATAAATAGTATCGCTCTTCCGTTTTTTTTTTTTTTACTTCATTAAAGACAAGATAACTTCTGTTTGAATTTGTGGAAATTTTTGCATTCTGCGTATTTATAGTGTGCCTCCAGTACTAAGACAGCTGAATCCCAAGCGAGAGATTAATTCATATAACATCTTGCGGCCCGTTAAAGGCATGTTAGCATTATTCCCTTACTATTAATCGTTTGTTGTTGATAAATTAGCAATTTATCATAGAATTTGAGTTATTTGTCTGTAATTATCTGCTGACGATAATTATGTCCTTCCGGGAAAAATGTTTATATATTTCTTGCCTTTTTACCAACTTTCGCTCATTTATTACTTGAGATATCTCTCATTAGCTCTTTTTGGTCAGCTATTTTGAGGATTATTTTGGAGATGTATGCTGATTGAAATTTGACTTATATTATCTAAGCTGGTTATATCTTACCGATGTGCTGGAGTTTGGTTCTGCGCAACTTAAAAGACTTACGGAGTATGATGTCGGTTCTGTTTTTCCTCCTCCTAAAAGTTAGCTAAGATTATTTCCATCCCAATCGAATGCCACCGAATACCGACCTATTGTGACACTATCGTCCTTGTCCAAGGTTCTGGAAAAACTCCTTCGTTTGCAAATTGTAGATTATTGTGAATATCACAACTATTTGAATAAGTTTCAGTCTGGTTTCCGGTGCAAGCACAGCTGTACAACTGCTTTACTGAAGGTTACTGATGACTTTCATTTGGCATTAGATAGTGACATGTTGTCATTTTGTTGGTCTTTTCAAAAGCATTTGATTCATTAATAACTAATTTTAATTTTTCAAGTTCGACATCTAATTTCATTCAGTTATATCTTTTGGTCGCAGTCAGCAAGTCACTTATAATATAATGGAAATTCCTCAACGTTTTTACCAAACACTTGTGGGGTACCTCAAGGCTCGATACTGGGTCCACTATTATTTTCACTATTTGTAAATAGTCTGCCGAATGCTATTATCAATGTTCAATAACACCTATATACTGATGACTTACAAATTTACGTATCAAGGCCAGTTGGCTTAATTGGCTTGTTTGTTTTTGAATATTAATTTAAAATTTATAATTGAAAAATGCTGGTCCCTTATTATGTTATGGAGCAAGTTTTTTAAATTTTTATCACTTATATTAGTTTCGTTAACTTTGTCGAATTGGCATCGAGGAGAAAAAGAATTTGTATTAAGGAGATCTTTGAAGAGTTTGAGCAGGAGTTACATGGATTTAATACCCAACTTGGATATCTCCGAGTTTGAACTGCGTGCAGCTATTCTAAAAGAACAACTCACGAAAATTTCACCGCGGAAACTAATTAGATCTGAATGCTGAATAGTATTGACATTGTTGTAAGTAGAGAGCGCTACTATTAGGAAGCATTAACAATTTTATTAAAAACATTAGATACACTGTAAAAAAAACTATTAGGACTATTGTCTAAAATGTAGGGAATACTCCCTAAAATTTAGGGGGAAAAACCTATATATTAGGGTATATTCCCTAAAATGTAGGGAAAAATATAGGGAATATGTCCATACATTTTAGGGAATATTCCTTACATTTCAGGGACTATTCCCATATCTTATCGAAAAACACCTAAGCTTTGTGGCAACAATTTGTGCAAATTTTTTACTGTGCATTTATCACAATGATCATCCAGACAAATGCTGTCTTGGGCGTTTAGAATGCGAGTATCCATTGTTGGTGCAATTGTTTTAGAAACATGCGATGCCATTTCGGAAGAACTCTCTGAAATTTACTTGACTGTACCAAATGAAGATGAATGGCGAAAAATTGCCACAGATTTCTATCCTATGTCGGGGATGCCAATTTGTGTCGGAGCTATTGTTGGAAAGCATGTGAAAATTGTTTGTCCACTGAATTCACGATCGTTGTATTATAATTATAAGCACTATCACAGCATCGTTCTTCTTGCAGTATATGACAGCAACTACTGCTTCACTGTTGTTGATATCGGTGCTTATGGCAGCCAGAGCGATGGCGGAATATTTTCCAAAAGTATATTTGGCAAAAAAATTGTTGTGTGGAAGTCTTCAGTTGCCAGGAGAGTCCGAATTTCCAAATTCAAACATAAAAATCCCATATTATTTTCTAGCTGATGCCGCCTTCCCTCTAAAAAACAATATAATGAGGCCTTATTCAAGTAAAACTCCCTGCAGACAAAGATACTTTTAATAAAACTCTTTCCAGTGCACGTAGGATGATAGAAACTACCTTTGGGATATTAGCCTCGAAGTGGAAAGTGTTGTTCACAACAATCAACTGTTTCCCAGAAAATGCGGAGAAAATAATAAAGGCAGTAGTTGTTTTGGCCGATAGTGCCCTGCAGATTATATCGATCACTTCGAAGGAGGAAACTTAGTCGAAAGACTCTGGCGTCATCGTGACAGAATGATCTTACAGTAAAGCAAACTTTACACTAATTTCAATGCTCCACGTACAGCCTTCAATTTCAGACACACATTGAAAAATTATATAATCTCACAAAAATACGTTTGAATTTACATCCTTTCAACTTAGGTGACGAATCCAGTTTCCAGTTCCTTTTTTTCAATTTATTTTATAAATAAAATACATATTTGATTAACGGATCATATTTTAGTGTTTCATTATTAAATTTCTTCATTCTTTCCATCTAAATAATCTAAAAAACTAGAATTTTCGATTCACTAAAAAAATAAATGTTGTGGTCGTACTCGTAGACAACCTTATTTTGTAAGGCTGTGTTTAAAGTTCAAGAAATTCTGGCTTTTAGTGCACTTATCAATTTCGCACAATACTATTTCTTATGAAAATAAAACACTGAAATAACATAGTAATTCAAAATTTTATTTTTATCAATATCACAAAATGAATCAAGTTCCTTAAGAGTGGACTTCAGTCTTAGATATAGACTAGCATAGAAAAGCGTTTATTAAAGAACCTCAGTTTACGCTACGTTACAACGTCAGGTACATCGACTGAGTGAAAGATGGCTTCGCAACGTGTGACTGTTTGGAGCGGTTTATGGTCCCGCGGGGTCATTGGACCTTACTTTTTCGAAAATGATGCTGGAGCAACAGTTACGGTGAATGGATTGCCTATCGACAAATGATTAATGATATTTTATGGCCGGAATTGGATGGTATTGATCTGGACAACGTTTATTTTCAACAAGACGGCGCTACGTGCCATACAAGCAACGAAACCATTGATCTTTTACGGGAATAGTTTCCGGACCGTGTTATCTCTCGAAGAGGTTATCACAATTGGCCACCGAGATCTTGTGACTTAACACCTTGCGACTTCTTCCTTTGGGTCCAAGTGAAAGAGAAGGTCTACACCAACAGCCCAGCGTCGATTCAAGACCTCAAAGATGGAATTCGTGAGGCTATCGAGGACATAGGGCAGCCACTTTGCGATTTTGTTATGGAAAATTTCATGAAAAGGATATGGTCCTGTAGGCGTGGTCGTGGTGGTCATTTGGCTGATATTATTTTCCATTATTAACGGCATACCTTCCTCTTTATAATGAAAATGGCATTTTTCTTTGAATATCAAAATACCACCTCTTATTGGAAAACCCTTTATTTTAATAGTTGGATAATTATTTATTAATTATAGTCGCCTTTGAAATTCATTTTTATCATTAACATATACACACATTGTAAAGAGATTTGTATATCAATTGTGTATGCTAATGAAGAATTATTATTATTATTATACTGCCTCCATAATGACTTAATTTTTATACCCTAGATGAAATCATAGGGTATACTGGGATTGTCATTCCGTTTGTAACACATAAAAATAATGATGGTACAGCAAAATGGGTTGAACACCCACGTAAAAAGATTAGGAGAATGGACATTGGATCCAAGACTGGAATGAGCTTTAGTGTTGACCCGGATGAGTTCAGTAACTATCTTCATTCTGCATCTACTGCTAGTTCTCATGGTCCTAAACATGATTACTCTCCTAATACTGACCTTAATGCTACAAGTCTGATTGATTAAGATAGCTTTGCTTTTAGAAATGTTGGTGAGGAGGAGGTTCTTTGTGCTATATCGCGAATCAAGTCCAATTCTCATGGGCATAATGGTGTTCCTATCAAATTCATAAAACTTATCTTGCTCAATTGTTTAACAAGTTCATCACATGCTCATACTTTCCTATCTAATGGAAGCTTGGCCTCATCAGTCCAATTCCAAAGACATCCTCTCCGATTACAGTAGGTGATTGGGGGCCCATCACTGAGTTACCCTCGATCTCGAAAGCATTTGAATCACTAATAACTAACCAAATTATAGAGCACATAAGTTTAAATGACTCCGTCTTGTTATATCAGCCTGGGTTCAGACAAAAGCACTCCACCTGTTCTATTCTCACATCAGTGGTCTAAGCTTCGGGGTTAGTTGTGCTTCTCTTCTTCTGCATGTAATTGGATCTCTTCCTATTTGAGTGATGCAGACGGTGTTGTTCAACGAGAGAATGTCTTCCTCTAAGCAGGTTTTATCTGGAGTATCGCAGAGAGCGGTGTTAGCCTATCTTTTATTCACACTGTTTATCAACGCTATCTCATTGGAATTACATGGCGTTCACTTTCATCTCTATGCGGACGACATACAAAATTATGCTGGCGCCCCAAGGAGTAGCCTTGCATCTCTGATTTCTGATATTAATCTTATCTTGTCCAAAGTTTCTGATTTGTGTAATGTAAATGTGCTCAATCTAAACCCGGTGAAAACACAAGCTATTATATATTCAAGCGGGTATGACAGTGTTCCGTCAGCTGCCCTCCCTCCTATTTCTCTTCTTGTTCAAGATATATCGTTTTCCCCCTGATCCAATGAAGAATATTGAATTATATTTGGACTAGAGATTCACATGGGGCTCTCAAATTAATCGTATTTGCTCTCGGGTCTATTTTGGTCTGCGGTCGCTAAATTCTGTAACGGTTTTTATCCCTGAAGAGATTCGAGCTGGAAATGTCCGAGTTCTGATTCTTCATCATTTTCTTTTTGCAAATGTTACCGTTTTGCCCCTTCCTGTAAATGCACTTTCAAAATTATCTCGGGCCCTTAACGCCTATGTGAAAGATGTTTACAAGTTAAATAAGCAGACACATATATCGGTTCTAGCTGAGGAATTTCTCTCTTGCTCACTTCCCACGTTCCTTGAATTCATATTGGAAAATAATTTTAATGGACAGATCAGGGATCATTCTTCGTAGATTGTGGACTCAGTTTGGTGGAAGATGCAAGCAGATGGAATTCTCTCTTTAATAGACTTTAATAGACTCTAGTCAAAGTTTACCTAATTACGTATTATTAGGTAAACTTTGCTCTAGTTGCACCAGGCGCGTATACAGGAGGGTGGTCGCATGGGTCATGACCCCCCCACGGGCCACCTAACCTTCGCGGTGAATGGAATATGGCGCTGGACTGTTGAGCGAGCTGTAAAATTCTAACAGGACGATTTTAGTAGGATACGGTTTATTTGTCTTCTTATAAGTTGTAATAGTGGATTGGGTATAATAGTCATTTGCTCGTAGCTTTTCGTCTTTTAAACGTATACAAATTTTTTAGAATTTTCTTGCATTTTTATATAATGTCCAAAATTCATCTATCATCACAGGATAGTAAGTAATTTTGGAATGCATATTTATTTTAGTATTTGATTTTTTAGTAAATGGCACTTAATGATAGCAGCCCAGCTACGAAGACGCTTTTATATTTTTGTTCCGCCGATTAAAAAGTTTAAAAAGTGTTATTATTTCTTAAAAATTGGTTAGCGATCATAATTTTTTACCTATCTGATTTTCCGACGGTAGACAGCAGCGGGAAATTCGCTGTCAAAACAGGTAGTCGAAAAATTGGGAGTAAAATTGCAACGACAGGCAGTGAGCGGCGATTGAGAAAGAAGAAGATACTGAAATTTAATTTGTTATTAGTTTTGAGCGTTTTGAAAGGGATTTTTATCGAGAATGTTTTGTATTAATTTGAACGAATTGCAATGGACCAAAGTGTGGAAAGGAAAAATTTAAAATACGGAAATTAACTAAATTAAAATCAAACTGAATGCCAAAAATATCACAACTTTACAACTTTGTATTTAAACGCCTCGGAATATCCATCCAAACCATGTTTTTTTTTGTAAACTCGTACATACTGGTTTTCTTGTATATATCATAAATTATTTTATGATTTCACCAAATTTCATCAAAATTCATTGTTTTAAAATCGCCGCGATGTTCTACAACCTTGACAAAAATAAATGCCGCAACAAGTTCATTCGTCTGAACTTGATCAGTCCGGACGGCAACTTCGTCGACCGTCGTAATTTGGGCATTCGTATAAGACGCTATGCATTTTTTCGTCGTTTGCCGTTACCCGTCGCAATTGCATTTAACTTACTTGACTTAACAAATTTTCTTGTACGGTTCTTCCAGTGGAACCCTAGTTATGCAATCAATGTCTAGCCACCCGTTGATTTTTCATAGCGACAATGATTCAAGCCTGAGTTGTTGGTAGGGAAGCATTAAATTTTCCTTAGGGTTTGTGCATAACAAGGCGAGGCGATGCGAGGCTAGGCAGTTGGGTGAGGCGAGGTGTAGATACATCTCGAGGTGTAGTGTTCACAACAAGTCGTTCAGTTTCTTGGTAAATCGTGAAGTGAGAGCATAAATTATGTCATCAAATTCAGAAGAAGAAATTTGGTCTTCGGCAAGTAGTGCAACTACATGGCATTTTTTTTTTTCCCTCTTTTGCTTGCCACTCCATAAAGACGAAATATTTGGAATTTGGCGAATTCATCATTCATGTGAATTTTTTTAGGACTGATCCTGACAGATTCTTCCAATTTATGAGAATGTTTAAAAATCCCTTCGATTATATCACAGAAAAAACCTATAAGAATATGCCAGCTATCAAAATTAGTGCGCGAAAAATTAAAAATTTCATTCTCGAGCGATTTACCTCGAGGTGTCTCGCCACATCGCTCGCTGCCACAGCATTTTTATGAACACTCTCATAGTACAGCGTGCAATCATTTTATTTCTTTAACTCTTGATGTAGCCTCGCCTCGCCTCGCCACGCCCAACTTCGCCACATTGTGCAAGTACCTATAATAATATAATTGCAAATTGTTCTTAAGAATTTGAATGAATAACTATTCACCGACAATGGTCCCAACGAATTGGTGGATTGATTCTGGTGGTTCACTCTTTCGGACAAGCATTCAGTTTTCTTAGAAAGATCTGAACAATTTTCTTTAGATTTTTCATGCACAGTTGGCGGCGGACAATGGTTCCAAAAAGTTATATTGGTTCAGTTGTCTTGGTTGATTTGGGTCGCTAAAGATATTTATGAGCATTGGCAAGCATACATTTTGTTCTTAAAAATTTTATTGAACATTTTTCTTTCGAATTTTTATACACTATTTGTTGCTGAAAACGAGTATGGATGCCACTAAAATTGATTCTACAATTTTTCTTCACAATTCTTACGGCAAGACTATAAAAACAAAAACCATTCGCTTTCCTTTTCCTGCGGTAGTTGCTGCTGCTTTGCTTGTACTTTCGTATTAATTGAAGTAGTGTTATTTAATTTAACCTCACGTTTACTTTTAAGTTATAGTTAACTATGTAGGTAGGAATAGTACCGAAAGTGGAAAGCAGATCAGTTAAGTTCTCATCAAAAGAAATAGTCAGTAACATATAATGCACTCCTACTCCTATTACTCTAAATGTGAATCAAGGTGCAACCTCTCACTCTCAGTCATTTACTTCAGCCGTGACAGAATCGGTTGCATCACATCTATTTCTACAATCTTTGCACGAGAAACACTATCTTGATATGAGTCCTTAATGTCTGTCCACTTTAAGATCGACATTGATGTGGATAATATTATCGACAGGTTTTCCAAATCAAACCGAAAATTTGATTTTGTCATATCTAACTTAAATATAATACAAAAAATTTAAAAGCAACTACTTCCGACTTTTTCCTCCCCCCTCGAACATTTTTGTAGTGACTCCCCCCACCACAACCTGCAGGCCTGTATACGCGCCTAAGTTGCACGTTGCTATTGTTTTCCCCCAGCCCCCTAATTTGTGTTCTATTGGAATTTCGAGATTGTAATTTGAAGGCTCTCTGAGGCTGTGCAGTATTCAGTCTGTGCAATATTAGTTCTGTTTTTTTTTTCTTGATGGAGTGTGACTCTTTAGTAACTAATTTTTAAAGTATTTGATTGGTTTAATACCTAATCAGTTGTCATATTTCGAACGTCCTCATTTATCTGTGTGAACACTAAGGCTGATTTGCATTTATGACGGTATTATTATCGAAATTTGTTTAGTATTGAATGAATGAGATGCCGAGGTTATATGTTTTAGGTTTAAACTGTTATTAGCATTTATCTCTCATTTTTTTTTATTTTGCTACAGTATCTGCTTATAATTAAGTAACCATTGTCGATCTATGTACCCACCGTTTATGGACGTGGCATTGGCCAGGGTCATTCAATAAAGCACTTTTTTTATTGTATTGTATAACATCAACAATTATTTTGATTTTTGCATGTCCATCTGTCCATCCGTCCGTCCATTTGTACGCACGCTAACTCGAGAACGCGTGCAATTAGAGAGATGGAATTTTGCACACGCGCTTTAAAAAAAAAAGCTAAATTAAGTTCGAAAATGAGATAAATCGGGCAACTGCTCCTTGGGGTTGCCATACAAAAATTTCATTTTTCAATATATATTAGAACGCGCGCTATCGTAGAGAACTTATATTTATGTACAGCGTTTTCATTAGAATAGTAAACATAATTTCAAAAATGAACTATAAATCTGCAAATTTATGTTTTTTACGTTTGCTATTAAAATGATCAGTTGTAGACGTTTTTATTGTACTGAAATATCCTTCAGAATATTAAATCCTATAAAATTTGTTGTAATCATTTTTACTGTCCGACGAACCGTTCTAGAAATAAATGCGAAAAGCTACTACTACAATCAAACTTGCACAGAGAGTTTACCATACGAAATTATCTATGGGCATTCATCTAGGGTATCGTAAGAATTCGTCTTACATCAATTCCAGCTTTTTTACTTGTTAAATAAATGGAGTCAAATGTTTAGTATTCACACAAATCAAGTCCATCAATACAAATGAAGTCCATTTGCAACATTTTGCTTAATTTTAAAATTCAACAAATTTTACTCCATTTAGTGAAATTGCGGGATAAGAGCGACCTACCATCATTAAAATGAGCTGACTTTTATTATAAAGTGGAAACATTTTCCAATAGAGTCAGCACTGACAGTCAACAGATGATCATGAAATACCTTTTCATTTTGGTCTATTTAAACACAAAAAAAAAACAATCTCTGCGAAATGCTTTGCAACTACAGCAAATACCGGTAAATTTCCTTGATAGCATTTCATTAAATTATTGAACTTTGCCATGATCTTTACTCACAGCGAAAAACAGTCAATGAAATTCCAAATGAAATGATTTTCGTCCAAATCTGTCACTTCTTCATTTCCTTGAAATGGCTTAATTTCAAATTAAATCATTATGGAGACAGTATAGGGTATTAGGGTCTCATTGAATGTCGATTAGATTCTATCACTAACTAACAATCAACACTTTATCTTCACTATTAAATGTCACAGGAGTAGAGGCTAGAAATTTCCTGTTCTTGAAATGACGATTTGAAGTTCTTTACCTTAACCTTTACCTTAACTAAAACGCCATACATATTTATGTCTCAATCAAAATTTCAAATGCTAAGAAATATAGAAAAAAAGTCGATCTGATGTTTACTTATCATAAAAAGATAAAAAAAAAATCGATTGTTTAGCTAAAAAAATATTTCATTAAAGCTTGAGGTAAATTCCTTTAAGAGCACACACACAAACTCTTGTATTAGGCATTTCATCATGTTTTGAACTCTGAACAAAAATAAAATTTATCCTCTTTGGGTTGCCCCGCACATATTTCATCTTGACTTTCACAAGGAGTTAAAATATTTTCAAAATTGTTATTTCTGCTCGTCCCTGAACCAAAAAACCCTCAATCGATTTCTAATGTGCTTATAGGCTCTTTACCAGCAGTGAGTCAATATTTTCGTTTAATAGGTTTTCGGTAAAAACGCCGTCAGCAGCTGCTAATATGACGATCTCATAGCTTTTATCTTTGGTGGTGTGTACATTTTGAATTTATATTTTCGCAAGCAAAAGACATCTAGAAGAGCTTTGCAACATCCCTTTGAAGTGATGTTTAACCCAATTAAATTAAATTTGAAAGTTTCAAATTGAATTCTAGGCGAATGTTCTTCATTCAATTATACGGGAATTTTCTAAGACGCGACAGAACTTTCTACTTAATGTTGTTGTGTTTGTTGTTAACTTTATGTTTAGTTGAATGGTTCGCTTTGTATGTACATATACCTATCCCACACGATGCATTAGCAAACTCCAGACAGTAAAAATCATAAAAACAAAAACATTAAGGAATATTCATTGGTTAGATAGGTATCAATTATGAGTATTGTTTTCTGGACGACTTTGTAGTAAAATTGTTCCTGACGATCATTTCTGGGCTGTTGTTTCTCTCCTAATGATCAGTTTCTAGATCAACTCTACTGATTTTTTTTTATATAGCCTGCGTGATTGGGACTAAATTTTATGAAGAGTTCTGTATTAATCTTCAACCGTAGAGTTTCTTGATTGCCGTCGTGATACCCAAAAATTTTATTCTATTCTTAGAAAATTTAATTGGACTATTTAAATTACAAGGAACGCTCGGACGGCAATTAATGAAATTTGTTTCAATTTAATTGAAAAAAAAAAAATCTAATTCTTTTCATATCTCAATCACAACTGAATATCTAAAGCTACAAAAAATGTGACAGCTCTATACTGTCGAAAATTTCCTATTCGCCAGGTATTTTATGAAAACTGAAATTCCCTGTTGAGGAGTGTAGACGGTGTTGTTGCAACCTGATCCCTATGAAATTACCGCTTCTATGTTGGAAAGTAAATTATTCGTTTTAACCCTTAACCACTTACCTCTATATTCTGTCACGTAACCACTTACGTGCGGTCATATTGACCGCTCCAGAGTTATCATTATATTTTACTATAATCAAGTTGAAATTGGAAAGGATGTATGAAAAATCCATAGATAGACACTTTTATTATTTAATAAAACTAGAGAATAACAAAAACTATTTTGCTATGCCATTAAAAATTAATAGTTTTTAGTAGCCTCATATTTTACGTTTATAATTTAACATCTTTTGAAAATGTGAT
Organism: Dioctria rufipes; assembly: GCA_963924295.1. Classification (NCBI taxonomy): domain Eukaryota; kingdom Metazoa; phylum Arthropoda; class Insecta; order Diptera; family Asilidae; genus Dioctria; species Dioctria rufipes. The sequence continues at coordinate 261,076,795 of OZ002741.1, forward strand.
CTATCAAAAACAGGAACTTAGAAATTTTTCTTATTGGGACTAATTTTAATTAAATCAATGAAGTAACTACTTAATAAAATAAAAAACGAGAAAAAAAAACAGAAATGTTAGATGTATCAAAAAAAATTGCAAGTACCAAAAATTTTAATTTTTTCGCGGTAATTGCAGCAATTGCGGCACATCTTTTGCGAACATTCTGCACATATTGGTTTTTTACATACAAAACAGAGGTGAAATGTTTTGCGTTTGTTTTTCATTTTGGGTTGAACAGGTTTTGAAATTTTCCAGCTTGTCAGCCCCGGAACTGCTCAGCATTTCTTCTTCTACTTGAAATATTCGGTCAATGGAACCTTTGAGATTCCGCGGAATGTGTTCATTCGTTCATCATAGATCCATGTGCGGTCGTGTTAGCTATTCTGCCAATTGTTTTATGAACTTGAATCGGCTTCCGGTCCTTTGCATCTGATTACACAGTCCAAAAATCTATAAGAAATTACCATTGGCCATCTTCGAGTCTGACGAGCTGTAGAATAGTTTGAACAACTTTAATCCACTAATTCAACGCCAATCTTCGATTTATTATAGCACATAATGATTTCTGGTTTTTCGCTACTTTCGTCGACTTTTGCTGTATGGTGCATGCTCAAAATCAAAACAACAGCCTTGTTCCTTTTTGGAACATAAGATGACAAAGTCATATCTTTGGTTAAACCGAAAACCGATGTGTCGCCTTCGATAGTCGCTGTTGTTCTGCAGTCAAAGTGAGCCCATCAGAACTTTTGCCTAAATTAATGTAGGCATTGAGAAGGTCACCATTTCTTGCATCTGTTAGGCACATTATTTTCAAGCCGTACTTAGCTGGCTTCTTTGGCATATATATTTTAAATTTGCAGCGACTAACATCTCATCTACACAAGCACACGTATCTATGCTGTAGACTTCTCGGCATTGCTGAATAAACAAAGCAAACAGTTTAGATATAGGAACCGACAGATCAACCTCCCGCCCCTGCTCTCTAGTTTCTGCATCATCAAAACAAATAGCATTCAACAAAACTTCTAATCTGCTTTTACTCATTACGCAATGATATATTTCTCTTCCAGAACATCAGTATTATACCATGAGAAGTATAATGTTCGTGATTTTCTTTGAAGATAGCAGAGTAGAATAAAAGACCAATAAAGGCTTTCAACTCCATGAGATCTAAATTCTGAACATTAGTTTGTTTTTTGTACTGCGGTCTCATCTTCCTTATTTTTTCATTAGTATGCAGAACAACTTTTTCAAGTATCTCATCGGTGAAATAAAGCTTCCAAATATCGAGAAGCGTAGTATCATTAGTAAAAATACCTCGATATGTTAGTTTTACTCCTGGTGCCTGTCAAACAATGCTATGCCGTAGAATTCTCGAACGACTGGTGCAAGGAGTAGAAGACCAACGGAATTGGTTCCTGCCAAAATAGTTCCTACTCGTAGTTTGGCGTTGCACGAGGGGAACCTAATCTTCTGATGAAAAGCTGTCACGCGTAACTGGCGATCTAGCTCGTGGGTGAATAAAAAACGAAGGAATATCACCTTCAGTTTCAAGTGGAGTCAATGCGCGCACGTTGACAGTTGTTGAACGCAAGCGCGTTATTAACCGGGATTTTAGGAAGGTAGATGAACGAACACAAGCGTAGCGACAAACACACGTCGAGATATTCGTGATTAAAAAACCGTTGCGGTCATGCTGACCCCGGGCAAGTGGTTAAGGGTTAACTTATATTTTTGCAGTTTTGATAAAAGTAACTATGACTGTTGACGGAATCAAATGTTTCATTGTACTAGTACCAAAGCTGTTATAAATCATTCTCTACTGAATTGCTTATATCAGTAGATACTTTTTATAAGGATTTGGTGAGAACAAAAACTGGCCTACCATTTCGAAATGACCTTATTATTCAAAACAGACTGAAGAACCTGCAAATTCATTAATTTCTCTAAAATTTTGCTAAGATAACAAAGTAAACTTATTGGCTAATAATAACAGGCTGCACTTGTTGCAGAGCATTTAGCCGGTCGATTTTTCTCCAAATTTGGCGAAACTCAGAAAATTTGAAGCAAGAATTAAAAATATAAACTAAACTGTCAAGTATTATGGGTTGTAACGGCAATCAGTATTTCGTTACCACACATACCATGCCACAGAACTGCAAATAAATCTTCAGAGAAATCTGCTGTGATCGAGTTTCGTATCAGTGATAACGATAACGACAACCGATATCACACTTTGACTGGTTGGACAGCAACAGAGAAATTCTCCTTCGTATAATAAGTGCCTATTCTGCTACGTTTGGAACATACTTGTATAAAATGACTTTGAGAAGCAACAAATAAGATTTGGCTTAGTAATTAATTCTACTGAAGCACTGGCATATCGTCTTCCTAGGCATACCAGCTGACGTGCCTATAAAAGGCAACTAGCAAAACGCCTAAAGGAGTCCATCCAGTCTTTCAAAACAAGAGAGGATATTAAAAATAGACGTTAATTGCATCTAAAAAGCAGTGGCGCCATGATATTATGAGAACTTCCTTCTGAAGCAAAAGGCGAGAAATCGGAATGTCCCCTCGCCTGGTAGAATAACCAACTAATTAAACTCAGGACAAAGTTACGCAGACTATGCAATCAAGCGAAAAGAACATTGGACGGAAGAACGCATTGGTGAAACAGCAGGATAATTAAGCCACATCTATTTGGTGAGACACTGGAAGCTCACACCACTGGAAGTTGCCCCAAAGGGGGAGCACTGCTCTACTGCTGTGGGCCATGGTAGTTGACGACCTTTTAGCTCAAATAAGTAAGCAAGATATTGAGTATTCTTGAAAGTTATGCTAATGACCTTATTATCATTATCGAGGGGAAATATGAAAGCTTGCTTTCTAGAAACTTTTGTTGTTGTGCTGTATACAAGCTATCAATAAACCCCAGAAAACCATGAATTATACCCTTAACCAGAGGAAGGATAATGAGGAATATATCTAGCCCAAATGTCAAAAGATGCTAAATATCTTGGGATAACTCCCGATGATAAACTCAATCGGAATAAACATATCGAGAGGACAGTCCAGAAAAGTACACCAAACTGATACAGGTATTGGCACTCGTTTTCTTTCCAGTGATAGAGGGTAGAAGGGGCATTATTAAGTAGCAATAAATTTGGGTTACATGGAATAAAGTTTTTGAAATAAATAACGGTATTTATGAAATTTGTGTGTAAAAAAGTCACAATTTTGGAATTATTTGAGAATAATTTAAAGATGCTTAATTAAAAACTACAGAGTAATACACTTTTCGATAGCTACTTTTCTTGGCTATTTAATAAGCCAACAGTAACCAAAATCTATACGGTGATTCAAAAGTTATACTCATTTATTCCCATCAGGGTTCACGAATATTGGCGAAATCTTCAACTGGCCACAACTCCTAAAAGAAGGTTTCTGGGTGTGTGGGGGGGGGGGGGTATGCGGAACAATTTTTAGATCAGATTACCTCAAGGAATCGCGTGGTATACCGAAAGGTATCTTGATCTGAATCACCCTTTATATATCTGTACAGATAGCCGCCAAGCATTAGCAAACCTTGACACAAAGATCCATCTAATACTTCAATGGGTATCTGAACATTCCCAAGTGATACGAATTATAACGTGGACTTACTACCCAAAAAAGGAGAATCCATTTTGCTGTATCTTTTACAACACCGTGTAGCTTATCAGTCAAAACTTGATTCAAAGCATAATGGACCAACGATGGACAGTAATTATAGGCATCAGATCACAAAACAGATTCATTAGAGCCTTCTCCAAACAAAACCCTGGATCCTGGTTCTTTTAAGGCTGCCTTGGAATCATTACAGCAATCCTAACTGGACACTGCAAACTAAATAAACAAATGCATCGGATAAATACCACTGCTGTATGTAGGTTTTATCTCGAAGAAGATGAAACATCGAAGCATGTCTCATGCGAATGCAAGTCCATTGCACATTGTAGATTCCAGGCCTTTGGCGCTGACTTCTTACAGCCTGCCGACTTTCATGAAAAAAAAACTGCTCTTCCTAGGAAGAATGAGATTGTTGGATGAATTGTAAAGAAACCGATGCACAATAAGCCCATGAATGGCTTAATCTTCGGAAACTAAATAAATAAAAATCAATTTTTATTTATTTTTTCCCGGACGGGAATCGAGCCTACACTTGTTAGAATCAGTCAATGATGGATAAAGAAGAATTTTTAAGAACTTTTTTATTTTTAATGATTCTAAATCAAATTAATAAATTCGAGAAGAAAAAACAATCCCGGACGAGGCGGTTGTTTTTTCTTCTTGTATTTATTAATTTGATTTAGAATCATTAAAAATAACAAAGTTCTTAAAAATTCTTCTTTATCCAAATATAAATCATTATAAAAAACTGGTCCTTTAGGGATATAATAGCACACGATATATCATCTCCCGCACCTTCCAACAACGACGAACACGAAGCGCACGAAAAAACATTTGTCTAAAGTTGATTGTGAATATGAACCCGCATACATACCTAAGTTATGTAACCCCGTCCCTTAAATGCTGTAGATTGAATTATTTAAACATAGTTCAAGTGAAATTTCTTCACTCAATAATCATCTTACTTTTCAACTATACTTAGGAAAACCCGCAGAATAACATCCTTCCTACATCCTCGTACGCGAAACATTTCATTTTCATTTGCTAATTCAGGATTCATTGAGATAAATTCCGAGTGTCTCAAGAACTTAATTAAATTAAAGGCGCACTTACACTAGCATCACTCGAGCTGGCATTGAAATTCCGCAGAAAGGTGGAAGATAATAGAGTTCGTTAATCATCATTATCTGACATTAGGTGTCTTAAGAATCTATCAATCATGGGAAGTACATGGCAAATGGTTTGCCGTGATTTTAACACGTTGGTAACCGCAATGTCAAACGCTGTCGTTTATCTTGAGGCGCTCTACATGTCTACAATGAACAGAAATTTTATCCTCATAGAATAACAATCGTATATACAGATATACATATATATCTATTATACATACGTACAAAACGATGGATACCTAGGGTTACGGTAGCAGTGCGGGTGTTGGCTTGCAATCGAGTTCTTTATACCATACCTCCTATGATTGTCTGTGTATTAGAGCTGTAGAACAAAAATGGAAGAATCGTATTCATTCATTGGCTTGGGGTTGGTTAGAGTCGACAAGTGAATTATGGCCTTCATGTAATCCACTTTGCAGCGATTGAACATTTCTTCTGGAAAATTCTGCATGAGGGCTTAGTTGTGCGACCTGTTGAAAGTCCTTTGGCTGCAGAATAGGATTTTCGTCGCTAACCAAATTCACAAGCGAAGCAAAGTGAAATTTATCGTGGAGGACCCATACTTGAAAAATTCCTCTACACTTCCGGAATCGTGTTGGGCTTAGGTAAATGCATGATTGATGATTCTCACTGACTCCATTCCACCGGGTTGCGATTTCCTGCGGAAAAATTTGTTGGTTTTTCATGGCTTTAAGCTGACTTAGTCCATATGTATAATAAATTATATCCTAGTATCTACCATTCTTTGCATGAAATTGAGATCTCAAGGAGGGTAAAATGGGATTAATAGGGTTAGCAAAAAAATTTCAATACACTACAAACAGTTTCTGATAAATTCAGGAAATGGAAAGTAGCAGGAATGGTTTGACTTTTGTCATAGATAAATGGGAAATACAATTTTATATATGAACACGAAAATATTGTATTCAAATTTAGTTTTGTATGGTTTAAATCGACGAGAGTAATTTTATTGACAGACAGATATGACTTAATTTAAAATCAAAAGACACATATGGATTTCTATTCAGCACATTGATTGAGTGGCATTTGTATAGAATTTTTTATACATTCTACAACTCATACTTTATCATAATATTATCTGAATAATTCATTTATGAACAAGTATGTGTTTATATGATATTTTGCAGCCATATTTCGATAAGTCCACTTTGTGGCATTTCACAGACACGAATACAGGAATGTCTCTTTATTTTTAACTACATATTCCTCGCCCACTTTGTCTGATTTTAATAGCTAAGAACTAAACTTGACCATCGATTGTTAATCCATTATACTGTATTAGAAATTGCCAAGATCGTGCGCAGAACTTTTCGAAGGAGGGGGTTCCGAGATAGAGAACTACTAACTCTAATACTTTAATCAATATCCTGTTACCGCTTAATGACAAATTTGTACGAAAAATATGTTCAATACATATACAAATTCTTTACTTCTTTGTTTCAATAAATTGATACGCTAAGGTACAGAAAAAATCATAATCAATTGCATTGAGCCTTAACTAGGTTTTGAGACTACGTAAAGTGGAAAATGAGCACCCATTCAGAGTTATAGTCACAGGTGGAATAATTTTCAAAGGGACTTTTAAGAATGCATCCTTTTGTTGCAGATATCAAGAGCCTTCAGCGAATTGTTAACTGTTTTATCTTTAATTCGGCGCTGCCAGATCTTGACTTTATTGATCCATACTTCAGGGGACAGATTCTGTAACTCGGAGAGTTTGGGAGATGAGACTTTTCATTTTCCACGATTAAAACTTCCAAACTCTCCATTCGAGATTCTCTAACATATTTGGAGAGTTAAAAAAAAACGTGGGAAGTATCGAAATACTGAAAGACGGCTAACTCTGTGTGGGAGGATCGTAGAGCATTTTGATTTTTTCCTACGGATTTCGGGTCTAGAGTACAAAAATATTCGTGAACAATTTCTGGGACAGCAGTTTTTGGAGATGGGGGCTCGTACCACCCCCCCATTGGGGGTTGTCCGAAATACGTCATGTTTGGTATCAAATTGAAGCGGGAGAAGCGGGTAATTGAGTGGTGTAGTTTTTTTTTATCATTTTACCTTCATAACTGAATTTTAACCGAAAGACGGATTTTTTGCAGTTGGGTCATATACACCCCAGTTCCTATATTTTACATATATTTCTTCCGTTCTTTGTTTCACATCCATTAGTACTCTGTTGTGAACATTTTTCTCATGGGAATTAAATTTCCACGACTTACCAGTTTTTCATAATGATAAGTTGAAAGTATATCAATTTTTGTACCAAAAAACGGCAATTTTTTCATCTTAAGGACTCATTCATTTCTTTTGCAGTTGTATAGAAAACTATTTACTGGACTCAAAAACTTATTACATATCTAATTAGGGGACAATATATAGATGCGATTTTCGCGTGATTTACAATTTTTAGCGGGTACCTTGAGACACCAAAATCCTTATTTCTCTGTAAGTCTTGAAAGGATTTCCATAATTTGTTTTTGTAAACATTGCCAGGATATGCAGTGAATCCATAACTCAATTTGAAAATCCTAGGTACATAGGTATCTTCACAAAACACAAGAAAAGCAGCCAATACTGTCAGTTGAGAAAAATTCATCCTACTTCCCCACAACTAACACAGCCGAGAGTTTTGCTGAGTGGAATAGAGAGTTTCATAAATCTCAATACGAATTCCCCGAGTTACAGAACTCCGAGTGGAGAGTTAAGTGGCAAAAGAACTCTCATCTCCACAACTGCACAACTCTACGAGTTACTGAACCCGGCCCCAGATGAATTTCCGTGTAAAGGTGTAAGTTTCAAGGAATTGTCCACATGCTGCCTCATGTAAAATTTTCAAATACGAGAAGTTTGACAAAACGCTGCGAATTTTCAAAAACGGCCCTCTAGATGAGTACTGAACAGATTAAGGTATGGGTTTGAAGATCTGTGGTGATATCTCACGCTGTAATTATATTGCTTAATTATTTTTTATACTCGCGCTCCTCCCATTCTTCTCGCAACACTCTACAATAAAAATTATTTCATTACCACTCTTTTAAGTATTTGGAATAAATAATTTTCAGAGTAGTTTTTTATATGGTTTTTGAAAATATTTTTGATATGATAGTCTGATATTTTGCATTATGTATATTCGTATTAGTATTATGTTAAAATATAAAATAGTTCTATAAAAAATAAAATTAAATTACTAAAAATTGTTTGTAATCGAGATACAGTTTATAAAGTGGTGTGTTTGGAAACTATCTTAGTACCTTTTCGATCAACACACGATAATAATCTTCAATTGTGTTAATCATTGCATTCCACCGTTTCGTTTAATGATATTCAAGCCGTGGCTTGACAAATAGCTTTCATTTTTTGAAACACCGCCCGCCTTGAAACCTTCTGTCGCTTTCTTTCCGCTATACACAAGTTCGTCCTTTGTAGCATTTAGCGATAGTTTTTGTCGAGTCTTGATTTTTTATTTGCAAACCTCAACCTGAGACAACTTACATCTAGAAGTGCAAAACTCACAAAAAACGGTCGAATTAAAACGAGCTAATGGTCCTCTAATAGAAAGCTCTATACATTTTCCCTCTCTCTCTCTTGCTATATTATGCCACATAAATTCTTCGCAATGATAGCTTTCTTTGAATGAGTAAAAAGTTAAAGAGCTTTCAAAAATATATCCAGGTTTATATGGAGTTTTTCACATCTAGTTGTAAGTTTTCTCAGCCTCAATACAACGAAAAACCAGGATAAAGCCAAATAGTGAACTGAATAAAGTACCAGAATCTATACTTGAAAATTACGGTTTTGATGTCAGAAAGCAATTGGCGTGGCTGAATCCTTCCATGTCGAAATAATTTCCAGAGAATCAATGGCCCTCTTAGTCACACAAAATGCTTTTAACTTTATTATTCTTTCTTCTTCTTCACAAAATTCAAAATTTCGTTTATGATTGGCGCGCTAAATAACGTTCTATTATGAACGCGTCTTGTACCTAGAAATACCGGATCAAATTTCGTCATCGTTTACAAATGTATTTCAATTACTTCAAAATTACATTTCAATTAAAAAAAAAACGAAGTCTAAATTTCCTCTACTTTTTTATATGCTTAATTGCAATTATAACATAATTTTAACTTACATCGTTTCTTTCATACCCTGGTCTTTTACAAAAAAATCTATGAATATCACCAACAAGAAATGTCCTAAGACTTTGATTTAAAATAGCATTCATACAATGCAACATGAAACGCACTACAACTAACTAAGTTTCCAGTTTAACTAAATTAAGGTGCATTTACTTGGATATAGTTGGTGAGAGCTACTACGTCACTACTTCAGAAGTAATACAAACCTATGTGGCCGTGAAACTCGCTGCGATTTAATGGCCCTAAATTTATTACTGTTGCATTTGTATCGCGCCGATGTTAAAACGAAGAATTTTTTTCTTTTGATCCATGGGAGGGGTTTCAGCCACCAAAACCCCCCGTGCGCATTTGCCTGGACATTTGAAGTAGTTTGGTATTGTAGGAATAGCTCCAAATGTCATGGAATATTTCAAGAAATAAATTTCGCCAATGTCGTGATCTAACAGCAGCTTTAAATTTTTTGTAATCTCTCATCATCAAATAAAGCTTTCTGCTTTTGTTTAATATCAGACTAATGAGCCTTTATGTTGGTTAAAAAAGCTTCTCTGTATTTTTAAGAAAAACCTAGAATTTCGAAAAAACTAAACTCTTAAAAAAATTAAACTACAAACCTATACCATCATAGATGATACATTTAGCTCTTAACACAAACGCATAAATCTTTCACATTAACGCAGAGGAGCGGTCCCGTGGACCGCGATTTAAATTTGCTTAGAAATGAATAATATGAACAAAATATTGAAATTAAATTGTATTTTATTACCATATGGGAGATAAAAATCATAATTTGCTTATTTTGTTGTAGGTTTTCGGCTTCAATTTAGGAACTTTTCATAGACAATACAATACAATACAAAAACGCTTTATTGAAAGACTGTTATACTTCATAAGTTCATAAAAAGGATAAAGATTTAAATAATGAAGAATAAGGGAAATAAAATTATAAAAAAGAATATAGGGAAAATTCATTAATTTTATTGAACTATTATCCATTCCACTTGACATTAAGAAAAGCACATTAAAAATTATCGGTTACAGGAAATCTGCAAGTTTTGTTCTTATCACTTTTTAGGTGTACATTTCTTAAGATTTCTATAGATTTCAAAATCTGATATGTCATCATCATCATGGCTATCAAGAATTCTAGACAAACTTTTCTCAAAATTTGTATTACTTCCTTTTATTTTTTCGGTAAATTGCCTTATACTAGGTAGCTGATCCGTATTGACATTTCACTAAAAATTATACTCCTTATAAAAACCAAAATACTTAACGACAGACGAGTGATTCCGTAGACCACTCCAAATACCTTTCCATTATAACAAAAGAAATAATCGTACTTACCGCATCATCAGCAGTCAGTAGAGAATTAAAAAATTAGGAAGCTACTGTAAAAAGCTGAATAGCTTACGTTGGCAATGATATAAGAAGAATTAGACTTCTGTGGTCCTTGGAATCGCGCGCCCATGACTTTATCTTCCTTAATTACTATTTTCCCTTGGTAATAGCTCCATTCCCAAACACAATCTCTTACCGCGACTATGATTGAATAAAAGTTAACTTCTTAATTGAAGAGTATTCCATTCTATCGTGAGATATTATCTACAACTGAAGCTCGGTCGATCATCGGTCGATCATCAAACGGAGACTCTTCCTTCGCTGATTTCCTACTTATATGAAAAAAAACATTCCTGTTAAAACAAAATACATTCAACCGCATGGTTGTCCATTTTAATTATTGAACGTGAGCACTTATATAAACCACACATATACACCTTAAGACTAATGCATTCAGATTAATCTACATTGTCGCTCGTAATTGGGCCAATGCAGCAATCAAGCATGCACAGGATCAGTATTACAGTGCTAAACTGAACAGTAATCTTTGGCGACGTAATCTAAGGCATGATGGGCCCAATAGGAATATCTCTAATTTTCTCATGGGGCTCGGAAGGAAACAATGTAGAACTGTCGTTGGTACCATCACCGGCCACAGCTCGCTTCATGATTATCTAACAAGGATGGGAGTTGTTGACAGCCCTGAGTGTCTGTCCTGCCTAGAAGGAAAGCCTAAAACAACCGAACACTTTTTGTGTGTTTGTCCGGCCTTTGCCCGGAGCAGGCTGGATATAGTAGGGTCTGCACTTCTATCTGCATGAGCTGAAAAACCTTCCTCAACAAACCTGATGCACTTCATTAAGAGGACAGATAGGTTTTGGTGAAAGGACTTCTAGTAGGACAGCCTAATAAGATGCTCTGTCCTCCATGTTTGGGATCACCTGTCCCCCTGCCATAAACAAAAACAAAAACACAAAATCTAAGGTAAGATGGGGTTTTCGACAAGGACAAATCTGGCGGGTGATTCCGATCTTTTGTCGTAGCTTTGACGTATATTTTAGTCACATGTTTTGACTTCACCTCAAGTTTGTCGTACTTTTATATTCATCATATTCTTTTTGATTTATCCTTTTCATCAACTATAAAATAAACTGAAATGAATATGCAATGAATAAACGTCAGAATATGCCTAAAAATACGACAAATTAGTCAACTGCTTCCGATGTGGTGACAAAAATTATAAACTATGTTAAATGGATATTCTACACCAACTTAGAGCAATACATGTGCTTAAATTGGAAATATAATTTTTAAATTTGGCATGTGAAGTGTCATTTTCAGTTCATCCTACGTAATGGAAGGCTAGCTGAATTGAATAAAAACACTAAAAAGGCAGTGGAAAAGTTCATTTCATTTTGTCGTATATTCTGACATTAAAGTACGACAAAAGATCAGAATCACCCCACAGATTGTACTTTTAGGCCGGATGATCTTAATTTATCCTTCACCTAAGTTAGTAAAATGCTGTCTTCAACTCCAGGTTTAATCTCTACCCACTCACTTGCCACCACGTAAACAAATTTGGCAGGCAATGCTCCTTTCTCACTCTGTGAGATGATTCTAGATGAACCATCTCTCGCATTGAATTCTATTAAATCTGATGCAGCTAGTTCTGATAATTTATCACCAATTATTATTAAGCTTATTTTTTTTCCACATTATAAATTCATGTCTAATGTCAGCATATTCTCCTAGCAGTTGGAAAGCTGCCACTATTTCACCTATACCGAAAAAACCTTCTCCAGAAAATTTTGTTGACTGTCGCACAATAGGTCGCCCGAAGTGCAAGAAAAGGTTATGTCCAAGCAAATTGTTTCTTATGTCGAAGAAAATAATTTTCTGACGTACTGGAAATCGGGAATCTGTCCAAACCATAGTGGCGAAACTGCGGTACTTAAAGTCTCTTCTGACATAAGAGCTGCTGCCCTCGATTAGGATAACCTCAGGACGTGGATATTATTGGAATTCTCAAAAGCAGAAAAACTTCATAAATATCTGAACAGTCATTATGGTTGACAGCTTTTTCTCATACCGCAGTCAGAGAGTTAAAGTCAATGATATACTTACTGTCTAGTGCTTGCCCTCTCACGCGTGGTGCACATTAGGGTTCAATACTGCGCTCACTAGTCTACTACTAGTTTTTAGCTTCTTCATTAATGATCATCAAGATGTGGTTCACGATGTCAAAATCCATCTGTATGCCGACGAAGTACTGATCTGATCTGTATCGCACATATAAATGCTGACCTGGGTAGGATACATGATAGGTCAAAGCTTTCAGCCAACATTCTATTAAGTACCGCACGTTGTAAATTAGATAAAACATTGATATTGCCTCATTTCATTTTTCCTCGATTGGATAGCTCATTTGCAAATAAGTTTGAGGTTTTTTTTTATTGGCTGCATTCGGTTCATATTTTGTTCGGCATTGTTTGGTCGATTGTTCACTGATGTCGCATTTGAATCAAAGAAAATAAAAATGTAATCCTACCGTGCTTCTATAAATTAGTAATGGTGGGTTCTTTTCTTGTCCAAGTAGTTCGCTTATGGAATTGTTCTCCTCTTAATATTCAAACTGTAGGCACTAACAATGCATTCAAAAAGCTTATTAAAAACCACTTAACTTGATTTTTCTATCTTTTTATATATTTTCCACTGTCTCTCTGTATTGGAAAAATAGTATTAACATTCTTTTATATTACTCTTATTATTAATATGAATAATTAAATATTGTGTTTCATATTGCTACTAGCGTGGCCTTAGTTCGTTATTTAAAATATAATATTTTAGATATAATTCAAAAGTTCTTTCTTTATATAATTTTACTATTTACTCTCACAATTTACAAACAATTATGAAATTAACTCTTTAGTTATCGCTAGTACTGTACGTCTAATTATCGCAATCCAAATAGTTTACTTCGTTCACTTCACTGTTTGAAATAAGACTCCACTCCTGCATGTGAGTAGCGCCGTATTTATAACTTACAAATTATCCTAGAATCATCCTGAATATTCCGATCTCAGAACACAAAGTTTACTAGGATGTCACTAACCTAAAGTTGTTTCTATTTCCAATAGATGTCGCTGGTATCACTTTGTGGCGCGTAACAATACATATTTTGTTTTTTTGTTTGTTTGTTTTTTTACTCTCATTTTCTTCACTATTAATTATTCCTATTTTAAGTTTGTATTCTTTTTTTCCTTGTTTTGCTTTTATAACTTTACCTGGCGCCACTTCTTAATTATAGATACATACATACTACAAAAGATTGTAAATCTTGTGTATATTGTTCAGCGTGGAATAAATTATTATTATTATTTGTTAATTAAATAAATTGACTTTAAGGAGTCATGCCTGAATTGATTTTTAAAAACGTGCAGACTTTTTTAATAAAATTTTTATTTTGTTTTTTTTTTTTTTAATGAAAATGTTCTTCAGTCATCTTGTGGTGATGCATGTTAAGCGGAACTTGCTTATCTGAAATCAAAGTTTAAATGAAATTTAGTCAATGTATTGTCCTTAATAGTTTGATATCCCGAAAAATTAACTTCAGAGAAAATGGCGGATGTTCACTGTTATAGTATTGATTTTTAGCTTAATATTTTTTTTTATCCGTAAATCAAAAACTATGCAATGGAGAAAACTTACGATAATGGTCTAGATTGTAGGATTCTATGACATTTCTCCTAAATACATTTGCCAAAAACATTTTTGACCTAGAGGCGTATTACAGAATAATTATTTCACAAAACAATCTTTCCCAACTGAGATCAAAGACAAAAAAGTCGTTTGTCAAAAATATCTTTGCCAAAACGACCTTTGGCAAATATGTGTCTATAAATGTCAAATATGTTCCATGAAATTAGGCGCGCCTCATGCAATATATTTAACATTTATAGACGCATATTTTCCTAAAACATATTCGTTATTTGTACATGTTAAAATAACGTTATGAAATTATGTATATTGAGATTTCAAATTCAATTAACAATTTATTTTTGCCCTTTGTTGATTTATATATTTCACAATTTTTTTCCACTTGAGTTGGTAGGTCCATCGACAAACCCACTTCATTTTCTAAAGACAATTTGGAAACCAAATACCACTTTTAAACTACAGCATTTAAATTTATATCATTAAATTATCATCTAATTTAATTTCAATTTAAAGTTCAAATCAAAGCAATTATTCACGAATTTTTCTATAAAAAGCACACAAGATAATTTTATATTTAGCTTTTGTAATAAAAGTGATAGCGCGTCGATTCAGACCGAATTTCAAAGCATCTTATGATTTACACTTGTCATTTATAACGGAGTATGTTGCAGTTCAGACTTTACGGTATATTTAAACCGAGTTCTTCTGGCGCTGCCATATGGTAGCACGAAACGTGCATTTCATTTCGTGCCACTAAAATGTAAATCAATACTCAAAAGTGTGCATTTTCGCATCACTTCGAAACGCATGTGGCTTTAATATTACAAAGTTAATTTGACATTATTGGCTAGCCTTTCACAGTGCAAAGATCGAAAATTTGGTCATAAAAAAAAGGTTTGAAAAAATTTTACAATGGCACATAAAAAATGTGAATAATTCATTGTATACATTATTGCAAAATAGTGTGCTGCAATTTCGACAGTATTTCGGATGTTCTAATGAGTGAAAAAGTGATAACAGGAAAAAAAATATTTTAGTAGTGTTTTTTTTTTTTTTTTTTTGAATCGATTGTCAACGTATTCATATAGCAACGCCAGGAGCGATGGGGTACAGGTTTACCTTATTAATGTTTTATGCTGAATTATGATTCTTTTTCTGAGCTACGTCGTTGCTAACTCTGTTTTAATTCATATGGTTTTCCAGCAAGCTGACGCTCAAATATGCTCTTGATTACTCAGAAAAGCTTCATTCAGATAATAAATATGATCTATTAAGCAACTTTCACGCCACCAGAGAATGATCGTGATATGAGTGGGGAAGACGATGCCGATGAACAAGAAGGCGGTACTCCAGACAGTCTATGTCCAGAACAGTTGAGATCAGGCTGGGAAATTACATTTGAAAATGGCCAATGTATTGAAGACTTTGACGTGGTCGAAGAGCATTTGGATGAAGTTCTCGAAGATAGTGTTTTGGCGGATATTTTAAATAATTCATCTTTGAATTTTTCTCCCAATTTATTAGATGAAACTCAACCAACAAACACATCTCGTGAGCTATCGTCATCCCGCTTGCCACGTGCTCAGCAATCTACATCCAAGTGTCCTTTACCAAAATCCAATAAGAATACTACATTCACTTGGTCAAAGGATGAGTCTTGCGGATTTGATTTACCCACACGGCAATTAGGAGGGTTGCCACCATTTAAAACAACACAAACAATTTGAGAAATTGATAAGTGATGATTTGCTTCAACATATTTCCGACTATTCGGATGTATCGGGGGAAAAGAAGTCTTTGAAGCGCATTGCTGATCAAGATGAAGGCTGTTTAAGAGGAAAGCATGCATACTTGATGGAAGAAATTTGATGGTTTGTTGTTTAGTTGTATTCTAGAACGCTTTGGCATCTCCTACGAGAGTACGTACAGTAAGGTAGTATGGGTGAAAGATACCATATGCACGAAATGGTACTTCTCACGGCGAGATAACGATACCTTAGTGAAATAAAAATTGAGATTTTAGGTTCTGTGGGTACTGTAGTAGGGTGTCATGGCAATTATACAAAGAACTTAAATGCTCATGATAGTCAGAAGTCGAAAGGATGTTTTAGTTGATGAATAAGTTGATGGATAACGGAAATCAAGTGTGTATGTTGGGCCCTTATGTGGTTAGTATGCATGGTCAGCTATAAGATCGAAATGGTGAATCTCGAAGGCTGTCCAGACTTGAATACGGGCTTACAGCGCCCATAAGGGTTGTATAACCTGTATAGGCCAAGTACAATTCCTTTAGTCGTTGCAAATAATATCTAGGTCTGAACGGAGAAACCAGTCCCGTTACAAAAAGGATATCTTGCATGGTGATAGCCACTGAGAGTATTCATATTCTATTGATCATGCTTTGCGAAAATCATACCAAATGGGTAGCCCGACATTGGCTAACTTGGTACCACTGAGCTGAAGAGCCCTGAATATTGGAACTATTCACCCCAACTTGGGATGGCCCCTTTGTGGGAGCATCGTGGTGGCTGTGGTAAAGGGTGCCGTGACCCTAGATCGGGAGAGATTGGATAGGTCTCGCTCCAACAGTAAGTTGATATCATGTTATGCTCTATTGGCGTACTGGAACTCATTGTTATTCAATGAGCACGTTGATTGTCGATAACAATCCGATCGTGAAAAATGCCGTGAGATTAAGCCATACTTGGCAGGTGCTCCCGTAAATCACAAACACTCTCTGTTCGGAGGTATACGCCACTTACGGGGAAAAATATTGCAAAGATTACTGCTAACGGTTGGTAGATATTTTTTCACCCTTCTATGCAGCTAAAAACGTATATTTCATTTCAGAACTTCGTGTCTTCATTGGTATTCTGCTTGTTAGTGGCGGGCAAAGAAGCTACAGAGCTATGTGGCTGTGGAGCATTGATAGTGATTTGCGCAATAATATATAGTGTATAAGAGCATTCGTCGGAACCGTTTTGAAGAAACGGCGTTCGGAAGTGGACACATTAGTTACCACTCTTCACTACGATCAAACAAATCATCTCGTAATTTCTGTGGAGAAGAAAAGACACTGTGATGGAGACCTGTGTAATTCGATTGTTCGAACTGCTTGCTCATAGTGTAATGAAGGTCTTTGCTTATGTTTTTGCAAGCCTTATCATACTATGGATTAATAATTTCGAATAAAACCTATTAACTTTGTAAAATCAGTGGTTTAAAATAAATAAATAATAAAAATAACATTTATTCTTGCAGTTTTATTCGATAACAAGTTTGGAAAAATCGATTTTGTGTATGGATACATACCTGTACCCTAGCTCTTAGCATTGCCATATGGTAACAGGACATTCTGAGGATACAATCTTTCTCGAAAATGTAATGTTGCAGTTTTTATATTCTTGTTCTATGAAAAGCGCACCAAAAATATTTTTAAAAAATTCGAAAAAGTAACGTTCAGGATTCGGAGGATTTAGATTAATTATTAGATTTTTAAATTATTAAATTTTTCAATGTTTTGAGAAATGTCCATTTGGGAATGATATCTTGGTAAAGATCTTTATTTGGCAATCATCCTTTTCACAAAATAACCAGTGTTGGCAAGCAAACTTTTGGAAAGCATACATTTGAACAATCGTGTTTAGGGCAAAATTTTGTTTAGAAAATAGAATTAAGTAAAATGGAAACTCCCAGATTATAGCACGTGAAAAAAGTTTGCAAATATTAACTAATTTCGGTCGTATTTTTCCTACATGATTACAAAAACGAATGGGCCGATGCACGCCATCGTTTCTTTATTATGTAATTTGTGTTATGAGCATCGATGCCAAAAATTTTCAACGAATGTAACAATATGCATTTTATGCATGAGATAGAATTGATTTAATTCCTCAACACAACTACTAGCCTATATTTCGCACAAAGCTTTAAGCCAGTTTAAAATTAAAAAAATTTTCTTCTAACAATCACATCTCACTAAAATTTTTCCAACTGGTTTTGAGGAGATATACATTTGCCACCCACCTGAATACTTTAAGTGGAAACCTATTAATAATCAAACCCTTACAACCTGTAATTCTCTCCACTCTGGGCTGTAAATTGTCGAAACGATCTGGGAATTGGTTGGACCCGGCAGTTGATTTTGCAAAGTTACCCAATAAAAATATTTCTTCACGAGCATAAATCCAGATTCCCAGATGGAAAATTATTCTAGTATCCATTTTCTTTGAACATACCTGTATGTCTGACTGCATACCTTCTTTAGCACTGTGGTATATACATATATGTATAGAGCTCTCGAACAAACTCAGCAGCCGTTTAAATTCGTATCTCCTTTCAGTTTTCACCTCTTTTCTCAACCACTCCAACTCCATTCAATGATTCACAGAAGAGATACTGCTCGACTCGAATATTCGATATCTTATTGATATGTTAATGTGCTCTTTAAAGGGCCCAGAGGCATTCACTCAAGGATATAAAAATGTACTCAGGGTCGAATTTAGTAGATTTATGATTTCTGACCAAGATATTAACACAACTAATGTGACATAAAAAGCAGAGGTCAATTTGACTACACGTTTAAAGGTAGGATATAGATATATCTCCCCAGGATATTCACACTCAACAATTAGTTGGAAGGAAGAGCTCAAAAGATGCAAAAATTAAAGTTGATTGGACATTTTTGAGCTTGAGAAACATTTAAATAAAAACACTAGATTTCCTATATTTGCTAATCCATTAAGTGGGCAAAATCTAAGGTTAAATTTATTTAAAAGAATACTGAAAATGAATTCACAATCTACACGTAACTGCACCCTTTCAAAAGTAAAGGGGTTACGTCGAGGGAACTCCTTTCTATTTACATACTTGTTTGGTCTGCTTTAATCTACATAGCTGCCAGTCTTCAATCAAATTAAATGAGTGCTGCTTGTTATGGACGCCCCTTTTGAAAACATGCAAAGTGTGTGACATTTGAGGACATTTATGTGAGGGAGGTTTATATGAACCAACATACTTACACACGATAATTCATATAAATGTTTCCGGGGTGGCTTTGTATATTTCGTGATATAGTTAAACCTGGGGCACACCTGTATACACCAGTTTAGTATAATCATGTACCGTTCACCTAAATTTAGAGCATGATCAAGGATATTTTGTTGTCGTATATTATCCAGGAATCGGAATGCCTCAGGAATATCGGAGTTGTACTTACAATAAATCATTCACAAATCCTTGATGCCTATGTAACCATTGAAGAGGAAAAAACTAGGCATATCGTAATTCCAGTGTAAGCACAATCAGAAGCCTAGGCTATCCTTAGGTTATCCAAGAATCCCTTAAAAGCATTCTAGTGGTCTAGCTCCTAGACAGTATAAGCCTCGATTTGGTAATTCCATCAAAATCTAGTTTTGGTGCTGTTGTAATAGCGAAACTATCAATCTGGAAAATAGTGGTGCATATCCCAACCTATAAATGTGGAGAAAACGGAAAATGGCGCAGAAAATTTATATACGTTAACGTGATTTTTTTTTTCTGTATTGGAATCATGACACAACACATTCGAATTAGGGCTATGAATGGTTTGCTGTAGTTGAAAACAGCTGCAAAAGGATTTGTTGTAGAGACAACAAGTAGTATAGCGATAGACAAGCAATTAATTGAAAAAATTCACCAAAATTCCGATTGCTTTATACAATAATTTGCTGGAAATGTAACATCACAAAAGGATTTAACTATACTAAATTTAGATTATCGCATTTCTTGTAAACATTCCACGTCTACATTCCAACTGAGTAAAACAATTCAATGGTAGACTAAAGAAGTAAAGGAATTGCTTCGAATTCTTTATTTGCGAGAAAGCAATTTTTAAAAGCCCGAATAAATGAGAAGGAGAAGGAAAAGCGAAACGTTTCTACTAATTAGTTCCGATCTTTTTTGTCAGGGTAGTAGGCACAAACCGCTCCAGGATATCTAGAAAAAAAATTGCCAAAACTTGAATTTAAATTTTCCTCAAATATCCGTCAACCATAATTCACGTCCGAATGTAATCTAATTTTGTCTTTAAAACACAAATTATTTAGGCACAAATTACCGGCCACTACACAACTACTAGTTCCAAGAATATTTCAGGGAACACATTGAAATGCATATTCTATGCATCGAAGGTACGTCAGGTGTTTTGTAGGTTGCATTAACGTAATTGGGAACTATGCAACCACAATAGCACGCGACAATTTTTCTCACTGTTCAGCTTCGCTTTTGTCGTGTATTTTTTTATGTCCTCTTCTGACTGTTGATTTTAAGTAGTATACGTTATTCCACTTAGACAGAATAAAAGTAGTATAGGGAAGCGAGCAAGCAAGGTGTACAGAGATCGGAGGAGAAGTAGCCAATTATTCAAGGGCTAGGTCCACATAAATACCTTAGTGAATTGAGTAATCACAGGTACCGCAAATAAAAGCCAAATTCCCAAAAATCGAGTTTTTTTTTAGTCTTTCATTTGATCCTAAATTGAAGGATCTAAGAGCTCAAAACTCTGTGTTAATTGTAAAGCAATAAAAATTGCAAAAGAAAGCATGTTGATAAAAGAAGGAGTAGGTCAAACTTACGTATAAGGGCAGCACATTGTCATTAAACCACCAAATAGATCCCTTGGGAAATGGAATAGGTACTCGAAAACTATTACCAAAATCGTTTCTCAAATATTATTAAGAAAGTCTATCCATCGATTATACAGGGTTTTTCTGATAAGGATGTCATCCTTACAGAAGGTAATAGGGAAGATCGAGAAATCATTGTCTGGGAAAAATTAAATTTTCCTAACGGTTTTCGAGGAATTCGAATTAAAAGGACTTTTCATCTTCAAAGTGTACAATTTTGAATGTTTGCTCAAGTCTTCAAAAATACGATACGTCGGATAGAGATTTAACAAGCAGTTTAAAGCAGACAAATTAACTACATTTCTACATTAAAGCTTCGAAAATAATAATAAATAATTTAGTAAATAGTAAATTTTCCAAATGGCCTCCTCTTCTGACCTCAGATATAACAGAGAACTTTTTCGTATGCAGTTTATTATATCAAACCTTCCAAATTTTCTCTTATAACATTTTCTGCTTCCTTTGGGAGGTCAGTGAATAGGATCCAATCTGCCGATGCATCTATTAGGAAAATTACGGTTCGGTTTAATCACAATCTAACGCCTTGTCCATAGTGACTTTGAGCACCATCATGTTCTTACCAATTGTTATGGAACTTAACTTGAGTGATGGACGAAGGACGTTAAGTCATGTCTGCCAGTATGAGCTGACAGATCACTCCGTGATAGCTTTTTATATGGGTCAACACGCTAGCACCTTGAACTAATTGCGGAGAGTGGGGGATGGGTCAAACAAAGTTCCAAGCTATCAAGTGCCATAAGTAAAAAAAAATCGAGCCTAACGAGAATTACGAGCGAAAACGAAAGTCACACACCTTATGTCCTGAAGAGGACTTGGCCTTATTTTACCTACGATGACTGATGAGGACTAGATGATGATAATGCTCGATGGTCGTGCCCCATCTTCCCTAGGACATCAGTTGGCACATATTTGCGTTGTCGCTTTTGTTCATCTGTCCGGAAGAGAGAAAAACCCCGGATGGAGGAGAGAGAAAAGAAACCGGACACTCATAAATTCATCTTCACTTTGTTCGCACTTAAATTCGCCGTCGTAGTCCTATTAGTATACATGATGAAATTTGTTCGACGTTGGATTGGTATACAATATAGTTCCCGATTAAATTCACCCCGAAGGTCTTACTTTCTAACCATCTCTGACATTTTTTTTTCCTTTCTTTTGTTTTTTTGTTTTTCATCTTCCTTTCTCTTAAACAGTAAACCTAACGACAGCGCCTGGTTGAATAATTTTAGCAAAGAACCTCGTTACCAAGAATAGAATATTGCTCACCCTATCCGTATTCCACCTATTTGTATAGATGTCAACCCAATGAGACGCCAGAGAGGAAGATCTGATTCGTTACCTGTGTACTATGAAATGATGAATACGCGAGTAGTCCCTAGAAGGCCTTTGGGAGTCCTTTGTGCAGTAGCAAATAAAGTCGGAAGCTAGTTTAATAGTCACGCTATTTCCCTTGGATTGCGCTCTGTAGTACTCTATTGGTTATCAACCCTAACCCTTCAAATTGACCTAAGCTTCGGTGCTACACCGAGGATACTTATTTTTACTGTCCCGACGTAGATAACTTACAATTATGTAAAGTTCCGGATATCGATAGCTGTGTATGGCCAATAATGTTTTGTCGATAAGCGTAAACACAAAGGAAGCTTACAAGATAATAATAATATGATTATAACAGTGATGCTGTATATATCGAGATTAAAGCTTATTTTATACTGTCCGCACATATGTGACTACAAATTATACAGAGTCTAAGATATAGATGACCATGTGCGACCACTATTTATTATACGAAGAGCGTTATCACACTCGAAAATTATAATATAGTAATAATTTGAAGTATTGTAGAAATTTATTAGATAGCTATTGTATCTTTGGTTTACTTATCTTGCTATCCCTGAAGGGTAGACTTTCGTTTCGCCTTTTCTGCGTCACCCTTACATCCAATTGTTATTCTTTCTTTTTGTTTCAAAATCGAAATCTCATTGTTTTCCGTGTCTTCCTCTTAGTACCTTTCTCTTTCTATCTTTGCATTTATTTTCGTTTATCTGTACTCACGTGCTATATCCTACTTTTTTCTGATTTAAACAAAAATTCTCTGGGGCTTAACGTCTTTCCACTGCAACTCCACACCTAATGCCCGAAATGATGACCGACGTCAATCTTCCGGCATCTCCGATTCCTCTTGTTTTTTTCCAGCTCTTTTTTTTTTTTGTCAAATCCACGCCATTAGCTATCGATCGACCAGCAGATATAAAAATGGCAAATGGGCAGTTGCCACCTGGCGATACTGCCACACAACTTTTATAATTATTATCGATAGGAAACAAAAAACAAAAATATTTGTACAAATTAAAACAAGCGAAATCAATTCAACTTCAACGATTTATTCCGGCCACTTTTAGGTTTAACATGGAACTGAACTAAAATATGAATTCTAATTCTAAAACTTGCATTCCTTTGTGCTCTTTTTAAAGTACCTTACTCTACAAAATTACATTACATTTCAAGTGACTTCTGCTTTTCTGTAATAAGCTTAAATTGTGGGAAAGAAAAATAAATTATGAATGGTTACGTAAGTTGGCTTTTCGTATTTTGATACTTTTATATGTTTAATAGCGTAGGGTGATATATGATCCACACGACGCTGCAGTGCATCGTATGGGCCTACCTACGACTATAACACAATACACCATTCCCTTAGTGCCCTTGAAAAAGAAAGGAAAGGAACTTGCATACGCCGGCACCCCGCACCGGTGATGAAACGCTGTTTGTGAAAGTAATTACCTTCGACATTCTTTGTCCCTGTTAATAATTTGGCTTTCCGGGAATAGTTATGTAAACAGGAAAAAAGGAATGGAGATGACAAGATGCAAGATAACGAGATTATAATATTACAGTCATCAGGCAGGCTTCACGCATGCGCGAGCGATTTCAAATTCGGATATCAAATAGAAAAAGTGAATAAGCAGTGAAAATATGTTAATAATCAACACAGTGTGTGAGTAGATATATCATATATAGTTCTTTAGGTTTAATATTACTTAACAGATACCATGTTTACATGCAGGGTTGAACCATGGTTCACATCGGGTTCAATCGGTTCAGATCGAGTTGAAATTGGGTCTACTCTACTCCTCGACTCGACCGCGCTTGGCAGGCGTAGTCAGTGATGCCAGACCGGCATTTTTTGTGCTATTTTAGCACATTTCTCCTACGATTAGCACAACTTTAAAATCAAATTATGCCGGCATTTTTTTCGCATATTTAATTATAAATGGCATAATTTTAGCACACTTTCGTTTTCATATGGTTTTTGTATCCATCCATTCCATTAATGAAGCCAATTTCATAACTTTAATTCCTTATGTTTGCCACTCTCTTTAACTTGCCGTGTCCTTAGCTTCTGAAATATGTAACTTGTTTAGTAACTCAAGCACACGACACCAAGCTTATTCCACAAAACATACTCAAACTTATTAATGAGAGTAACCCGAGATAGAACAGCTTGCATGTAAGCCTCCTTTCCAACGCGATTTTTAATTTGACATTAGAGGGCAATTTGCTTGATGTCTTATCATCTTGCAGGCAAGTTCATTTAAAAAGTGTCATTGAGACGTAAAGTCTTGCGTATGTCGGACATTTTGGCAACAATGGAAGAAGCAGAATCGGAAAAACAGAAGATAAAAAGGAAGAGGAAGGTGTTGGTAAATGATGTAATGCAAATGATCCCAGAAAATGTCATTTTTCTGGTATGAATTTTAGTAATTTCTCTCAAGAATTTCTTTTTCGCCATCTTGAAAATTGTAAAATGTCAAATTACTATCACCTCAGATGCAAGCTGTACTATCTCGGGTTACACGAGGTAAAACCAATTTAAAAATAGTGAGATCATGTAATACAAGGTGGAGGTTAATTTACAAAGCAGTTGCAAGAATAACAGCTCAATGGATAGAATTAAAAACACTTTGAAATTGCCGCTCTTTCGGAAATATATCATAAAGCGAGAATCCTCTCAGATTGATACAAAAATATTGAAAATTACATTTTTTGGAATTTCTTAAGTACATATTATTACAAGAAGTTACAAAAGTAAATAATTTACTTCAAAGTAACTATGTAGATATTACCAAAGTAGTTGAAGACATAATATTTTTTAAAAAATTTGATGCCAAAATTTTGACTATATAAGTTCACCTCTTAATAAAGAATTTTGGAATAAGTGTCCATATTTAGGTTTTTCGATAGAACAGGAAATACCTAAATTGAATTCTCAAAGTCAAGTTCGCCTTCGTAATAATTGTGAAAATTTTTTGCTTGAGCATTGAAAATAATTAATAAATATAAGAATATTTTCTTAATTGATTGGGATGAAAACACTGATTCCATCAAGTTTTGGGCGGAGGTGTTTTGTTACGAAGATGCAGATAGTAATAAGCCTTACAAAGAATTAGCAGAATTTGCTATCGAATATTTAATTTTGCCATTTTCAAATGAATGTTGTTAAGACGAAGACGTTTTTTACTATAAGGTCTACCTAAAATATAATAATAAATGTTGTCATAATTTTGATGCAACTGAAGAAGTTATAAAAAATATGAATTTTTCATCTGTTTACAATCATAATAAGACAATTAATAGGGATGACGAGTCTGAGTTATCTAATGAAATCTTTCAAGTAAATAATGATTAGTGATTATCATTGTATATATATGCATTTTATAGTGTCCCTTGTTAAATTTATACAAAATTACCTTTTGAGAATTTATATTGAATGTATATTTTTATAATTTTTTCTGTGATGTGAAAATGCTTTATTTTCAATGTAATATAATAAAAAATTATAAAATAATAATTGTTTTTAATTTTTATGTAATTTGTTAAAATAACATAAATATCTCGTAAATGTTTATCAGTTATACCAATAATTGCCTCAACCCAAAAGGGTTTTGCACATTCTTGTCGAGATTTTGAAATAATCTCTAAAATATTCCCACACGTAAAATAGACGTAAATTCGTTGTCTGTTTAAAATATCTCTTCAAAAATGTTATTAGATAATTTTTCGTTACAATGCTGCGAAAGCCTTAATGCAGACTAACATATAACAAAACGAATATTTATGGAGTTGGTTATTATACGCTTCTCTCCGTAGGTCATTTGAAAAATTTCGATAAACAAAGTGTATGTGGATTTGGTTGAATAGGAGTTTATTGCATTATTCACTTTTCCCTTCTAGTCTTTTATAAAATTTTCAGAATTTCGAATGCATTTGCGTGCTATGTTAATGTTTAACCATAAAAAGTAAACATTTTAAGGAGTTACATAAAAAGAAACCTAATGTGTCGATCTTGACTGTATGTATATTTGTTCAGGTAAATAATTCACAACAAAATAATTTGCTTTTAAATTAAAGTATACATATCCATATATACAATGTGTATATGTATTATATATATATATATATCTTTTAATATTTAAAATAATTACACAATTTAAAAAAAAAAATGCCGACATTTTTTCAGCATATTTTCTCAAAAAGGGCACCTTTTTAGCACAATCAGAATAGGAAAATAGCACATTTTCAGGAGGTTTTCTGGCAACACTGGGCGTAGTCGAGTTGAAATCTTGTCCCATAAACGCGGATTGAGTAGTCGAGTTGGCAGCAAACAGTTGGCATTTATTTCGTTTGCTCTTTACTCGAAAGTTTTGTTAGGTTTTATATTTATTGTGAATTTATTTTATTTATTTAAAAAAGAAATTTATAACTTTTATAACTCCATCACAAAAAAATACCATAAATAAAATGTTGTATTGAACTGTCACTTCAACTATATTTGGACACGTTCTCAACTCAATCTCACAACCCTGCGTGCTCAAAATCACCAGTCGAAAACTCAACTCAATCTCGACTCAATATTTCAACATTGCATGTAAACATAATGAGTAGTAATTTAGTGTTTATAATTGGAGCTTAATTGTAGAGAGTTAATAAGTATCTAGATTTGCTATAGTTGTATTGCTAACGTACAATAAGATTACACATCTTTTTAGTACAAATAACGTTGGACAACTAGCTTAATAAAAACTTAAACAAAACACTTTAAATAAAATGCAAACTGCATATGTGAAATATAAAATAAGACGAAAATAAAAAATAAAAATAAAGATTTATATAGCACACAAGGAGATTCAATATATAATATTAACAATCATAACAACAAACTAAAATTACAGAAACTATATACTAGATCATTGCGACGATCACCCCCTTGAAAAGGGAAGCATTTTTAAGTGGTGGCAGTGTAACTCTATGCCATCAGCCCCCAGAGCCTATCAGTCGAGCCCACACGCTGAGAATTAGTCAGTAAATTATTCCAGGCACGAATAGCCTGAACAAAGTAAGAGTCCTCCATTATGGAATGTTGAAACGTCTGCCAGAGTTTAGAAATTCAAATTAGTTAAAAAGGTATCGAGGTTTTTTGGAGTGTATAATTTTGTGAAGGGATGAAAGAAGCTTACGCCTTAAATATTCCATCAAAGAACAATCAAGCAGATGGCTACCATGCGGTGAAACATGATCAAGTCTTCTTAGACCAAACACAAACCTCATACAGTCATTGAATGCAACTGTTAATTTCATCGAGCATGTAGAATCCAAGTGCGGGAATATTATACAGTTAGCTGTAGGGTAGGCTAGAAGCAGGGATTTATCCAGCATTGAACGAATGCCAAAAGATAAAATTGCAGAAGACAACCACAACCACCGCCGAAGACAACCATAAACTTTTTCCAAAATATAGCTAGTCTGATCACAATATTTCATCCGGGAGTTGACAAAACCCCTAGATTTCGCATACGATCAGTAAATACAAGTACTTGATTATCCAAAAATACAGGCGGTAAGTCAGAAACTTCAATCGGTCGTCGATAAAATGGAATACATTGGCATTTTTGAGGGTTCAGTTATAAACCATTATTAGTCGCCCAACTCGCGACGTTCGTCAAGTCAGAATTTAAGCGTTCATAACAATCTTCCATTAGACGAATGGGACGACCAATACATAACTGCACATCATCAGCATATAAGTGACTTTTATAATCCTAAATGACCTCATGAAGATCATTAATATACATGTGGAAAAGCAAAGGTCCCAAAATAGATCCTTGAGGCACACCACGAGTAAGAGGTAAGGCTTCAAAAAAACTGTTCCCTATTCTTGCGTGTAATATGATGGTGACTGATTGTAATATCGCAGTGATTCAAAGTATGGATGTTGGAAGAGACCAAGTGAAGGTCTCAGTTATCGAAAGTTGAGACAGTGAATGAATGTGTGTTTGAGTAATAAACGATAGAAAACGCTCTCACTGAGTGCGTTTTCTAATTTGAACCCTTTTTATTATTTTACAGATGCTGCAGATAAGTGCTTTACATCCCTTGTCATTTAATTTAAAGAATGTTGTGTGATAATTTACTTTAACAGTAATAAAATAAAAAAGATATATATATATAAGAGAAATTTTCGAGTTTTGGACTTTTGGTACTAAAATTGTGAAATTTCATGCAAGAAGTCTGAGTTTAAGTTTTAATATCTCGACAACTACTTTTTGTAAATCCTCAAAACTACTTCAATTCATGAATTATTTGTCTGCTTCACAAAGCATCCGACGTTGTAAAGTTTTGAAGGAATATATGACCCAAAATGCAAAATCGTGAATTTTGAAAATGAAATATTATTTAATACCTTGAATACCTCGAAAACGAAGATTGAAATTTTCCAATACAATTTCCTCATTTTTTGTTAATTCTCGAGCTTCCCTAGCGCCTTCTTTAAGGATAACATCCTTATCTGAAAGATATTAATTACAACAAAATTATTTAAAATCTGAACTGACAAAACTCTTTCCTTATGTTGAAGCGTCACTTTTAATTTATTCTACATATAAATGTCCTAAAAACAAAAAAACACGCAAAAGATCATTTTCTTTCATCGCTTTGAATATACTTATCTGTTCAACGATATGCACCACCTCCAAACCGTCCTATGAACTTCCTGGGCATTAATATATCTAATATATTTAATAGGTTTTGTCCTGGGCCTTAATACATCTAAAATAAACCTAAAAACTAATTAATAAATACGACAAAAATTAGCAACAGAATTGCACGTCCCTCCGTATGCATTGAAAAAATAACTAAGAAGGAACCGGGGTATTCTGCGAATACAGTGTACGTATGTAAGCAATTCAATGACAGTCAGACCCTATGATCAGGGGGAAAATGACAAAAGGGCTGGGCGTTATTTGACAATTCCGAATTATGGTGTTGAAGTGCGCTCTGCTGTGCTGCAGAAACAACAGAAGTTTGTGTCGAGCGAAGCAACTTTTTAAGCAAGTTTTATAGTTTTACTAATAAACTACAGAGTTTTAAGTAAAATAAAGGTGCAATATGTAAAAAAATACCGCCATGGCAAGAACTTTAACTTATTCTAATACCGGCTTGTTTGATTACAATTGAATTGTCACATGGGCTTTATCTTAGCCATACAAAGGCAACGCCAAGAAAGATTATCTGAAAATACGGGGGCATAAAAATTTGTTTATTTTACATAGCAATTTGGATTATAAATAATGTTGCCCTTCAAAATGTCACGATTTCATTACTCCCATGACGAAACGAATACAAATACAGCACACTAATATATTTCGAACAGTGGCTTAGGTTTTCATCCGATAAGCCGTTTCCTTATTTTATCCTTTATTCAATGTTCGAATGCTTAAAATTATCCAATATCATCTAGTGACATTACGTCAGTCAGCTGTTTCTGGCGCAATAAATAGCCAAAGGAATGAAATTAGAAGTTTCCAAGGCAACACATCATGCAACAGAGAACATAACTAGCTGTGGCGGTTATGAAAAGGGGACGAGCTGAAGCCGAAATACCAATAGTAGGGTATCAAAATAAATCTGAATAAATCCGAAATGATTTGCATCCGAAACCCCTCCACAAGGGGGAGACCCAATTTTACCACACGAGGCAACAACATCGAAATTGAAGTCAGTAACGAAAAGGTTCAGCCTTCAAAGAACACCAAATATCTTGGTGTCTCTTTCAATAATCTGTTGAAATTCAATAATCATGCCAAACTGATCATGAGTAAATCCAACTACGCTTAATCCCTACTTAACACTGTTATCAGAACGAGAAATGGTCTCCCGAAAGATGCAAAGCTGTTTATATAAAAACAGCTTATCCGCCCAATTATCTGCTATTACTTCTCGATCTGGCGCACATTTTCGACACTATATTTGAAGCAAATTAGCACCCTCGAAAGAAAGATACTACGGGCCTATGCAGAACTGTGCAGAACTGACGGACACCATTTGCCCAACTCCGTTTTGTACAATAGTGCAAACATCACTCTAATCGAGGACTACCCCCTAACTCTCGCGGTCAAACAACTTGGGAAGATCTCTCAACATCCAAACCCCCTCATTAGTCAGCTTTCAACGCAACTACAGGTTGAAAAATTCCATTATTTATCACCTCTTAACCTTATTCCCTCGGAAACGAGAAACATTTATTACCTGGACGAAAGATTTATTTTCTTCAATAGGATAGGAAAGCACCACCGTGGATAGAACACTATCCTGGCGCTACCCGATGTTCGTGGGACTTATCATTGATGGACCACTCAGGACCTTCCGAATATTTCTCACCTTGTAGAAGGTAACGCCAGCTCAAAACAAGTTAGAGTAATTTCTAACATTCCACAACCTCCCAATCCAATCCAACATACCCATTCCAATAAATCCACATACCCCATAATTGTAAGACAACAGACAAAAAACAGCTTGCCGTCGTGTAATAAGCTGTGATAATCAACATCATCGCGAAATCAAGAATTTTGTGTTATTCGGACAATTAAAGAGTAAAATGTATTAAAGTCATAAGTGAAACCCTGGACGGCCGAAATAAAAGTCTGTACGTAAATCTTTTCAAATATCCCGGGATATCGGTTCGGTTTAAAATTTCGTCATAATTCGTTTTGTTTCGTTAATCGGGTGTGAAGCATTCTGATTGATTGCCGAAATACAGATTCTTGCTTCAGAGTTTTATCTGAAAACATCCTCCTCCCAGAATCAAGTCTGAGGTTTCCCATCCTATTTACAAAAGTCTAACTTTATTTCCTCTTGCTAATTATTTAATAAAATATACAGGGTGTCTAGGAAGGGTACCGCCATACTGCACCCATAGATTCTTGACAGAAAAAGGAACAGAAAAGTCCAACAGGACATATGTCCTATCTTGCGTAGTTTTGGAGTTATTAAGGAAATACTGATTGTTTTTAGAATCCGCTCCGTAACTTACAGTTTACCCTATAACTCGGTAAATACTTTGCGGAAATAAATCGCACCTAGTAATTTTTTTTAGAGCAACAAATTAACTTTTAAACTGTTTATTAGAAATTTTCCAAGGTGATATGCCTTCCTTTATTTTTGACTTAGAATGTGTCGTCGTGCCTTTAGAACAAAATAAACCCCAATTTGAAAGTAATAATTCTTGGAAATTTCTTATAAGAATGGGATGCGCAGGTATGGGAAAAACTTCTTCATTTTATGACCTTTTAAATTCCCAAAACAATCATTTACCTAAAATCACCGGTTTCAAAATCCCAAAGCAAAGTACGCCTCAGGTAGCCGTAACTTCTGTAGTAATTTTTTTCTTGGAATCATGTAAAATCTGATTTAACTATTATTTTAAATAAAGTTAATGATGAGATAAACGCATTAAAGGATTATTAAAGTTAATGATTATTAGAAACAAACAGTTTATTTCAATTTATTAACAACACTCTTATCAAATACATTAATTTCTCTTAGATGTCGGTGTACGTTGGCGAAAACCTAGCGATCTGGCTGTCTCCTATTGTGAAACCTTCTTCTGTACTCCTCACATGCCCTCCTTGCATTTCCATCGCAGAAATCGTAAATATACTGGATATCTGTGTATTCCTGAAAAGAAAGACTTGGCATCTTGAAAAAATACTAATGGCAGTCAACTTTAGCCACGATATGAACCAGGAAGAAAATATTAAGATGACAAGAGAACCAAGGAACTATTAAAAAAAAACTAAAAAATAAAAAAATATTTCTGCTAACTTTCTTTGGTGGCTGGCCTGTACACACTTTTCAATCGAATTGAAGATGTAGAGCAACGCAATGAGCTATTTAAACTATTAGACGAACTCGTAAAATCAACATACACATGTGCCTCTGATATGAGCCAGTGACAGCGAGCGTAATAAATAAATAATAAATGAAAAAACATTTTTATGGCTTTTCAGAAATAAGTATTAACTTCTTTTCAAGACATCTGCCGCCGGGGCTAACTCAGAAATTAGTTTGTTTAGGTAGGGTACCTGAGGCGTACTTTGCTTTGGGAATTTGAAACCGTTGATTTTAGGTAAAGGGCGAAACACAATTCCACCATTTGAGACCTACATGCAATTGGATACATTACACCGAAATGGATCGAATCGAAACAGAGAACTTGAGCAAATTTCAACTTTTACGGATGACATAACCTAGAAAAATCATCTGTAAAGATTTCTTTATACTCAAAAATGCATGAAAAGGCTTTTGTTGAGGAAATAAAAAAAGACATGAATTATGACAAAAAAGAATGTTTTCATGGATGAAAGACAAAATCTGGCAAAATTTTAAAGTCAAGTGTTTGAAACTGAACGGAACAATTGTTCTGATGCATCCGTTTGGATCAAAATGGATTGGATCGAATCGGATCGAAACGTCAGAATTGTGTTTGGCACTTAAATGATTGTTTCGGGAATTTAAAAGGTCATAAAATGAAGAAGTTTTTTCATTTACTTGCGCATCCCATTCTTATAAGAAATTTCCAAGAATTATTACTTTCAAATTGGGGTTTATTTTGTTCTAAAGGCACGACAACACATTCTAAGTCAAAAATAACAGAAGGCATATCACCTTGGAAAATTTCTAATAAACAGTTAATTTGTTGCTCTAAAAAAATTACTAGGTGCGATTTATTTCCGTAAAGTATTTACCGAGTTATAGGGTAAACTGTAAGTTACGGAGCAGATTCTAAGAAAAATCAGTTTTTCCTTAATAAGTCCAAAACTACGCAAGATAGGACATATGTCCTGTTGGACTTTTCTGTTCCTTTTTCTGTCAAGATTCTATGGGTGCAGTATGGCGGTACCCTTCCGGGACACCCATAATTAAATCCAAATTTTCCAGAAGCTTATTTCTGTTTCCAAAACTGCAGAAGTTTTATTCTGCTACACCTGCAGCACATACCGAAGGAAAAGTTTAATTCTGTCTGCAGCACATGCTGAAGCAGATGTTTAATTCTGCTGCAGAAGTTTTTAATTCTGATTCCTATCAAATAGATTAATTCTATTAATTATGTGAGAGTTTAATTTCACGAAATTAATTATACATTCTTCTTCTTCTTCTTTCCAGAAATAAATGAAAAACGCACGGCCATAGGATATCCATTGAAATCAAATTGGAGCTATGAGCAATATAATTTCAACTTAATAAATATGGATTTATTCTCCGAAAAATAATTTTATAATATTCCCAAAATATATTTGTTAGCACTTATAAGAAAAAAACTCAGTAGACTACGAAAATATATTGAGAACGTATTGAATACCAGATTTCTTGATGAGGTTTCAAAACAAATAAGTATAGAATATGTTTGTTATCTAAGAACTGTAAATTGATATTTTAAACACAGAAATTACTTTCCATCTAAATCAATAATTTATTCTACAAACAGCTATATTGAAATTGTAGATATTTCCTGAAGAATTTCTAGTAATTTTAAAATTTATAAACATCCTATCTACTATACTACAAACTAACTAAATTAATTCTTCTAATATCAAGAACACCAAAAATTTTCTTGCCTATGAGATAACTTCAACCCTTATCGTTATTATTTGTCCTGCATCAACAAAACCTAGGTTTCTAGCAAAATATCATATTATTGACCCTTAAAACATAAGTACACATTACCTTCCGTTGCCCAGAGCGTGTAGTAGAGACATAGGTAATTGATCCCTTGGACGTTATTTACAGCATGTATGTGTAGGTGTACCTATATTATTTAGTTTAATTAAATTCGCTAACCTTGCCTTGTTGTAGGTAGGTTCTACTGCTTAACATTTTGCAGAAATTTTCACGAAGGTCACCTCATTTTATTTATCCCTCAAGGTTATGTACATGTAAAATAAACGATGAATGGCTATGCATAATTAAAGTGAAAATTCTAACCCCGAAAACCTTTTAATTTGCATGTGTAACTTTCGGAAGAAATACAAACTTCTCATGTTGTTATATACACATATGTACTTACATATGTATATATATATATATGGTAACCTACATACCAGCATATTTCAAGCCATTCATGATTACAAGGAAACCCAATGAAAGCATCCGGAAAAGGCAGGTTCTTTCAGAAAAGTTTATTTTCCGCCACGTTTGCACATTAAGAGATTCTTCGATTTGAGCAATTTTATCTTGTTTTCAGAAAAATTAGTATGCTGGCATGTAACAACGATACGCATCCAAAACGCTTATGAGACAAGTAGAAAGTACGACAAAGTTCTTCTATAAGTGGGGAGAGGGCTTGCGTTAAATATCGAAAGTGATTTTGCTTGTTCACAGTTTCACCTCAAGAACTTGAGAAATACTTGAATCTCCTCAGGGATTTCGGAAAAGTGTTAGATTTCTGGAGGTAGGTGGAAGCAATTTGCACATTTTCCTGTTTTCTATGTCAAAAATATTATATTTCCATGTATAAATTGCATAGTGGATGGCAGAGGAGGAAAATGTGCCGGTAGTGGATGGGAATGGGGATACATCAAATGTTGCTTAACGACTAGAGTCGACAGAAACTGCTCCTCCACCACCACTATGCAATACTGGAAAACTTGAAACTTTTCTGTACTGAACTTTCTTTCATTCACACTTTCTCCAAAAATATTTCCATTTTTCAACTAAAGTTCAAAACAGCACAATGCAATGGCGTGGAGTGATTCTGTTTTAAGGTTTAAGTTAACAATGTTCAGGTTATGTAGATACATCTCAGAAACGAGACTGGGATTAAGCTATGTTTTGAAAGTTTTGCAAAGGCAAACTTCTCGTGAGAGTTGTATAAAATAGTAGTTTTCCTGTGATAAATTTTCGCTCGTAAAGTATTTTCTTAGATTTTATTTTCGCAATAAATTGCCCATAGAAAACTTTTTAATGCCTCCACGGAACGAATTTAAGAGAAGATTTTATTTTGTGCTTTTGTAGGTTTATTAAAAAAAAAACGAAAAAAGTTTCCCTAGAGCTTTTGGTAGTATGTAAAGCGATTAGGCATTAAATCTTATTCTCTACATGAAAAGAATAAAACATCGTGCTAGAGCGGGGAGTACGGAGTTTTGATGTTCTTAATACAATAAAACGGATTTCGAAGATTACTTCAACCTCAAATTGACCCTTAACTTGATTCAACTGTATGATTTGATTTGTAAATTTTGCTTTATAAAATGTGCAAATTAATTATTTTATACTTAATCTAAGAAGTCATTCGGCACATTGGAAGAAATTCGAATACTTATCAGGGGTATGTTCACGATTTTTGCCCGGAACGCTCCAGCAGAGCAAATTTGTCAAAATTTGCTAACCCATAAAGGAGCAAACACAACTTGCTTAGAATACTGAGCACAAAAGTGCTGCTCTTCCTCAATACATCACGCTTTTCTTGTATGAAAAACAGTAAATTTCTTTGATTTTCGATGTTATGCATTTTATTTTGCAAAGAAAAATATAGGAAATCATCGAAACCTCCTTCAAAGCATTAATTGAAATTGAAATACAATAAGCAACATAAAAGATTTACTTGAATTGATAATATTGATGGTTTGCTCTGGAACTACATACATACTTGTGATAAATTTTTAAATTTATTTTTTGATTTCTTTTTGTCATTTGAATCAGAAAACTCGGATGCTCCGTTCTCGAGATATGATTTTTTGTAAACGTTGACGTTTCATCGTAAAATCATGAAATTTCTAACCTCCCTAGCGGAGATGTGGGGCGTGATAGGAGAAAACAAAAAAATACGGGTGTACTATTTTCATATTCCATACTAACTATGAAAGTTTTATCCAAATCGAGCTCCAAAAAATCTAAATATACCGGGTGTCCCACAGACTAATATGACTATATTTTGCCAAATGATTCCTCTCATCAAGACAAGTAAAAAATTGTACGTCAAGGGGGTGGGGCAAAATGTCGCTCCACAGAATTACAGGGTGATTAGTAATATATACCCCCAGTACCATAGAATTTTGTTGATAAATTTGTCTCTTGTTGGTGTTCGTACCCCACGAGTACAGACATTGCTCCCGTTGAAGAAACCCCAACAAGAACACGTCTTTCCTGTTTCCATGTGTACAGATATTTTTCTCATTGCAGATATCCCCTCAAAAAAACTTATCTCCGTTGATGTTCGTGAATCTGTGTACCAACAGATTACTCCATCAAGACACGTATCCAGAAAGACTTGTCATTTACATAAAATATTTAAACAAGATAGTTCTACACGCTTTCTACGTTGAGTGACATACAGAAGCTCATCATCAAGACCGATACCGTAAAGAAAAGGTAGGTACTGTATCACTGAATACCACAAATCCACATAATAATTCAAAGGTGTACCAGTGCCCCACCACGTAACGAGTTTTTTAAATGATAAATTATATTATATTATTATAATAATGACGGTCCTCAAAAAACTGCCCAACCGCCAAATAAAACGGCCTTACTACCAAATTTCCACAGATATGGCGAATTGGAAAGAAAATAACTTCAAACAATTTTTAATGCCGCTAATACAGTAGATCAATATATGTTTGAAAATAATTTTGGAATGTGACAAGTAATTGACCACTGTTTTGTACTTTTCGTATTTTCAGCTTGAAGATGACATTAATACCATTATAAAAAAAAAGTTAGGCTCAGCCCATAATCATCTGTAGATCTGAGCAACGTTTGGAAACAGGAGTATTTTATCTTGCTTTAGAGGATATTTTTATACAGGCAGGGGAAGATTTGGGCGATGCCTTCGATGTATTGTATAGGGCTCATTATGTATTAATTTTAAGTACAGCAGACATTTAACGAAATTTTTCAATTTTTTTAACAACAGTAAAAAAGTAAATCCATTAAGGGTAGTGTCCTTATCCCGGAAAACTCTGGCCGTAGATCGATTGCAATGAATATTACTAAGGATATACAAATAATTTATTTTTATATGGTATGTTGTTCTTTTTTTAATTTTTCAGTCCTTATTTTACATACACACGTTCAATAGTAAATTGTGCGACATCAATAGTCTTTTTGACTATTAATATACAAAAACAAAAACATTAGTACATACGTATTTGTGTTTCTCTTAAAAAAGTCAATCAATAAGTGCACATTTAATTTATCCAGTTTTGGCTTACTCTTCCCCCTTAAATAATAAAAAAAATTATTTCATGTTCAGAAATAATGCCATATAGGCCTTTTTGGGCTGCCCCATTCTGTTTTACGGCAGGCTTATACAGCGCCCAAACTTGACTGCTTGTGTAAAGAAAAATACGAAACGGAAATTTTAGATAATAATCGAGTAAAATGTTATGCTTGGACATGTGTACGAAGATCTTATACAGGATGCAGGATTTTGAAGACGAAAATTGGCAAGAATAAACAGGAATCCAGTTTTCCCAACCAGAGCAGATTTCTAGTTAAATTAAACGAAAGTTTTTAATATTATTAAAAAGCTATTGTCATGATGAAAACTGGATTCCTGTTTAATTAAGCTGAATTCGGCTTACATTGATTGTCAACTTAGGCGATATATCTAACCGATTAATTCGGCTGGTTAAACTAGAAATCTTGTTTAATTAACTAGAAAAACATTTTGAAATTTAATAGATAATCTAGTTAACATTTAAAATTACTTGAAACCCACTTCATAAAATACGACTGGATATATATTTTTCATGTCCAGAAATCTGTTGGATATTCACTAGAAGTGAAATTAAAATATTCAACTGGACTTCTACTTAAAGGGTTTCAACTAGATTTTACACTAGAATATCTAGAAGATCCACTCTAGTTCAGCTTTAATACGGATCTAGTTGAAAATATTTTACTTTGTACATATTTAACAGAACTTGCGATGTATTTTTGTTCTTATTTATTTAACCCTTTATTACTACCCAGGGTCGAAAACTATCACACAAATAATTTTTTTTTTTCTCTAAAAAATATTATAAATTCTCATCGCTCATTATTTTAAAAGCATACTAAGGATCATCCGCGGTGCTAGGTAGGGGCACGGGTGGGCACGGCCCACCCCAGTGAACCCGAAACGGCACCGGCGGTGCCCCACCTAAAAACTTTAGACAAAATAAAAATGTAGTTCTTAGAAAAGATTTTATGAAATCATATTTATAAGATTTATTTGTACTGTTCAATAAAAAAAAAGAATAATTCAAAAATTTAAAAAAATAAGCATTTCCAATTACATACATAAAATAAAGTACACAAAACTATGCGGAGTTGTACAACACTTTAATTAAATTTTAATATTTAGTTGGATAACCGTTAAATTTTAATACACTTTTCAGTCTGTTAGGCATTGATTGCAAAAGTTTTTTTTTTGTTAAGTCGGGACTTCTTTTTGTTCCACTCTTCTTGAAGATGTTGTTTTAACATACTTTTGCTGGAAATGTTATGTTGAGTTAAGGACCTTTTTAAGTCTGCTCATAAATGTTCTATGTGATTCATGTCCGGCGACTGAGGTGGTATTCCTAGCTGTTTACGTACATTATAAAGCAACCAATCCTTCGTTTTTCTGGAAATGAAGACTTCCAACCCCAGCCGCCGACATACAACCCCATACCATAATAGCAGCACCTCCATGTTTAACGGTTGGTTACAGGTTTTCTTTGTTGAACTCCTGGCTTTCTCCAGACAAATTGTTTCCTAGATGAGTTAAATATTTAAATTTTACACTCATCGCTAAAAATGACAGCATCCCAAAAGCTTTTTGCCTCATGAATAAATTTTGTAGCGAACTCGATTCTCGTTTTCCTATTTGTTTTATTTATCCACGGATTTTTACTTGCAATCCGTCTACGGTATCCGCTTTACCTTATCGTTCGGCTCACTATTTCAGCACTTATATTTTTTCCAGTACTTTCGCGAACTTCTGCGCATATCTCCCTAGCACTGGTATGAGGATTCACTTTCGCTCGCTTCAAAATTTTCTTTCTTTTCTTTCATTTTTTAGTATCCTTGGTCGGCCCGTACGCGGTTTGTTTATTAATATACCATCACCATTATACTTATTAATAATATCTTTTACTGTACTTCGCGGTATTCCAATCACCTTTGAAATTTTTCGTTCCGTTCTCTCTGGTAAACTCGTTTCACGCTTTTTTGGCATTTCGGAAATTTAAATGTTTAAAAGAAGACTTACTTACATAAACGAAAAATACGATAAACTAATAATTATGCTCGGACGATACTCTTCATGCACATATTTATCTAAATTTTTTGCAAAGTTACCCTATTTCGTACATGATCACTTCATGGGCGGATACTTTTGTGTCTTTGTTTTGTGAGTTGATTCATCATCAGGGGCGGATTTCCCTATAGGCCGAGTAGGCCCGGGCCTAGGGCGGCAGATTTAAGGGGCGGCAAAACTTGGTGGGAGTATTTTTTTTTTTAGTAGACGCGCCCTCTGTGAACCCACACGTCAACGTTTAAAAATTCAAAAATGTGTCCATAGCACCCAGCAAAAAAATCATCATACTTTTTCGTTTTTTTAAATAAAATAATTCGTTGGAAAGTGTTATTTTTAATTCTACTCCATTTTTTTCAAATCTACTCCGATTTATGAGGCAGCCTACTCCGCTAATTCTAGCCTGGGGTCCCTTCACTGGATATAGATCATTCAATTTTTCGTGTTTTACAGGGAGTAGGTAGGCGGCAATCTTCCATAGGCCTAGGGCGGCCAAGTGATCAAGTCCGCCCCTGTTCATCATTGTTAGTTTTTTCTGGAATTTATTTATTACATATTATTTTTGAATGTGAGAAGACATAGTACACATGTTGGAGTTTATTAATGTATATTTTTTAAATTATTAGCAAATGAGCAATCTAATAAATTACAAGCAGTTTATCGGGAAGATCATATGGGCGGATACTTTTGTGACTAATTGTATATACAAGTCGAAAACGTGGCTATACAAGTGCCGATACAAATCCAGATACTTGTATGTAAGTGTAAACTCACCTGAACAATAATTGGACTTTCTCCATTTCGACCGGCTGATAATAAGTCCATCAGAATTATTGTCAACTCAACATTTTTCCATTCTTGGTTTCCAACAGAATGTGGCGGCGCAATTGCAATTGCGCCGCATTCTCTTAAAAACTAAGGCTTTAGCATAATGCGACAATGCACTACACTCTTTACGTAGAAACAAACCCCTCAACACACAGATTTTGGCCATGTAGTGGCACTGGGCTATCCCTGGCTTACCATACAGCCAGTGTATGTATGCTTGTTTTAACCATATGTGAAGAAATACGCGCTATTTGCCTAATATTTGACCTACAAATTGGACTCTGTATATTGTTTTTCGTTCTTCCCTATTTTCGCTCGCTTTGCTCTTATATAGAAAATACTATGCGCAATATGTATGATGCTTGACCCACATACTGGCACTGCATGATCTTTTTTGTTATTGACCATGCTAGCCAATAGCCTGCATTTAATTTTCTTATGCGTAGGGGAAAATGTTCTATTTCGCTTGTATAAGCGAAATAGACTATTTTCAATATTCAATTAATATATAAATCGGAAGACGTACCCAAAACTATACACTTACGTTAATTTATAAATATTCGCCCCAATTATCGAAGAATATCGATCGATGATCCTAAATAAAAAGGCGTTGTGTCGCTGTAACTTAGGCAGTAGTTTTTAAAACTAAATCAAAAACGAACCAACAGACTCCGGACCCACCACGATAAGGTGTCTTGTTTCCCTAACAAAGAACAAAAAGGAAAATTAAGAAGTAATTAAACAAATGTTCAGTCAATAAGTCAAAAATAAAAAACGTAATAAGAAAAACTTAAGTTCTGAGTTTAGAAAGTTAAAATGTCAAGAAAGAGATCTAAATCAAGTCTGGTGAACTTCTTGCATAAAAGCACCCTCAGTCCTTGCTGTAATTGGAAGACGTAACCTTTAACTTTTAACAACTGAAACAAATTGAGCCAATTTGCAGAAAAAAATAGTAAACTAATGCTTATTTAATTGGTTTTTGGAGATTTCTGTAATGATTATGACGATATTAATTTAGAAGGTAGTGATGGATGGTGACGAATTCAAATTAAATGATAATGGACTGAGAATAAGCTCTGTTCCATATGTATCAAGGAAAGTTAGGTGCGATTTTGATCTAAGCAGACATTTCCTGAATGTAAGAAAATAAATTGCTTCGTCTTATTCAAATCAATATAGAAAAATTAGATTAATAGTAGTACCTAAATATATTTTTCAATTATCTTCGATAGTGTTAATAGCAGAAAATTTTATTACAGAATATGAGAAAAGGTTATATATCCTAAGAATGGAATTACTTAAATGTAGTCTACTTTTCGTTATTCTAGAAAAAGATTTATTTTAAATTTTCCAAATTAATTTTTAGTAGGCATATATTATGTTGACTTCATGTAAAATGTTCTTTGTTGTTGCAAGTCAGTTTCGTTGTATAACCGATAATTTTCTTGTAATAAGAAGAATTTTTCTCGTATTTCTACGCATATTAATGAAATTTGGTTTCTATTAGATCTACGGTTTTATTGCCGTTAAAAGGACTTTTCTTCTTTCTATGAAAGTTATCTCACTCCAGGAGAAATCATAATACTAGTAGATTTGAAAAAAAAAATCGTGCGTATTTTGGATTCGATCTAAAATCAATAAAATAGTTTCCTTGATGTAAGTAAACTTGGTGTTAACACTGATTAACGTCTTAGAAGCGTTTACACATTTTTGAGAAACAATACCTGATTGAGGAATATTCTTTTTCAATTTTTGTGTTATACTTGCCGATACTAGACCCACCCCACAACAAAACCCTGGCTACGCCCATGATAAGGATAACTGAAATTCATTCCGCGCCAATATACATATATATTTAGAGGAACATTTTGAACGCAACACTTTGCCTACTTTGCTTATGGACAGGAATGCCGGAATAATTGAAAAGGAAAGACATGTTGAAGAAGTAGAAAGTTCATTGTGGAAAGAGAGAAAGGTGTGCTTCGCATCCACAATCAAAAGGTAGTAGCCGCCAACAAAACGTCTGCTCAATACATTATAAAAAATTTTGCTTTAATTGTCTTCATAAATAAAATAAAATGCACAATTAGATGGCAATTATACAATAATATTATTCCTAAATTATTAAAACTTTTATACTTAAAGAAAACAAAAAAAAACTTTGAATTTCTTAGTAAAATCGGCTAATTTCACCCCAGGGTAGAGAAATAACGGGTGAAACTATGGGTTAATCGGTATTCTGATCATAATAATTGTAATATAATAAAAACTGTCGTTAGCAACTCTCTTGACGTAAATTTGCTGATCTGTCGAAGGATCTTGGAGGTCATTGGATAAAGTTCTTCCGAGTATTTCATACAAATCACTTATAAATTGTAAAAAATCCAAAGATTATTATTCTTTTAAGTCCGATGAAGGACAAAAAATGTGTGTGAATACAAAAACAACTTAGTGGCTACTGTTGCTCAAATTTTTAATTAATTAAGTCTGCAGAATGACGATTTTTTGTGATCAAATTGATTGTCACTTTTGGAGCTGTCATTTTTTGACATTTGACAAGTAGAAACTACGCCATAAAAATGGAACGCTACACGATTCAACAACGCATTGAAATTATTAAAATTCACTATAAAAATGGTGAAAATGTGGCAGAGACGGTTCGTAAAACTCGAACATTTTTGGGTCGTCGTGAAGCACCTTGTCGGACCGCAATACAGAAATTGGTAAAAAATTCGAGCTGTCGGGACAAGTTACTGATGTGAAGAATAAGACCCGTGCACGTCGCTCAAGAACAGCCGAGAATATTGCTGCTGTAGCCGAAAGTGTTGAAGAAAACCCAGGTTTGTCCATTCCTCGTCGTTCTTTGGAATTAGGCATTCCACAAACGTCATTACACCGTATTTTGCATAAAGATTTGGGTCTTAAGGCTTATAAAGTTCAGTTAACACAAGAACTCAAGCCGGCCGATCATCAACAACGTCGAGTCTTTGCTGATTGGGTCCATGAAATGCATGAAAATGATCCGGAATTCCATCGAAAACTCATCTTGAGTGACGAGGCCCATTTCCACCTCGATGGCTTCACCAACAAACAAAATTGTCGCATCTGGGGCTCGGAAAACCCAAGAGTTATTGTTGAAAAGCCTCTCTATCCTCAACGTGTGACTGTTTGGTGCGGTTTATGGTCCCGCGGGGTCATTGAACCTTACTTTTTCGAAAATGAGGCTGGAGCAACAGTTACGGTCAATGGATTGCGCTATCGACAGATGATTAATGATTTTTTATGGCCGGAATTGGATGGTATTGTTCTGGACAACGTTTACGTTTCAACAAGATGGCGCTACGTGCCATACAAGCAACGAAACCATTGATCTTTTACGGGAAAAGTTTCCGGACCGTGTTATCACTCGAAGAGGTGATCACAATTGGCCACCGTGATCTTGTGACTTAACACCTTGCAACTTCTTCCTTTGGAGCCACGTGAAAGAGAAGACCTACGCCACCAGCCTAGCGTCGATTCAAGACCTCAAAGATGGATTTCTCAAAGAAAATTTCATGAAAAGGATATGGTCCTGTAGGCGTGGTCGTGGTGGTCATTTGGCTGATGTTATTTTATATAATTAATGACATACCTTCCTCTTTATAATGAAATAAAGATCCGATCATTTGTCTCAAAAAATGACATTTATCTTTGAATATCAAAATAACACCTCTTATTGGAAAACCCTTTATATATAAACATTATTAACAATTATGATCTGCATTAAATGCTCAAAGGTATAAGAATATTTAATAAAAGATTTTTAATTTTTATAGCAAGAAAATAAATATACTCCTTCCACTTCAGCTTATGTAATGGGGGCATCTTTCAATTTATGACTTTGCTCCATATTTAATTGTTCAAATTGTTCATACATTTTGAAGCTACCCTTCAGTACTTGATTTATATACTTTAGAAGGATTTTTTTTTCTTCTAAAACTAACTTTAGTTTATCGACATACATATGACCTTTAATTGAAACTACTTAAGTTTGTAATAACTTATTGTATTCTAGAGCAAGTCCCCCTTTTTAATGTTGGAAAATTTCATTAAATATTATTTCTAATGAAAAGCTACTCTTCCCTAATGCCTTCTTGTGACAACGGATTCTGTATTGCCTTTATTTCCACTTGAAGAAATCGCAATTCCTACATGAAGCATCGCATCGCAAAAATCAAAACACCCCATAACTTCTTTAATCAGCTTAAAGTGGATTTGGTATTGCTGAAGAAGGCGGAAGGGTATGTATATTCGCTGCTAAACTAAAAAGGCCTTAAGGATATTTGCTCAGCCCTCTGATATAATTGAGTACACTCTTGTATATTGGCTATGCACAACTCGAAGAAAAGGATGTAGTGCGTGCATTTCATATGTTACAGGTATCACATTTAAATACAAAATATGAGGCCCCTTTTATACTTTTAACCATGCATGGTGCAAA
Source organism: Dioctria rufipes (assembly GCA_963924295.1). Lineage (NCBI taxonomy): Eukaryota > Metazoa > Arthropoda > Insecta > Diptera > Asilidae > Dioctria > Dioctria rufipes. The sequence goes on from OZ002741.1 coordinate 261,121,494, forward strand.
AATTAGCTGTCTAATGTCCATCTAATTGTTTTGATGAAGATATTGCTGCTTGTGTTTCAAAACACCATAACAAATTTAATGCAACAAAATTATTGTTGGCGGCGATTTTAATGTTTGATGTCTAATGCGATCAACGTTTCGCATGTAGTTTGAAATGCATTCTGCAAACTTTGGATATGAAAATATTAAACTCACCTCCAACATATTTTAATACTCAAAATCCATCTCAAGTAGATCTTTCCTTAACTGCCGACACCGAACCCGTCTTTGAATCAAACTAGTCCGCCCGATAATTTCGACCACGATTTTATCTATATGACTTATAATTTTCATGTAGAGTCTATTCCTCAGTCAAACGGGTTTACATATCGTGATTACGGTAACATGAACTACGATGACCTTTGTAATAAATGCCTTGGGAAAATATGTATAACTGTTTAAATGTGTCGTCTTGTGCTCGATGAAAGATTAACTAACAGCTGACGTCCTGAAAACACAAATATCTGATATGCTCAATTTTCTGAACTTGACCCAATTTCGACGTTCCTCTTATAGAACCGAAATTGTGCGCATTCATAAATTTGAACTTTGTTGCCGATTTCCTTGGATCTGTTACCTGTAATAAAAGAAAAATCGACCAGCCTGCATTTATGCACTAATGCAACTTCCTATAAGTTAACGTTAATATAAACGTCAACAACTGAAACTAAAGCTGTAGCATGTGGGCCCTAACAAAGTGTAATTTCCCATAAACTTTCACTATGCTATTGCCTACTGTCTTCTTTTAATCAACGTGAAGAAATTGACTAAAGCAATGATAGTGGAGCACACGAACATTTAAATGGGGGTAGTGTAGCGGTAAAATAAAAAAGGATCATTCGATTATTCATCCATTTAAATTTATTCAGTAAATTACTCCTACTACTAAAATCAGACTACTGAAATTGAATTTAGCAAAACTAACCTAATTGCAATTCGATAATTTAACATAATTTTTGTTAATTCTGCTCAAATTTCTTACTTAGACTTATCTTACGTAACTACTTCTAAATTCTTTTCTGGTTTTTATAATTTATTTAATGAAAAATTAATTTTGTTAATGTGTCAATCGTGAATCAATTTTCATGTGGTGTAAAGGTGAGCCATGTGGGCAAAGTTTTATAAATTGATAAATTGTTTCATGAACTGAAATTCAAGCAAATATATATAATACCTAATAATAATATAATAATAATATAATAATAATATAATAATAATATGTAATATGTCCAACAGAATTGTCATGCAACTTAACACCTTAATACCCGTACCCTAACCACTAATTTACTATATATGAAATAAATACCTTGTATTAATTGTTAAATGTCAAGACACGTCAAAATTACAATAATTCCCGAATAAGTTCAGAAAAAGAATAAAAAAAGGAAAATTTAAACAACTGTGTGGAAATAATTATGAAAAAATATCGAAAATTGAAACTGATCAAAAATTAAAACTCTATGTAAAAATGATCAAAAATGAACCGAAAAAAAACTCTGTGTGGAATTGCTGATGACAAAAAACAAACTTGGAAACCGTGAGAATATTACAAATTGAGGAGACTATGTCCAACTTGCATATTCAATTTAATTCAATTCAATTTTATTTATTTTTATACTGTCCAATTAGGACAAAGTCCCTTTAAGTTTGCACAATCCAACGGTATCAAATAAACTTATAACAATATCTAGAGTGTATAGAATGCAACAAAGTAAAGAACTAATGAAGTAAAAAACTTAATAATGTACTTAAGGTACCTAATATTAATGTACAACACAAATTAAGTAAAGAAGCCAAAGAAAAAGCTACTTAAGAGAGTGAAGTATAGTAAAATGCTGAAACAATTAAATTGTTGGATTGAGGAAACCGACAACTGCCCTCTTGAAACGACCGAGCGATGTGATACTTTTTATATGATTAGGTAGAGAATTCCAAGCTTGAGCTCCATGAACTAGCAGTGACGTTTTTCTTTGGGAGATAATATGAACTGGTATATTGAGGTTATTGGTACGAGTTGATGAACTAAATTCAAGTCTCAGATAGAGGTACTCAGGAACTTTATAATGAATGACTTTAAACATAAAGATAAGTGTTCCAAGCTTATAATAGATAAAAAGAGAACACCCAACTAAGCAACTCAAGTGGGGGGAGACATGATCGTATCTGCGCAACGAATAGACGAAACGTATGTATGAATTAAATGTCACATTGAGTTTGCGGTTGGACTGTGAGTTAGCTTGGCAATATATAATATCGGAAAAAAAGAATAAAGGTAATACAAGTGTTTTGACGAGCCGCAGTCGAGTTTCAAGTGGAACAAGCTTAGCTGATAACCATAGTCTGCGCAGAACACCATATATCCTACCCACAACATTACTAATATGATCATCCCAAGTAAGTGTTTTATTAAAAGTCACACCTAAGTTCCTAACTTTACTACAGTAAGGTATCACCACGGAATCAAGAATCATGGGAGGAAAATAGGACGTATTAAGTTCATGCCTGTATATTATAATACAGTTCGACTTCCGGGGGTTTAAGAGAATCAAGTTACTTACTGCCCCATCACTGATATTGCAAAGGTCTTCGTTAATTTTGCTTGCAGCATCTTCAATTAAACCAAGGGGAGATCCGAGATATACCTGGACGTCATCGGCATAGAGGTGGACCTTAGAGTGAGTTACTACAGAGGGCAGATCGTTTATGAAGCAACTGAAAAGAAGTAGGCCTAGGACAGAGCCCTGAGGAACACCTGATAATATCAAGAGAGAGTCCGATAATGTATTATTTACAGACACTCTTTGCGTTCGTCCGTATAGATAACTATAAATGAGTTTGGCCGCAGAGCGAGAAAAATCAAACCTACGAATCAGTTTCGTTATTAATATGCCAAAGTCAACTGAGTCGAAGGCCTTCGAGAAATCAAGTAAAGTAAGAAAATTAAATTAAATTAACCTCTTTGACAACTCGTTGAAAAATAAAAGGAAGATTGAATGGCCTCTTTTTTATAGAAAAATTCGTTCCATTTTTGCTATATATATAAAGTGAAATGTTCGAAATTTTCACTGAACGTGACAAAAGAATGACTTTTTTCATATGTCAATAGATAGCAAATTTAATTATTAATATTTTGACATCTCTCTTCAAGAAATTAGTTAACATTTCAATGATTTTTTACGAATTCTGTAATTTCTTGGAACATTTGCTATAAAATCTCGATTCACTAAGTTTCATTTCGATGTAGCAGATTTTCCTGTCATTTTGTAATAATTTTTTGTCTTCTCCCCACTGTGAGTCTCTTTCACACTCATTGTGGGAAATGTATTATTAAAAAATCGCGAATATCATGTTTCTCGCGTAAAATATCGCGAAACGAACGCGGCCATCGAGATCGCGGGTCGATTATTCATCGTTTCGAGATGTCAAACGTCGCGAAATTATGAAGTTTACGTTGTTTTGACACTACTGCGCGTGGGTGTCATGGAAAATTTTAAATAGTGAATTTTTCGTGTTCTTTTAGTGTTTTCAGGTATTTTCTAAGATTGTTCGACGTTGGAAATAATTTATAATTTACAGGTGAGTGTTTTTACGTGAAAATATATTGAATTTCATGTGTAAGGTCAAGGTGAATACTTTTATGTTGTTTTCACATAAATTTCCACATATCTTGCGGAAAAAATGGTACTGAAGTATCCTTCACTTTATAAATTATTGTTTTATGTTTCATATTGAACATAAAATATAAATTTATATGTGCATTTCATGGGTTTTGTTTTACATGGATTTCTTGTTGTAATAGAGCATATGGATATACTGCCATGAATTTCGCTTATGTATTTATGATCCTTTTTGATGATAAATAAAAAAAATTCCTATTAAACTTCATTACTAATCCATTTCTTTATTTCATTTCAGATCTTCGTTGGAATCTTTGTTACCTGTGAAGACTCCAGGTAGAGGTAATTTTTTTTATGTATGTTCATTTAAGAATCTTTACTGACTTTCTCCCCTTTCTTTCAGGTTCGCTGAACAATAACTGTCCTACCATTAACGGAAAAGCGAATTATCTTAAATATTTATATGACAAGTATGTTCCCATTAGAGTCTGTAAAAAGCAATCCAGAGGAAATTCCTGGATTAATAGTAACATACGCAGGGTAATCACGGAAAGGGATGTTTTATATCGTCGTTACAAAATTTCTAGGCCTACTGCTGATATAAAACGTTTTAAGGGCCTTCGGAATAGGGTAAATTCAACCACTTGTCCAGCTAAAAAGTGTATTTCGATTCGATGATTGGTCCTGGCATTCCTCCTAGAAAATTGTGGAGTAACTTGCGAAAGGTGGGTGTGTATGGCTGTGACTGTCTACATCGAGCTTTCGGTCCCAATGACTTAAATAATATTTTTTTTTACGTCGAATCAATACGTAACATACATCTCCCAACAGCAACAATTTAAAGCTGATGGTGGAGTACGGACAAGCGAGGAGGTTTATTAAAACTATTACGCCATTTATTTCTCCAGTCTTTCTGCATGTATTTAATATATGTTTAACAAATTCACAGTATCCATCGCTCTGGAAGAAGACTGTTATCATTCCTCTTTCCAAGTGTCACAAGTGCTACGAAATAGCAGATTGGCGCTGCATCAGTTTATTCTGCTTTTTGAGTCAATTACTAGAAAAGCTTATGCATTCCCAAGTCGTTACCTATTTAAATAAATGACGTATGCTCCCTGTATGCTGTCTGGCTTTACGCCACAACACAGCTGAGAATCAGCCTTGCTTTAGGTGGTATCCGACCTGACAGATGCAGTTGACAGTGATCTAATGTGCATTCTGGTCCTTCTTGATTTCAGCAAGCCATTCGATTCGATCAATTTCGACCCACTTTTCCCTAAGCTTCGTCGGTATTATAATTTTTCGAATACAACCGTCAACATTATTACAAATTACTTGCTGTGTCGTGATCGATCAGTCAAGATCTGCGATACATTTTCTACTTCCTTAACTCCCAATCATAGTATACCCCAAGGTTCTATACTTGGTCCACTGCTCTTCTTTTATATATAAATGATTTACCGATGTCCGTAAAGGATAAGTCCATCCATTTCTATGCGGATGATGTGCAGATTTATTTTGATAGACCAATTAGTTTGATTAAGGGTTGCATTGTTCGGAACAACGATGACTTGATTAGAATTGGCCAATGGGCCAAATATTACCATCTAATACTTAACCCGAAAAATTCTACCAGTATGCCTATATATAGAGGGAGCTACGATCTAGAAGAGCTACCGCCGGTCATGATTAATACTACCGTCATTCCTTATGTTACTTCCGTTCGGAATCTGAGCGTTTTGCTAAATGGGAAGTTAACTTGTTGGAATCATGTCTCTAATTCAATTGGAAAAGTGTATTCTTGCTTGAGACAGCTGAGATTATCCGCCTCGTCAAATACCCTTGAGACTGATAAAAGTCCTAATATTTTCATTTTTAAATCATTTTCAATAAAAACTTGGGGGACAAATTTAAAAATTAGAAAACGTTATTTTGTTGTCTTAAGTATTTAAATAAATATTCCATTAATCAATTTGCAATTTATTCAAAAACCTTAACGCCCCGCCCCATTTTGGGAATTGTGCACCGAGCTGTCCTATTCATGACAGCCACCCAGACTTAAAGCGAAAGGATTTTAGTTTAGACACAAACCAAACTTGTCACAAAATTATTGTGAAGTTGTTTATGTTGCCTCATCAAAATATTTTTTATCAATCCTGGTTATAAATTAGAATTACAAATTCCTTTTAGCAGTTCTCTGAGGAAATTTATTTATAAAAAATATCAAAAGTGAATGAAAGGAAAGTATTCTGAAGTCATAAATATTTATTAAAATTACAGGAAAATAAAATAGTAACCCAAAAATATAAAAATATATTTTTTTTTAATCGTAATTCCCTTTGAAAACTCTTTTACCATTTGGAATATACGCAATGGCACAAACATACCAATTTCCCTCTAATGACCTTGATAGCTCATTTTTAATGGCGCAGTCTATAGTTCGAGACGTATTTGCGTTATTTAAAAGAAAACAGAACAGACCAACCGCCTGGAAATCGATGAATCACATTGGATGAATATGAAAAAGATATTAGAAGACCATAAGGCGGCATGAAGAAAAACTTTTGAATGGTAACAGTAAACGTGAATTAAAGAAAAAGAAAAATAATTATATAAAAACTAAGAATAATAATAGTTTAAATTTAATATAATTATAACTTTCGTCTTTTCGAATTTATTTTTCATAAATTTTCTCTCCAATTATTGCTTCCGAATGAACTGTTACCACTTACCTTACTCCTGCACAGCTATGTCAACATAGTCTGAGCACAAAATGTAAATTGTGTTTCTTCATTAAAATTAGAAAGAAAAATACATAAAATTACCAGTATGGGAAAACAGCTTCCAAACAATCAACTGAGGAAGTTATCATAAATACCAACGCCTGTACGAATAATATCTTCCAAAATAATAGAATTCTATCAGATATTGCATAAATTCTGATTGTACTTGTAAAACAGATAAAAAAAGATAAGTAGCTGTAGCAAATATAAATATGAGCTTGCAATATTTAACAGCGCAGTTGAAAGATATAATTGCCAACTTCAAGAAACTTTAAAAACTTAAAGAAATTAACAGAAGTTGAGGATATTAAAAATTAGTTCAATGTCAAATATAAAGAGACATTTAAAACAAATGAAGAATTGCCGATCAAGTACAAAAAGAATTTTAATTTGATGTAGTTTAATTTTAAAACATAAGACAATAACTACCTTGAGTAACGCCTACAAAGGATGGGACTTTCAACGAACTTATATGCAGAGAATGAGGGAAGGATTTTGAAACGCTCACTCACTTTTTATTGCCACTAGACATCTCTCTCCCGAAGGCGTTACAGATTCCTGGACTCACACCACCTGAAAGAACTGAATGAAGCGAGTAGGGATGATTGGGGGCCAATATTAAACTTTTTAAGAGCGTACTTATGAGCAATTGCTAATAAGTCTTGAGGGTGACCAATGGACCTTGTTGTGGTCTATGTTCCACTAGGGTCTTAACCTCTTTTCAATCCATCCATCCATCCTTGGATACCAAAAACAAGATACTGGAATTTTATATACATATCTACGACAGTAAAAGTTATACCAGAATTGTCTGGAGATCAGAAAAATTTTGACAATTTCCTAAATTTATTGCAATTGCTACATGATCATTTATCAGAGGAAGCACAAAAGAAAAGATTTCTAGATTTTATTTTAAAAACACGTCTATCAACAACGGTAAGGAACTTATGCACATTAGCCACTCCTACCGATTTCAACATACCTCTTAGTATTCATACTAAAATAGGCGCGCATTCCAATAGAAATGTCGCAGACTTTACATCAAAAATTGAAAGTGTAGTTGCACAATTGAACACCTGAGCATGGTGAATGAAATAGGCCATTGATTATAAAATTAAATTACCAATTAGTATTAAATGCATTCAAAAACGGTCTAAATGAGCAATTAACGGCAAGAGAAACATACAAAATCATAGAATTATTTTCTTTTTTCTTAAATATCAATGAACATTTTAGGACGCTCCGAAAGTGGTATTATACGCGCGTTATTGAATGACTTTGAATCCATTTACACTTTACCAGACTACCATTGTTGAAGAGGTCTATACGCGTTTTTTGACATCCTCTCCCCTTTTTAAATATGCACAGAATATATGCATTTGCATAATATGCAGATAAACAAATGCATAATTATCTGTAGCCTATTCATCAAGCTCTTTCCCTGCAAATGCGTCCATGACACCTCGAGTATAAATCATTTGGTAGCTGTCACAAGTTGTGGGTGTAATTCTTGCCTGTTTGTTTGTTGATAATACTGAGGACTTTGAGTTGTCTTCCTGAAAATACACATTTCCTTTTACTATAAAACTAGCGTGAATTATTAACTTTTTTATTATTATTAAATAATTTTAAATGCAAGCATATTTGGAATATAGGAAAATTATTACAAGTAATTCTAAATCATTTTATTTTAACCATAAGCTCACATTTGACATTGCTTCATTAGCAATGGTTAATTGTAATTATGAATTTTTGTTAAGGTGAACATCGGTACGAATGGACGAATTTCTAATGGCAAGGTTTTAAATAACTTCTAATTTGCGGAATTTTTAAAGAAAACAAATTGCAATTGCCATCACAAAGAACATTACCCAAATTATAAGTACACACTTGTATTTGCAGGTGATTTTTCTTATATGAAAATTTAGGAACCATATGCTAGAGACAAAAATGGACACTCCAGCATGACGTATGGTAGAAATTAAAAAATCATGCAAATACTTACAACGCCACCAAAACTCTATGAACTCTTGTTGTATTGATGTCGTTTTGACAAAAATTGAGGATTAGGTTTTATAGAGAATATTATCCAAATTCTATCTATAAAAAGGATCATGTTAGACTATGTTAGAAAAATAACTAAAGATTCGAAGTGATTTCATATTACGAATAATTTAGAACCGTCATTCGGGGTATATTTTTCTAATATGGTTTTTAATTCAGAGAGTTTGCTTATCGCTCTGAACCTAAAATTTGTTCCATACGATATTTTAGTGGTTCTTGATTAAATGTTTGATCAGTCTCTACCACTTTATTCGATTAGTAGTGATTTGATTTCTCTAAGGTCAATGAATGATGAAATTTATTGTATTGTTAGATAGTTTAATTCTGAAGCTTGAGGTTTTCAAATTTTATACCCCCACGAAAGACGTCAAATCCACGTTGTATAAATTACCGTCGTATAATCATCGGACTCTTCATATCTAAAATTTTAGAATTTATGATAATTATGGATGCTTTTGCAAAAACCAATGCAAAGCTACAGTATCAGTCATGCTCATTACTTTGGTTTTCAACTGTTTCGTTTTGCCCAATCATGAAGCACTCCATATAAAACATTTTTTTTTTATAAATCACCTTTAATGAATTTAAGAAGTTTTTGGAACAACCATAAATTTTATTTTCAAAAAACAATTTCCTTAGCAGTTTCGTCCTTTTTCTGATTCTTTTTTTTTTAAATACTTAACACATTTTGGTCTGTTTACTACATTCACTGTTTTCAGATACAGGATTCGGCTTACGCTCCTGGCGGTGATAAGCGCTGTATTTATACTCTAAAAATTGACCAGAACCACCCATCTGAGCAAGTTTGATTTTTGAAGACGGTTTTTCGCATATATTTCTAGAACGGTTCGTCGGACATTCCCGAAGATTCCAGTCCATAATCATCGATTCGCCGACCCTAAAGTTGGTTACTGTTTGAACCAATAGATGTCGCTTGCCCCAAAAATTTTATATATGTCCGAACCAATAGATGTCGCTATTTTATATATTTCCGACACAGGGAAGTACTATATAGGCCCGTCAGTTTTTTAAATCCCCCCGGAATTCACACTGCGTTGGAATCGTTTTGCGAAAAAAACCGTCTTAACCCCTTATTTTTGCAGATTCACCGAAAAATGTGCGTCAAAACTTAAATTAAATAACTTTTTTCTGAATTCTTGTAAATCTCATAGAAAAAGGCGAATTTTAGAAAATTAAATATTCTTCAACTACGGATTATGTAATAAATATGTTAGCCGAAAATGATGCAAGAAAAGTACCAATTTCATCACTAAAATATCTTTTCTTCCGAAAAAGGGCCCCAGAAAAATTTTATACATGACCCACTCAGGGCTAGCTACGCCACTGAGTATAATCATAGACAAGAAATATTCCGACCGAATCATAGTTGCTATGCTTAAGATTTCACCAGATATTGACAAGGTCTAAAATAAAAATGAATTTACCTATAAATCTTTGCTTTGCATGATTTTGGTCAGGCGTTGGATTCTTTTAATTATTACTATATAAGCTGATGAAAAAAATTTGAAAAGAATTTTTATTTTCTTTCCGTACAGTCCAAATTTTTAAGAGATTTTTAAGGACGCAGTCGGTTTGTAAAGGATGTCGAGGTATGCTCGGGCGAAGTGTCCCTTATATCTGAACTTCCTCGAGGATCCATTCTTTGTCCATTCTTTTTTTATGATGATGTCAAAGCTCAGAGGATACCCTATGATGCCGTAGCATAGCCTTGATAGGAAAGGAAGAATAGGTAGGGAATTGGGGATTATTGGGTTAAGTCTAGAAGGTGACGGTATACATTACACTTAAATTTTTGCGGCCCATGATAAATGAGGGAAAATGGATGATGCCAAACTGTTCCACATTGGTACTGTTCTGCTTATGAAGGATTCGCGGAATTTTACGGTACGGTCAAATTTAATTTCAATGGTGTGAGGGTGAGCTCGGGTTATAGTTCGTGTGGTGCGCATAGGAAGAATTCTACAATGTATCAGGCTAGAGATTTCATCAGATCAATAGCAATATTCTTCCTCTATAAAATGAACATTATTGACGTAATTTGACTGTATGAAAATGTGCATATCTAAGTAGATTGGATTAGACTGGATCGATGGAAGACCTGTAGCGTCCATATAATTCATTACTGCATAATAACTTGGATTTGAATTCTAGTAAGTCACATTGTTTAACGATTTATATAAATGGAATTGATCTCAATATTATCCCAGCAATATTCATCAACAACACTACATATACTTGGTATAATATGTTGATTCAGTTAAAAGATTTGCCTTTGAGCTTAACTCAAGTTTATCCTGCTGTAAATATATAAGGAAAAATATATAGATGCCTACGGCAACAATTATTAGGCTCTAGTTTTCTCTCTCCCGCACATACTAATGAAATTAGTAATCCTTCACTTCACATATGGTAGTATAGTATTCTCTGATCTTAACTCAGTCTATTGAATTAGACTCTTGGTAGCATATAATTATGTAGGTACTCTACTTCGATTCAGTTATATATCTTCTTATTCAAAATTTTTCTTTGGTTGGCTTTCAGATGCATACCTAAAACAACGCCGATTGAAATTTTTTCACAGACTGATATTTAAGTTGCAGCCGGGGTACCTATTCCAAAATTTTAACTTCTTACAATCGGCTAGGCAAAAGAATCTCCTGATACTTCACTGTAGATGTCAGTATGGCCATCACTCTTACTTTGTCCTAAGATATAAAATCATTGACCTATGCTTAAATAAGATTGTTGTTACATATTTGAATATTGCTCCACTAAAAATTCCAGTTTATCTAAGTATTATTACAAAAATAGTAGCTTTAAAATTATAACTCATCATTTGTTATAATATTATATACTTACATATATTTATATATACAATTCTAAGTTAAATCTGGACAGCATCTATGTAATTTTATGTTTAAATCTGGCACCTACAATGTGATAACAGATTCAACAGCCCCCAGGAATACGAAATCAAAGGAACCCCAATTTGTACGCGAAATTTCAGAACGGGTGATTTTCATTTTGTTTTCAGGGACTATTGTGTTCTTGTTATCCTGCATGAAATGAAATTATGCCGATTTAGATCATAGTTGCGAAATTTGCTTCATTACGTTGAAAATTATTCGTTACACAGGGACTGATATTAGGTACTGAAGTCGGTAATCAACAGTCTGTCCAAATAAATTATTCAACAACACAAAAGGTTCAAAGGAGCAGCAACGTTAACAGGAGGCCGGAAACCAATTATAATTCCCCTAACCTTAACTTTATATATATATATATATATATATATATACATATATATAACCTTTTCATAATTGAACTATTTTAGAATATTACTATAAAGCCGTACCGATATGAGATTTTCCCCAGTTCAAAATCATAGACGCATTCCTTTGATTCCTGTACATGGATAAGCCTGATTCACACATGGAAATTCGGGTTGAACATGAATAAATTTTTGCAAAACACTTCTCGATCTACATAAATATTTGCATCCTTGCTCAAAACCGGGTCCTGTAACATATGTAAAAGTCGTATAACTACCATAAATGACGACGCAACGATTTCTAGACTTTACGTATAGTTTGGGTAGGTGCTATAGTTGGCACACGTTTCCTGGATGTTTCCGATATATATGTATATACATATAGTACATTTACATACATATATATGTATACCTGGAGAGTTGCAAAATACAACCGAAGTCCAAGATAGAACCGAAGCAGGAGCATTTTGACTTCCCAGTCCCACAAAAGCATCAACTTACATATCTCCGTTGTGTGTAATCAACAATAATTAGGTTACTGGCCAAAGAGTGGGTAACTTTAATTAAAGGAAAATTAAATCAGAGCATAAATTCCGTGCATTAAATTAACACGGGGCTTCGGCAAACAAAAGTAGGTCCAATGCTAAGAGCAGTGTTGTATACTTAGTATCCACAGACACGTTCGATAAGTAAGTAGATTATACGAAAGGTACATACATATATTATAAGAGAAACAAGCGGACATGTTTGTGCCGTGTGCATTGTAATAACTTTCCGCAATTGGAGAAATTGTATTATACGTGCGCTGATAAGTTACTCCGAGCAACTATTTGTGGTTTAGGGTACAAAACAAATGAAAACCAGACCATGATTAAGGTGAGATGTGCCACCAGACGTGAACACCACTGGGCCTATGTTTGATGCATCTAGTTGTGCAATTTATTACAGTCCTTGTAATAGCTTGTTCCCACAAACATTGTAGCATTTGGAGATGGCATTAAGGACCTAATCTCAATTTATCCTGTTGCATATCCATTAAACTTTCTGTGTCGAAAATTTAACCACTGGAGTAAATCATTTGTGGGCAGATTATCCTATCAGGTTTGTCTGTAGAGATGATTTTAAATGGACACTCAATTAAACATTAATTTAAATGTAAATTAAATATTAAGTGGAAAAAAATTGACAAAATTCCAACAATGCTTTCATATAGGATGATTGTTTAAAGGAAGCTCAATCACATAAATGTCGTATCCTTATGAAACGATAAATTATCTCTTAAATTTATTTACTAAAGTTATGTGAACTAAGAAAGCTGATTCTATTGAACCGATTAAACTTATAAAGAAGATTTGCCTGCCTCTAGTACATGCATTCATAAAAGATATGCAACAGTTTGAAAGAGGCTTATACAACTAAAGTGAGTTACTCGTGGTTCACTTTGAATATCAGGACTTAATTTCTCAACGAAAGTGTCCTTATATAAGATGGAATATTTATGCATATAAATGTTGCAACCATTATCTCATCCTTCGTAATTCATTCTGTAAATTGTGCATTATGAAAAATCAAAATGAGATGCTATCCCGTGAAATTTAATATTCCCACATACACCAAAATTAAAGACGAACTTTTTTCTTTTTATTCAATTCAGCTCACATGAGTATAAACTCGTTTTCCTGTGTTTACTCTTAAGAATAATTTAAACAATATAGAAGAAAAAAATATTAAAATATTTAAAACTAAATATTAAATTTAAATTTTACATTAATTCTTGAATCGAAAGAAATTGAAAGTAAGAAAAGAAGAGTAAGATAAATATATGAAAATAAAATAAAATAAGAAAAGTGAAAATGAATATCAAAGTGAACAAATTACAAAATTATAAAAGCTATAAATTCGAAAAATACACAAAAAACAGATTGGTTGAATCTGCAGGTAGCATCATGATGTTTAATTGAAATCGCCAAAGAATTCCAAATTTGAATGCCATAGACGAAGAAGCACTTAGAGCTAAAACCTGTGTAATGACGTGAAATTGCAAGTTGGCATAAATGCGGATATTTGAGAAATTTAATTTTTACAAAAAAATATTTAGGTAAAAAGTTATGAATCGTTTTGAAAATGTATAAGCATGCACAATATTTAAGGTAATTTTCCAAAGTAAAAACCAAAAACTTTTTACCAAAGGATATGTAGACACTATGGGAAATATACCCAAATTTATAGGCAACATTTTATTTTAATCTGCATCTATATACGAGTAGACAACATCTACATCTTCATTAGTAATCAAAGGAATTGCCAGACTAATAATGAGTTTTCTACGTAAAACAGGAGATGTTCATATATCTTGCCTGTTGGCAGAGTTAACATATAATAATCGTAGATCGTAGCTGTAAGTCCATTAACATGCTCACACCACTTTAGTTCGTTATTAGAAGTAACACCAGGATTATTAACGGTATTCTGAAAGGGAATAGATATCCAATTAAACAGAACCAGAGGCAATTAGGACGTATCAATCAAATTTTTATAAAATTTTCATAAATTACAATTGATTTGGACTTGCTTGGATTGAGAAGCACTTCATTATTTTTTACTCATGCGACTAAACTAGAGATATCATTATCAAGTATGGCCACAAAGCTTATACTAAAAAATTTTACTATTCATAGAGTAGGCAATAGGTTGCCTGCTCTAAGTGTAGTAATTTTACTACCTCAAATATATGTTAACACCTGATTGAAATTTACACATTTGAGAGAGAAAATATTTTAGTATATGATTGTAAAATTACACAAAAGTTGTAATAAGTGTAAATAGTTGTTCGTAAAATCAGAGAACGGGTGTAATTATTTTAAATAAATGTGCGTAAAATTATAAATTATAAATTATAAAATAAATAATTCACATACATATTTATGTGTAGAATTCCTAAATAAATCTGAACTCGCTTACACTTATTCTATTAATTTTATGCTATGCGTAGTAATGAGCACATTTGTACATTCCTTATCAAAAAATTTATGAAGCATTACATGAATGCTTAATAAAATTCTTGAATTTGACAAGGCATTTACAAATTTTCCCATTCTAATAATATAAATTCTTACCGATCTGTGTAATTTATACATTTTACATTTAAAGTATATTTTGCATTTCTTTCAAGAATGGTTCGTCGGGTATAACGAATTTCATATTTTTTTTATCGAAGAGATATCCGCATACAGAGTTCAGCCCTTTACGTCAATGTGTTTTCCATCAGTGTACAAACATATAGTTAAAAATGAAATTTTTGTAGGACAGTAGGTACTATGAAAGACCTGTACGTTGTTCATTAAATTTGATTTAATATATACATAGAAATGCTATAAGTCAAATGTCAAAACTTTACATCATCTCCTTTTCAAACCATGTATAAAAAAACTTTTGTATTGCAACACTACAAAGGAGTTTCCCAATTTTACCCATTTGGAAACATAAAATTTTTACAGTAAATTGAATGTATGTTGCAGAGCATCACTGAAAATAATGACCAGGGTTTTAAAAATTAACATTACAAAAAAATTACCGAACATGAACAGCACGTGAACTGCAGTTATTTCAACATAGGATCATTTAAAGTGTCTGCATATTCCAAGTCTGCTTTGAAATGATAATTTATTTAAATTATTGCAAAGAACAAGCGATTAACATGAAATATTTTATTAAACCAAACAATGTCTCTTAGTTATTAAAACAATCAAACATTGTTTTCCTTTTTGGAAGTTCTACCTTTTGCTGCGTATACTAATCACATGAAAGTGAGTTATAATTCAGTCTTATGTATAAGATAGTTATTTTACATTTTAGTTTTCTTAGCAACAAAACTGAAAAAAATTTACATTGTTCAGAGCAAAAAACAGTAAAAATAAAAAATAAATTAGATAAATGCTTCATTACATCAATATGAAGTAAAATAAAACACATTTCATTAAAAAAATAAGCTTACTCTTGTTACATCTTGATTAAGTGATATCGATTGTCAATTAAGGATGATGTGGACTACTCAATGCAGTGATCTTCTCTTGAAATGTACTACAAGTGAGCTCCTGAACACAATGAACGAAACGCAAAACTTTTGATTGTGCATTTATATTTTTTTTTGTCCCTCGCGTTATATCTGTTTTGATATTGAAAAAAAAATCTTTGCGGTGAAATCGAGAAATTCAGATCCTTTGTTGGGATATTTTACATTAAAAATGAAATAAAGTGCAAATGTTTGCGAAAAAGCCTCTGTTCAAACCAACATTAAATAGCCACCTGAAAGTAAAATAGTTTAAAAGATTCTAATTCCAAGTATTTCTAATTATTGAAAATAGGTTGGGAGCACATCGATAAGGCAGTTTTTAGTGGAGATAACAATCGACACATCATGGCTACATTCCACATAAACAAATCCGGGACGCAATCCAATGATAATATTACGCAAATCAAATGGAATTACATTGAGTCACCTGTACATTTAAATGAATCTTTAAAAATAGCAAATTAGCAATATTGTAATAGGTATCTGTTTGTATAATTATAAGCCTAATAACATTAGCTAGGCAAAATCAGGAACGGAAAGAAAAATGCTCAAAATTCCAATTACTTTGCTCAGCTGCTAGGGTCAATGTACTCTTCTGAACTATGCACAGCTGCTAAGGTCAACGGATTTTTCTGTTGCTACCTGCAAAGATGCTAAGGTCAATGGGTTTTGGTTTCTATGCGCAAGGTAAAATAATTTGTTGGTGCCGTGCGCAATTCAGAGGCAATATAAGTCGCAGGCCAACTTAAATCTTTCTCTTTTCGCATCCAGCTATCATAGATTGTGCATCATTTGGAAATCGACTTGGCTAGTGGTAATAAAATACAATTATTAACAAATCAACTTTATCTTTGGTATCGACTGAGATAAAGATATTTATTCTGGGTCTCGACTGGAATAAATCTTATTGACATAATCACTTTATCTTGGGTATCGACTGAGATAAAAATAGTTATACTGGGTAGCGACTAGAATAACACATACTAACTCAAACCTTTATTTTGGGTATTGACTGAGATAAAGATAGTTATTCCGGGTAGCGACTAGAATAACACCCACTAATCTCAAACCTTTATCTTTGGTCTCGACTGAGATAAAAATATTTATTCTGGGTACAGACTAAAATAAATACAACTAATACAACTCTGCTTTGGGTCTCGACTGAAGCAGAGTATCTTGTTCCGGGGCACGACTAGAACAAGATAATCACTACCTGTCTATTTACCAACGCCACATAGTCGATTCCACATTTTTGAGTAATCATTTAATACATATTTAATCTTATTGAGTAATTATATTTATATATATATGTATATATATATTCCCCTTGAAGTTATCATAACTTGTTTTTTATGTAAGTTGATACATATGTGAGCTTTTAATTATTAAGTGACATAGTCGATATTATAAGTATCTTAAGTTTATGTTTGTGAGTGTGTAATCTCTGATCTATATTTGCCTTTGAATTTGGAATAGTGTAGTAACTGTGACGTTCTTATTTACAGTCCCCATCCTTACCTATATTTTTCTTGAGTGTTCTCATTGGGCAGAACATTTTATGGTCACGAAAGATACTTGAGACCCCGAGTCGATTAAGGCCCGTATATTATGGATTGTTCCCCCCTGTGAAATTGAAATTGACCGATAACGAGTTTATCATAGATTGATCCATAAAAATGTAGGAAATATACTGTCTGTCTGTATCTGAAATTAATTCATATAAATATACATATTTTAGGTTATCACATTGTATATTAATATATTATAACTTAAATCATACAAGTATATGCTATTGAAATTTTCTGCTTGCCAACATAAGCAAACCAAAGGGGCGGTGTTAGTTTTGATCTCAGTTAATTCTATATGTAAAAAAACAATTGTATAAATTAACAACAATTGAATAAGTGTAAAGTTTACCAGTTAAAACTTAAAATTATACTCAATAGTCTCTTTAAAATATTTTGATATGAAATGGAAAGCGATTTTGTTGTCATCATTATTCACATTTTGTAAGAGACTTGACATAATTCTTGGTTTATTTTTATGTTCGTATTCAATGACTCGTTTGATTTTATCATGAAAGTTTTTTTCCACTTTTTTTTCTTTTATTTATCTCGAATTTCACACTAAAACTATTTTAGCAAGTGATGGAACTTTTACTACAATAGTAGTAGAAAACTTTCTGCTTAGTAAAAACTGTTTTGGTCATTTTGCTTTAAAGCAACCTATTGAAGTTTTGCAACAAGTTAAGTTCACAGTCATAATTAACGAAACTACCGATGTTGCTACAAAGCAACAACTTGTAATTCTAGTTCGGTATTATGATCAGCAAAAAAATATGGTGCGAGACAAATTTCTTTGTTTAGTAGAACTAAAAATATAAAAAACAAAAAAAAAACATTTTAATAAAATTGTCGATAAATTCAACGAACTTAATATCCCTTTGAATAGCATAATAGGACTTTGTTCTGATAACCCTTCAGTTATGATTGGAGAAATTACTAGAGTCAAAGCAAGACTTCAAAATATAAATCAAAAGTTATTTTCAATTGAATGTGTTTCCCATTCCCTTAGATTATGTACTTATAATGAGTACCAATGAGTATTGAAAAATGCATGAAGGCATTTATTCACATTTCTCCCACAACCCATCACGCCATCGCACAAAATCTTACGATTCTGTTCACCGATATGGTTGCCATTATAACAATCTGTTAGAAAACTTTTTGGAGAAAAAAGAAGCATTAATTAATTATTTCAATTAGTATAGATTTGAAAATCGTGAAGAGTCAAGTGTTCGAGAAATTTTACAATTCTTGACAAATGAACAAATTATTTTGCGAAAAAAAATTTTACTGAAAAACTTTACAAAAGTATACAGGGTGTTTCCCCTTAAGAGGTCCATAGAGCGGGAGGTGATAGTACTCACCTAGATGAACCAAAAATTGTATGGCGGGGGGGGGGGGGGCAATATCAACCGTTTAGGAGTTACAGGGTGATTCATAAAAAAAGCTAGGTTTTCACAAAACACCCTGTATCTTAAAAACTACAGGGCGTATGGTCCCAGTTAAGGGCTCACTGTATGCAGAACTTCATGGCCTTTCCAATGACAGCTCAACCAGCCCCGTACCCCTCTCCCCTCGAAGTTATGAAGGTCTAAACTAAAAATTTCGGATTTTCTTTCCTTTTTTTTTACTTTGACCTCTATTATTTTTGCAAAAAGGTCATTAACATAACTTTTTTTTATAAAACTGTAAACTGTGGAGCCTCCTCTTTAATTTGACCTATTACACCCTATATGTTAACTGTAGCCGTTAAACAGTTATTAACTCATAACCTATTCCGGTCACACCGAAATTAGACGATATTTTTTAAAATGACGTACTAACGGAACAAATTATCGTTGAGGATAGGTTTGAAAATAGGTTTGAGAATAAGTTTAGAGCTAATAACTCTTTAACGGATACAGATAGCACCTAGGGTATAATAGGTCAAATTAAAGAGGAGGCTCCACAGTTTACAGTTTTTATAAAAAAAAGTTATGTTAACGACCTTTTTGCAAAAATAATAGAGCTCAAAGTAAAAAAAAAGGAAAGAAAATCCGAAATTTTTAGTTTAGACCTTCATAACTTCGAGGTGAGAGGGGTACGGGGTTGAGCTGTCGTTGGAAAGGCCATGAAGTTCTGCATACAGTGAGCACTTAACTGTGACCATACGCCCTGTAGTTTTTAAGATACAGGGTGTTTTGTGAAAACCTAGCTTTTTTTATGAATCACCCTGTAACTCCTAAACGGTTGATATTGTCCCCCCCCCCCGTGCCATACAATTTTTGGTTCGTCTAGGTGAGTACTATCACCTCCCGCTCTGTGGACCTCCAAGGGGAAACACCCTGTATAAACAGTTACAATGTAATGTTCCAATTAGAGAAAACAAAAAAAACTATTCTCAATGAGGCAATTACCAATCTTCTTTTAACCCTTGTGTATACACCCAAAAAAATTACACACCTGCATACCCGGCTACTCCCGTAGCCAGGTATAATTTGTATCAACGATGTAAAAATTCATAGGAAATTTCCAGTAAAAGCAACAATGTAGCCGACATGTTTATGTGGATTATCTTAGTGGCATAAGAAATCAACCGTAATAAAACTTAATTAAGAGTTACGAATTCTAGAATTTTGGTTTTCAGAATATTTTGCATTTATGCCGATTTACTGTTTGATCTTATGCGCAGGGCTTAAAGCAAAGTACGGTAATTAAAAATATTTACCGTAATTGTATGTACTGTAATTGAAAGTACCGTAGTAATATGTACCATAATAAAAATTATTTAAGAAATTTAGTATAAATTCTCATAAGGCCACGTCTGGCGTGCTATATAAGGTATGAAGATAGCCCAGACATTTCTAGTCGCATGTTATTTCTTCTAAAATTAAGATAGCTGCCATTTGATTTTTCTTTGACTACGTGGGTATTTATAACGAAAATGGACAAACGACCAGAAATTTCTGCTGCCGAGTTTAACCGATAATGTACACATCTAGTCTCGGACGTGGGAGGGTTTGCCGGTTTGTAAAGGACAACTCAGTTTTACAATTCAAATATAAAATTTTTATTAATACTTCAAGTATTATAAATTCATTTACTAAAAACGAACCTACAAACTATTATAAAATTCAATATTAAATTCAATAAAAAAAAATAAACAAATTAAAATTCAAAATATAAAATGTTGTACCTTCTCGCTCGTTGTTACTTCTGAAAAGGAAGAAGAAGACAAGAGTTGAGCAACTGTCATCAAAATAAATTTCAATATATAGATTAATTGACAAACTTCCTTTGTTGGTGCGTGAGGGCACAAAGGCAGTAAAATGCTTCTACAGAAAAACTAATTCAGATTAGTCTCCTGGTGTAAATTTATTGTATCAAAGGTCGTAACAATATGTTTCTATAAAGTAGCAGCCTTTTTATGGTGCGTGAGAGCACAAAGGAGTAAAATATCTCTGCTCGTACAAGAGGGCATAAGGAAGTAAATTGCTATAGTCAGTAAAACTAGTCAGATTAGTCTCTGACAGTATTCTGAGCATGCGCAGAAATGTAGCAATATGCTAATATAATGAAGAATGCAGATTAGTCTATGCAGCAGAATTATTCTTCTGCTTAGATGTGGACAGGAGATGTTTGCAGATTAATCTCTGCGCAGAATTAATCTTCTGCTTAGGTGTAGGATGGATTATTGGAAATGATAGGAGTTTTCAGATTAAACTCTGAAATATAGAATTAATCTTCTATAATGAGGTTGGGAATATTCTTGTACTTAGATAAATCTCTAAACCAGATGAGCTCTGGACCAAGAATGATTTTGTGCTGCAGCTCGTTGGCTTTATATAGCCGCCGTATCCAGTTATGAGCTCTCGCCTCTCGGTCTTGCCCTAGCAACAATTGATGCTATGTCAGAGGCGAAATCAAATGATTTGACGTAATGTACATTAATGACATTGCAGAAAATGTAAATATACAGACATAAGTGGATTATAGATGAGTTTGTATTATTTTTGTATATTTATTTATTATTGATCGGGTTTGGTTATTTATTTTTAGGAAGAATGATGTCTAGATGTTTACAGGAGGTATTGGAGGTGGTAATAGTTCGGTATTAGATAAATGTCCTCATATTTTATAATTTTGGAAAACAGATTCTTTGTGTTTTTTTATCTGTTTAGGAGATATTGTTTTGGACTGCAGCGAGGGATCAAGGTGTTATTGATGATTTGACTGGGAGATTCTACGAGGGATAATATACTTGTAGGTGGATTGAACACATACACTATATTTATGAAACTTTATTTCATATTAACCCTTAAATGCATGATTTATTCGTAACGCTTGAAATAAATCTATTTTGTAGACATGTACATGCTAATGCAGAAAAAAATAAAGAAAAATTTTTTTTAATTATTTTTGATACTAATTTATTGAAAAAATCATCTGTTGCAGGTATACAACATTATGCATTTACTAGACATTAATTACATATGAAAATTTTTGAAGCAGTGCTTGGCTTTAGTAAGGCAAAGGGCTACTCCACACTTCTCACACTTTGTTTGTGTGTACCCCTTGCACCCAGGCATTTTGCACCTGCTGCGAACACAATCATCAGGCCAGTGACCAACATTATCTGTCCTTATGTCCTTAGGTGGAACATGCTGAACTGGCCCTCGCTTTTTCTTGGCTTGTATTTCCATTTCAACGCTGTTACTGGTGCTGGGCCTTCCTCGTTTGTTACAAAGTTCAGATGCATCATTGACATTGCCTAATACTTCTGCTAGTTCCAGTCTATAGTGACACAAATTCAGGATTACTGGATTGGCTTCAGTTCCTTTCAAATCTTTATAAACGAGCCAAGAATTTATTACTGTCATGTCCAATAGGTGGTAAAAGATACGTAGGTACCACTTTCGACTTCTCATTGCAATGCGATATCTCCCAATGAAGCTGTCCATAAGGTCTACTCCGCCCATATGGGCATTATATTCTTTTATTATATGTGGGCAAGAAATCTTGATCCTAGTCTTACTTGCTTTATCAAACCTTTCTACTTGGGAGACAGGTTCAGCTCCAACATATGAAGACAAGAAAGTGACAGCTTTATTATCCTTCCAAGTAACAGCTGTCAAATCAACACCATCAAAGGTAGTCATTTGCTCTTCATAAGTTCCACGGGGAACAGATTTCTTCATCAGTGTTTTTTTGTCAGGTAGTTTACAGTTTACAAGTCTGTTCGATTGTATAGTGCCTAAGCTATAGATCCCTTGTTTAGCAAGATAGGTAACTAGTGGCACAGACGTATAAAAGTTATCAAAATATATTATATGGTTTATATGTCTTGGGACACCTCTCGCTAGCCGGATTACAACATTTCCCACTGGTCCAAAATCTGGTTCATCATGAAACCGCTCATGCTCCTGACCAGTGTATATCTCAAATTTATGAGCATAACCTTTTACACTGCACATTACATACAGTTTAAACCCCCACTTATGGGGCTTGTTTGGTAGATACTGTTTCATAAAGTGTGCTACTTTTGTAGCACACATCTGTTCATCAATGGACAACCTTTGTTCCATAGGAACTGAGGCAAATTTTTCATTTAGTTGTTCAATAATAGGCCTTATCTTATGGAGCCTGTCATGTTGTGGGTGTTCCCTAGGTAAATGTTTTTCATTGTTATTGAAATGAAGAAATCTGCGAATAGTCTCAAATCTGTTGACAGTCATTATTTTTTTGATTGGTTCAAAACCAACAGTATTAGACCAGTATAGCCGAACATTGGGATATCTTATGACAGACATGTATAACAATATTGCCATGAACTTTCTTAGTTCAGATTCAGTCATATTCAAAGGCTTTGTCACATTGTTTTGCACAGAGTAAAGATTAGATTCTTCCACGATCCTCTGAACTATTTCAGGTGTAAAAAAATGTAAAAAAATACTATAGGGAGTACCAGTAGCACCCTGATCCCTCAGTTCTGGTGGGTATGTAGTATTGCCAAGAAACGCAGTCTGGTCAGAATTCAAAACAAACTTTTTTACCTTCCAAACAAGGCCCCTCATTGTTGCTCGGCGACTAGCTTGACTTGTTGAGGGGAATGAAACCTGAGGCATTTGGTCATTTTCAGGGCCTTCATTTATCAATGGTGGCTCTCCTGCCAAGGGTGAATCATCATCAGAATCATTTTCCTCTCCTATAGGACTCTCAAGATCGTGAAGTAAATCTTCCCGGTTTCCATAAAAAAACTCACGGTCTTCAGCATCAGACTCCTCAAGATCATCTTCAGACCTCTCTCCGTCACTAATTTGGGCCAAATACTCTTCTATTTGCTTTGGATTCAGGGGTGGCATCTAAAAAACAATAAAAAGTGATCAGAACTTCAAAAGGGGTATTCTGTAGTTATTTGTCTAGTAAATGCATAATGTTGTAGATTTACAACACGAATATAGACGAAACTTTAAAGAAACCAAATGTGTATTCACCAAACTAATTACTGTACTTAGTAGGAGATGAATTATGACACACAAAAACTATTTTTGTACGTACTTACCTTCAAAAATCAATTAATTACACAGTAAAACAAAAACTTAATTTTCACCTGCTCAAGATTTCCGAAAGTCTTTGCAATATTAATGTCAAGTTGACATTTGACAGTTGTGAAAGAAAAAAATGTGTTGCCACTCGATAAAATATATTATGCTGATAGTGATATTTCTACAACGGTATGCAGTGAGCACATACTGATGATTTTGAGGCCGTTTGAATGGTATGTTGTAGTTTTACAACGATATGCATTTAAGGGTTAATATAGAATTTTTACATAATAGATTAAATTACGGACAACAACATGAATATTTAAA
Source organism: Dioctria rufipes (assembly GCA_963924295.1). NCBI lineage: Eukaryota > Metazoa > Arthropoda > Insecta > Diptera > Asilidae > Dioctria > Dioctria rufipes. The sequence continues at coordinate 261,145,780 of OZ002741.1, forward strand.
AAGTTTAGTAGAATATGATGATGAAGAGGAGGTATTGGATTATGTCGATGACGAGTCAGATGAAGAATGGCTGCCATCAGCAGTACAGGAAATGAACGAGGACGATTCGAATGTTGTAGACGTTCGTCAAGATGAGTGCATTCCAATCGAAATGGCCCACGAAGATAATGAAGATACCGACGAAGAATCTAATCACAATGCCAAGGAAGGGTCGAGCACTCAGGACAACGTCTTATATGGTAGAGATGGTACTATATGGCGCTCAAACCCTCCCAACGTCCGAACTTTAAGCCATAATATTCTTCGACAAAGAGCAGGCCCAATTCGCTCATTGACCATCTTGTCTGCTTTGGACCCCCTCAAATGTACTTTTAATTATGTAATGTGCAACATAATTATAAAGGAGACGAATAGGAGTGCAAACAATGTATACGATCAGCACAATAGTGAACATCCAGAAATGCCACCAAAATTTTGGAAAATTGTAACTGCAGAATGTGTTGTTGCTGATGAGCAGAACACGATTCACATAATACATGTCATGTAAGCCTGCAAAATGTGGCATAAAAGTTTGGTGGGTTTCCGATGCTTCAAATTCATACCCAATTACTTGTCAAATATATACAGGGAAGCAGTTATCAGTCAGAGTTGTAAATTAAGGAGGGCGCGTGGTGAAAGACTTTTGCATGAGATTTAAAGGAAACAGAAGGGAAATTGTAGCTGACAACTTGTTTACATCACTTCCACTTGCACGCTTGCTGAAGTCGTAGAATCTTTCTATTGTCGGCACGTTAAAGAAGAATAAGCCGTATAAGTATACCTAAGGAAATGCTGCCATCTAAGTCGCGGGATATATTTTCATCACGATTTGCATTCAGCGATGACAACATCAAAATATGTTCATACGTTCCGAAAAAGAACAAAAGTGTTATCATGTTGTCGACACTCCACTATGTCGATAATGTGTCCGGATAATAAAAGAAAACCGGAAGTAATGCATTATTACAACAGCACGAAAAGTGGAGTAGGTAACATGGATAAATTGCTTCGAGACTATTCTACTAAAAGGCGGACACAGAGATGGCCTGTGGCGTGTTTTTTTATAATATCCTTGATATTGCATGTCTGGCTACTTACAAGATTTATTCGGAGAATCATACTGCTGGTTCAAATCGGACACACCAACGCCGGATTTTCTTATAAGACTTGGGAAGCCAACTCGCGTTACAACATATTACGATGCGGTCTACAAATGTAAATATTTCAAGAAACTTCGAGAGCAGAACTGGAATTGAATGTTATGTTAGGAAGGCCAATTCTGCGGCAACTACCTGAAAATCGGCCACAAGAACTTCTTGAGACAGTAGTGGACGTATAGTAGAGACAGCCAAATGTTATGTCTGTCTAACGACCATCCCAAAAAGACGAAGTGCCATCAAAAAATCCTGTTGCACCTGTATCAAGCTCATATGTAGCGGACACACAATAACCGTAAATAAATGCCATTTATGTAAATAATTTATAATATTGTAATTATTTTTATTATATGTAAAACAAAAACATACTTTTTTATTGATTTACGTGTTCATTTTCATTATATTTCCTTATTTTTTTCTCCTACTTAAGTTCATTAACCAACTACGTGATAACGTTTCTCATATAAAATCTCTGGCTACCCGGGTAGCCTGGGTGTGTTGCTATAATCATTGGCGAAATTTGAGGGATATTTACTATATTTGCAAGAATAAGACCAGAACTAATGCTGCGAACTTCGATTTATTGGCAAACCGTCATTGTTGAAGTTCAATGCAATTTCATTTAATATCATATTTGAAGTCGAACTCCTCTTTAAGCTCTCTTTTAAACCATTGTACCAAAATTCACCATTTCCCATTTGTTGAATGTCCACCATTCTGAGCATATATAAGAGTGTTCTTGCATCTCTTGGTATTTGATAATTCATCTCATATTTAGACAACAATTTAAAGAGTTCATTTAATGCAATATGCTTAATTTTGTTACATAGCGCCCAATTTTGTAAGTCTTGAACGAAAGGTAGCTTTTCTTTAAGAGTGTCAGGCGCTTCGAGATTATCTTTATCATTGAATTCATTACTGATTATGATACAGTAATTTTCTTCATTATCATCATTAAAAATATTATTCGGTGATAAATTACAATCTACAATATTTGATTCAATTGGAGGTTCTCTTGAGACAATTGAAAGGATTTTTTCGATGAACACTCTAATGTCGATGAAAATGTTGTTGAAGGCAAAGCTATCGCAGTATTAGCGTTTCTCATATAAAATTTCACTTTCCTATAGTACGTGGATGTATGTTAAAATGGTCTTCGGGCACATAAATTATTCATTTTAAATATTAATTTCTTTCGACAACAAAGGCAGAACACACAAATAATGACACGTATTTTTTGATAAACATCAAATAAAGTAAAATCGTATCTTGATTTACATATTTAGTATAAAATTAGTTGCACTAGGTAGGAGACATTAGGTTGATATTTGAGTTAGAATAGTGATGTCGGCTTATTTAACTTAAAACAACGTTGGGATTAGGTTGGTTTGTTGGTGGGGCCAACGACGTTATCGTGAGTGAACTGAGGAGACGTCGCTCTTAGTTTGATATTCGCTCAGATCAACGACGTCGGTTTATTTGACTTTAGACAACGTCGGAATTAGTTAATAATAATTCGGAACACCTACGTCGACATGGCAGACGTTAGATGGATGTCGAAGGCGTCGGCGATTCTAACGTTAACCACGCCGATTGAATTTCTAATAATTACGACGATAAGCCTGTATTTGCGCGAAATTTATACTATTTCTATAGACATATTAGGCATATGTTAATAGTCGTTGGTGTAATTTTTCATACCTCTGTGCTGGTTGGGAACATACCTAGTTGTATTATCTTAAGAACTTTATTACTTTACAAAGTATGTTTGTTATTTTGAAAATATTTATATTTCCTCGCTAAGTTGTTTTAAGGCTGCGTTTAGCTAGAATTTCGAATTTCTATGATGATTTAGCTCATCTATTGACTAAACAAACTTCGCATATATACTAAAAATTACACACAATATTCCAACTCTTACTATTTCGGTTCATTTACTATATCTTTGTGGTTCGTTTAGTAACCTTTTTAAAATAAATCTACTACTTTTTTTAATTTTTGTAAGTTCTACCACTGATTGAAGCCACTGCAACTCAACTAACACTTTCCACATTCGTACCAGGAATAGACTTTCAAGAACAAACTTGTTTCGTTTTTACTGCACCAATGAGCAATTTTACACAAATCATGTACAAGTTTACTTATACCGGCGTAAATTTATTATTGGAATAGCAATTTTACTACACCGACTTTTGTAGAAATTGTGTGTATTTTTACGCCCTGCTTTGAATTGTACCAATTAAATGTATGAAATTACACATTTATGAAAATTACCCATAAGAATTTGTATTATTAAGAATAATTGTAAATTTGCTTTTATACTGTGTAAAATTTTACTTTTTTAAGAATAGAGATTTCCAAATTTTTTTTACTTTAAATATTTAATTGAGATGGCAGGAATAGTTTAAAATCATCTGCAAATATCTGAATAGAAGCTTTAGTTATACTTAGATCAATATCATTAATATACATATGTACTTAAAAATTTGGAATGATTTAAATAGAAAATTTAGACCTCAAGGAGAGCATAACAGATTGAAAGATTTATTCGCCATTATCCATACAAGAAGTTTTCATTTACTCAGTGCTATCTCGAACTGTATAGGGTTGGTTAGTATACATGTATGATTTGAAAAGCGTTTCATACATTACGTACTTCTATTTTCACGCACGTTTTTAATACTCCTACATGATTTTCATCCCTCTAGTTTTATATTTATTGAATTATTCTTAGCACATTGGTATATGGTTTCATCATTTCAGTATTAATAAGCTGCTTTAAAAACTCTTACACAACTCTCGCAAATACAACTCTGAAAGTCTGGTACTCTTATTCTATCTTATTGTTATTTTTTTTTTTTTTTCTGACATCGTTTCTCTCAAGAACTGCTCTTGTAATATTTTAATACTTTGAGCACACTCTCTTCACTGAACCGGTATAAAGCCTCGTTTTCATGCTTAACATAATTCAATCGACTAAATGAAACCGTTTCCATTCTCATCTTTTCCATTAACTTTCCAAATTCTGTTATTCTATTATAATTTTTTAAACAAATTCACTTAAACTGAACGAAAGTTCGCATATGTTGTACTTTTCACTTTTGAAAATATTTAATTGTCAGATTATCAGCTGTTTTTCGACAGACAGTCAACCTATGTCTGGAAAAGTTATTTTGTTTTTTCAAAGCCATTGCAATGGAAAATTCAAAATATATTGATTACAGGAAGGTCACAATTGCTGTAAGAAATGAAGAAGGATTATGCAATCCTTCGTTACCCAAGTATTGAAATATTCTATTCCGGAATGAGCGATGGAAGCAACTTTCAGTACGGATTATGGGCAAAGACTTAGCCGTGTCGGGTAAACAAATTTATTTAGAGAACAGAATTTAATAAGGGTATGTCCTTGTAGGCCTTCAAGCAGAATGGAAGTGGTTACGTGTAAAATATGTGCGGGAAAAAAGAAATTGGAGAGAACATGTAAAAGAATTATTTCCAAGTGGGAACACTTTCTTCAGTTTGTTGATTCTGTTCATAAGAAAAGAAAATTAGTTTTGTATATATTTATTTGCGAGAAAAGTTCTAACTTTTTCCCATTGTAAAACATTCTCGACCTTGCAAATGCACAAAATTCCGTCAGAAATCAATACCGAATCCTCTTTTGCCTACAATTTGCTTGATTCTAGCAATTCAGTGGAAGCTGAGTTAGATATTAATAAAAATATTTCCTACCTTGTTGAGATCGCAAGATCACTAGTACCTAAACAAAGTACAAATCTAAAATATAAAGAATACACTGATTATGTTGCGAGTATTATGATGGAGTTTGGCAAGGATAAAGCAAAGACTTTTTTAAATATTATTCTTCAGGCTATTTTCCAGCTTCGAAAACATAGTTGAAAGTGTTAATAGCAGAAACAAATAAATAACAGATATAGAATCGACGAAGGATCTACCCCCAAGTTTGCAACATACTATATGTACTTTGTTAAAATAGCTCTTAATTGTCTACTGCTGACAAAACTGAGAGTGAACTCTTCGCTAGTCGATTCTATATCTTTTATTTATTTGTTTCTGCACGTGCAATGTTTTTGTTTTTAAGATGCCGAGCTGTGAGAATCTCCACAGGATCTTCGATTTCGCTATTTCTGCGATTAAAATTTTACAAGGTACAACTAGCTTTAATAATCGTATTAGTCGTTTGAATTTCAGTATTTATAACCTAATGGAATATTTGAAAACGGTCTGCTAACACCTATATCAAATACGTTCTCTATTATGCGTCTGGCTCTTGATAATCATTTGTTGAAGATGCACCTATGTAGTTCCATAAACACTTACTGCTTAAATACTTACTCCTATGGGCACCAGGTCACATCGATATTAGCGAAAATGAAAAGGCAGATGAGCTGACTCGCAACCCTCCACAATTATGATATGACCAAAATATCTTACCTCTAACATTTGTCGTCTTTGATTCCACGGGTAGAATAAAAAAGGAACTGGGGAGTAAACCTAACCCAAGCTTAACGAAAGAGCTACTTGGACTTAATAAGTCTACCTTCTGGTATCAATTCGTACTGGACACTCATTTCTCAGGGGTCACCTACACAGGACGGAGCTTGTTGATAATCCTGTATGCAGAGGATACGGAGATATATCCGAAACAGTGACTTACTTTCTTTGTCACTGTCAAGCTCTCTCCAGTTAGCGTTACAGATTGACAGATTCCGTTAAACCTCCTACAAGAATTGCATGAAATGGGTAGAGAGGATTAGGAGCCAATGCTAAATTTTGTAAGAGCATCCTTCTGGGATTTATGGGCAATTACGACTAAATCTGGAGGGTGAATACTTGTTGTGATCTACGTTGTAGAAACGCCTTAGGTTTTTCAGCTTCTCTTGAATCCATTAATCCTAGTACTTCCTGACCACTTACTATACATATTGCTATATTAATTCAGATTTTTCATAATTTTTCATATTTTCCATACATTGACTCTTGTAAACCATACTCTACTTGGTCCGCTTAGTAGTCAGATAAAGGCGTCATAAAACCAAGTTTGCCCAGAGTGCAAATTTCTTTGGGCTTGCATATCAATTTTGTATAAGGTTGGATAGATAACTCATATACGTTTTTACCAAAATCGACTGTACATATATTATTGCAACTCCTATGGCCTATTTTTTATAAATTGAACATAACATAATTTTGCTTGTCCTTCGGACCGGAATTGGGAATTGTTCTTGAATCAATATAGTCTGACATTCCATTTATTCAACATATATAATATAACAAAACTTTACTCTAGTAAGAATTTCCCATAAAATAAAATCCGTTCCTTTATTCCCTTAGCCATTCGTTAAAAGTTAGTAAAAAATCATAAACCGTTATTTTAATAAACCTCCTGAAGTCCAAACAATTTCTTTAAGCAAGCAATGTAATTAAAACTTGCACGTAACTAAAATTAAAACGGAAGCTTCTAAGTATTATACAAAGACAACTTTCTCCGGAAAACTCACAAAATTAATCGCGGAACTACCTAATCTGAAAACGAGAACGAAAAGTGTTCGAGTGAGTATAGCCGGACGTTTATGTTTGTATGTTATCGACGACCATAAAATTCGAAAGACAATCAATTCGAAGCAGAAAGTATTCAGGTCAAAGAAATTCCCTCTGCCGAACTGGACAAAATTAAGCGTCTTCTCTACGTGATTCTACTTCATTGTGTGGTCACTTGTTGGATGTTGGGGAAGGGGGGGGGGGGGCGCAAATATACAGAATCAATTTAAGCCAAATCGAAAAGGAGTTCACAGAAGGATGCAAGGCACAAATGTTCGCCAACACTTACAAGGAGTTTTTCTCTGTTTTCTTCCTATTAAATTGTTAATGGAAATTAATTTTCAATGAGCCTTGGAACAGCTGATAGTACAAGGAAAGCAGAGGAAATTTTTCAGGATTGGAAGACTTATGTTTGTAATACTTTTTAACAGACAATAGCCAGCAACATAATTGCTAGACGATATTCGTTTGTCTACCTCAACATTTTCCGATGCTGTAGCATGTTCAATTATTTAGCATAGCTAACCCCCACTCAAAGGTATACTAACAATTGAAGTTGATGTTAGAACTTTTTTCCAAATCAGTACAACATTCTGTATTTTAACTGGCTTTGATTCGAAACGGACTACTTTAAATTGTGGAAACGACCGATATCTTATTTGGATTAAATTCATTACGTACGTCATGCTATTGACATTCATCCTATTCTCTAGAGGAACATAGGTACATACATGTATGGAGTATCTGAAGATTTGTTAAGTGGAGGGATTCATATAGTTGTGCAGTTATAGGATAAACATTTCATAGAATCTACTACTGGAAGACAATTAATAACAGAATGAATGCTACCAGGATGTTTACTTTCTAGAACTTGAAAATTAATAGACCGATTGATATTGTGATCAAATTTTTACTACACAAAATAAAAGAAAATCACATATACTGAAAATAATAAGTATTTGAGGAGTCCTGCCAGGATGAGTCTCTTTTAATATTTATGCCCTTTTTGAAAATGTTGATGAACTAGTTTTAGGCAAGCAAAATTAATTATCGTTTCTAAAAGTTGTTGAGGTCTTCTTTGTTTAGATTTTCTGATATTGTCTCGTTTCGATCAAATATGTCCGGGAGATTCGACGCGTCGGGTGATATGGCGCACATTCAATATCTCTCACATTATAGCACCCTGCTATAAACGGTTTGGGCCCATCATTTCCTTAGTCTCTCATCACAACTCGTGGAGTGAAGTTCAGCCATTATTTCCATTAGTACTGGGATTTTGGTCGAGTCAAGAAAAACACCATCAATTTTTTCGCAGAAATTTATTTTGTAGTATTTGTGTTGTAGTTTCCCGGTAAGTATTCACTGGAAATAAAGGGCAAAAATAAACAAGTAATAACAAAGAGCATGATTGAATTTACTGTTTGCAACAAATACACAAAAGATAGGCCGTATAGTTTTTACAGCGAAATGGACAGAAGAGCAATTAAAAGCAGACCTACAGGATATCAGTTCTAAGAAATTAAGCATAAGACACAACCTTAAGAAGGAATCTTAAAAATCCAAATAAAAATAAACGAGCGTTAGGCTCCCCGTCTTGCCTTGGAGTACAAAATGAGCTTAAACTTGTTATCCATATTAAAAAGCTACAGGCTCATGGATTTGCTCCAACAAGGACGGAGGTATATCGTATAGCGGACCAACTTGCAGAACGGTTGCATATCAAGCAAAAATTTTATCATGAAAAAATGCGAGCTGGATACGGCTGGCTTTTCCTTTTCACGAAACGACATCCCGAGTTGTCGATAAGAATATCGAAAGGCGTTTCTCAAGCAAGAGCTGAAAGGATGGACAGAGAAAAAGTTTCCAGATATTTTAATCTGTTAGAAACAATTCTCGCTGAAAATGAGTTAATGGACAAACCTGGAAATATTTACAAGACAGGATGCCAACTAAATAATCGTCCAGAGCAGCTAAAACTTGCTTTAAATTTTTCCAGTTAGGTTACCATAAAAATGAATAGCAATGGAGTTAATTTGTCGTGTTCGTATGTGGAAGAAATTTTTATTATTCTGGCGTAAAGAAAACATGTGATATGCCAACTTCAAGGAAAATATATTATAAACTGAAAGGTGTGAATTTCTTGTATACTCATATACAAAAAACACTTTAAAACACTTTTAATGAAAGGGAAAAATCTATTCAATAATTGAACCTTTAAAACTGTTTATCTTAAAATAATGTTTTTTTACTATATACGGTAAGTAAATTTTAGAGGAAAAACAAGACATATGGGGATTGAGCAAATCATAGGAGATTTACCGACAGACAGGATCAACCCAGGGCTAGTAAGCTTTTATTTAGAAATATGAGGAAAGATACCAGTCAAGGCGTATGTGGCGATATTCTTCTGTTTCACCGACTAAGGTCTGAATCTGGAGCTCGTCATAGATATGTCCACCGAATTATTTCTACGTATCGCTGAAACACTTCATATCGGGAATAAATAGTAATATCTGCACAGACAACGTCATAAACTTTGTCGATACTAAAGCAGAACTGCAAGAACTTCGACGCCTTTTCAGACCATCGGACTTTCAGGAGACCATTCAAAACGTATATCACAAAATATAAAATACAGACTAGAAGATGATACCTGAGAAGGATCCCCACTTTGGTGGATTTTTTGGGGGTGGCAGTTAAGGTTTCCAAATATCATCTTGAACACGACAGTTAACGCTTCTCTGTCATACGAAGAAAAGAACACGATCATTATCCAAATATAGGATGTATTGAACTAAGAGCCATGTAAGCCTCTATCTGTGGACCACAATGACCTTGAGCCTTTGACTGCTGGACATTACATAATTGAAGCCCCCCTTACATCGAGCTCTCACTGAGACATCACCGAAATCAATGCCAACCAGCTGACACGAATTTAGCGACTATATAAAAAAGTACAGAAATTTTCTTGACGCCGCTGCAGCTTATCGGAGGAATCTTTGAACTCCCTACAACAGAACAACATATCATCCCTATCGGAATCGTAGTGTTCGTGAATGATGAATACCCTACTATTACCCCGAATGGACGGTGTGAGTCAAATCAGGACCAAATCAGGATATTTTCGACGATCTGTTATTAAGCTGTGCCTGTTGTCTATTGAAGATGATGCTAAGCATATTCAAGACTGCCGGAATTCTACTAGGTTCCTATATACATAGGTACAGTACCGTATAAAGCTAGATATATAAACACAATATTGTTCAGGAAAAACGGCTTAAGCACTAATTTCTCAGCATTCATCATCCAACAGTAGAAGATCATCGCTTTTAGTCAGCATCCAATATCAGTTCGGGCAGATTTTTCCGTTTTTGATTAATTAATCAAATCTTGAAAGTATTTCTGCAATGTAGGATCCTAAATTAAATAACGAAAAAGCAACACATTTATCACAGTAGTCGTCAGAACAGCACTATTAGCAGTATGTAAAAATAGACCCCGAGGAAATGTGATATAACGAATGCTTAAAATACACGCAATATCCATTTAAATTAAGTTCTCCATTTCAATCTGGATGCTTTCTTTAATCCTTCAAAATGTATTTGGTGAATTTTTGTATCCATAGGACAATATGCCACAATAGTAATGGTGTATTTGTGTATGTATAGCCAGTATTTAACTACTGCACGTTTTCTATACGAATGCAAGCGCATTTACCGCCCACATTCACAAAATATCTCGAACAGAAAAAAAAAAAACTTCGATGTTCACAAGCTTTATGTGCGGGTAAGGACATTAACTCCTCTCATCCAAAGCTACAGATAGATATGCACTATAAGTTCACCAGAAACTATACTATATTATAGTAGGTATATATTTATGGTTTTGTATTATATACATATATATTTCATATATATTTCATATATATATAGCCATGAAGCCAGATTAAACACTTTACCCGGTCAGCTCAAAGTCGGATAGAAGAAGGTTGTATGGGTCACAGACGGTGAGATTCACCTCTTGAGATGGACCATCCGTTACGTGATGGCGAGAGGGTAGGTGACGTGGCATACGTGGTATACATAAATCGATTATATTGCCATACCAGGTACTGATAAATAAATAAATGTGAAATCATCCTGCCCAGCAATGGTATGAGCATGTGAATGGGATGAAAGTGAACGACCCTGTAGGATGGCGTAAAAAGGTATGTCCCGGTCATTAGCTTTATTCCCCACTATAAATTATTATAACTGCAGTCCAAATAAAATGGTGATTCATCTTTTTAGCTGACATTACGTTTAATTTTCCCTGAAGGAATTTTTATCTTTTATCCCGTACAACCCATTTCAAATTAGATTTGACCGTGTGCAAAAGATAAAATACTTAGCATCCCTAGAATTATTTCTCTAGCTTTCATCTTACATTATATGGGATGTGTTAAAATAATTGGAACATTCTGATTTAATAAATCCTTCGTTTTTTCCATCAAGTCTAGTACAGACAAAGTAGAACAAAATTTAAACTTTATTAAATAATTCAGATTACATAAGGTAATAAAAAATAATTACAATGCATTTATAAGGATTTCTAGTATTGGTTGAATTTAATCATTGACCTCGTAAGTGGCTGTCTAAAACAAAAATTGGTTCTATGTTGTGGGATATAAAGCTGTTGCCGAGAACGGATATTTCTTTCCGGTGCATATACTGTTCAGCCAGTTCTAAAAGGGAAAACAAGGACAGGTTAAGATCTGCCTGTGCAAAGGTGAGCAGGACTCACCGCCAATCGCAGACTTCGCACCATAGGACAGCTCTACGGGAACAACAGTTCACCTAGAGGAAGACAATGAAGCAAATATTTGTACTATTGAAAAGAAAATGAATTTAAATGAATTTAATTTAAATACTTGACTAAAAATAAGACTCACCTGAAAAAAAACATTTATATATTATCATCTTTTTCTTGTGGGTGAGATGATAAATTCAGTGAAAATGCTGCATAAATATTTGTTTTTGTAATGAAAAGACAAAAACAATTGAATTTAAAAAAAAAAAAAAGATTCACCACGGAAAAGTGCCAAAAAAACTGAGCACACTGGTGAATAATACACAATAATTCACACCACACCATGGCCGATACCTAACCAACATGCCCGACTCGCTTATAAAAGACCTGACGTGGCTAGATCACGCTGAAAGCCTTTTCCCAACAATTCACATATACGATTGTTGGAGGCGATTTCAATGCTAAACACAGCTTATGGAACGATCCCACGACCAACTTAGCTGGAACGATCATAGCTAAATGGTTGGAAGATAATCTCCACAACCACAATTTTATTACTGTCTCCCAGGACACACCAACCTTCCCCAGAAGTGGATCTTTTCTAGACTTTTTCCTCGTTTCTGACAATCTCATAAACATTCTCCCCCAAATTAGAAATTTTTCCTGCCAGGCCCATATCTCTGATTCTGACCATTTGGCAGTAGAATTGAAAATAGCTCTGCGAGCACACTAATTGCTCCAGCAATTTCGTCCCTGACCAATGTCGACTGGACACAGTTTCAGGATAGACTGAATAGCCTACTCCCCAATTTCTTGCCAGATCAGCATAGAAATCTGTGTAATACAGAAATAGACTTCTATGTTGAATTGTTGACAACTGGCCTTCAAAATGACATATCGTTTTCTCCACTACGCACCAACCTAATAACTACCGGTATAAAAACCTTCCGCCCAGAATCCAAGAGCTGTACAAGTATAGGCAAAAGTTAAAGGAAACTTTGAACAGAATTTACCGGCGAAATCTGAATACACAGAACCCGGAATATTCATCCTTACTCTCCCAAATTAGGTGTCTGTCGACAATCATTGACGAGCAAACCCGTAACTTCGTCGATGAACAATTTCGCGAGAGGTTGAAAGCTATTAAGCCGGGTCCGCGAGCTTTTAGCGAAATCAACAAAATATGTAGCAGGAAAGCCCAAGTCCCTGAAAAACTACTTGATGGCAACAACTGCTTAAATTCTCCTGAAGAGAAAAGCAGAGCCTTCGCCAACTATTTTGAATCAACCTTCAAAAGCTCGCCTCCAACTCATCTCCCTAACTTTCATAGACAAGTCCTAACAGAAGTGGAAAATTTTGAGACACAAAATACATCACCAATTGCAGAATTCAGCCTTCAAAACCCAGCTGGAAATCCAAATGACCAGCGAATATACACAAGCCCGCTTCATCTAGCCGCCCTTATTCGGTCAATCAACAATAAAAAGTCGAGTGGCCCAGATGCTATACCGAACTTCATTATCCGGAAGTTAACACCGTTGGCAATCGAAATGCTAACAATAATCTTCAACAATTGTATAAACAATTGTGATTTCCCCATCAGCTGGAAAATGTCAAAGATAATACCAATTCCGAAGAAGGCATCTTCTGAAAGCATCTCGGAATTCAGACCGATTTCACTAGTCTCTAACTTGGGAAAACTTCTGGAGAAATTAGTGAAACAACACATCGATTACACTTGCGTGGAGAAGCAGATGGAGCAGCATCAGCAATTTGGATTCAAGGCTTTGCACTCTACTCTGCACCCACTATTAAAATTTCACACTGATGTGACCCAAGCTCTTAATAAAAAGACTCATACTGTGGCCTGTTTTCTTGATGTGGAGAAGGCCTTCGACTCCATCTGGAGAGAAGGTCTTATCTTTTCAGTTCCCACCCTACCTCATTCGGATGATAAATAGCTTCATATCTCAGAGAAAATTCTTTGTGGAAATAAAGAATTGCATATCTGCGCATAAGAACATAAAAGCGGGTGTCCCGTAAGGCTCAGTACTCGGGCCATTCTCTATGCGGATGACTCATTAACGTATGCGCACTCTAAGTCTCCCAAATTGGCGACAAGGAAAGTGGGTGATCATATAGCCAAGCTTTACGAGTACTATCGTAAATGGGGCATAAAGATCAACGTCGCTAAATCGAGTTTACTCTGCATTAGAACTGCACGTTCACGCAGAGGCGTATGTCAAAACGCAAGAAACATCGAGATCACTATCAATAATGAAGTGATAAAACCCACTAAGAGCGTCAAATACCTAAGTATAAATTTCGATGAACGTTTCAAGTTCAACCCTCACGCAAAAGCAGTTGCTAGGAAAGCAAACTTTGCACTCAGCATGGTCAGTCCTATAATGAGATATAGGGAATAGACTCACTCTGAGCACGAAACTGCTGATGTACAAGCAGCTCATTAGGCCCACCTTAACGTACTCGTTTCCCATATGGCACACTATTTCGTCAACCTATATGGATATCCTTGCGAGATTCGAGAGGAAAACGCTCCGAATCTGCACTGGACTCTACCGAAGGCCCTGTGAAAAGCATTATCGCAATCAGGTCCTGTACGAGAAAGCTGGTATTTCTCCGATACAGGACTATCTGGTTGAGGTAATGAAGAAGCAGGTAGCCAAAATCCCCAATCATCCAAACCCAATTGTACAGGAACTAACAAATTTTCCCCACTTACCCACTAACAAATATTTATCGCCTTTTTGTATATTAAACTGTCATAGAAAATACTACCGCGAAGGAATTTTTACTTTTTTCAGGGAAAAAGGAGACAGCTACAGAGGCTAGGTGAGGATGACGGAAGGAGGATTGCAGCCTGCAGGACAGGATATATGCGACCTGCTTCAGACAAGACCCGAAATAGGGAGACTAAAAACAGCACCAGGAAGTGAAGACAGTAGCACCCTGATGTAATATCTAAGTTATGTAGCTAGTACTTAAGTTAGTTAAGTATTAGAATTACGAAATATTGTTAGTTAATTATAACTAGGTAGCGCTAGCCGTAGTTTAGAAGTAAGTCATATGTTAGTTAGTAATTCATGTATTTAGAAAATAAGAAAACTCAGCTAGATAAATTGAACTCAGGGCCAAAGAAAAGCCCGTAGGAATTATAATCAGCGAATAGGTTTAGATAAGAAAAATATTGTTAGGTTAAGTGTAAAAATTTATTCAGCGCAAATAAAAAACTTGAACTTGCATTCCTTCTTTTTCGATCAGTCAGGCAAAGTAGTCAAGCATAGTGGTAACCAACGGTGAATTGGAACAACATCTGAGTTAATTATAAGAATTAACTGCTGCAGAAAGTTCACATCATTAACCAATTAAATTGTATTAAATCGTCCCATGATAACCGTGTTCATGATAATTTTACATGCAATTTGATTTGTTAAAAGTTGTGGTATAAAGTTCAAGGAAAAAAAAGTGAATCCGCCAATTGTATTGAATGGTTCTATGGCAATTTATTGTACATGACCATTTTGCATGCAATTGAGGTGGCACATTTATTACAGCACATCATCTCGGACCTGAGGAGTTATTTTGTTTCAATAGGTTTCAAGGCAAGCATTTATCGCTAGGGATTGTACATGCAGAGCATTCGATTCCTCACGTGCTATTTGCAAATTTTGGTTTAATGTTTCTTTTTTTTTTTTTTTTTGAATAAGTACGCCGTATTCATGATTTCATTTGGTCTAGTATTAAGTAGAAATAGTAAATTGTTTGGAGTTGGAAACGACAATAAAGCGAAAGAAAGCTCGCATACATTTGTTTGTTATTCATTATATCGCTACAAAAATATTTTTTCAGCCACCAAGGAATAATCAGACCACTGCGTCTGGTTTAATGAGATAAACCCAAGGAAGCTATGAAAGCATTGATAGTCTTTCTGGGGAATTCGGTTCTGAATCAATTAGCTATCATTAAACATATACATTAATCAAATACCACAAATCGATGCAATCCACCTCATTGCATAAAAATCCCTAATTAATAAAATTTCAGCTATTTCTCTTCTTGTTTGAAAAGATTCGAGACTCATAAATAAGCACAAGGTCGTCGACAATGGATTTTGTTAAAAACACATTTTATGAACCTTCTTTGAATAGACTCCGACCTGGAGTCATAAGATTGCATATCGGAATTCCAGACTGGAGATGCATATTCTAACACAGAACACACTAAGGAAATGCACAAAAATTTAAAAATAAACGGGTCCTTAACGTCCTGAGATTTACGTCTTAGAAATCCATGGTTTTTACTAGCTATAGCAGCTGTGTAATCGTGATGTTTACGAAAAGTAAGTTCCTTGTTAAATATTACCCCCAAATTCAACACCTCAAAGACACTCATAATCATAATGCCATCTATGTTGTATTTCACCAGAAGAGTCTGACGTGTCCGACCAAATGACATAACTTTGCATTTGGAAGCATTTAGGCTAAAATATTTTCCCTTATACCATTTAGAAATGCTATTTAATTCAAATTGAGATGATTCCGAATTATTAGGATTTCGAATTTGAGCAAGCAATTTCATATCATCTGAATACAGAAAATATTCTAATATTCTATGGTAGGCGATCAGAGAAAACCATTCTGATGAGAGCTCTCTGATTGCTGGGTCGAAAATTTCAATCATTTTTTTTCACTTAAAATGCAGTTTGTAAATTTATTGAAATTATTTTCTATAAATTTCAGTCTATTAGACGAGAAATCTCGTTCAGAAAATATTTATAAGTAGAGAGGCTTTTGAAAATTTCTGTGATATATAAAAGGAGTAGAATTGCACTCAAATGCCTTTGAGGTACACCTGAATTAGGTTATATGATATATGAGGAATGTCCATCTATCCTCACTATTAACTTGCGATTTGTTAAAAATGATTGAATCTACTCTAAGAGCTTAGAGTGAAGTTGTTGAAACCAATAATAAAAAGTCACCTGAAAGTAAAATCGTACAAAAACTTATAATTCCAACTATTTCTATTTATTGAAATTAGTTTGCGAACAAAACAATACACAACTCCCTACTAGCACATCAATAAAGCAGTTTTTTTAGTGGAGACAACAATTAACACATTATGGCTACATTCTACATAAACAAAATAACCCGGACACAAGAAGAAATTAACTCTCGATGAACTCTACGCAAAACAAACGTAATTAGATCAAGTCATTTTTTCAGTTAAATGTATCTTTAAAAGAAGCAAATTAAGTAATTTTGCAATAGGTATCCAATCGTATAATTTTTAGTCATAATATATTTACCTAGGCAAAATCAAGAACGGCAACACACATACTCAGAATTTTAGTTGCTACGCATAGCCGCTAACGTCAATGCACTATTGTTGTTATGCGCACTGTAGAGTAATTTGTTGGTGCCGTGAGCAATTCAGAGGCAATATAAGTCGCAGGCTAACTTGAATCATTCTCTTTTTGCATCCAGCACTCAGTGATACATACATCAGAAGCGATTTGGCTAGTGGTAATAACTTAAAATTATTAACAAATTTACTTTATTCTGGGTAACGACTGAGATAAAGATATTTTTTATTCGGGGTCTGGACTGGAATACATCTTACTAACAAACTCACCTTATCTTGGGTACCGACTGAGATAAAGATCAAGGCCGTATTATTGGGTTGGGTTTTAGGGTTTAAACCCCCTGAATCACTGCAGTCTATACTTTTGTTAATCTGATAAGCGAAAGTTTTACCCACAATTCTTTATATGTAGCGGCTCACAACAATTTGTTTTGTCATTTTATATCTTTCCTCTGTGGCACTTTCAGGTAAAGCAACTTTAGGAAAAACGTGTGCTAAATACAGGAAGAAAGTATTCAGTCCAGTATGTATTTATGTATATACACACCAGTAGATGGTAGCTTACTTTGATACAACATAGCTTAATCACTGTGGTATTGTTGACATTTTAAAACACCAATTTTTATTGTAAATAATTAAAATATGCTAACTAATATTTTCCATGAGCATCCCATGATTTTATTTAAATAGCTTAAAATATTATTTGTTTACTTTTTAGGACATTTTAGATAATTATATTGTTATATCTAAAATACCCTGAAAAAATAAAATTTGTTTTCTTATTAATTTTTTCAAATTTCTCTAATAAACGTTCATCGAAATGTTAAAATTGAAATGAATAAAGAATTTGCTCCCTTCCCGGCAAGAAGCAAAAGACTAAATTTAATATTGCAATTTTTTTCTTTTTTTCTTTGTACAAAGTGGACCTTTATATTTATTTATTTTTTTTTAATCTAAATATATATATAGTAAAAATATGGTTAAACAACATTTTTCAAACATAACTTTTTAAATTTCTGCAGATCCACGGGAGCCTTAACTGAGAAGTACTCAATTATCTAAATATAGCATTTATTGATGAATAGAATTTTTCGATTTAATTGGAATGTCATCATAAATTAAAGGCTTAATAAATTAATATATTAAATTTACATAAAATTCCGATTATTGAGTAATTCTCAGTTGTTTTTTTATTTCTATATGGTATTAGCTTACTAAGATAAACCCCACCCAGTCGTTATCTATACATATACAGGGTGTCTCCCACTAGGAGGTCAGTAGAGCGGGAGGTGATTGTACTCACCTACACGAACCAAAAATTGTCAGGCAGGGGAGGGGGGCATATCAACCGTTTAGGAGTTACAGGGTGATTAAGAAAAAAGCTAGTTTTTCACAAAACACCCTGTATCTTAAAAACTACTAGGTGCATGGTCACAGTTAGGAGAGCATTGTATGCAGAACTTCACAGCACTTCCAGTGACTGCCTCATAGCCCTCTCTTGTCAAGAATTATGGTTGTCTAAACTAAAAATTTCGGATTTTCTCACCCTTGTTTTTATAATTTAACCTCTTTTTTTTTGTAAAAACTATAAAGTGTTGACTCTCCTCTTTAATTTGACCTATCACACCCAAGAATACCTTTAAGAGTTATTAGCTCTAAACCTATTCGCAAACCTATTTTCAAAGCTATTCTCAACGATAATTTGTTCCCTTAGCACGTCATTTTATAAAATATCGTCTAATTTTGGTGTGACCTGAATAGGTTATGAGTTACAGTTACAGTTTACAGTTTTTATAAAAAATTGATTGAGCAGTCGTTGGAAGGGCCGTGAAGTTCTGCATACAATGAGCTCCTAACTGTCACCATGCACTTAGTAGTTTTTAAGATACAGCGTATTTTATGAAAAACTAGCTTTTTTCCTTAATCACCCTGTAACTCCTAAACAGTTGATATTCCCCCCCCCCCCGTGCCGTACAATTTTTGGTTCGTCTAGGTGAGTACTATCACCTCCCGCTCTACTGACCTCCTAGTGGGAAACACCCTGTATACAACCTTGATAAAATATTTATTCTGGATCCCGACTGGAATAAATTTTGTTAACTTAATCACATTATCTTGGGTCTCGACTGAGATAAAGATAGTTATTCTAGGTATCGATTAAAATAACACATACTAATCTCAAGCCTTTATCTTGGGTCTCAGCTGACATAAAGATATTTATTCTGGGTACCGACTCGAATATATACTACTAAAACATTTAAGCCAGGTTCGATTATATGACATTGGCTTTGAGTAGCAACAGAGTTTTATTTTAATAAAATATATTTTAATAAAAAATGTTTGTGAAACTGAAGTATTGTTTTGCTGCTCCTTTTGAACCTTGTCTACGAATACAACTTTGCTTTGGGTCTTGACTGAAGTGAAGTATCTAGTTCCGGGGCACGACTAGAACAAGATAATCACTAACTCTCTATTTATCAACGTCATAAAGTCGATTCCACATTTTGGACTGGCGAGTGCCATTCTTAAAAGATGAACTCTCTAAAATATTATCTAAAATAACCATAATTTGTTTGAGTTTAGTTGATACAGTTTTATTTATTAAGTGACATAGCTAAAAGTGTAATTATCTTAAGTTACACTGTTGAATGTAAAATCTCCGAAATATATTTCCCTGTTAATTTGGAATAGTGTTAACTTTGACGCATTGTGAAATAAACCACTAATTTTAAATATTCATTGTAGTTATCATTTACAATCGCCAACCTTACATTTTGTTTGATTATTCTCGTTGTGTAGAACAGAAGTATTTACGGTTGCCTCTATCGAATGCCTTCGAGAAATCAGTATACACTACATCAACTTGGGTACCATTTTCCATTAAGTTTAAAGTGAAGTTAGTAAAACTTATTAAATTAGTTACGGTAAATCTTTTATTCATAAAGCCATACTGATGTTCGGATATTAAATTTCTTATAAGAGAAAACAAATTTATATTTGACTTCGGCATCAAAAAGTTTAGGAATAATGCGTAATTTAGTAATGGCTCGATAATTCTTAGCATCATGCTTATCACTAGATTTAAAGACTGGAGTTATATAGGAGCGTTTCAAGCATTCAGAAAAATTGTCAGTCGATAACGATAAATTCAAAATGTAACGCATTGGAAACAATAAAGAATAACAGCACTTTTTTAACAAAATAGGGCAAATTGAAAAAATGTCAAAGCAGTACGAGCCATCCAGCTCTGATATGCAAAGTACCATATCATCGTCGTTCACAACTAACGATCCCAGCTGGAAGAATTTAGGTTTTCCACTGAGTTATCAAATACGTTTTCAAAAAAGAGTGCCAAAAAAAAACACATGTGGATTGTGTATTCGCAGCAACAACGTCATATTACTTTTTTTATACTTTCTCTGTACTTTGTTTTTGGCATATTTTAGCCTAAGCATGCCTTTAGAGAGCCACCTAGGATATCAATAACTGCTTAACCCTAGGAACAAACGAATCGCAAGCTTCATAGAGTATGTCTAAAAATTTTAAAATGCTATTTGATAAATCTAACGTACGGAAAATATTGGAATATGAGACTAATTAATTTCTCCTAAATAATTATTCATGCAAGTAAAATCAGTTCTATAAATATTAAATTTTAAAGAATTACAAAATCGTTATTTTAATTGTTAACAAATGCAAAATAATAAATGTTGAAATCCATACATACTAGTTTATGATGTAAATCGGTGCGATCCATAGGTTCTACCTCTGACACTACCGCATGTACATTATTATCAATAAAAATTAAATCTAGAAATCCAACAAAAACAATGTTCGACATTATTAATTTGAACTAAGTTAAGCCATAGGACTGAATCCTTAAAGTAAGCCTCTAAATCCGAAATTACATCCACAGGTAGTAAATATTTCACCTCCTCCATCCAATTCCACGCGATCTAACTCCAGTTAAAGTCTCCTAAAATGCAAATTATATCCGATTAATGATAATTTGAGCACATCTCATTTAATACATCCATATGACTTTTATATACATCAATAGGGCTAGACAGAGAAATATAACTGACACAAATGTAAGCCTTTACTGAGCCCATGATCACTAAGACCAGTAACTGTTCAATTGATAAATATGATGAGATCAGCTGACTATGAAAAGCAAACTTTACAACAATTATGAGACCGCCACCCCTCGCGCGATTAGTATGGGCATCATACCTGTCTCTTCTATAGACTATGTACACAGACTTATCGAATAATTCACTCGTATAAATTCCGAAGCAACGCCATGTTTCAGTTAACAATATAATGTCATAGGTATGTTCAAGCCCAGAAAGGTAAAGCAGTTTCAACTTACAGCGAAGCCCATTCATATTGCACTAGGATATAGAGAAGCTTAAATCTATGCTCGATAACAAGATTTCCTCGTTGCTTATTGTTGAGCTGGCGGGTCTGGTGATCTCAACCTTTTTGTAAATAGCGAAAATTTCTGATAATAACACCAGCTGGCCAAGCGTCAGTAGATAGCAATTTATGAAACAAGTCTTCTGGAACGCCCAATTTAAATGTAACGAATTTCATTGTTGAAAGATCAGCATCTTTTGCATCTTTTTTTTTTATGATCTTGCCAAAGTTTAGGGGATACCTTATGATGCCGTAGCACAGCCTTTCCAAGAAAGGAATAAGGGGTAGGGAATTTAGGATTATCGGGTTGAGACAAGTAGGTGACGGTGCGCATTACGCTTGAATGTTTGTGGCTCATATGGTGGGGGGGGGGGCTTAGGATGGCAAACTGTTCCGAATTCGTACTTTTCTGTTATGAAGGATTCGCGGAATTTCACGGTACGGCAGAATTTGACTTCAAGGGTGTGAGGATGAGCTCGGGTTACAGCTCGCGTGATGCGCATAGAAGGAATTCCACAAGGTATCAAGTAGCGATAAAAGAGAGATAGACATCCGCATTACTTCGGTGCTCTAGGGAAGCAATAGTTGCTATTGATATGTTATCGCTAATAAGCCGGTAGGCCTTCTTTTGGACTTTACCTAACGCGGACAATGCAGTGAGTACAGCCCCTGCCCAAATATTGGAATTATATTCTAATCTAGTCCTGATATGAGACTTGTAGATTTGCGCCAAGTCTGATGAACTAAAATATTTCTTGTATATTTGCAAGAAGTCCAGGCATTTCATCGTGTTTTTGGCAATATCAAAAATGTGATCGGACCAATTAAGATTGTTGGAAATTTTAATGCCTAAGATGTTAAGAGATGTCGAGTTCGATATATCTTCTCAATCGACGGAAATGTGTAGAATGAGTGTTGGAGTACGTTTGAGTGATAACAGACAAGATTGCGTTTTGGAAGCATTAAACAAGACCTGATTCGCTCTGCCCGAAGGGAGTATAATGTTTGTGAGGTCATAGTTTATTGAACTGAACATGTGGCTTCGTTTGACAGCTATATCATTTGCACGGGAATCATCAATAGAGTCGAACGAATAAACGAAATCAAAGGTGTTGTCGTCTGCATAACTATGAATAGGATTGAAAGTGAGAGCTAGCAGATCATTAATAAAAATGAGGAAGAGAGAAGAAGAGAGAACAGAGCCTTACGGTACACCGGCATGGATTATAAAACAGTCAGAAGTAACTCCTTCTACTATAACTTGAATTGAACTGCGGGAGAGAAAACTTTCAATCCATTTTAAGAATAGAGGGTGTAGACCTAATGCCAGAAGTTTAACTAAGAGAATAGGATGCCAGACTATATCAAAGGCATTCGAGACACTTAATGCGAATGATCTCGGATTCTCTAAAATTATGGAGACATTAGCTGTGTTTTTTTTTTTTTTTGTTTGTGTCCGCAGAACAGAGCAGAGCAAGAGATACACAAAAGAACGCCTTATACGTTTTCATAGAAAGATTTAAATGAAGCAAACAATACAAACAGTTCGCTTCAATCGACAGAAAAATTTGTTCTCTCCAGTATAGGGTAGTTCTAGAACAAGGTACACAAAAGAACACAGCTATTGATTCCAACGCTCGGGAAAAGAATGTTAGTAAATCTCCAGTGGACCGGCCAGTACGGAAGCCGTATTGGTGATCGTTAATAAGGTGATTAGTTTCTAAATATTTTATCAATTGTAAGGGCAAATGGTAAATAATTTGAATAATGGCTTGCCTCTCCTGTTTTGGGTATTGTGCAAGTTTTCATGCCGAAGGAAAGACTCCTGTCGAATAGGACAGGTGAAATAGTTTGCGTAGAGGATTACCTAAAGAAGAGCTGCAGCACTTAAGTACCAGCGGTGAAACCTACTCCGTGCGGAAATGTAACAGTCTTTGCCTGTAATTGCATGTTGGTGGAATAGGAGGACTTTGCGAAGAAGGTAGCAAAAAAGAATTCGCAGCAACCGAAAACTGGATTTTGGCATATAACGTAAATATGATTAAAAAACTTTTTTTAAAAGCGACTTTTTCCTGCCCCTCGATCATTTTAGTTGTGACCCCCCTAATCGGCAGGTCTGGATACGCGCCTACTAAGGAAAATAAAGTTTAAATGAGTACAAGAAGTAGGTATAAATCTGCACATCTAAGAATATTTTCCTTGTTTTCCCATAAACACAAAATTTCATAATGCTGGATTTAATTCTGGGTTTGGGGTGGTGTAAACTTTATTATAGCATAGCACTTCAAGTAAAACGAATTATAACGAATTTGTCTGTAGTTGATTTATCTAATTCACTTAAAAAACTTCGAAATTTTCCACAGATAGAAAATCATAATATATTCCACCGATTTCCACGGCTTCATGAAATATTTAGCATCACATATCACAGAATATCTCACTTGCAGAAGTCGTCAGTATACGACACCCTTATATGTAGTATATACGGCCCATACCCTTTGTTTGGTAAAAAATTCAACATGTCCGTAATACGGTCATAAATGCGACACGGAAACTTTTCGTACTTCAGCTAACGTAATATATAGTTGAATTCGTATGTAACAAGAAGAATATTTTACGCTCCCTTATTTGTACAAATACGGGTTGCTTATACATTTATGTATGTTACCACACAGTTGTACTTCCGTACATAGTACTAGGTATAAAGAAAAAGGTTTCGTCACAGTTGGAGTGTTTGAAGGCTCTTGAGGTACATAACGACTTATTAGCATACGCTGCGGTTTCGTCCTTCATAAGGAACCATAAGAGCTTCTCACCTGAAGCTTTTGTCAACACTTCAACATTAAAGACGTGTTTACAGTAGCACAACAAACAGAAATTCAGTTTAATTTAAAGGTGTGAACTGCTTTATTCGTGTGGAGATGTACATAATCAATTAGTGGTTCTAATTAAGACACCTTTAGCATATGCTTAGAGGCACTGAACCCTAAAATAACAAAACATAAAATTAAACGAGATGTTGAATTACTACCGATAAGAAGAGAATTTCGTTGCGTATGTTGAATTTTCTCTTCGGGTCAATGACAATATTTGTTTTTCCTGACAGTATGTATATTAAGTCATAAGTCATATTGATCTGGAATATAAATAGAAGCAAATTTTGAATTATCCAAAATGTATCATGAAATATAAACACGATGCATTTGCGCATATAATATTAAAACGGCATAGAGCCGAAAATTGGGTCAACTTTGTACCAAGCAATTTTTGTTAAGAAAATGAGAACTAGGAAAAAAGTCATAATTATTTTAATACAGATTTTCGTAATACACTTGTGTATAAAATATTTATTGATTGCGAAACGAAATTTCACTTACTTAACCCAGCGAGAAAAAGAGCGCTCTAAAAATCCTTTTAAAGCGATTCTAGGGAAACACAAAGCACTTCGATTGTGCTTCAGTGTCATATAAATTTTAACATTGCATGGCTACAGAAACAAGCCTATCCTTTTAGCTCCGTTTTAATTACTTTTAAAGCACTTTGTGGGCCGCAGATTAGAAGCTATGAACGATTGTTGAAGTTACAGTGTCAGCCACATATATCTACCTATTGCTTTCAATCCGAAACAGCCGCGCTCTGCAACAGCACAGTTTATAATTTGCAGACTTAACACATTTTTAATTTTCTATCAACATATGTTTCTGTCATCTGAAAAAGCTAAACAACTGCTTTGAAACATTCCTCCAAACATACTGATGGCATACGTATCAGCGAATGGCGTCAACACGAGAAAACTTCACGTTTGCATTCAATTTGATGGAATTTTAGCAATAACTTCGAAGTTGCTTCAGACTGCTTCCAGAGAAGCAATCGAAAACCAGGTATAAGCGCTTCGAATCTCTCTTTTTCCGAAGCACTTGGAATTTTGTCCGCTGAATTAGTTACTTGTTATATTGTAGAGGCGCTCACCTCGCTCCAATATAAAATCAACGAAGCCTCAACCTGATGTAGGGAAGAAGACCTCAATTTTTTCTTAGAAATTTATTGGAATTTTTTCCTTAAAATTTTTATACAACCCGACAACGGGTGCTTGGACCACTAACAATTTTTATGAGCGCAGATGAGCAATAAGCAGTGTTGCCACAAGGGGTAGGAATAAAAGTAGCAAGACTCGAGGGAAAAGTATCAAAAAGTAGCAATCTTAAAGAAAAAGAAGTATAAATTAATACTAACATTTTATTTAAAAAAATGTAAAAAATCTTTCTGTTTACAATAAAAAAAAAATTAAGACAATTCATACAAAATAAAACTGAATAAGTCGCAGAATTAGAAAATATATTTAGAGCTTAGTTGAACAAAAAATATTGATTTTTTTCCTTAAATAAATTCATTCCATTTTACAACACATAATAAATAAGGTAGTACATATATGTATATATGTATGTATATTAAATATTTCAACTCGTAATTACGGTGTCCAGACAAAGTATTTTTCTTTTTGACTTTCTATTTGCCCTTTTGCAAACATTATGCATTCAATGGTCTTTATGTCAAATCTATTTGACTTATATGTTTTAGTTAGTTGAAGATCTGATAAGACACGTTCAGTGGCAGCAGAACTGTGTGTTAGACACATTAAATTCATTACGAAATCATAAAGTTCTAAAAAAATAATTATTGCCCCAATGAGTTTTTAAAAAGTCGAAAGATAAGTCAAAAAATTTTCAGGGTCAGTCAACTGATTTAAATTCGATTGCACCTTTAAGATTCGCCATTGTATACTAATTTTTTTCACATCAGAATGTTTATAAAGATTTAGAAATGCTTTTAATAATGGCAAAATAGAATCGTTACATTTGTATGCTCTATCGGGATCTAGACAACACAAGTGTTTTAAAATGTCGCTTTTGAAATCGAAGCGTTTTCTTATTTGACTACACAATTCAACATACAACGGAAAGATATGTGACCTTACAGTTATCCAAACTGAATCCATTAAACCCTTTTCTGCAATAAATAAATCAGCATTTGCACCCGATGTACATCTCATTAAGCGGCAAATAATTCTCTTGATGTTGTAGGTCAATGTCATTCAGGCAATCTTAGTTATTTATTAAGTCAGGTTTAATGAAAAACAAAATTAACTTGTAATTTGTCTCAATTGTTTTGCATAATTATGTAACCTAAATTTTTCTCCTTGAAACTCTAAATTAATAGTAGTTACAACTTGACAGATTTGTGACGAAAAGTAAAAATATGTATATTTTACTTAAAGGATTTCGTCTACTAACGAAGATGATATAAGAAATAATTAAAGAGCTTGCTATTGCACCAAAATTCAGTCAACAACTTCCTTTAAAGATAGGCAGCTCGTTGGAGCTATATATGTCAAGGATTTTTTTCTGCTTTACACCAGCATAATCCTGAAATTTTCCAAACTCCGATATTTTTTTAGAAAATTTATTTCGAACTTCCTCCACTTTGAGTATCTAATAAACGCGATTATCTGAATTTATGTAAAAGTATCATTTTAGACAGAATAATAGAATAAAAGTATTAAAGCAGCGTTTTTGCAATGACATGAAAAAAAGTATCATTTTTGCTACAATTGTAGCAAAGTGACCTCCCCTAATGCATAAAAATTCTAAGAAAAAGATTTTCAGTAAATTTCTAAAAAATAATTGAGTGCTTCCGCTATATCAGGTCGAGATCGTTGATTTTATATTGGAGCGAGACATTGCTGTCGGCTCCGACCAATACATTAAAATTCAAAGGGGAATTTCGAGTAAACTTCTTAAGGATCCGTGAAACCACTCGCCGTGCGAAGGGCCTCGTTCAAAGTGGCGCCCTCGACTGTGATGGCGTGTCCGATCCACTTCGTGTCGGTTACTTCAACGGCGTGACGCGACCGCGTGCATGCGCGAGGTGGCTTTTGATGGAATGGATATTGAGTAAAATGCGGCTTAACGCGAACTCATTTCCACTAAATTACTTGGCTCGTGAAAACATGCGCTGTGGGAAGAAAACTTTAGAAAAGATTGTGGCCTTGCCGTCATCGGGTCGAGAGATTTTATATTCTATACGCTCTTACGGTTTATCACTTGAAAACTGTTCAAAATGATACCAGTGCAGCCTTCTGACATTATGACAAGGAAGCATTTTCACAATCACTGTATATTTTATGCACAAGGCTAATACCCGAGACACACAGCATGATCTAATGAATCATTAGTACTAACTATTCATTAAAATGCCGCCGTGTGTCATATAGTATACGTCATTATGGCTCGAACATCAGATGATAATTAAATACACTAATGAAGTGTTTTCCTCCTTCATTATAGTTATAATGAGGGAAAATGTGCTAGATTTGGCATATAATTTAAATATCGAGCTTCGTTCTGCATCTGCCGATTTGAAAATTAAGAAGAAGAAATGCAAAGAAATGCAAATTACAAATTATGTTACCAATATTCTTTTTAATATAATGTTTTCTCATTTGTAAATTGTTAAATTGAAAATAAAATAAAAGAAAAGAAAGTTTAATCGAATTAACGCGATAAGTTGATAAGGTTATCAAAACCAGTTTGACAGAACAACTTAATTAAATAAATGGCAGTGTGTCTGAAGTTTATAATGAATCATTATAGACTAACGAGTCGTTAGTTATTTCTTCCTTAAAAGGTCTGTGTGTCTAGGGCATAATACTCTAAATAAATGCTAAGCGCAAATAAGACCAATCGTTTGTTTTGAAAACACACAAGAAAGTGCTTTCCATATTTATTTCCAATTCAATGGACAATAAAAATTCTTATAAGTAATTTTATATAGATTTGTACATTTCAAAAAATTTGTGCATTGAAAATGTATGGAACTAACCCTGTTCCCAATGTACGTGACAAGTCTGCAATTGTAGATATAGATTTTTACCGCAAGAGAAAGTTATTACTTGTTGAAAGGGAATAATTGTTAGACTTTGCAAAATAATAAAATTCAAGAAAATGAATCTACATTTTTTGCAAAGAGAAACACGTTTTTCAATAAGTTTTTGATGTAAAACTGAACTTCGTACATTCCAGTTTCAAAGCTTATAGGGTAAAATTTTACTGTGGTCGACCCAATCAGAACTATTTTAATTGACTGAGACCAATCAGAAACTTGAGAAAAATTGTTTTTGGCAAGTATACTTTAAAAATTCTCTGTATGGTCGCTTTTTATTTGTGACTTCAGTTATCCCTCACGGGGTGCTCAATTAAAAAAACTCACGCCACTACAGCTTTTTATCTGTCTTAATAACGCTGAAAAAAAATAAATTGTTAACACAAAATAGTTTTCAAACCCACGTTGCGACATTGGGGCAAAGCAAAAGACGCCACACGATTAAGTCGTCGACAAAAATTATAGAAAAATTCTAGCATTGTCGCTAATAAAAATGGATTTTGAGGAGAAATTGGTGTAATTAGTGAGGGAAAATAAACAAAGTTTCATATAATAAAACCGTTAAAAGTTTTAATAATATTGAAAGGTTGGCTTTCGAATGGAATTTCTCTGCAATTTTCCTTTAACAAAACTTATCAACTACCTCACAAAAATAAAATGTACCGCCACGTCGGTGTGTTTCAGCCATTATTGTCAATGATATTTAAAATGAGCTAATTTGAAATGACTGAATTTAAAATTAAATGAATACTCACTGGGAAAAAGAGCGCTTAAGAAGCGTTTCCCTGGAAACTTGTATCGCTTCTTTTCCCTATCCCAGTTCATTGCTTTTTAACATAGGCATGTCCGTAGAGGCCAGGAGGGTGATTCTGTGCGTTTTGTCGATCTATTTAGTCGTGAATTTTGACATATTTTGTCGATTTTTTTCTTCAACACAGTTCATTTTGTGTCTTCACTATTATCTACCACGAAATAAACTATAATGAATTTTCGATGAACAAACGTCAAAAAACACGACTAAATAATCGACAAATTAGTCAACTGCTCCCAGAGGTTGTGACAAAAATTTTACACTGGTAAATAAAAATCCTACGCCTAATTAGAGCATTACAAGTGCTTAAATTCGAAATATTATTTTGAATTTGTAATGTGAAGTGACATTTTCAGTTCATTCTAAGTCATGCAAGGGTTGCTGACATGAATAAAAACACGAAAAAGTCAGTAGAAAAGTTCATTTTATTTAGTCGATTATTTTGACATTCAAGATCGACAAAAGATCAGAATTACCCTCCAGGGCTTCAATGCTGCTCTTAAGAAACGCTCTTGGAGCGCTCTAAATGATGGCCGAACCGAACAAGATTTTTGAATGTCTTTTCGAAAGCTTTAATGAGCTTTTTGGATAATCATCGCAGTGCTTCATCCTTAATCTCTTAAGACGCCTTCAAGAGTTCCTCCTGAGAGCTCCATTGAAGCTCTTGTGCTTGCTGTGTGATTATTTGTGGTATTAAATTTTATGAAGTTGATTAAATATATTATATATTTACATTATATGTGATAAGCCAAAATTATCCCGTACTGAAATTATTGTAGATTTTGACAAAACAAAGAGTAGCAGCTCTTTTCAAAGCTACCGCTCCACTCCACACTGAACTTCACACTCAAAATAAGAAATGCGTTTCTTCGCACAATAGTGGAAAAATTCACAGTTTAAATTTGCGGAAAATTAGATGAAATCAGCTCTTGTTGCTTGTTGTTCTGCTGGAGCTCATCAAATAATCTTCTGTAGAGCTTTCAAGCGACTGCTCTAGAAGCTCTTGAGTTACTTACGTGCGGCTTTGCTTATTTTTCTGGATAGATCGGTGAGTATGCTTCTAAAGAGCTGCCAAATGATGGCTAGAGAAGCGCTTAAATTGTGCTCCTTTCAGAAGCGCTGCTTTTCGTCCCAATGGATATGGAGACAGTCTATCTTCATAGTAGTAGCATTGAGAAGCAATAACAGAGTTGAAAGGTATATTGCAGCAATATTCCTTCGATTTTAAAAGCACTCTTTTAAAGAGCTTTTGTATTGACTATGATCATTGATTTTATATGTATAAAATCAATGCTATGATGAAATTTCCACTTTAAGGCTTAAACACAATTGCCACGACAGACGACAAACGACGACGAAATATGGCTGTCAAACTTCTAAAAGCACAGCATCTTATGCGAATGCACTAAATTGCGACGAGCGACGGTGAGCGATCGACGAAGTTAACATCGGGATTGATCAGGTTCTAATTTTGCCGCAGTCGCTGCAGTACTACCAACAAAATTAATCGAATGAAATTGTTTTGGCATTCAGTTTTGTCTTTTTTAGGTGGTAGCACGCCGCGGTAATTTTAAAATAATGAGGTTTGAGGAAAAATTTACTGAGGAAGTACGAAATCATAGAATAATTTATGATTTGTAAGACAGGCAAGGCAAGTACGCAAAAAGGACGTGGTTTGGATTGACATTGCGGGGCGCTTAATTTAGTTAATTTCTGTATTTTCAGTTTGTTTGTTTTTTCACACTTTGGTTCATTGCATTCCTTTCAATATAATATTAAATATTATTGATAAAAATCTCCTTTTAAAACGCTCGAAACATTTAACAAATGAAATTTTAGTATCTTCTTCTTTCACAATCGTCCCTCACCGCCTGTCGTTGCAATTGTGTTCCCGATTTTTCGACTGTCTGTTTCGCAGCGAGTTTTCCGCTGTCGTCTGTCGCTCAGTCATCGCAATTGTGTTTATGCCTTTACTCTGCTCGGCTCGTATGAATGTCACACACAGTGCAGCGAATCCGACTTTATACTGTTCGATGTAGGCTGGCCAATGGCCACCACCAAAACCCTCGAGAATACTTCCCAAGCCATGAAACAGAAGTCTATATGTATGCGTTGGGAGTCCGTTCTCTAAAATTTTCTATATTGATTCTTATGGAAAAGTGGCAAACATTGATTTTATAAATGCTATAGAGCCTAAACTACTATCCGTACAGGAAAATAGTCTTCTAGTAATTTAAAGCTTGGTTCCTTACCTTTCCAAAGGGTACACTTCCTATATACCTTACTTAACAAAATAATAAAATACTTCTGATTACAAAGGAACCTTACCATTTTACGCTCAATACCTCTCAGATGAGTGATAATTACATGTGTGTATGTGCAGCTGCAGTCCGAATCTGTAGGCAGCTACATTCGATATCATCAGCCCACGGCATCCCATGACGGCACAGCTGAGAATTTTTGTTTAAGAAATCGTACTGATTTAGTTAAGATAAATTTTTTTAAATAATTTTGTTAGGAAAGGTATGAAAATTTTATTACGGTTCGGAAGATAAGAAAGCAAGCTTAAGATTATGAGAATACTATATTTCGGTATGAATAGTAGTTTAGGGCGGAGGAGATATGCCAATCAAACTTTTGTCAGTTTTACATAAGAACACTGCAAATATTTTAGAATTTAATTTAATTTATGAGGAAAATTTTTTGAAAATAGTTTCTAAGAAAAATGATCATTTTAGCAGTAAATTAGCAATGCTTGCTTTGCTCATAAAAATGGCAACGGCCGGACCAGAGAACGGAATCCAATCCAACTTTTCTGGGCGGCTGCTGTTGTCTACCAAAAGCATATAAAAGTTCTAAAATATTTCCATTGTAATTAAAGGGCTCACAGTCACATCTGATGAGGATTTCTTTTCCCTGAAGCGGATACAGTGGATTTCAGCAAAGTGAATTAGATTAGAAATAGTGTTAAGTTGCAAATTTCAAGTAAAAATTACCTACGTAAAGTATATTTAATATTATTTCTGTCAAATCGAGACTAAATTTGAGTAACTAATTATTTAATTAATTTAACATAATTTAATTTGAAATCATATAATGAAATTTGAATGAACACGGTTAAGTTCTAACATTATCTCTTACATTCTTATAACAAACGATAATTTGATAACCAAATGATAATTTCTTTAACCGCTACACTCCTTCATCATTTTATTTCAATGCAGATCAGATTATGATTTAGTACAGCAGTAGCAAGTAGATTCAATCTTGAGCTGCTGTATAAACGTCTTCATCTAATTTTAATAATAGCTAAACTTATTGCGTGGCGTCACTGACTGTTATAACAAGACGAAGATTTACATACGGACAGGCGCTAAATAGCTTTTTCTCAAAATTCTTTTTTCGAGCTGGTGGGCGGCATGCAAAATATCAAAAAATTCAGCTATCAACTTGAATTAAAACATATGGCTATGGCAAAAACCTTAAAATCGACCTCATTGTTGTTATTATTATTTTTTTTAAAAAAGGTAAAAAAGACATTTATCATAATTTTCAAATATTAAATACATAAGTACCTATAAAATAAAAAGATTACTCTTTTTGGACTTTTTACCGGGTTAAACTTTTTTTTGTTCAAGAAAGAATTTTTTGGGATATTTCCGGTATATAGCAAAAGCTAAAAAATGTTCTAATTTGTTATTTCATCACACAAAAATAATTTTTTTTAATAAATAAAAAAATGGTTTTTCTATTTTTCTCAAACTTTTCATTTCTTTCTTCTTTTTTCATTTTTTCATTTGTTTTCCAAATCACCCAATTTCGCTATTTGGGACCTGTTGATTTTGACTCATCACTTGAAACTTGTCACAGAAAATTAATGGGTTGTGTGATGAAATAACAAATTAGAACATTTTTTAGCTTTTGCTATATACCGGAGATATCCCTAAAAATTCTTTCTTGAACAAAAAAAAGTACCTATGTATGTATATTTTAAATTTCTCATTTTAACAATTTGTTCTGTTCGGGACATAGGTTCCTGTGATAGCCACATATTTGCGAAGAACTAAATACATCCATCGTCTCCTTCCAAATGGCATATTAAGCTCCAAAGTATCCTGCATCCTGAGAGGGAATGGTGGGTATCATCACCGGTCATCTCCTGACACAATTCAGTGACATTTCTTTTCCTTTCTTAAATCTTAGCAATTGGTTGTATTCTTTCCAGATATATTATATAGTTAAAAAGGTGTTTTAAATCATTCTCGGGAAACTCTGGTTGAATAAATAAAAAACCATGAGAACGTCAGTAACTGTTACCCTGGCAAAATGAAAAGGCGAAAAGTTGTGAGAAATACTAGGATTAGACAATTCATGGCTACTTTATGAACCCGAAGTTATTGCAGGTACCATTACGAATTCCTTGTTGAGTTCTTCCGGATCGATATCGATATTGTGTTGGCCCTTTTAATTTCGAATGTTGTTCTATATTAAAAAAAAAAAACGATAGTCATCCCAGAGCGTATCAACTCTGTATTATTTCCACATGTTATATTTTCTATTCCTGCGAAGAATGAGACTCACAATGCATGGACAGTCAGAGTTATATATAATTTTAGTAACCAATGTGATCGCTTCAGATAGGAAGTCAGTTTGATCCCAAACGTCACACATAGTGTGAACATTATTCCAAGCAGAGACTGAGGAAATTATCTAAATTTACTGCACTATAACTATAAAATGATAAAGTATTCGGCTCCTGAATATAATGGGGTCATCATTATCATATCATGTTCAAGTGACATCTGATTCAAAAATTTAATTTTAGCTCAACACGATGTGAAGAGACGAGGAGTGCATTAAAAAGTGAGTGGGATGTTCATTAACTCGATGCATATCAAAGACAAAATTAAATCTGTTTGTAGCATTATCTCCAATGAAAAAATTAATATTAAAATCACCATCAAAATTACGACATTACTATATTGTGGAATGACATGCATCAGATTTTTGATTAAGTTCGTTAAATCTGCGTTCGACAGTTTATAAACAGAATCCAAATTATTATCTCCACCCGTTGTTTACGGTCTGCAAGATATACCATACCAGGATTTATGTATATAGCAACGCCACCACCTCGACGTAGAGACCTACCCTTGCGAAAAAATTTAATACCAGGCATATCAATTAGCTTATTACTAACATTAGGCCTTAGCCAAGTCACCCCCATAAGAACTACATTCGCTCCACTATCACGAAAAATTTCACTTTATCTTATCAATATTAAAGTAAGAAATAGAAGCACTCAAAGACGAATGCAAAAGCGCTTTTTCTCAGAGGGAAATACATATGTCAAGCTCTTGTAAATGAAAGCGCTTGTAAAAGGAAGCACTTCCACACATAGCCATAAAATATCTTTTTTGAAGCGCTCTCTTAACATACCCATGGGAATCTTTCCGGCAGCAAACCTTTTCACAGATTTTAGGCATATATATGAAAATATGACTCATATGCATATATAAAAAAAAAATGGAGAAGAATTTTCATTCTTGAGTAGTCAATTGAAATGTATGGTTTCGTTTTGATTAATAAAATGTTGTTCCGTTTGCATCCGCTATTAGCGCTCCAAGAGTGCTTTCCTAGAATCTTCATCTGAGCGCTTTCTTCTGCGAACATGCTCAAGTTAAAAATATATGAAAGAGGATAAGGTGGGGAAGCGCTCAGAGCTTCAGAAGAAGCGCCGGATTCGGATGCTCTGAGCGCTTCCCCACCGTAACGTGTGCATGTTAGCAGGGGGAAGAACTCACTTGGAAATTCTGGAGAAGCACTCTTGTAGCACTTATAAGTAATGCAGAGGGAGTTAAAAGAAAGCTTTATTCAAGACTTCAATTTATTTTTGTGTTTTCAAGGAGCACTTCGAAAAACATTTTTTATGGGTATATAGTATGTGAGCGCTCCCCTTTGTAAGCGCTATCATATTTCGCGCTGGGAAGCTTCTTGTATTCATATGATAAATCTTCAGACCTGCAGGTAATGAGTATGTATAGTGAAATTTACTATGAAAAATAAACATATATAATTTTTATATGTGGTAATTTTATATAGCTTTGCCTTAGTAGACACATCAACAGGATTCACAAAGAAGTTCTGAAGAGAAATATATACACCAGGCAAAAAGGTAGAGGCGCTAAAGGCTCTTCATTCATAACAAAAAAGTTAAAAAGTGCCAAAAATAATAGAAAATCAATGAGAAATTTTAGAAACAATTCCAGAATAAACATTATCTAGAATCAACGAAAAGTAAACTAATCTACTACGTCGCCATATACATACATTCGAATGAATATAAAATATTTTATTCAGGATGTGGCATTGATTTAAAAAAGTTTAAAAGTCACATTCCCGACTTCTTTTTAAATGGCATAAAACGTGAAACTGCAATAACTATTCATACCCAAAACCTACACTGTAATAAAAAATTCACTAATTCACTAACGCCATAATAGGAAGAAAAAAATTATTAGAACAAAAATTTCCCTTAACTTTCACCGGAATGATGTCTCTGGAAGCAGATGCCAGGAGATTTCCTTTTGTTAAGCAAATGTGGTCTGTGGCTCAAGGCAGCTTTTTCGGAGCCAAGTGTAATTAACTTGTAAAAAAGTTTTGTTAGCCAATGATTCTTTATGTATCACATCCTGAAAAGCGTACGAAAAACAAAAAATCCGAGAATATAGCAAAAAGAATGAGATGAAACAGAATAAATGGGCGAGAAAACTTTTCTTTTCCCCACCACTAACTGGCACCAGGATCTGGACAAAACCCTGTGAAATAGCCTATTAAGCTCAATGAACAGATATTTTCTGGTACATTGTTAAAGTGCGTTCGTTAGTCATTTAAAAATATATATATATATATATATAAGTATATAAAAAGCTGTAAAAACCTATTCGGTTCTCTCATTTCTCATTTTTATGGAATTTTTTTCCGGGGTGTTAAAAGCTTCAGGGAGACAAAACATTACATCCCTTGTAATTTTTTATGGCGCACTCATTATAATTGAAGCGTTACGTAATGGTTTTCGTAACGTGGAGACCATTTGAGTGAAATACACTCAATATGATGTTTTGTAATAAGTGAACTAAGTATTTCATAGGAGTAAGTGGAACTATCTCGTTTTAGAACATAATTTAGGTAAATATTTCAGTTGGAGAAATTATTTTGTTTTCCTTGCTTACCGTCTTCAAGGTTAGAATAATGTTAAATGACATTCCTCGAGCGTGATGACAACAAAATTGCTGTTTTCAAGTTTTAAATTGTTTGAAAAGTGCCTCTTTCATTTTATTCTTGTTTTTTTTTTTTATTGATATCAATACTTTGCGGGCGTTATTTTGATCACAGAATCTTACCCACCAAACTTTTGCATGAAAAATCTTCAGGGCGATATGTGGATGATATTGCCAAAATATCTTCCACGCGAAATTAAAGCAAATACTGTGAAATGTTTACTTCCTTATCTTGCGTAGACGACAATAAGATGAAATTACAAACAATTTTGTTTTCTGATTTTAAATGAGGAAGCAAGAAGGCAATAATTTCGCTTATTTCTCATCTCTTTGTCATGACAGTAATTAATTTGTGAGTTCACTAGTGATTTTAATTCCACCAATTCATATTAAAAAAAATTTTAATTAAGTAAATATATACCTGCTCTAAAGAAATACCTTCTTTATTTCCTTACTACAAATTCCAAAGGATTTATTTCGATGATCTTTGAATGATTTGCTTAGACGAAAAGAAAGCGAATCATCTTGAAGAAACGAGTACGTTTCTTATTCATGATATAAAAATAACTCATCAGGAAGGGGTGTTGGCGAATTACTTTAACGTATCGCTGATATAAAAATAACTCATCAGGATGGGGTGTTGGTGAATTACTTTAACGTATCGCTTAGAAGATACGCATTCATTTCTTCAAGAGGTTTTGCCTTTGGGGGTACCAGTTTCCCCCGTTGGAAGTTAAGAATGAAATACGAATATGATTATCATTCGCGAGATATTTTATCGTCCAGGTAATAAGAAAGTGAATCTTCTGCCTTTCGCCATGTTTACTGAGTACCTTGTTAAATACGGATGTGGCTATCTAAATATGTATTGCGAATGACAAAGAAAAGCTCAAAATCATTTATTTTTGTTATGTTGATTGTATTTGAGTTCGACTTAACGAAGAATTGAAGCCAACGGAAACAATGCCTGATATAAACTCGGTGAATCTGCTCTACTCTTCGAGTCGTACAAATATTTTCTTGGTTTTTAGGGTTCCGAAATTAAAAAAAAAAAAAAAAAAAAACAGCATGCTTATAAGATCACTCTTACGTCCGTTTGTCTGTCTGTTATAGACGATATTTGCGAATACGACGTGACGTAGGTTTTTTAAATTTGGCAGAATGTTAGACCTTAGATTAGATTAGATTTGTGGAAGGGTACACAGGCATTAGCGTCGTATTCACTGCAACCTGAAAGATCTCTTCTGCGTTTCTGGGGGATTTCTGCCGCCAGTAGTTCCTGCTGGAGCTCCTTTAAGCATTCGGTTCTGGCAGTGTACGATCGGAGAAATCAGCATAGGTGAGCCGTGATATGCGTTAACAGCAGATATCATTGTTACGTTCATACCTCGCTCACCTCAAATCCAGACCCAACTTAATTTTACTCCTCATTGTGCAAGAATTTTGGGGGGACTGTGAAAAGTCAAATTTGAGGTTTCATCGAGGATGCTTAATAAAACATACTTTTATGTTATGAGAAAATGCTTCTACATTTGCTTTATTGAAGCCTGATGCTCTTGCCAAGCTAGTGGCGTCAAGATTTCTCAAATTTAACCCTTTTTGTCTTTTGAGAAAGCTTTTCATCCATCCTTCTCCTGTCATTTGACAATTTTGCCAATTCTCTAGTATTTTCTTTCCATTTTTCCTTAGCATATTTATATGGAAATATCTTCGTGTCTTTCTTCATCAAGCTGTAATGAAGACGATCTGCTTTCTGTACATAACTTTCCAGTAATTCTCCTTCATTATCTTAAAATACCCGCAGCTCCAGACATCGTTACCATATGTATGTTTCATATTCGAGGGACTGACTTTTGGATTTGCGCAAATTGCTGAATATCTAAGTAGGTACCTACCTAATGTTGCCTTCGAGATTTTATTTTGCTTAACCGCAGAGTGAATAAAAATATTGTGTGTAGTTGGATCTTGTTCGATTGTTTTATTTTTGATATTTTTTTTCAGACAGGAGGTAATTTTATACTTTCTTCTCTTTGGTAGTTTACAGCAAAGAAAGGAAATATTTTGAGTAAACAAATTGTTTGTGCAATTTTTTATTTGTTTTAATTAAATTCATTAATTAAAGAACTACTAAAAATTTATCCAAAGACTCCACGCCACTGACAGTATTGCATGTCAGTAATTCCAAATTTTTAAGAATCCTTTCTCTAAGTACCTACCTATACTATTACACGATTCATATAAAAATTAACTTCTTAATCTATCAACGATTCTTTTTGTAAGATTTTAATTTATGCAAATATTCAATAATACAAACGCTTTAGCTTTGACAAGAGTCTGTTAGAGATTGATTAAATTTAAAGTTCATTATCTAAGCAAATAGTAGTTAAAGCTTAATTAACTGCTTAAAAGTAAAAAATCGTAACTACGGCTTTTTCGAGCTGTGTCCCTTATGAAGCGTTAACCAAATTAGGGTTGACTTACTTTTTGATCATACTCTTAATAATAAATAAAGGTTTAATCAAAATGTTTTCAGATATTGTAGCTTCTTCTTCATTATCCAAATTTATATTTAAATATATATTAAAGTGAATTTTGTTTCTTCTCCATCGAGCAGCCGCAACATTTGCCTGACATTAAATTTCGTTTAATGAAAAATGTTTAGTGATTACATTGGCATAAATAATGCAGGAGTGATGGCATCATTTTTTCATCTGAATATTTTTAACGGGCAAAATTAATGAATACAAAATATTTCCCATAAAATATTCATCGAAAATTGCCGCCGATGTGAACAGAATTTAATGTACTCCATTGAGAGCATTAAACTGAAAAGTCACATCACTTACAGTGAAATTTATGAACAAAGAAAAAAACACACGAAAAAAACAAAAACTGAAAATTTCCGAAACTGCAGGACGAAAGCAAATAATTAACTGAGTGAGTTTGATTGGATGCGATGAGTTTGTTAACAGCAAACTGAATTACGACCTAACGAATTTTGCTGCAAGGATGAAGGTTACATAATTACATTGGTGTTTGTACTTGTGCGTGTATACATATGTATGTACTCACACTTATCCACACAAGCAAAATATTAGAGGTGAAACTTGGTTGTAAACATACTTCACAAATTGATTCAAACTCTTCAATTGTGCTCTAAACTAGGTTTTATTCGGAAAATTCAGTTTTATATACTCATTCTTGTGCCCAGCTTGCCGCAATTCTAATAAAAATTTCGATTTTGTTTACAAAACGTCCGCAGAGGTACCCACTTATATCCTAATTCAATAAAAAAAAAAAACTCTCATGAGCCTCTCCTAGTCATGGAAATTTCGCGAATTAATTCCGGAGCACATCCACGTCATATCAATAAGAAAATCTTTTATGTGGAGGATAGAACCCTTCTCCATAGTAGTAACATTTACCATGTTTCATTCCTTTTTTTTTTTTAAATCACACTCCGAAAATTATTGTAATCTCGATATTCTATTATAGAATTTTGTGCCAAAGCTATCTTAATATTTAAATGCAAATATTTACGGACAGATTCTAGGCAACGCAACGCCTTGATAGGCCACAAAGCGGATTATAAGGCCCGCTGGAGTGGATGAATTTTGTACTGAGTTTACCCCATTTTATGTAAAACTGACATCAACTTTGATGACTGAGATTTTGTGTTTATCTTTTACGGGATCCATGAAATTTATCTTGTCGTTATGGTTGAGTTTTGTGTCTTGTAATTTCGTTTATAGGAATGGGCATTGCTCTTTGTTTTCAATTATTTTTATGATCTTATAAGAACTTTTTTATATTAATTTTAGTGTAACATATTTCAAAAAATCTAGTTTTTGAAGGCTTATAGAAAGCAGCCAAAACTAAGACTGGATTATAATGTACACGGTTTTGATGCTGCATCCCGAATGTTTCACAGTGTAGTAGGTCTCGTTCAGACAATCGGTAAATTGTATTAGTGGGGGGTTGAAAAATGTTGTTTATGTTTTTAGGTGCTTTCTTCTCCTAATACAACAGATTATTTTTGTTTTAGTTCACCCTGTATGTTAAAATTACACTTTATTCGATAGAAATGGGTCCAATAAAAAGTTATGGAGCCTCCAAGTTCAAAAGCATTTTGACGGGTAAATAGTGGAAATCTGGAAAGTCACTAGGTATAGCTACATTTTAGCGGCCCGCCCCCTCCCATATACATTTTTGTTTGTCTGGACTAGATCTACACTGTAAAACATAGTAGGACTATTCTCTAAATTTAAGACACGTTTTTCTCTAAAAATAAATGTAATTTTCTCTGATATAAAGGTAAAATAAGTTTAATTTACCCAAATCAATGGAATATTCAATGAATTTAGGTATTTACACCAGAGAATCTACAAACTACGTAAAATTCCCGAAATGTTAAGCTTTCTTGGATATGAGAAGGAAGACATTCAATAGATTACGTATTATGCTACATTTTTTATGGAAACATATTTTCGTTTATAGTATATAATTCACACATTTTTTTTAGAACAAATCATGTATTGTTTTTCAATATTTTATTTGAGCGTGCCCAGTGCACCAACATTAGTTAGTAGTGGCCATAAAAATAATCAATTCAGCTTATTCTTATGTTTTTAGAGGGGATGGCATTCTATCACCTACGCTGGAGTGTGGTGCTATCACCTATTCTTTACATTTTAGGGAATAATATCTAAATTTTAGGGAATAGTTCCTCCACTTTAAGGAAAAAATAAAAAAAAATCAAATTCCCTACATTTTAGGGGAAAAAATAAAAAAAAAAATGGAAAATTCCCTATATTTGAGGGAGAAAAACGTAATCTACATTTTTCAAAATGGAGCTTTCCCTAATCTTATCGACAAATATCTAACCTTTGTGGCACAAATTGTTGCCACTGACTTTATTCTTTACTATGTACTGTATTAAATAAAATTCTCGTGCACTGATGAAGCAATGATGGGAGGCAGCCATAAGGCAGATCTCCTATGGAGAAACTCAGTGAACAGATTTCCTTATAGGCGCAGCTATATTAGCAGATGCCTAAGAAAGGCTAAGGCTAGCAGACATTCGAAATAAAATGTATTTTCTTTAATAAGACTAACTAATAACTCCATGTTTATTGATTGATTACTAGCTTATTTATAATATTTATTATAATACATTGTCTTTTAATAGGTACCTACATGCATGCCCGTGATTTTTGGCACTTTAAGCCAAATTGCTTATTTGCACTTATGTGCTTAACTTCGGAAGAAAAATGTGACACAAGTAGCTTGGCCCGTATCACGCTGGTTGCAAAACATATCAACAAAACGCGTGTAAACAAATGCAGTCATTTCTCATAGTTGTGACACACATTTGGTTGAACGCATGTTTTGCTTAATTGTAATAATATTATCGGCCAGATCCAGTATCAACCTGTGAAATAATCGCGAAATGGGTTCACCATGTATAAATATAACTGTACCATATGTATAGTGGATAAATTGAACACAGTGTTTTACCACAGCTGATGTGTCAATTCCAATAATTGACATCTACGAAAAAACTGCGTTCGTAAGGCAGAGTTTAATAAAACTTGTCAATTCCTATAATTGACTTTCGAACAAACTGCAGTTACAAACGAGAATTTACCTATGCTGAAATATTCTGATGGAGTGTAGTGGTTAAATAAAAAGATGAAATTTGTCACTCAATTGTTCACTTAATTTTATTGCATGAAAAATATTGTTTAGTGGACAAATGCTAATATTATGCAAAAATAAATTACGTTAACTTAATTCAATTAATTCCTTTAAGTTGTAAATTTTACGTCAAATGACTTACACTGATACGTTTATAAACTTCAATTTCAGTTAAATGGTTCAAATTCTGTCTAAACTTATGTAAAAACAAGGAAAATTTTATACTAAAAAACTATGTTTTACTCGAATTTTCCCTTTCAATTATGGAAAATTATGCTACGTTGACATTTAATACAAAATATTCCTTTTCTACGTGTCTTAAGTATGTTTGATTTTCACAAATGGCTGAAATTAAAAAATGATTAGAACTCAAATGCAAATCTAGTTTCCAATTATTATGTTGTGTAAAAAATGACCTAATGGCATAGTTTTCACACGATAAATAATTGCTTGAAAATTTAATTTGATTGAGTTAAATAAATGCAAAGAAATTTAATTGCTGAAATGCAGACAATAGTTAATAAGAACCCAATCGTTCTTGTTAATTTCACACATTTGTGTATTACCAACACCTGGCATGCATACACAATGAATTTAACGCAAATTTAAAAAAATAAATAATTCGAAAAGTTACCTTTAATTTGGTTTAAAAATTTGTAGCTGATGAAATTTAACAAACAAAATTACTGAGAATCCTTTGCTGCTTCGATAATTGCCTTGTAGAAATTTTATGTTTCTTGATGATGAAGAATATTATAACAATTTCCTGAAAATTCTATTTTTATTGCTAATGACACGATGAGGAAAAATGCAAAAAAGTGGGAAGAATGCTATAGCATATGTTCGCACTTTGACAACTTTGAAAATAAGAAGACTGAATGAAGAATGAACCCCCTTTTTATAGAGAATTGTGTTCCGATTTCGTATCCATAAAAATGGATACTTTAATTTTCGGACTACATTTCACTACATGATCTGATTTTGTTATTCTCAATTGATGCCAAATTACAAATTGCATTTTTTGATATCTTTCCCATAAAAATCAGTTTTAAATTAAGGGTAATTATGATAAGTTTTCCTAAATCATGCCATAACTTATCGTTTCGCCATATTTAATTTCAATTTGAAAAATTCCTCTCAGAATTCATTTTCGTTCATCTTTATTATTGTCCCTTTCACACCTTTGTGTCTCTTTCGCACTCATTGGTATAAAGGTAATTTCTAAAATTCGCGATTATTCCGTAATTTGTGAAAAATATCGCGACGCGAACGGGCCCATTCGATTTTTCGTCTCCTTTTACATGACATTTTGAACATCGCGAAAGTATGGAGTTTACGTCTCTGTTTATACGCGAAATGTCAGCCTTGCGCGAGTGATAATATTATTAAATTTTTGTGGTAAAGTGTGTGCATTCATCATGGGAATTATGCATTTTCACACAGGTTGGTACATAAATTTATTTCTTTTATGTGTTAATTATGTCCAAATTTTTGCCTTATACAAATGGCATAGGTTACCTGTCAAGGTGAATTTATTTTGCAAAATTTCATTTAAGGTATCTATGCATTCTTTGTGAAAGGTAATTAGATTATGTATACGTTCTTTGTACATTATTGTTTGTATAATTTTATGTTGTATAACATAAAGTTTTATTGCGTTTGCATAGCGCCTATATGGTGCGATGTAAACACAAGTTTGTTGTTGTGATTGTTCATTTATTTCTTGTGGATATCATTTTTTTGTTTGTTTGTTTTTATCTAAAATTTTATTTATTACGTTTAAATACATTATCTTTGGAATATTCTAATTCACTTCTTGTTTATTTCAGGTCGTCGTAGGATCCTTTCTATCTGTGCCTTTCCAGTTGCTGGTAAAAACTTTTCCTTAGCCTTTAATCTAATATTTCTTTTACTTTTAGGTTGGTTAAACACAGAGGTTGAGAAACCTATGGAATCTCTAGAACTTAAGTCACAACCAGGCCCATCATTCACCCTCCAGGATTATGCGGAATTGATCATAAGTCCCAGCTGAATGCTATTACAAAATTTAGTAATAGTCCC
The DNA here is from genome assembly GCA_963924295.1 of Dioctria rufipes. NCBI lineage: Eukaryota > Metazoa > Arthropoda > Insecta > Diptera > Asilidae > Dioctria > Dioctria rufipes. The sequence continues at coordinate 261,189,918 of OZ002741.1, forward strand.
CAATCTACTCTAACTGCTACATGCATCGCATCTAGCAGGTATGAGCCAAGGAATCTGTAACACTTGCCGACGAGAGCCGGACAGTGAGTCACCATTTCAGATTTCTCTTCGCATCCTCCGCATTAAGTATTACCAAAGACCTTTGGCAAATACATATGTTTCTACAAATGGCAAATAAGTTGCATGAATACATACAACATATTTGCCATTTGTATAAGTTAACCAATTCAGTCCTGAGTTATTTTCCTTGGAGCAAAAAATTATTTTTTCGCGAATACTAATTGAACAAACGTTGAAAAACTATCTATAGATAATAAAACAATTTTTGTATTACATTTGCACGGATTTTCATAATGTACGCAATCGCGTACAATAGGTCTCGTTGCATGTAAAAAGTCCATATTAATATAGGTGAGAAATATAGTTGCATTACTTCTATATTTAAAAAAATATATATATTATAAAAAAAAGTTAAAAATAAATAAAAATTAAACAATTCCAAACAAAACAAAACAATATAGTCCAAACGTTATTTTTGTAAAATATATGTATATAATTTATAAAAAAAAAGATCAAAACTCAAATCAAATTATTTTACTTGTATGAAAATCTGCGAAACAATTTCTGTGTTTTTATAAACATAAATCTACATTGCATTTCATGCAATAAATTCGCGATCTCCCTGAAGAACCGCTAAGTTTACACCGAACTTCCTTTTCACCGATATGACCGGGCATATGAGAAACGTCGTTTAATCTTATTTATTTTTCCGGAACAATTTCTTTATATTTTCTGCGTGGCTCAATCTCTATGTCATCCATAGCTGATCGTAATTGTCTTTCAGGTTTTCGTTTGATTGTTACACCAGCTAAAATAAATCCATTTACAACTTCCATTCGAAAATCCATCAAGTCCAGTTATTGTCTTTTTGGTATTGCTTTTATTTTACCATCCACTTTTTAGACCTAATGTAAGTCCGATAATAACTTATCAGTTGATCTAATAAATCCACTCCTCCCATATAACTAATATAAATCTGAACTATCTCTGGTCGTTTAATCGAAACATATCTTTTATTTTCCTTCTCGTATCTTTTAGCTTCATCCTGGATCCCAATCCCAATGAAATTTGAAGCCAAGACCATCGATTTATTGGTCACAATCTCTTTTAGAAATTTCATCCGAAAATCCTCTGGGGTTTATTTTTTCATTTCTTTGTCCGTTAACTGGGGAGGATTAGAAAATCGATTCACACGACCAGTTCCAGATGCGTTAATTTGTTTATTTTTTAAAATTTGTAACAATTAGAAGGTTGTAAAATAATTATTAAAATATAACTTATGGTCTTTGTTGCGTATTCTTTATCAATTACCAAGTTTTCTTTGAGCTCTAAATTCAGGTGTGTTTCTTGCACAATATTCATAATTGGTCTAATCCTATAAAACTTGTCATTGTTATTCTTAGAGCGTTCCAATAAGTTTACCATGTGCAAATTATTTCTCAGTTGAAAAAAACTTTCGCTGGACATAGATTACTTGAACATATCAATGTCAAAATTTTTGTTCCAAAACATTTTTATGCGTGGAATTTTGAAGCATTAAATTGCCATATGCAAGTCAATCAACGCTTTTATTTCTATAGAGTTAGTTGGTTTGAAACTTGCAGCATCTTTTGTTGCGCATATATATTGGTGCATTCCACCATTTTGTCAAATTTTTCCTTCTTCAAATATCGACAAAGATATTTTGAAGTGGATAACACTTTTTCCATGCTTGTTATTGTCTCAGTATCAGGTTCTAAATCAATGGGAATACTTTCAAATGCCCGTCTTCGCCACTCAATCTTTTTTTTTTTTTCTATGTATATGAAAAACTCTCTCCCCTTAATCCTCCAGTATCGATGCACTTCTAATATTCTCTTCTGTAACGGAATATTCATCATCCGTAGCATTATACCCCGCCTTCCCCTGACTATCTTCATTACGCAATGAAAGTATAGGATTACTAGCTTTAATTTTTTTCGACACTAACTGGTATTCTATTTGATCTGCATTATCTTCTATTATCGGCTCTGTTTCAATATCCGAATCAATTTCATATTCCAATTCTTGATGCATGCTAAGTATGATGGTCTCCGCGATTTCTGTAATCGTAGATGCCATTGTAAAAATTTAAATTAAAAAAATGACACTTCAATCAGAAAGGAGAAATACATACGTTTGTACTGGTTAATGCCAGCTGAAAGCAAACGTGGCTTACTATAGTTACAAATTAAGAAATACAAGAGGACAAATCATCTGTCGCGTTAGCTCCGGGGTAAGAGCAGTCGCCTGGAAAGCGAAAGGTCCCGGCTTCAAACTCCGAACGAGGCGGTTGTTTTTTCCTCTTGTATTTATGATTTGATTTAGAATCGTTAAAAATTTAAGTTCTTAAAATTCTTCTATTCTCCATCTTTGACCGATGTACTGCCCGTTAGTAGAACATACACGCAAATTTGATTAAGAATTGAAATGAATGCACTGGTAAATTTGGATCAAGATCAGTGGTCTATTTCCTAACAACAAATCAACACTGGTCACTTTCTTTAACTTTCAAGAAATTGTCACACTTATTTTTTAGAATTTTCCCACTAATTATACTAAGATCAGATTATACATATATTGTCAAACATCCACACACTTATTGACAAAGATTTATAAGGTACGATTTTCAAGAATAGTTGTTTTGGGATAAAACTCAATATAGAAGTTTTGGGTCAAAGAATTTTGGATCACACTGAAAAACACTTATTGGCAGAAAGTTGCAATATAAGATCGTCAAGAAAGTGATATAAATAAATATAGAATAAAGCTGAATTATGATATTTGATAGATATGCACACAAAGTATATAATATGTAGATATATATATGAGTAAATATATAATAAAATGAATATATGAATAAATAATAAAATGTTACAAGTGGCTGATACTCACCGATTTAAACTTGGCACTTGAGGAATTGGCTTTAAGCTAATGTTAAGACCCTTTGCTCTAATCATTGGTTAGAACACTTATTTATTTCCTTCGGGACCAGAAATAAAGTGCTAATGTTAGTAATATTATCTCTGTTGAGACCCGAGATAATATTCTTTAAGTCCGTCGAGACCCGGCTTAAAGTGTTATCTTAAATTCAGTCGAGGCCGGAGTAAGATATTTTAATTTTCGTCGAGACTAGAAATTAATGATTATTAATAATTCGTATACCAGTCGATACCCGATATAAATGCTAGTCTCTAACAAACCGAAAGGAAACTTACCCCCCTTGCTTACACACGACACCACTGATAGAGTAGCAGAGATGTATGATAACAATAATTGGCATTCCATCTGTGATTGTACGGTACTAGCGATAAAATTAGCATAGCAACTAACAAAAATGCATAGCAACAAGAGCTACACATTCTGCTGTGTTAAATTAAATTATATTTGCAAAAATGCTCTCTCTATCACGTAGAAACGAAATTCCCGTTGGATTGTACTTATAACGATGATAATGATAGAGTTGCAAATTGATCTGCTTGATCTGATTGTATTTGTGCCATGCATTGTACGCTACATGACAACATATGCTTTTGTTAGATGTTGTACCTATTTTTGGGAAAATTGTAATTAGATTGATTTCATATTTTTTTCAGAGCTCAATTTTAGCATGGTAATTTTGTAATATGTTCCCTTTTCAGGAATTGGTTTTAGCACGAATCTAACGGTTCAAACATATGATAATGATCTTAATTTGATCTGCTCGATGCTTTTATATTGTATTTGTGCAATATGTTATGTAGTTGACAAATAAATGGCTCTGTTGGGTTGTGTACTTGTCTTTTTATTAAGAGTAATCAAATTAGATTTAATTTAACTAAAAATTTTGATGCTTTGTTTTCAGGATATTTTCTTTTCAGAATTTGTCTGTTAACAAAATATATTCGAATCGATTTGGTTCGAACAACCGATTCTAACAAGTGTGGGTTCGATTCTCGTCCGGTAAAAATAAATACTTATTTTAAGCTTAAATTTTTGGCTATAGAAAATAAATAATCACATTCTTTATAATCGAATTTTTTCTTCAACATTTTTTGTTATCCACTCATCTTTTAAATAAAGAAGGAAGTCAACCGCATTGAGCTTTTTTAATTCTTACTATTTTTACCAGAAATGTACCATTCCTTAAACAAATTTTCGAGTAACTCATCTAGTTTTTCGTACCGTTTTCAAAGTAATAGGAGACTTCTTTAGAGGACAAAATCCTCAATGGTAATAACTATTTTATTCCAATACAAAAATTTTCGCCTTTACCGTACTTTGTGATAAATAATTGAGCCAAGGTGAAAGTGTTATCCCTTTTGTTATTGCTATGAACAAATTACTTATACTATTTATTGCAGCTTACTCAGAGTCTGTTATTCTTATCGTAAGTTCTAATTTTAAATTATTTTCAACAGCCAACTTGAAAATTATTTGATACATTTAGGTATAAAAATTCTTTACAAATATTTCAGCGGGCCGAGATTTGTTAAGTTAGTTTTTTGTTTGACAAACTCAATAAGTAAACTAGAATAGAATTATGAATCAGAGCATAACTTAACCGGTTCCTTGTTCAATGTTTTTTTTTAATAAACTGCACAATAAAAAATATACACAATTGTTGCCATAAAGCTTAGGTATTTTTCCTTAAATTGTAGGGAATATTCCCCAAAATGTAGGGAGTATTTCCTAGATTGTAGGTTATATTCCTCTAAATTCTAGGGAATATTCCCTACATTTTAGGGTCCAAAGCTTTGTGGCAACAATTTGTGCATTTTTTACATTGTGTTTAGTGCTAATAAATTTAAAGGGTCAAATCTTTGAATAAGCTAAAGTCGACATTGGCCTAATGTGTAGTCCAGTCAATAGGGGGTTTTGCCCCGAAAAAGGTTGGGTAGAAACGATTTTGATATATGTTATGTAGTTCCGGGCCCCGATAAAAAATCAAAGTTTTCTACCTTGGGGCGGTCAGCGTTGTCTGCCATATTGGATTAAAATTGGTTTTTACAAAATAATTCCTCGACGGTTGATCCCACGACAAAAAAGTAAGAATATAACTTGCAAGAAAACTAAGCTTCCTACATTTTTTGTACGCATAAATACTTTTTTTGTAAGTCTGATGTGTAACAAATTACAGCAGCAGAAACGTAAACATTCTTCCAAAAAATAACAAAATTCCAACTCTTTTTAACAAATAACTATAAAATAGCTATTCATCACATAATGAAGGTAGTTTTGAAAATTCAAAGTTAACTCATTTTCACACCACCATGAGGTAGAGTACAGTTTTCAATATTTTCCATACATCTTTGTTCGCGCTTGAACTTCAGCTGCGCCACTCTAAAACGTGGGTGTTGACGACTGGTGCATTTAAGTTAGGACTAATGTTTTTTGTGTAGTTTTGTCGCGATGTAATATATCTCTTTTATTTAAAAAATTTTAAAAACTAAACATATTTTTCTACCACTCAATTAAAACAAGACTTAGAAATATAGAATAACAAAAAATTTATGACTCGTACAAAAAAAAGTGCGCCACTCGTGAACAGGTTCCCCTAAACGACGTGTTTTTTTGTTTGTTTTTTCTTAATTATCGTATCCCCAGTAGGCCTAAACCACAGATGGATTTTTTTTTTTCAATTGAGTACGGCTCGTATTCCATAATTTATATCCCCGAGTATGTTTCTATTATTTCTTTCTTTTTGGTTGTCTAGGTCGGTTGATATAGATGCTTTCGTTAGTGTTATCCTCTAGCCCATTTTCCACACTGAGAATCCATGTCATTGCCTCATATTCGCCGTCATGGCATGATTCCCCATTGCAGAATCCGCGTACAACAGAACACTTCAACCCACCTTTCCTGCCTCCATCCTTCACCGCATCCCTTTTCGCAATTGCAATAAATGACATTTAATAAGATATCTGGGGCAGGTTTTCCTGACATTGATACTGGAGTGAACCCCATCGGGGCCCTAAATAAAATATATCAAAAACCTTTCTACCCCATCTTTTGTAGAGCAAAATCCTGTTTTAGTCGCTATTGACAATTTTTTTATTATATAAATGAGTCCAGAAATGTAAAACAGTTTCAAATCGCCATCAGTGGGTTCAGTCACCACAAATAATGATACTACACTTAAACTGCTTACAGTGCTGACAATTAAAATAATAAAAAAAACAATATCGGAAATATTTTGGCCACGTGTACGAAAATTTTGTAGCCAAAATATTAGGGGGTAATCCTATGATCAAACGTTGCCCAAGGTAGTCATTTGTTACAATTGTAGCCAAATCGGCAACACTGACATCGATGTTCAAAGGTTTGCGGTCAGCATAATTACTGAGTTACTGTTGCTGAGTCATCTTAATCTTGTTCAAATGCATACCATCATAATTTTATACTTGCAACAAAATTTTTTAGTGACGAAATAATTCCGATAAATCTGATAACTTTATTTTCATAACAAAACGTTTTCAATTTAAAAAAAAAGGTTTGTTATTAAAATAACAATAAATATTTAACATATTGGTGAAATGTTATAACATTATGGAGCGCTGTTTTAAACCTTTAAGTTGTAGGTTTACAACCATCTATAAGTAATTTAAAATTTCTTTTAATTCAAATATGATTCTCTCTGTTTTTTTTTCTTTTCTTTTTATTTTCGGAGTGAATTAATTTGCGGATTCCAACAAACGTGGTAGGCAAATTTCCATAATCGATACATTTCAATTCTTAGTGAAATCGCTAGTAGTTTCCTCTAAGTATTTATTTGCAATTTCAATGCTTTCATAAATTTATTGCAGCAACAAATGCTTTCCATTTCCATCCAAAAATTAGTCTTGATCGTAGTAATTGGAACTATTGACCCCAATTAAGGCCGATTCACACCGCCATGATAGCGATTGCGATAACGATAGCGATAAATCATAACGATAAATTAGCGCCACAATTCCTTTCACACCAACACGATAGATCACAGCGATAGTTACAGGCACATGTCTGAACCAAATAAAGACATTTGAAAAAATCTGAGCATAGGACAAATTAGAGTTTCCCAATTGTATTGGCTAAGTATCGATGGTGGATATGTTACGATTCTGTGTCAATTCAATGTTTACTAGCTCGACTTATACCGAGTCGATTAATATTTTTAATTTGAAACTGACCATCGTTGATATCGAATATAAATTTTTATATGTCGACGTGAAAGATGTTCAGCGAACCTAAAAGGGGAGAAAGTAAATTGAAGTGTACATATAAGGCAGTTTCACATCAAAACCGAAAACTGAAAAAATGTTTAATAAAACCATGGGAAATAGGATAAACTAATAATTATACTAATAAAATAGAATATTTATCTCAGAAAATTCGGTTGCATCTGTCAATTTCTTTTCGGTTTCCTCATGCGGAACGTTTCGGGACGAAACATTTTTTCGGTCGTATTAAACCTTACTTTTTTGTTTACATTGAATATTATATTATTTTATTTTATTATATTTTGTATTATTATAATATGGATAGGGATTTCGAAGTAAAATTAAAATACGTTTTTTGTATGAGCTCTCATCATACAAGTTTTATGATAATTAAATGTTACTTCTATTTAACCGAAAAAAACTTTTCGGTTTTTGATGTGAAAGCAAAACCGAACTATCGGTGTAGAACTTATCGGTTTCGATGTGAAAGTGCCCATATAATACCTAAAAAATTTACCTGCACCTGGAGACTGCACAGGTGAAGAACTCCAGCGAAAATCTGAAATTAAATAACGAAAATGAATTAAAACAATGCAATAAAAACAAGAATTTTATTATATTAGCTATCAAAAGTCATTGACACTAACTAAGATCATTACTGTGTGTACATATGTACAACAACAATGCCATGAAAAATCCCCATATAGTTCACCACACACACAAAACATTAATATATGTTATAAACTACATAATTAATACAATTATGTTAGACATTTGTGGATAATTTAAAAAAAAAATTCCATGAAAACACTCATCTGACAATTGTCCACAAACCGCACAATTTATAAACTAACAACTAAATTTATAAAATAAACGCATAAATATGCTTACCTGATGTTAAAAAGGATATCCAAGGCGATGAAAACACTAAAAACCACTTCCTAAATACTAAAAAACACTTTAAAAATAGTACGTGACACCCGCGCGCAATAGTGTCAAAACACGTCAAACTTTATTATTTCGCGACGTTTGACATATCGAAATCACGTAGAATCGAACCGTGATTTCGATGGTCGCGTTCGTTCCGCGATATCTTCGACAGGAAATGCTACACTCGCGATTTTTTATAAATTGATTTCCGACAATGAGTGTGAAAGATGATCACAGCGGGGAAAAAGACAGCAAATACTACGAAATTACATAAAAATCTACACTGAAAATAAAATCGTTCGTAATATCAATAAACGCAGTTCATTAAGATATATTTCGTTGATTCAATGAAACATTAATTGCCTCAAAAAATGTTTAATTAACATTGTTTCACTTGCTATGAACAACTTAATTAATAGTATGAAACTGTGATTATTGATTTCATTAGGTATAATAATAATAACATTTTCGTTGATTTCATGAATATTATTTATTAATTCTATAAACTTTTCGTTTCCATGGGCATTTGTATTAAACAATACAATTTTTCATTGATTCCACTAATGTAGTTTTCTGTCATTTCTTTAACATGTGCTTCTGTCAATGAAATCGTTCATTGATTTCATGCATTTTTACATTGATCGCATGAACGTTTCTGTTTTCGTTCCGTAAAAGTATTTATTTTGTTGAATAATCAAGCAGTACGAGAGCTGCTTTGACTATGTCCAAGGTATAATGGAGCTATAAACGACAATGTGCCCGTGTTTTTGGAAGCGATAATTTAAGCTAAATGCAATTTTATATCTCTTTTAATATAATTTTAAACATTTGTTTTTTTACCTTTCATTTTTTTAGAACTGTACAAGACAGCCATTGAAGGTGGAGTTCAGCATGTCATTAAATATCAATGGCGGAAGTTTTCCACAACATAAACTTCCAAACGGTTATCAACTGGTAAGTAACATCTAAACAGAAAACAACAAACCTAATATTATCTGTAGTATTAGATTGACATGGAATCAAAGAATCAATTTTGGATAGCTGGACGATATTAAAAATGCATAATTGAATAAAATTTTAAAAATAACAGTGTAAAACAACTATCTAAATTCTAAGAAATAAAGATTGTGTGTATAAACAATGTTAGTAATTGAATTTTTTAATTTGGGGTAAAATTTAGATACCTACACCAATAAGAGAAAAAGGAATAAAATAAAAAGGAAGCTGATGAGGGGAAAATTGGGAAGGAGGCAAGGGGACAAACTAATAAGTATACATGTATGTCACATAAAAAAATTAGGTTCATTGGATCAATGTACATGATACATTGGAAATAAACCTCGGTCGTTAAATCTACGTACGAAATTTACTATTCTAATGAATATAATCCATGGAATGAATGAAAAAGTACACTAAATGAAATATTTGCTCATTCATAGAATCAATTAGTTTAGTTCATTAAATCTATGAACTTTTCATTGAGCCTAATTTTTAATGTATCTCTGTTCATTACTACAATTAACATATTCATCGGTTGAACATTTATAAAAAGTTAATTAATCCAACGAACTTTTTTATTGCATATACGTACCTTTTTGGTTCAGTGTACTACGTAGCGAATCGAGATTTTTATAGCAAATGTTCCAAAAATTACAAAAATTGATTAAAATCATCGAATTTACAATCAATTTTCAAGAGAAAATTATCAAAATGTAGATCATTTAATTTTCTATCGATTGACAGTAAGAAAATTTCATTCTTTTGTCATTTTCAGTGAAATTTTCGAATATTTCTTTTTATGAATCTCGAAAATGGAAGAAATTTCTCTATAAAAATGGGGTCATTTCGTCAATCGACCTTCTTTTTCATCGAATTGTCAAAAGAGATAGAGCTGCCGAAAGGTCATAGTATTTCAGATTTGTAATAATTTCAAAAAGGATCCCAGTATTTAATGTAAAAATAGTTCAATTTTCAAAAGTAAAGTTCATTTTTCAGCAATAAAGGGTTTCCAATAAGAGGTGTTATTTTAATTAGCCCGCTATTTCGGTATATGTCACTCTTGGAGCTGTCATTTTTTACATTTGACAAGTAGAAACTACGCCATTAATAAAACTGGAACGACACACGATTCAACAACGCACTGAAATTATTAAAATTCACTATAAAAATGGTGAAAATGTGGCAGAGACGGTTCGTAAAACTCGAACATTTTTGGGTCGTCGTGAAGCACCTTGTCGGACCGCAATACAGAACTTGGTAGAAAAATTCGAGCTGTCGGGACAAGTTAGTGACCTGAAGAATAAAACCCGTGCACGTCGCTCAAGAACAGCAGAGAATATTTCTGCTGTAGCCGAAAGTGTTGAAGAAAACCCAGGTTTGTCCATTCCTCGTCGTTCTTTGGAATTAGGCATTCCACAAACGTCATTACACCGTATTCTGCATAAAGATTTGGGTCTTAAGGCTTATAAAGTTCAGTTAACACAAGAACTCAAGCCGGCCGATCATCAACAACGTCGAGTCTTTGCTGAATGGGTCCTGGAAATGCATGAAAATGATCCGGAATTCCATCGAAAACTCACCTTGAGTGATGAGGCCCATTTCCACCTCGATTGCTTCGTCAACAAGCAAATTTGTCACATCTGTGGCTCGGAAAACCCAAGAGTTATTGTTGAAAGCCTCTCTATCCTCAACGTGTGATTGTTTGGTGCGGTTTATGGTCCCGCGGGGTCATTGGACCTTACCTTTTCGAAAATGAGGCTGGAGCAACAGTTACGGTGAATGGATTGCGCTATCGACAGATGATTAAAGATATTTTATGGCCGAAATTGGATGGTATTGATCTGGACAACGTTTACTTTCAACAAGAGACGGCGCTACGTGCCATACAAGCAACGAAACCATTGATCTTTTATGGGGAAAGTTTCCGGACCGTGTTATCTCTCGAAGAGGTGATCAAAATTGGCCACCGAGATCTTGTGACTTAACACCTTGCGACTTCTTCCTTTGGGGCCACGTGAAGGCGAAGGTCTACGCCAACAGTCCAGCGTCGATTCAAGACCTCAAAGATGGAATTCGTGAGGCTATCGAGGACATAGGGCAGCCACTTTGCGATTTGGTTATGGAAAAATTCATGAAAAGGATATGGTCCTGTAGGCGTGGTCGTGGTGGTCATTTGGCTGATGTTACTTACCATTATTCACGGCATATCTTTCTCTTTATAATGAAATAAAGATCCGAGGGCCTATTCTTGAATTACGAATGATTTTAACGTATGCGATAAATAACGAATGGTTCAACCCCATTCGTTATATAACGAATGGTTTGCGTACGAAAATAACGAATTCGGTTTTCAAGAATACCACATAAACATTCATTTCGAATGTTTTTGACAGCTTAACGTATACAGAATCTGTCTTCGTTATTCAAGAATAGGGCCCCTGATCATTCATATCAAAAAATGGAATTTTTCTTTGAATATCAAAATAACACCTCTTATTGGAAAGCCCGTTAGTAAAAAATATACATTTTTGATGCATAATAATTTTCTGTCTAGTTTTTCAATTCGCTTCCATTTTTATTTCATTCTTATCTAGACAAATCATAGGGAAAGGTGATTGTCCATAAAGTGTGAACGCATGCCAGTTGGGATGTTGGTTACACTAAATAGAAATCACAGAACAATTTAGATTTATCTAGGAATAGCACAAATAAAGAGAAACAGTCAATTAATTAAGCTATACACAGTGTCAGATTCTGCCTTTTATAAGGTTAGGTTCGCACTACGTGTTAGTTTAATACATAATTGACAAATTTTAAGTAATTCATTTCTTTCAGAAATAGTTTGTAAGACTAAACAGTAAGGAATATAAAAAAATTGAAGTGTGATTTGAATTAGTTATTAGCATTAGGAAATTTGAGTAGAACTTGAAATCTCTTTAACTTAGATATAGATTTGAATTAATAAAATTAGAGAATTGCAGTTTAGATTAGAATTTGAAATGATTTACTTAGCAATTAATTAATTTTAATAGAGCAGAAATGTTCAGCGAATAAAGTCAGTAATAAATGAGCAACCATACGATAATTTGCAGGTACCACTGCACTACCGCCACCTAAATGTGATTGTGTTTCGACATCGTTTTACATTTCATTTTTCTACGTTGATTGACAGCGGACAGCAGGCATCGGTATCGTGATAGCTTATTGGTAGCTACACTTTGGTAGATCCCACACGTTGCAGCTTCAATTAAATTTATTTTCAATCACTTTGTTTGGTCCCACACGCTGCAGTTTCAGTTTCTTTGAGTTGGTATTCCACAAGAGAGAGGTTTACACTAGTATCAGCTTATAGGAAATTGCACTAGTGCACAAACATAGGAAGATCAACTCGTCTTTTCTATTTACAGATGACGAATAGAGATTTCGCAGTTGGGCAGTTCAGACATTTTGTTGGTCAGGTCATCAACTGTCAGTCAAATTGGCAGATATGGAAAAGGTAGTGACGCAGATGTTTTAAATGTTTCAACTATAGAGATAAAACTTGAATACAGTTTGTTCGAAGAACAAACTGATCAATATCAACGAACACCTCATACTTCGATTGTCGATTAAGGATTTTATTTAATGCGTCCTTTCGCAACTAGGTATGCTCGACAAGAATCTCAGAAAGATCAGTACAATACTTAACATTACTTAGCCTTATACATAAGTAGATAATTGAAAACGAGTTTGGAATTTCGGCGTAAAATCTAGAATTTTTGTAGATCCTATTGCAACACAGCCTGAAATAATTATTAAAATTTTTCAAAGCCCCATACGCTGTTCATATTTTTTTACAACCCGCAAATGAAAACAATACCTAATTATTATACCTCTTAATCAAAAACGGGAGGTTTGAAAAATGTTGAAGTTAATGGAAGAAGACCAACCGAAGAAATTTTCCAAATCCAACAACGTTTTTGTACTTGCATTATAACCTACGTACGTAAAGTTTGCACCGCAACTTCGCCTGATTTAACTCCCAACTATCTCATAATTTGTCGTTATTTTGCCGTTAATTGTGGTGAAAAACATAAATTATACGTGTCCTTTTTTTCTAAAGGAAACTGGATGTGGTACTAAGTTGACGTCAAGTAAGCACCACATCCAGTTTCCTTTAAAAAAAAAAGGACCCCAACAATATATAAGATGTGACATTTTCCAATCCGATTTGGCCGAGTTCTAGTGAGTTGCGGTGCTAACTACACATCAGCTTAGCCCCGGAAGTGGCCAACTCACCAACACTCTTAAGCAAACCCAACCTTTATTCAACTCCTTGGCAATATCAACCCCGACTTTGTCCATTTTTCTACTGTTTTTGTAATGTTTTAAGTAAAGATCATATAAATTGGGTATTCCTTTATATGATTTTAATTCACTTTTCAACACCCACTTGAACTTGCACTATCCACTTTGATCTCACAACTCGCGGTAGATAACTAAAATTGTGCATGCTGCGATAGACATTTAAATCGTGGGTCAAATGCTGCAGAAATTCTTTGTATCGCTGTGATCTATCGCGTTGGTATGAGCGTTTATATTGAAAACTATGTGTAGCGATATATCGTTGTCGCTTCGTTATCGCTATCGCTACGTTATCGCAATCGCTATCGCGGCGGTGTGAATCGCCCTTTACATTCGAAACTATGTGTATCTATCTATCGCTGTCGCTTTGTTATCGCTATCGCTACGTTATCGCAATCGCTATCACGGCGATGTGAATCGGCCTTTACATTCGAAAGTATGTGTAGCGATCTATCGCTGTCGCTTCGTTATCGCTATCGCTACGTTATCGCAATCGCTTTCACGGCGGTGTGAACCGGTCTTTATATTCGAAAGTATGTGTAACAATTCTATCGCTGTCGCTTCTTTATCGCTATCGCTACATTATCGCAATGGCTATCGCGGCAGTGTGAATCGGCCTTTACACTCGACAGTTGAATTGATTACGAAAAAATTTTGTGAACGTGAATGCATTATTAACACAAAATTTTCATAATAATTTGCTTTATCACAATATTTCAAATAATATTGCAGTTAAGAATAATATTTCGAAAATATATAAGATCAAATCTACATGGAGTGGAAAGCAAAATGCCATAAACACTAATTTCGAATTTCTAAAAATATAACGCTAATTACAGGAAACAGACAACTATAGACAACTATGTGCTACCTTTATCTATCTCTATATTCCACTAAAATCTTTGATTTATAAATACGACTGAAAACAATATTTCTGATAAAAAGAAAATATTTATTCCATTCATTCCCGTTCATTTACCCTAATTTTAGAAAAGAAAAATTAATTAAAAATCCCAAAGTGGTTAAAATTGCCTCTAATTAGAGCTTTCCGAGATAATGAGCATATTCCATTATACATCTAGTCAAGAGAAATCTCTTAATTATTTCAGTAAACTGCTTAGATTGGCACATGTGTAGCTCCTTTATACTTCGTCAGTATTATTACATATTCACCCCATAGAAAATGTGAATGTATATGGCCATGATAATCATATTAAGTCTTCAAAATTGCTTTATAAGCCGAAACTACAAGGAAACAAGGCTAGAAATGAAAGAATTCGTGCGTACACCTTACCCACTTGGGTACAGCAAAAATATCCCCAGAGCTCTTTTATCGTCGTTTGAGACTTTGTTTCTTGTTAATAATTTTCTGCTGAACACAATACATGGGCAATTAAGCTAATGCGATTAGACTCCATTAGGGTAGCGCCTATCAAGCAGATAATTTTATCTTACAGAGACCAGGTATCCCTAACTAAGCAGAACTATTCATTAGACTTTCGTGGGCTTGGCATTTACAACAAATACTTATATATATTATACACTTCATATATGTAAGTAAACATTGTGAATGCTTTTATATAATTTTTTTTAAGTTGTTTAGGTCTATTAATGTAGGGCAAGGAAGAAAATAAGATGCCCTTAACTCTAGACATATACAATTCGCTATGGAAAGTGCAACATCAACTAACTAGTTCAGTGGCGTATTTAGAGGGAGAGAGGGGGGGGCGCTTGGAACATGTATTATATACATCTTATATTTTTTTATTATTATTTTATATAGATATACATACACATTATATTATACATATTATTAACGTGTACAAAACAATTAATGGCCTACAAATTTATTATATCATTTGAACGCGGCTATTCTTCTACCTCTCCATAGATAAGAAGAACTAGAACTAAGAAGATGTAATCAGTTGATAATCACACAAATACTTATTACTAAAGCACTTCTTGAATCTTATAACATAGCAGTCGAAGGGGTCCTGGGTTCAAATCTCGTTTGAGTGGCTTGACCTAGATAACTTTCTACGAGGCTCTATAGCCATTTATTAGAGAGAAATAGTAATAGAAAATATAGGTAAACAGAGTAAAAACTAAAAAAGGAAATCTTGGATCAGATATACAAAGCTTCTCTGAGACCTAGAGATAACCGAAGGAACTGGATATCTAACTTCATCGTATCACAATCACTTTCTTATTATAAAAAAAAAATACACGATTTAAATTAAACAAAGATCAAAGAGAGTATGAGTACGAACCCGCAACACTATACTAACATAGTGCTTAGTAAATGGGAAGGTTCTGTACCTTGATACCACTTTTGAAATACCCCTTTTTTTTTTGACAAAACTAATGAGACAAATCTTAAGCAAGCGATAATTATAGATTGTCTAACCCATAACCTTACCAATAATAGTCGAATATGTAATTAAAAATTTATATTTCAGAAGATATGAAAGGAAATGTCAAGGTCGTCCTTTCTGCCCAAAGTACAACATGCATCTGTACCATTGTACCTTGAACATTTGTAATTTACTAAGAAGAAATGATGCTATATCAATAGAGTTAAATTAAATAACACTCTTTATTCAACCAAAGCAGGTTACTAAACAAAAACTTGCTATAGCTATACTATATTTAATTTCTTAATTCATTTATAGGCCGTACTATAGCTTTTTTGGATATGTCCGTGGAACAAATGTTTGAAGTGTCCAAGGTACAAACTCCTTTCAAAATAAACAAAACCGACTGTGAAATATTTTAAGGCGCACAATTCACCACTTGATGCACGATTTATAACACCAAATATAAACAAGTTTTACCTGAGCTGGAATCCAAAGATATAGAAAGGAATAGAACTCTAACACTTTTCATTGTTTATCAATGGAAAATATTTACTTTTTTCATGACTTTTCTTTAAAACGAAATAACTCCACATTTGTCGAACAAACGGATTCCCAGAAGAACTTAAGTGTCATCTGTTGGTTAGTAAAAGCAGATAAAAGTCCATTTATGTAGGTAGTACCTACAATGCGTGTGGAAAATTAAATGGCCATTGGTGTATTGGTACTTCTGGATTTCTCTAAAGCATTTGACAGTGTTTTGTATGCAAAGCTGCTCCGTAAAATTATTTTCGAATTTTTATTTTTCGCCGTTTGCCGTCAGGTTTATATCGCATTTTCTCTCGAACAAGTCTCAACTGATTATTGTGGATGGGACTGCATCCTCGCTCATGCCATTGTCCTATGGAGTTCCGCAAGGATCAATATTAGGACTTCTCCTGTTTAGCCTCTTTATAAATGACCTTAATGATATAGTGCATTACGTTAATCTATATCTCTATTCGGACGATGTTCAGCTGTATCTAAGCAGGTCTCCTGGCTTTATTAAGTACTGTATTAGTAGAATAAACGATGACCTATCTGAAATTGAAATTTGCAGATGCTCTAGTGACAATCAGCTCCTCCTCAATGCTAGAAAATCACAATGCATTGCTTTTTATAGCTCGGATCTGGATAGTGATAATCTTCCTCCTGTTATCCTCAATAATGTGAGGCTACCTTTTGTTGATAGCGTGTCAAATCTGGGAGTGAATTTCAACACCCGGCTGAAATGCTGTGATCACATTAAGACTACAGTTAGTAAAATCTATGGTGGTTTAAGAAGACTGTGGCTATCTTCCAACATTTTGCCTATGAACTTCAAACTGAGACTGGTTAGGGTGCTACTAATTCCCCACTTTACCACGGAAACCTAATTTTTCCTAAGCTAGACTCAGTTTGCAAGAGATAACTTGAAGTTGCCTTCAATGATTGTGTACGCTTTATCAGATAACAATTACCTTATTCAAAACCTCCCATAAGTAAAACTCAGCACCAAATTTCAAAGCCTTGAGGACCTAACCTGTGCTTCAGAAGATTTTAATTGTTAGTACAAATATTACAAACGGTTCCAATATTTTGTCTATATAATAGAAGACTTCAGCAACCCGAAACCAGGTCGATTATGAAATTTAGGCTACAAAACCACAGAAACAATAATTTTCTTCTAACCACAGTTATGAAGATATGGCAAATGAATTTATAACACTAAAGAAAGTTTTAAAAGAAAAATTTGAAAAATAGTTTTTGCTAGTAAAATCAATAAATTGTTGCAAAAAGCATTTAAGAATATTGGGAAAATTTGGAAATTTTTGGTAGCCATTTTCCAAAAAGTAGATAGATAGATAATATTTATTAGTCACAATTTTTTGCCATACAAAAATATACAGCAGAGCTTCTATAGTCTGAACCACATCTAATCCGAATGCCTCTATAATCCGACCGACCCCCTTCCCCTGCACAACCGCCGTTTCTCAGTAACTTGCAGTGACACGTAGTATTAAGTACCATGTCATACATTTTAAGTACACGTATTAATTTGTCGTTTTAAATTATAGCTTCAACATCGAAGAAAAGAAAATACGTGACGTTGACAATTTTACAAAAGTGAGAGATTTTGAGCAAGATTTAGGGAGGCATCTCGTGAACAATTCTCGCACAACAGAATGTTGGAAAGTTGACTATTTTTGATACTAAAGACAAGAATGCGCAAATTAGATCATTTGTAATAAATACAGAAAAAGGGTTCAGGCGCTAGAAAAACTTGGAAAGCTCCTGGAAATCCCAAACTTGAAGATTCTTGATTTACTTGTTTTTTAGAGCAGAACGTCCGTTTGTCAAGTGCAATACTGATGGGAAAGGCCAAATATTTCTATTGAAGACTTGTAAGAGGAGACTGTGTTGCTAGGATTGGATGGTTAGACAATTAAAAAAAAAATGGTATACGCCAACTTAAACTAACCAATGAGAATCTGTCGAATGATGAAGCAGCTGTAAATCTATTCGAAGCTAAATTTATGGTGGTTATTAGGGAAAAGTATCTGACTGCAGATCAAATCTGTAAGGCTGATAAATCAGGCTTGTACTGGAAAATTATAGCAGATAAAATGTTGAGTTCTGGGTTAGAGAGTAGGACCCCAGCCCAAGGTACCAAAGTTCGAAGGAGAGGATCATATTTATGCCATGAACAAACGCAACCGAAACGCATAAATTTCTTCTGCTAATTTTTGGTAAAACACCAAGCCAAGCGCATTTGCAAAAGTCAAAAATTTACCAATTCATTGCATAGGTCAGCATAATTCTTGAGATATATAAGATCAATGCTTAGAATGGCTGAATGGAAATTTCATACCCCAAGTAAAGAAATTTCTATCGAAAAAAAAACTGACCGGTAAAAGAACTTCTACTTCTTGATAATGCATCAGCGCATCCATTCGAAGAAGATCTAATATCGATTGACGAAAATTTTATTGTTCTGTATATGCCGTCCAATTGTACAGGCTTAATTCAACCTATGGACCAAAATGTGATCCAGATTGTTAAGACAAATTACAAAAAAAAAATACAAAATAAAACTCCTATTGCAAGTTTTTGGCCAGCAAGAAGTTGATCCAGAATGCGCACTTTCTGAAGTCCTTAAAAAATCACAAAGAAAAATGCAGTGTTTTCACTGGCCCAAAGTTGACAGAAATTGTCTTTAAATCTAATTAAAAAGTCTTGGAAGCTACTGCGGCTCTTGTTATTAGAGGAACGAAGAGGAATCGGAGGCATCGAAAGTATCGGAACCAATTACACGAAATATTTGTACGGCAATCCTACGACTGAGTTGACAGATTTAGTCCATTTTTGAGCTTGCATTTGCAATTTTTATGAAAACGCCGTGTATACAATTTCAGCTTTCCACGTCGGCGCATTCTCAGGTAGTTTTTTTTTAAATCTCGACAACACCGTCATCTATCCTGTCCAAGACTATCCTATCTTTCAAGCTGGAACCAACCAAATACATTCATAAAATTTGAATGCAATCGGTTGGGTGGTTTCGGAGATTAGCGCATACGAACACAGTGACACATGAGTTTTATATATTAAGATATCGTTCTTCTTATCTTAACCCAATTTCGGGTTTTATTTAATTTTTCCGCCTTATGTGCTCATGGCATCACCATGTACAGCAGTATTTCTTTATGCACATCTAGGTTAGAGCTTATTTTAGCTCATCTTACTTTTCCTTATCCTTATTATACCTTTGACATACAGCTAGTACAGATATCATATTACACGCATAAACCACATATATGTCATTGCAGACCAGCATAATACAAGCTGAGCGAACTGATACTAGGCTAGTATAAATACACGGGTTTTTTCTATGATGTACAGAGCTTTTTAATAATTTCAGCGCCGCTTACAAATAGTGACAAATTTGTCTAGCTTATGACTTTATGTTCAAGTAGGCGTTTTCGTGGATATTCACTAGTTTATGATATGCGCTAAGTTGACACCAAAGTTATTTTCGACGATTTCTTGAAAAGGAAAACTTGTTAAGTTTTAAGAGCTGTCAAATGAAACTATAATGCGATGTGTCACCTAGCATGGTCCAGCGAATACAATAGTATCCGAACTATGGTACCTATACTCGCTGTGTGTCAAAGGTATTATCCTTCTTTTCTTTGGTCTTATCGTCACTGACTTCTTTCTCAACCAGTAACTTTTAATTTGTGAATGTTTCTTCCAAGAATTCTCCAACTCGAACTATAAATGAGCCTCCAACTTCAATTATCATCTAGTGGCCAAAGGTCGGTACATAACTCTGAAAGAGTTACCTCTCATATATTTTTTTTTTTCAGAGGAACTCAACTTTTATTTGCTTGAAACATACTTTTTTTTTTTAATTAGTTTTTTATTAATACGGTCAATTAAATTTAAGTAAATTTAGAAATATATTGTTAATTGCAAGAATTAGTCCAGGTAGATTTTTAGAACTGAGAGTTTTCATTAATTTTTTTATGCACTACAGTCTTCATAAGCTCCAACACATCTCAATGGGTTATAACTCATAGCAAAATTACCACTTTAGCTACAATCGTAGCAAACGGCTACTTTGGGCAACGTTTAGCTACAAGTATACCCCTCCCCCTCTACTATCTGGTTACGCTAAAGAATTTTTTAATGTTTTGAATATCTGCTTAGACCAATGTTAAATTGGATTATTCTCTAATGTCTCTAATGCTTCCGGAAACTGTTCCTCATTCGCATTAAATGGCTTGTAGTATACAATAATCGTTAGTTTCGGAGTATCCTTTATCATAATAGGTATGAGTATAACATTAGATTGCACGTGTAATAACTGAGTCGTTTATGGTATTTCTTATATATACACGGTGTCCTATAAATTCGAATACAAAACTGATTAACTATTTAAATATGAAACAAAAATGTTTAGCTATATAGTTACACAAAACTAAAGTCCCTTAGCAGTTCACATGCTAAAACAAAAAACACAATTTGTATCAGTCTTATTTAGATAGAGGAGTGCGAAGGAATCCATACTTGAACTAATCGTTAGAAAAATTATTAAAGGAATGAAACCTTGTGAAATTTATCGGTACCTACGAAAGGAAGAGATAAAGCGGGACTTCATATATAAAACAATTAAACGGTATAAGGAAACATCCTCTGTTAAGGATCGTAAGACAAGTGGACGCACACGCACTGCGCGTACTACGCAACGCATTAAGGTCGCAGAAAAAAAAGATCTTTCGGTGAGAAAAATGGTTGCGAAATCGGGAATCTCAAAGTCTTCAGAACAATTAATACTCACCAAGGATCTAGAAGCAAACCCTTATAAAAAATATAAAATTCATGGAGTTTCAGCCTCATCCAAAGAAAAAATAGCTGCAAGAGTTGAAACCATACTTGCTTGGCACGGTGGTGATGAGTTCGTGTTTTCCGATGAAAAACTATTTATTCTGGAGCAACCACACATTCCACAAAATGATCATGTGTGGGCAGTGAGAATGAAGGACATTTCCGAAAATGAGCTTCATGTGGCCAGATATCAAAATCATCCTCAGTCATGGTTTGGGGCGGTTTTTGTAGAAGAAGTAAACTTCCCCTTGTTTTTATGAAAAAGGTGTGAAGGTCAACGCTGAATATTACCAGAAGCAAGTTCTTGAAGCAGTTGTCCTTCCAAGCTGCAAAAAGTTATTTAGAGATGATTATTACTGCGAATGTAATTCAGAGGTGGTGTGCTGATAACTATACCGAGTTTTTACCGAAGGATGATTGACCTCCAAGTAGCCCAGATTTAAATCTTTTGGTTTTCTTTGCTTGTGGCTATTAGGTAGCGAAACTCAAGAACCGAAAAATTAATCGTTTAGAGCAGTTCAAGCCAGTTATCTCCAAAATTTTGGAGGAAATTCCCATGGAAAGCGTTCGTGCCGCCTATAACTCTTTCGAAAACAGATCAATATTTGTAAAAAAAGCAAAAAGGGGGTATTCTAAAAAAAAAATTATTGTAGGTTTTTAATTATTCATGTACCATTAAATTTCAATAAAATTCTCTCCAAAATATTTAATACTTGTTCTTATATCTCAATATTTTTTTGTATTCAAATATATTGCACACCGTGTATATCAGAGGGGAATCAAAATAGTTTTACGGCAGCTGAATATCGGAGTAAATCTTTGCTGATTGTAGAAATATGTTTTTTCTTGCCAGGTTTCCACTATTAAGTATCACAATCCGCACATTTCTTACTTCTTACTTCTGTTATCATGAATTCAACTTTCTCTAGTTTTTTTCTTAAGCTTTTTATGCTGGCATATAGTACTTTTAGATCCATATTACTTTAAATATCTTTTCCTAGAGTGTCTTCCTTTAGTTTTTTGGAATGTCTGAGTTATACTTAATTCTTTCCCTCAATCTGCCAATTAGATCCAAATATTTTCCACAGTGCTGTGTTTAATCACCTATGATACTTCCATATAACACAATTTATACACCTGAGCAAGTTGTAGGCCACTATCTGCGTATGAGATTCATCCGCGCATTTTGCACAACAGATCTTCTTTGTCCATATATTTGGCAATTAAAACATTTAATGGTACTTATTTCTTATATTTAATAATGCGCCCAATATCTCAAATAAACATACCGATTTATTATTTTGTTAAAGATTTTTACTGGTACTTCAACAATGAAGTGCCCAATGTACATTCATGTAAACTTCTGTTTATGATATTAACTACTCTCCCGTGGTATTCCAGTTGTCTAACAAATTTTTCTCCCTTTGCCTGACATTCCTCTGTGTAAAAAATTCTAAATTCATCCTCCTGATTAATGAACTAGTTGAAGCCCATTAGTTCCTCCTCCTTATAATCCATGATGTAAGTTGTACGATTAGTTGCGTGCCCTTTTTCTTAGAGTTGATACCTCGTAAATTTTCTTATTTATCTTTTTTTCAGATTATCGTAGAAGTTTCTCTTGTGACTCTTGGTTTGAAGTTTTCATAAGTATTCCTCCATTGCTGATGTTTTGAATATTTTTAATTGATGATTTATTTTCACTATATCGATCGCTTAAGTTGTCTCCTTGTAACCTCATTCGACTGTTGCGACATCGACTTGATAATACGTTGTAGAAGCAAAACTCTCTCTATTGGTTATTTTAAGAACTTCTGCATCGGATTGCATGCACTGATTTTTCAATGCTTCTATCAGCAATTTGTTTCATATCAATTACAGAATTTTTTTCTACGTAATATCTCCTTTGAGTTTTCTAATCATATAATAACAAAACGACCGACATTACTACACTCAATTCAGAATCTATTGTCTTTCCATCCATAAAATCCTATTCATATGATAAATTTAGGCAGGATTCCTTCTTACTTAAAAGGACGTTTCCTTATAATCTATTATTTAGGGACAAGGAAATTTTCTTAGGCATTACGTGAACGAATAAATTGTCCCAACAAATCCCCAACAAAAAATTTTCATGGGCTTGACAAACTTTTATTAGTAAAGGGAAATTCAGAAAATTAATAAAGCGAAATAAAGACAAAAAATGAAATTATGAAGAAGTCAACAGTGAGAATAGCTATCACTGCGAGAGCATAAAAAAAAAAGCCACCAAAGCAGAAAAAAAAGGAAAAAAAAAAGTGTTTAAAGCTTCATAAATATTCATTATGAGCTTTTTCGTTCTATTCTAGCAAGCTCCTAATGACATTTCCCTAACCATCCTACCAGCAATTTTCCCATTTTCTTCAATTTTTTTCCGACTTCATTCTATTATTCATTCTCCGACTCCTTTCTTGTTTAATAACCAACGCGCTGCGTTCTATACGGGTAACGGGTAGCCGGGAGCCGAGTACCATCATTGCCGAGGGTGCCCTAATGCCACAGCTTTGAGACTTTTAAATCGTTTTTCCCATTCATTCATTCATTTTTGTTGGGGTTGGAGCATCTTCAATTGCATTTGTGGCTGACAAAACGAGCTCTTTCAGTACTGGCACTACGCTGTAATATCCGTTTGTCGAGGAAATTGAGAGAATTTTCAAGTAGTCCTTCCTAGGTGAAAGGATGATTGTACATTGGCATGAATGTTGTGATATTTTCTACGTCTTTCACCCCGTACCGATTCTGCCATCTGTACTGTCTGGTTACCATGTTTGACTAGTTTTTGTAACTTGCTGTTAATAGAAGAAACCAACATGAAAGAACTGGATAGAGGAAAAAATTGAAACAAAACCGGCCCCAATCAACACACATACTGTCACCAAACTCTCATAGAAAGTTTTTTTTTTTTTTTTACTGAAATTGTATACAAGGTAAGGTTTATAATGAAAAAATAAATTCAAGTTTTTAATTAAGTTTTTGTCCGGGAAACCACCACCTTTCTTGATGTTAGTTGGATCCTTTATCTCAGGTTTTCCCGTGTCTATTTAAATTTTTTTTTTGTTTTAAACGTACATGAATAGCCGAATAATCTATGCAGAATTTCTTGTAGAATTTTTATAGTGGTATGATTTCAAAAGGTACTCTCGCCTTACAAAAATCAACCCAAGCGGTCCCCTGATCCTGATTCCTTTCATTTTCTTATAATTAAATACTTTCATTACACTTACAGAAATTATTTAATTTCCATTGGGAAATATGCTTCCAATGAACTAATCAAGAATATCTTCCTATGTAGGTTGAAAAAATTGTTTTGCTGTTGTTTATTAGTTTTTCATCAGGAAGATTTCGTGGGAATTCCACATTGTTATGGGAAGTTTAAATGTTAAATTTCTGATAGTTTTTATTCAAATTTTTTTTAATACAATTTCAAATGTTCTTAGAATTATGGTTTCATTTATGCATAAAAAATCATCAAATTCTGATTACTTCGAAAACAAATTTATAAAACACATTATGGTTGATTTTTCAATTGATACTTTGAGGGAAAATCAATAGACTCAAAATTGCTGTTTAAAAGTTTAACATACATTGATTGAACCGCATTAGTACAGAAATATCAAAATTCTGGAACCGTTAATGATCAGCAAAAAACCAAAAACAAATTTAAAATTTCAAACAGACCAGAAATGAAATTCTTTTAACTTTAAAATCACAAAAAAAGTATAGAGAGAGAATCAATAAAAATACCGGCCTCAAATTTCCTCTCTAAGGGCAGAATTTTGCACCGAAAATTTTATGTTTAGACATTAATTATCACCGAATATTGCTTTTTTTTCGGATTAGTTTATCACTAAATTACATACAGAGCAGTGTCAGTAACTCTTTTAATCCAAAACTAATCGTACATGTGTTCGTGAACTGAAAACTTTTGATAAATATCTTCAAAAATGTGAAAGTGAAACGTGTGTCCCTGGAGCTATTTTTTGTTGCTCCCGTATGTACCTACATGTTGATATTAACAAATACTTACGTCTGAAAATGTGGTTGGTATTTCTGAACAAGTAAACTCTGATGCTGATAATTTAGAAAAAACAAATAGTCAGATTGAATTCCGATATTTCTCCAAACTAATCCAAAGATCTACAACAAAAATCGTACGGACAACATTTGCACCTTTTGCACGTGCTCGAAATTGGAACTGTAATATATAAATTTCAAGGTTATCTTTCACAGTACCCAAAATT
Source organism: Dioctria rufipes (assembly GCA_963924295.1). Taxonomy (NCBI): domain Eukaryota; kingdom Metazoa; phylum Arthropoda; class Insecta; order Diptera; family Asilidae; genus Dioctria; species Dioctria rufipes. The sequence continues at coordinate 261,215,484 of OZ002741.1, forward strand.
TCATGAGGATGACTTGCATCTAGCTTAAAATAGTTTTTTTCCCACAAATTGCACCTGTAACATTTGCACTCTATTTAAAGTACAAGCTTGTATCTTGCACGCACAAAAATGTATATGTAATATTTGAACCTGTTTAAAGTACATAGTAAAAAATTTGCAAAAATTGTTGCCACAAAGCTTAGGGATTTTTCGAAAAGACTAGGGAATATTCCCTAAAATGACTATTCCCTATATTTTAATGAAAATGTAGGGAATATTCCCTACATACCCTAAAATGTAGGTTTTTTCTCTAAATTTTAGGGAGTATTCCTTACATTTTAGGGAATAGTCCAAATATTTTTTTACAGTGTAGAAGTCTATCGTTCAAACCTTAAAAATTACTCCAATAATATTCGCACCCTGTTTAGTAGTATACAAGCCTATCAGTCGCATGACAAAAATTACATCAGAATATTTCGCACCCTTTGAAATAGAAAGCTACCACTAGTATTAACCAAAATTCCATTCGTAACACTTGCACCCTGTTTATAATACAAGGTCGGTACAGCCTAAGTTTGCATCTAAGTATGAGATTCACACCCTGTTTATTAGTGTAGAAAATATAATTCGCACTATCCAAATTCACGTATACCATTCGTACCCTGAAGTATAAGGCTGTCCATGGTACTTCCACAAATTGCATCTGTAACATTCATATCCTGGTACAAGGCTGTTATTCGTATTACTAAGAATCGCACTTGTGACTTTTACACCCACATGAACCGCCAAAAGTTACCGATACTTAGAACATTATAATAATCTGGTTTTTTTTTCTACGTTTTTTAAACCCTTGTTCACGAACGTGATACGATAATATGTGATATTTTAGTGACATCCTGCTCTTCCTATCCATCTATCTCTATTTGCGATCTATTTGTTATCGCGCGATATGTTCCCAACGCTAACAACCGCTACAACTTAATTTGTTTGGGTTTGTGAAAATTACATAAGTATATTTAAAATTTTATATTTATATACTTATTTTGAAATTTTTTGAAATTTTTTTATCGCACGAAACGTAGAAAGAATAAGCCTGTTGCATGCGATATATCACACTCGTGAAGAAGCCTTCAAGTACAGATTTCCCTTTGGATATGTAAAACCAGATTTTGTAATATTTCGTTTCGGTAAGCTATAAATTTGTGATTTTTGTGAAAAAATGTATATTGCTGCGAGTGTCCCACAATTCTCATTTGGCAATTTTTCGACGTTTTTATACTGTACATGTATTTTAACTTTAAAAAAAAATATGATAGTGTGAGTTACTCCATATGTTATCAAAATCACACGGAGGCGAATTTCTCCCACCTTAAAGGAAAGTTCAAAGTAATAACCGAGAAAGACGGAATCAAGAAATACTTTTTTTTTGTAATATAATTACCAAATTTTATGATGCAAATATAAAGGAGCGTTTACAATGGCAGAGTAGAGTGGAGTCACCAGATTGCATTTTCTCTCATCATCTCACCAACGTGAAATTAGGAATTTTTCAAATTTGACGCTACTCTGTGAAATCCACTCTGGTGGGAAACGCGAAGAAATTATATGATAGTGCAACCTTGAGACAAGACAAGGAGAGACAATGCAATCTGGTGACTCCACTCTACTCTGCCATTGTAAACGCTCTTTTACAATATCTGAATTTGTGTGTAGATATCTCTCTTACTCATTTAGCAACGTCTACCCTGCCATTTCGTCGAAAAAAAATTTTCAGAGATTTATTTTCGAAGAAAAGTTCGACATCTACATTGCAATAGGTGGCGCTCCGAGAGTTTTGAATTATTAAAAGGCTGAAATTTGCCTTAAAAGCAAAAGATTTATAAGAGAAAATTTCTTAATTTAAAGGCTTTCATGTTGAAGTCTTGACCGTCTTGACTAAGATATAAATGGATAGAAGCTACCGTTCTCCCGGTTCTTTTAGAGAACAAACCACAGATTAGTTTTTAATTTTTTTATTTAATAATAGCTGTGTTCTTTTGTGCACGCTATCCAGTGCAATGCACTGCTTGCTACAAAAGAACGCCTCAGTCACACACACAACCAAGGAAATTTATTCTTAAAAGTTCCACGCACAAATTTCAAAAAATTTGTTGGGGCCTGGGAAAGATGGTTGATAAACAGAAATAATTCTATTCTTAAAAGTTAATTAAAAAAAAAAAATATTAATTTTTGAAGGTTTCAGAAAGGAAAAAAAGAAAGCGTGGTCATATAAAGTGACTAAAGGATTGTTGCATTGGTATAAAGCAAGGAAGGAAGAAATTTGCTTTCCAAAATATAGTTGAAGATTTAACTTCAATGAATATTTTGGTACGTATATAATTGTAATTCTTTTATTTTTGCCTAAACCCGGCATCACACAAATTGGATACGAATGGGTGTACTTAATTTGAAAACTAACCTTAATTTAATTCAATGAATATGCTAAACATCTTCCTTTAGGAGTAGAAATCCTTAATCTTTCTTGACGTAGCTGCACATGATATTTAATTGAGTTCCTTAACCTAAGAAGACATATTTCTGATAAGCGGTGCCTACATCCACGATTACTGATTTTCGTGGAAAAGGAGGAACTCCTTCTGCCATAATCGTTATCGTTTATACAAAACTTGCAGCATTAGCACAAAAACAACAACTATGAGATATTTCTGTATTTAACGTTTTAATAGACATATGTAGAGTTGCAAGCCAAACACAGTTATCAAAGCTTTTGACAATTACATGAAGAAATGCATTAAGTAAAGTGCACTTGTCTAATGTGAGTTATGTCATTTGGAAATTACTGCTGTACTTATCCTTGCAATGACTCCATTTAAATAACGACTGTAAATAAAATGATAAATTTTGCATCCTGCGCCTGTAGAGTACAGTCTTTATTCTGTGGCGGGATTTGGGTATAGATACTGAAAAACACTCTTTGGTATATCTGACTGTAGTAGTAATAAAGGAGAGGGCGGGTACAATGATGGTATACACGCTAATGTCCATGCGGATCTCATGATGCGAGAAAGCAACTAACATAAAAAAAAAAACTCACACAGAATCACCTCTGGGAAATTACGTTAAAACAATTTTCCGACCTCTTTCTTAGTCTATGATACAAATATCATCCTTGGGAGCTGAAATGGGGATACCTCAATGGGTTTTGGTTGTAAACAGTTGAAAGCAAGATTTTCTTGTGCTCTAGATGTAGATGGTAGGTTTCTGTGGAATACCAGAAGTTTCTTCTAAAATTGTAGAAAATTTTTACTTAACTTTTTTATGGTAAGTTTTCTGCAATTTTTGCATATTTTAATTTATAAACCTATAATTAAGCGGCTTTATTTTCGGTTAGACTATGGATTTCTCTTTACTCTAAATTGATGCTATAAAAGAAGCAGCTGTTTTTGCTGCTGTGATATTTATTGGCAATATCTACGAAAAGTAAATATAGATGGAAAAGTTAAGTAACCCAACATCTCTTCTAAAAAGAAAAAAAAAAACGAAATCAAAAAAAAATTATTTGATTTCACACCAAACATTACCCTTGTCTACCATTTTTTTCCATTCATAAAAAACTTTAACCCATATGTGACCTTAATGGTAATGTTCAGTTATAGTTTCAAATATATCTACGAAGGTAATAGTTATATGATTCACTAACTCTAAGCATAGGCGTCAAAGTTTCATCCCTGTAATTGGAAAGAATATGAAATGGGTCGAACAGAATACAACGAGGAATTGATGAAATATAATAAAAAGACCTGGAATATATTCTCCGAAAATATTAACCCCGAGTCCATCAGTCAACATAAGGCTATCTCCGAAGAAAATCCAAATTGTATAATATAAACCTATATCTAAAAAAAAAAAAACAAAAAACAGCTATGTTCTGTTAGCTGTTATGAATATTGTTTTCGCCACATGCGGCACACTTCCGCTTCACATCATCATTTAAATTCTTTCATCCTTTCAGAGATATATGACAGAAATGGATGCTTAACAGGAGACTCTACTCTTAATGCCAACTGGTAGTTCACTTCAGGATTACTCAATTCTGCGACCTCCAGTTTTAAGATTTTTCTTTACGTGAACATTATTAATGCGTCGTCGGTTTCCTGAAGTATTTCAATTCAAGGGCTGCCTGGAATAAGTTAATTCCCATTGATTTGGTTTTTATCGCATTAATTCAACTATGATATGAATCGGTCCATGTTAAAAGGTCGAAAGTCACGATTTTTACAAGATTACGGATGCTTTTTCGTTTAAGATTCTATAAAGCTGTTATTTTCGTTGAATAACAATCAAAATGACACTAGCTCTTAAAATTATTACAAAAAACTTGTTTAACATGATTAAAAGGGCGTCAGCCCTTTGACTAGAACCCTTTTAATAAGGAATCTTTATAAAAAACATCAGTATAGATTATTTACTCGGGAGGATTTTTCCCGAGGGCAGTATCATGCGATTTTCATAAATTATATTATATTACCTTGTCGCAACGGTGACACCGATTCAGTAAATTGGTGCTCACATTTGAAACGACATATTAATTTCAGGCAAGAAAATAACTGGGGTCGGATCGGAGTAACTTATTTCTCCCTAGGCTTTGAGAAACAGTCTTATTTTTGCTAATTATAGACAAGTGATTTGGTATTGATTTGGTCGTGATTTTGTTAAATGTTGGTAGTTTTGATAATAGTTTTACTTATTTCATTATTTGTTCATTGTTGATTTTTCTGCTTAGTTTTTGTTTTTGTTTTTTTAATATAATGGATCAAAGATATAAGCCGAGAAAAGGTCCAATTACAAGAGGACTATTATTAAGCAGGCGAGAAGCGAAGGAACTAGTTACACCAACCATAGAGGAATTTGAAAATCAGCCCGTTCTACAAGATCACCATGAGAGTGCAACAACATTTTATTTCCGAGATATTAGAAAGAAAGAGAAACTCCAATTCACTTCGGTTATTGAACATGAAGCAAAAAACCGACAGGATATTTTTCTACAAAGTCTCATTACTATGCGTCCTCCGGCGAGATGTCGTTCACGTAAGTCTGATGCTAGAAATAAGACCAAATCATTCAAATACAATGTTTTGGTTCGTATCGGAAAGATAGAAATGTGTTTAAAACACTAGCCCTATACATATATGCATTAATAGAAAAGCGGGTTAGATGGCTGTGTTTGTAAGCTCTGTAAAGAGAAACTTCCAAAGATATGAGAGATAAGCACGATAACAAAGTTAATTTAATAACAAGTTACGAAGCAGTAGAGCGAAATTGGAAAAATTTTGGTGTTTTTTAGAATGAAACAAGTAATTTCATTTACTTTCGTCTTTTGCATTAATGGGGAAAATGAGCTTGGCTATGCACTATTGTAGTGCAACTGAGACAACGAGTTAAAAACAAAAATCGAGAGAAGGTAGGATTACCCGATCGAAAAAATCTTATTAAATCCCTCAAAATCCTATCAAACCATTCATAATAATGTACTTCGGGTCACACTACCTCCCATTTTTAAGAAAAAAATAACTTTCGCTTTGGTCCAGATGCTGAAAGGAAATGTAAAGTTCCTCTCAAATAAAATTCTCATTTTCCCGAAAATATCAGAGAATCCAGCATGAGTTCTCCCACTTAATCTCGAATGTAAACACAAACACGTGCTGTTCAAATTTCATAGGATTACAGCAACAACAAGTGTCCATTTACAGCAACAACATGTGACCAAACATTGTCAATATTTCATGAAAACCGGGTTTCCACAAAAGTGCGGGAACATTTTATGAGAGCCATTATACAGGTTGTGATATTTTGAATTTGGATGCTTAGCTAAACTTCAAAATAATGTGTAATCTGTATTAGAAAACCACCTAGAAATAACTTTAAGCTACCAAAAATATTATGGCATATTTTGCTCAAACTTCAAGCTAGGCGGCTTTGCACAGCTGAAATTCATATAATACCTGATTGCGAAAAAACTCAACCGCCTATGTATGAATGATGAAATCACAAAAAAAAAAAACCTTTTTTGTTTGTTATCAAATAATATTTTAATTAAACTAAATATTACTTATTATTCACAACCGGCATGATATAATAGGTCTGTATCAGTAGCATGGCGTCTTTATGGAAGCAAAGGAAGCATTGCTTCCCTTAGGTTTTCCGATTTAATTTAACTAAAACAAATAAAAATGAAAGGAAATAAAAAATTGCGACCAAAAATTTCTTCAAAATATTTTCATTAAAAAATATTTTCCCTAAAGCCTTTTTATTTGTCCTTCGCTGTAAACTATTATAGGGAAGCAATATTATAAAATTACCTCCCTCTGAACAAAACAATCAACAACAAAGCAATCGAACAACATGCAACAAAAAGTATAGCATTCGAACACGTCTGGGCTCAGTCTATGATATCAAAACCGACACAACTGCGTGGAGGAGGTGGTTTTATTCTTGCTTCAATCAGCAATCGAATAACATACAACGAAATGTATGGCATTCGAACTCCTCAGAAATTTACATATGACGTCACACATCTATGTGGCTCGTTCGTCACTTATAGTGTAGCTAAACCACTGACTTATAACATTTTCCTATGGGAAAGAATGGCACAAATTTTATAGTTTTCTCTTTCGTCGTATGGCAGAGTTGGAGCTGCCAACATAAAATATTGCTTACTGAACGTTTTCTAATGCCATTTGATGTTTTTATGTTGGCTACAGATGCAATCCAAGCAGAAAGAATAAGATAAAGATAGTGTTTACCATGCTCCATCTCTCTTGCCCATACGCAGGATTCAGTTAAGAATAACTTTTGAAAATTAAAATCGGAATGAGTTTAATTCCTTATAAGCGATTAAAATACCACTTGGACACAAGAAAATATATTTTTATAATTTAATTCGATTTGCGGGTGTAAAATTTCATCTGATTGGTTGAGTTTTACATGTTTTTTATGTAGTAAACGTTTTAAAGGGTGCTCTAACGGTGATATACAGAAACACAAAATTTGTGCCACATGAAATAGCAAATCGCTCAGTCCATTGTTATAAGTCAGTGAGCTACACACAATAAGAAATTGTTCTGAATCTAAGGGATGCAAGTAAAAAAATGCTTCTATGGGACCTACAAACACTGCTATACCGGTAGCATGTATTAGGTTGCTTTTATTCATACGGATAATATATTCTTATGATAAGTCAACGCTGTATTTGTTTCGACTGGAGGTGTTTTTAATTGTGCTTCCAACAATTTCATATAGGTAGGTCGATTAGAAAGCTCTTCAGTTGTCGCCCTGGTAGCCCCATTATCATAGGCGCACTGATGAGCCCATGAAGATTCGTTGGATGAATGTAATGCTGATTTTTGTTCTAGCACCGGGACTAAACTCATTTATATACTTCGCAATTCAATGATTGCTCAACACCATTTATCTCCCTTTCACTCGTACAATAGATGCACTATACATACAGATCAATACCCATACCAATTTATTGATAAGCTGATAGATGAGTTGACGACGAAATTCTTCGAGGCGCTCAGTAAAAAAGTTACTTGTCGTTCAACCACATAATGTATACTCACTTGCCTAAAAAGTTGTGTTAGTTAACATGAAAGCCTCTGTCCGCACCGGTAATCAGATTTTGTAAACTGATGAGAGGTGGCTACTAGGGCGGGCGGTAGGTAAATATTTTTAAAGAGAATTTTGCTATGAAAATTCATAGCGAAATAAGTCAATCTGAAATTGACTCAGATTGCTGCTAAGTCTGCAGCTCGAGAATTGAGTGGAAAAAACTCTTTATGCAAATGAAAAATCTTTGAAAAAAGAAATTTCATTGCAAAAATAGGGCGTTTCATATGAGCAGGAATCGTATAATCGTCAGTATGGCTTGGTTCCTGCCCGCCGTATACACCATAGCAAACAGCCAAGCTAACCTCATATATAGATATAAAATAATTTTTAAGTATGAATTATATGAGGCGAAATACTACGTATTTATTTGAATGCCTATCAAGTTTAGCCCTATGCGGGACTAGCATTACATAGAGAGTTTTGCTATGAAAATTCATAGCGAAATAAGTCAAACTGAAATTGACTCAGATTGCTGCTAAGTCTTTAAGCCGCGCAGGCGAGGGAAAATTGTAAATTCTTGAGGGGAATTTCAAGTTGGGATGGCTTGAGACATGATAATGATGACAAAATCGTACAGTCGGATCCAAATAAGCAAATGAGCAATTATTCATATTTGTAATTTAGCTTATTTAGAATTTATTTGTCGCCGTCATGCCATAATGGCCTCATGTCCCGGTACCTGCATGAGGAAAACTTTGTTTCTCCTTGATAAATTTTTGAGGGTTTGTAGACATTCCCAGACTATCCCTGACTTGACAGTGTAGGACTTTAAGGCCTTGATAGCAGCTTACCTGTCCGAGAGGATATTAATGGTTGAGCCATTTATTGCTCTTTTATTGCAGGTATTGGTACATTCTATTACGGCCAATACCTTGGCTTGGAATACGGTAGGAGTAGAGCCCAGAGTCTTTGTTATTTGACATTTGGAGCCATATGCGCCCAGTCCGACTCCATTGTTCGTTTTTGAACCATCTGTATACCAGACCATCGATCCTTTTTGGAAGGACGGTTTGTGCAATGCCATTGCTGTCGGTCTCCCAGAATCACTTAGAATGGTCTTTCAAAATCCACCCTGGGTGTGATTATATCAGATATTGTCGTCATTTGCTTGAAGTATATCTGTTTAAGATATTTAAATGACCAACCAGATACCCTGGCTTTAACTATTTCTCCTTTTGCACTCTAATAGCGCTTCCTTTTTCACCTACAAATGTAGGGGTGGAGGATTTAGTATGGCTTCCATGGCTACTGTAGGGCAGTTTCTAATGGCACCAGTTATTCTTAGACAGGGTTTTTTGAAGCAGAGCCTCTGCCGTTTTTGATTAGTTTTTGGCCGCCATGCGAGGGCCGTATAGGTGACCTTGGGTCTAACAACCATGGTGTACATCCAGTACATCATTTTTGACTTCAGAACCCCATGTTCTGCCAATGAAGCGAAGACACGTGTAGAAAGATCGCACCGCTCTATTACTCTGGACAGATGCGAATTCCAGGTGGGGTTTCTTATCTAGAGATACCCCCAGATATTTGACTTCATCTGAAAATATCGATTCCGTGTTGTCAAGAAGAGGAGCTGTTAGTGAAAGCTTCGATCTTCTTGTAAACGGAACGATAACAGTCTTATTGGGTTTTATGCTAAGGCCTTTATTTAAACACCACATGCGGACTTTAGAGAGGGCATTTTGTATGAGGTCGGATATAACTTGATCATGCTTGCCCCGTATTGTGACTACTAGGTCGTCCGCGTAGCCTTGTACATTAAAACCAGAACTAGTCAGTTTCTCTAGCAGGTCATCAATCACGATCGACCACAGGAGTGGAGAGAGATCTCCTCCTTGTGGGCAGCCTTTTGCTGCGTTGATCGTGATTAAACAGTTCCCTAGAGTTGTGGTTAACCTCCTGCTTCTAAGTATGGAGTCTATTCAGTTTACCGTGGAGGTCTCAAAGCCTTTATCCTCGGCAGCTGATTTAACTGCATCGAAGGCACCTTCTATGTCTGCAAATGCACATAAGGCCACCTCTTTTGCTTCGAGAGCTTTTTCGAGGTCTTTGACTAAAGTGGGAATGGCAGTCGCGGTAGATTTGCAAGCTTGATAAGCGAACTGCTTAGAATGAAGTAGTGATTTAATCCTTAGGAGGCTTATGATTGCCTTTAACTCTACCCGAAATTGCATTCCCCCTTTTGCAAGGCTTGAAGGTGCTGGTATTCCATGATGTTCCAAGGATGGTTGTAGTATATCTACTCTTAAGTGCGGGGATACTTTTAATAGCTCCGGCAAGATATTATCTTGAAAAAACTCTTTATGCAAACGAAAAATCTTTAAAAAAGAAATTTCATTGCAAAAAGAGATATTATCTATTCTTTGTCTTTTTCAGAAGTTCTCTAGCCATTAAAGGTTAGTTACGACGGAGCTTCCACAAGTATCCACAAGTATATTGAGCAATTAGTATAATTCGAGAGGAATTGCAAGCGATCAGTGTCTATTCTAGTATCACTTCCACTCAGTATCACTTCACACAGAAACGAAATGATCTTCGAAAAGGTACGAACAGACAAAAGCCTCGCAGGAAATAAAATAAGTTAGCTGAACTGTTAGGACTTTCAAGCAGCCTTAAAAATTTGTTGGCAAGTGAGAGGATATGTTTCCAACCTTTCTACAGTAGAGAACTGGAAAACTATTTCCTCCTTTCAGATCCGGTAGACAGAATATTTATACCTCAACTGAACCCACCACAGGGTTACCATCTGATTTAAAAGGTAGAGTATGAAGCAATACATTTTAAATACAAGACTTTTCAGGCACAATTTAAAGAAGTACCATGATTATCCTGTTTGTTTCGGTTGTTTGGTTGTTCAGGTTCACAAAGGGTATTTTCGACAACTTGAGGTGTTGAATAGTTTTAAATCGGATGTTCGGCAGACTTACCTCACAACCAAAGTTTTTGAATTATTTATGGAATTCATGGAATTTTCCTAAGTTGAAGTCCCTGCAAATAGTTATCAATAGTTATCATAGCTGCAGTTGATTTACACATGTGTGACTTTTAATTGACTTGGGCTTTAAACAATATTACTCACTTAACAAATATAGAATCATGATATTTGTGCCTGTCTCTGAAAATGTCCCGTTCATCAGCACCTCATTTTTAAAGCATGAGACATTCTTTTCGCCCACATTCAGACTTCAGTAATATTAATGGCATGCGATTTACTATTTACAGTCTGCTGCAAAGTAAATTTCTTTACCAGCTTCATCCTATCCTTACTTAATAAATTCGGTCCTTCATTAACTCTACAGTGTGCTAATTCTGCAGCTTATTCTCATAACAACCATCAGCTTCTACGAGAACAGGAGTACCTATATCACCAATATCGTTATGATGGGTCTCGATGGAAATAATATAAGTAAACCAGGAAACCAGTTTCTTCATTCAGATGGTTAAAAGAAAGTACTTTGCCAAAAGATTGAATCCAGTATTACACCCCAAAAAGCTCTGATGAAACTTAACTTCCTTAGGTGTTTATGATTCTGACGAGGCCACATCGCATATTCATGTTGATGATCTCAATCATTTCTTTATCCAATCTATTTAATGATCCACAATCATCCTCTCAGACTTTTCCCGAAAAGGTTCAGTGGCAGATGTGTGGATTCGGCTGATACTTTGCATTGCCTTTTATCCATCTCTTATAACAATTCTTCTGATTCTCAAAAATTTTAATAAAAATGTGTCTTTAATGATTTTAGAATTACAGTTTTTCTAAATGATGACCAAAATATCATAATTAATTGCAATAAATCTAATTTATGAAATGATGGCGTAAGTCGTCCTGTGATAAGTCTATACATTTACAAACTTTTAAAGTAAAAATGTTTACATTCGAGTTTCAATTTGTGTAATTTCAAAACGCCATTCGAAAATCTTTTTTTTTTTTTTTTTTTACAGAACATTACTCAAAAGAGTAATTTTTTCTAAACAAATTGAATTTTTATCCATTTGCATTTTGAGGAGATTTCAGATTTCTATGAAACAAGCCGTTGAATTTTTTTTTTAATATGTAGGTACATAATGCGTACATACAAATAGTTCACAAGGCCGTTATAATCCAACTTACCCAAGTTATACAATGAGCATCACATACTAATCGTGTTTTACTGTTTGGCTGAAGTACATTTTAATACCCTTTATGAAATCTATTGGGTACTATAGAATATAGATACTAAGTTTGTCCTTTGTCCGTTTGTAGTGCATAGAAATAATGCTGCTACAGCAAACTGAAGTGGACATCCACTCATAATATTAAAATTTATTTTGTAAAAAAAAATTCTTTTACACAATCGAAAAATCTTTTAACAAAAGAAATTTATATGCATTTCGTATCAGCAGGAACTGTGTGCTCATCAGTACGGCTTAATTTTTCTCTGCTTTTGCATAGAAATTTATTTTTTTTTTAAAGAGTTTTTTTATTGTTAAAGAATTTTTTCCACTCGCTATGAATTTATTTCATAGCAAAACTCTCTATAAAAATTATTTTCTTTTTTCATGTCTGTTGGCCGTCCGTCTGTCTATACAATAACTCGAGATCGCTTCAAATGAAGTATTTTATGTTGTAAAAGTGAAGTATTTATTCAATTATTCTCTGGAAATTCGGCTTGTGCCCTTATTTAATTCGATTTGGATTCTTCTGCTCTTTGCTCCCTCCATTTCAATATCTGTTTTGCACCAGTTAAGTCACCTCGTGATTACTTATTAATTAATCACTTTGATTATACCTGGCTAAATACCTACATTAGCTCTTTCCTTATTCGCACATCAATTTGGGCGCCTAAAGGATGCTAGGCGGAAAAAACAACAGAACTGTCAGTCATGACATCAGTGAGTTTCGTAAGGAAAAATATATTAATTACACAGCTAAATACAAAGTATAAATAAATTAGGTACTTGTTAAAAGTGCATTTTTTTTCTGATTTTCCTTTTTAATACGCGTTTCAAGCTTTTCCATTTGCTTTCAATTTGGAAGGACGTACTATAACCCTTTTCTTTAAATTTTTGTACTATGATATTGCTAATTTTTTTTGGTCTTCAACTCCATCGTTTTTCCTAACTTTCGCTTCAGTTCTGTATAGGCTGCAATCAACAATTTACTTTAGTTTTCAAGACAAGCAGCTTTTCCATATGCATCGCTAGTTTTAGTTGAGCTTTGTATGTTTATTTTATGTCGAACATAATCAGGGGCAGACTAAGGCCTAGGCAACCTAGGCACGTACCTAGGGCCCGTAATTTTTGGGGCCCGAAAATTAGATTTTTAATTTTTATAATTAATTTTTATTTTTATTTAACAGAAAAACGTGATATTCATAATTATTGATGAAATGTATCCAAATTATGCCGAATCGTTGATTAACAAAGTCGACAAGTGTGGACAAGCGTTGTCGTGCTTATGCATCCACATCCACGGCAGCGAGTGTCGATGTTTGTAAATACGATCGAGCCTCGCGCCTATCGAGCCTTTACTATGCACGTGTTTAAAAAGTCAAACATAGCTATTTAAAATCCGTGTCTCCTGAACGTATTGCATCTTATGTGAGTTGTGATTGAAAATTGTTCAATTAAGACTTAAGTACCTAGACTTGATTGCAAATAGATTGTTTTGGATTCATAGTTAATACTTTCTGGAGTTCCTAAAATAAAAATTTTCTTCAAGAAAGAATTTTTTGGGATATCTCCAGTATATAGCAAAAGCTAAAAAATGTTCTAATTTGTTATTTCATCACACAATCCATTAATTTTTGGTGACAAGTTCCAAGTCTTGGTTTGACTCATCAACAGGTCCCAAATAGCGAAATTGGGTGATTAGAAAAACAAATGAAAAAATGAAAAAAGAAGAAAGGAATGAAAAGTTTAAGAAAAATAGAAAAAACAATTTTTTTATTTATTAAAAAATTTAAAAAATTTTAAAGAAACAGATTCATTCGAAGCGAATCGAACCTGTATACGCCTTCATTTTTCAGCCCACTGCGTGGCGTATACAGGTTCGATTCGCTTCGAATGAATCTGTTTCTTTAAAATTTTTTAAATTTTTTAATAAATAAAAAAATTGTTTTTTCTATTTTTCTTAAACTTTTCATTTCTTTCTTCTTTTTTCATTTTTTCATTTGTTTTTCTAATCACCCAATTTCGCTATTTGGGACCTGTTGATGAGTTAAACCAAGACTTGAAACTTGTCACCAAAAATTAATGGATTGTGTGATGAAATAACAAATTAGAACATTTTTTAGCTTTTGCTATATACCGGAGATATCCCAAAAAATTCTTTCTTGAAGAAAATTAAGTTTAACCCGGTAAAAAGTCCAAAAGAGTAATCTCTTTTTATTTAAAATAAAAATGTAAGTTTTTATAAAAGTATATCATTATTTAATTAAAATAATATAAAATACCACAAATTGTGATTTTGTTTGAGATTGTGATATTGAGTAAAAATAAATTTAAATGAAGATCATTTTCTTCTTTCTTTTTAGTACGTGGTCTTTAAAATGAGTTCCTATAAACATTTAAGTGGAAGTTAAAAAAGAAAACTTGGAGAGTTATTTTAGAATTTTTAAATAATATAGATTTAGACATCACTAACTGTCGGAGGCAGAGTTATGATAATGCGTTTAATATGTCAGGTAAATATAAGGGCCTCCAATCCAGGAAAAAAAAATTTGTTTGCCCATTTTATACCATGCGCAAATCATTCATTAAATTTAATTGGAAACGCTTCTGCCGAAAGTTGCATGGAAATGACCACTTTTTTCAATATCGTTCGTATTTTTTTCAAGCTCTACACATAGGTGGAATGCATTACAAAAATTTTGTAAGAGCAAGCACTTGAGTATTAAACTTATTTGTGATACCAGGTGGTCTGCTCATTCTGATGCTGTAAAAGGCTTAAAGGAAAATTATGAAGAAATTAAACATTGTTTACGTAATTTTTCCTCAAACAAAGATGAAAGACCATTAACAAAGTCCGAAGCTGCCGGTTTACATAAAAAACTTAATACATTTGAGTATGTATTGTTACTTACTATATGGGAAAAGATTTTAGAGAGAATATATGCTTCAAACAAGACTCTTCAACAAAAAGACGAATCACTAAATACAGCAGTTTTAAAATATGATTGATAGTTTTTATACAAACTGTTATTGATGATTTTGACAAATTAGAAAAAGAAAGAGAAAAAGTTAAAGATATTGCATATACTAATAATAAAAAACGGCAGATAATACGGAAACTATTTCATGATGAAATTCCAGAACATGAAATAAGATTCAGTGGCAAAAAACATTTTAAAGTTAATATTTTTGCTTTTGTATGCGAATCTTTAATTAGCAACATTAAAAAAAGATCTGAGGGATATAAAACTACTAACAATAAATTCAAAACAATTTTTCATGATAGTGATGTTAGTGACTCTTCAATAGAGGAATTAAAATGTTAAAATATTATCTCGCCTGTATCCTTGTGGTCATTTATTTAGGAAAATAATATTATTGCAACATTCCCTAAATTAAACATAATTCTGAGAATTTATTTAACCCTTCCAATACGCAATGAAAGCGGTGAGAGATCATTCTCAGTAATGGCCAGAATAAAAAAAATTTTAAGATCCACATTAGGCCAACAAAAATTAAATAGTTTATCATTAGTGTATATAGAAAAAGAGTTATTAAATAACTTTGTTAATTATGATAAACTAGTTGACGAGTTTGCAGAATTAAAAATAAGAAAAACCGCAATATAACTATTCAATCTGGGTATATTTATTTAAGTATTATTGTTTGCTTTAATAAATTATGTTTATTTAATTTTTGTACATGTATATTATTTTATTCCTTTTTTTTTTTTTTTTGGAATCCGATAATTAAATGGAAGTACATCCTATATGCTTTAAAACCAAACTACCTAACGCAAAGTATGTGTCATGACTGAAAAATAGGCCCGGAATTGAAATGTTGCCTAGGGCCCGCTTTAGCCTTAGTCCAATTTCACCATTTCACATTTTAAACACTTTCTTATGCACTCAGCATGTGCTAAGTTTTCTCCTGCAAAGCTGGTTTCTGCTGTACTTTGCATGCAATAAGCTGAAGTTGCTGCTTCCTGATGAATACCTCTTACCGGAGTCAAATCTTCGATATTTGCATAAGCAGGAGTACCCGAAGATCACTGATTGCAGTTGAACAAAAACACTTTTTCAAAATGTTGTTTTAATTTCAAATTATTCAAATTATTCTATGATAAATATAAAACAAAAATCTATTTCACACACAAAAACACAATTACATATTAAAAATTTTTCTAAAAATATGCCAACACAATTTACTGGGATTAGTCCATATTTCTTGTTAGAACAAACTTATGGTTGGATTTTTTGAATATGCCCTTTTGCATTATTTTTTCCGGATGATAGGTTATGCAAAATTTATATTCGTTTTTTGGCTCGCCCATTCGTATAGTTCTAACGGTGTTCTAATGAAGTACTTGTCAACTCTCTGAAGATACATACTAGGCCTTTAAGCATACCTCCTAATCCATCGCATACCCGTTTTCCATAAGAAGTGTTAAAAAATTCCTTTCTGTATCAAACACGCCGAGGTCGTCTTTAATCACGGATACAATGTAGACATTTTCCGATCTTTGTGTTGGGCTGCCGATCCATCGGGGAAGTAAAACGTTTTCCGATTTTCTCCACACTTTATGTCTTACAAAATTCATGAGGTACTGTTGCAAGAAATGTACTTCAGGCAGTCGGTATAATTATAATTAAATTTGCATTGTAAACTTTTATATCCTGGTCATTAGTACAACAAATAAATGGTTTTTTGAAAAATCGAATAATACCACAGTTTCGGCTACTGACTTACGTTTTCTGCAAAGGAAACGTGTCGTAATAAACCTGATGACAGACTGAAATTTTATCTTAAGTTTTGAACGGTCGGTGTAGGCTCACTAGTGATAAGTAATATTTTCAACAAAATTGGTCTCGAAAGCATTTTCAAATAACTACCTGAGTTTCTAATATTTATGTATTTGTTTGTCTCGGCAGTTGACTAAAAACGTTCAATGACAGGGGAGCTCCACATCACCAGTTAAATTCATATTGGTAATCGAAAGTGCAAAATTCTTCTATAGACGTTAAATACTAAATTCCTAGGATCAGTTCTTAAATATTCTTCTATTCTCCATCTTTGATCGATTCTAATAAATGTGGGTTCGATTCCCGTCCAGGAGAAATAAATAGTCTCATAAATTTTAAATTTTTCTTTTCCAGCAGATCTCTCGTAAATTGATCTGCACTAGCTTTTTGGGCAAATAGAATTTATTCACCGCACACAATACATAAAAACAAAATGTTACCCTCACTAACGCAAAGCCTCTTTTTCCAGGAATTAACTTATTGAATTCATCCCTGCTGTAGAGCTCTTCAAGTAGTTTTAGATCAACGCATCTGCGTTGATGATGGTTGTTCCTCTTCCTTTTGTCGCTTTTTCGATTTGTTGCCATATACAGAAGGTGTTTCCGCCTAAAAGGTCAATAGAGCAGGAGGTGATAGTACTCATCTAGACAAACAGAAAACTGTATGACAGGAAAGATGCCAAATCAACTGTTTAGGAGTTACAGGGTGATTAAGAAAAGGGGCAAGCTTTTTACAAAATATCCTGAAAATTACACAGTGCACGGTTACAGTTAAGAGATCATTGTATGCAGAATTTCATGGCCTTTCCAACAACTATACAACCAGCCCCATAGCCCTCTCTTCTAAAGAGTTATGGTTGTCTAAACTAAAAATTTTGGATTTTCTTACCTTTTGTTTTATTTTGACCTCTATTTGTTTTGCAAATCAGCCATTAACATAACTTCTTTTTATAAAAACTGTAAGCTGTAGACTCTCCTCTTTAATTTGACACCCCTTGTAGTTCTGCATACAATGAGCTCTTAACTGTGACCGTACACCCTGTACTTTTTAAGATGCAGAGTGTTTTGTGAAAAACTAGCTTTTTTTTTCTTAACCACCCTGTAACTCCTAAACGGTTGATAAGGCCCCTCCCCTGTCATATTATTTTTTGTTTGCCTAGGTGAGTACTACCACCTCCTGCTCTATTGACGGAAACACCCTGTATAGTTATAATAACGTACTGGCAAACTCCTGTACTATTTTTATATCATCCGCAGTTTTCCAGAATTACTCGTACCTCGTACCTTATTGGGCCGATCGTATCACAGTTCGCGTATCTCAATTCGAATAGTTTTTGTGCAATTATTTTGTTGTTTTTGAAATCTGCTGAGGTGCGAGTAGGTTCGCAGATAAGTCTATCACAGTTTCGGGAAAAAAGCCAACTTTACTTGTTATTCTTGACTGATAATAATTTGAAGCTAAAAAAAACTAAGCTGAAAAATCTTTTTATTTTATCTGCCAAAAATAAAAAGCTTGGCTAGAAAAAATAAAAAGCTGGGCTCGCTTTTTATTTTTTTACTGAAAAAAAGTATCAAGCCATTGCGCTTACTTTGCTAGCTTCAAAATTATTACCGGCCAGGAATAACAAGTAAATTAACCTTTTTTCGTAATGATTCATATCTGATTCGGTGCCTGAAAATAAGAAGCCAGCTTGCCTTTTTATACTTCCGGCTTCAAAACCTGTTACTTCTAGCTCGAAAAAATAAAAAGTCAAGTTTTTTTCTGCCAGAAAAAATAAAAAGTCTTTCCAGCTTAATTTTTTTTTAGTTTTTTTTTATAAAAAGTTAAGTTTTCAAAAGCTTTACAGGAATCGAAACGGGTTTCACGAGACATCTTTCGGTATATTCCACTAAAAAAAGACGTGGATTTGTCTTCATTGAGATTTCTAACTTTCAAGCTCGGAGCTCCTGAATACATATTTCCTGACCTCTTAAAGGGTGATATCTGGCCATGTAGGATTATCGTGCGGAAATTTGTTAATATGACAAAAAACTGAAAAGCCCAGCAATCACTGCACCTAAAAACCTAATGTGCGGCTCCAATATTAATATGTATGATGATTCTGTGACTGATAGCTGCTATGTGACCCATGATCCTTCTCTAAAAACAAACTTCAACTTATGATGCTATTTTCATAATGTAAGCGGTCTTAAGACTAAAGTCAATGACATCTACCTGAGCTCTACTCAACATTCTTATGATATAATTGCGATGGTTGAAACTTGGCTTAACCCATCTTTTCATTCGTCTGAAATTTTTAACCCAGCTTATCTGGGGTGTTTTTGTTTTTACTTCGGTGTTAACCCTCAAGTCACTTTAGTGTTCGATTTACCAGAGTCATGGCACTCGTGACTCTCGAAGCTGTCACTTTCTGTTTTGTTTGCTTCTTGGGTTAACCCCGGGTTAACCCTAGCTGCTCCTGCTCTTGACTAGGAGCACTGCGGCTCTTGTTTTGAAATGTCAAAGAAAGAAGAAGAGGTTAAGAAAAAGTTTGTGATTGGTACTTTTGACGTTTATTGCTTCCTTTGCGCAAAAACACGAACCTGGCACTTCGGAGCTAACAGCTTTTTGACATGGTTCTGACATGTCCCTGGATGACCCAGGAGTCACGTTCCAGAGGCAAAAACAAAAACCCTCCTGGTATACCGTAAGGATCGTGTTGCTTAATCTGAACTTAGCCGCGGTGGAGGTGTCTTGCTGGCAATAAACTCAACAATTCAATCACGCGAAATTCTATTGCTTCATTCGTCCTATGAAATTGAACAGATCTGTGTTCGTGTATCATCTGCAAATCCCGCTGCTTTTTTCTTTGTCTCGTACATCCCACCTAACTCTCATGTGGAGATCTATGAGAAGCATATCTCGAATATTGGTTCGATTTTGAAGACTAAAGTTCACGAAAATGATCAGGTTTACGTACTCGGAGATTTTAATGCTGGCAATATTCACTGGATGTGGAGTGATGATGAAAAGATGCTTGTTCCTCACAATGTATTGGAGGACTTTGAACGCTGTTTAATTGATGGATTGATGTCATTGGGTCTTTATCTTTAGGTCAACAGTGTAGCTAATTCAATAGGTAGATTTCTTGACTTAGTGTTTGTTAGTCATGACTTAGTTTGTACTGTCGATGTAGCCTCTTTTAACTTTTCTAAAGATGCTTTTAATCATTGTGCACTTAAATTGACATGGGATTTGTTGTACACAATAATGCTATTAGTAGTCTTGATTTACGTGATTCTCTACACTTTTACAATTTTTAAAAAGCCAATTATGCTACCATAAATGATGAGATTAATTTAATTTATTGGCAGAGCTTGCTATATGAATGTGACTTAATGCTTGCTTACTCTAAATTTGTTGCAACTCTTGATAACATTATATAGTTGCTCATGTGCCCGTAGCATCGAGGAGGGGAAGTTCTGGCCATCTATGGAGAAATTATAGATTGGCTAACTTAAAGAATGCTCGTAATGTAGCCCATAAGAATTATAAGGCCACTGGTAATACTATTCAAAAGTCTTCGTAAGGAGTATGAATTCTTAAACAAATTCCTATATAATCAATATCTGAATTCTATAGAAACTGATATTAATCATAATGCTAAAAGGCTCTGGTGCTACCATAATGGGAAAAGGAACTCTTATGGAATGCCCTCATGCGTCCATTATAATGATAGGATAGTAGATAACATTACTGATACTTGTAATATCTTTGCGGACTACTTTGAATCTGTTTATGCTATGGATACAGGTCAACCATTAGATAGTGACTTCACAGCGAACATACTTTCCTCCGTTGATTTAGGGTCATTGTATATATCGGTTAATGATGTTATTGATACCCTAAACCATCTTCACGTCCTGATGGTATTCCGGCTTCCTTTGTCTTTGGCTGTCGTGAGGCTATATCTCAAACATTATACCATATCTTCAATATTTCTTTATCTTCAGGTGTTTTTCTTGACCAGTGGAAGCCTTCCCTACTGCGTCCTATATATAAATCTAGCGCTAAAAATGATGTTTCTAACTATCGTCCAATCTGTGAACTCTCTGTTATTCCCAAGCTGTTCGAAAGTATTGTAACTAATAAAAATTTTCTTTCCTAGTTAAGGAGCACATTGCACCCCATCAACATGGCTTCATTAAGGGTAGATCTTGTGAGACTAATCTTGTATCATTTGCTAATTTCTCACTGAAGGTTATGGAGGATTCTGGTCAAGTTGACACTGTTTACACTGATTTCAGTAAATCTTTCGATAGGGTAAACATTAGCCTGCTTCTTCCGAAGCTGAGTGTCTTTGGTTTTCATTTTTCTTTGCTAAAAATGGATTTCTCCCTATCTATCGGACCGGAAGCAAATGGTTGCTTTAATGATAAAACATCTCGTTCTATTCGTGTACTCTCTAGTGTACCTCAAGCCAGTCATTTGGGTCTTATTCTTTTTATAATTTTTATTAACGATGTTTTGCTTCATACCTTGGTTTTGCTGATGGCTTAAAGATTTTCATGAGGATTGTTAATATTCAAGATATAGCTAACTTTAAACACGACCTTATTAGTTTTACTAGCCAGTTCTGCCTAAATCATTTATCTTTGAATTTATCAAAGTGCAAGCATATTACTTCACTAGAAGGTCCTCACCGGTACTACTTGATTTATCCATTAATGGATCCCCAATTGCCAAGTGTAATCTTCCATCTGATCTTGGGGTCTTGCTTGATTCTCAGATGTCATTTTCCCAGCATATAGATTTCATTGTGACTAAGGCTAACTCTCGTCTTGGCTTCATCAGACGTCGGGCTGCAGAGTTTTTGGACCCTTATACACTCAAAAGTCTATACATTTCTTTGGTCAGACCAATCCTTGAGTATTGTTCTATTTTCTGGGATCCTTACTATACTGTTCATAGCAATAGAGTCGAGGGCGTTCAGAGGAGATTCACCAGGTTCGCCCTGAGGAAGCTTAACTGGAGTGCTGATCTACCTCCGTATCATGCAAGATGCCAATTAATTGAATTACAAAAATTACCTGCCAGACCGAAGACCTGCAATGTTATGTTTATAAGAGATCTGTTGGCTTATAAAATTGTTTCTCCTTCCCTGTTCGAGCACATTCATTTTTACATTCCATCTAGGAATTTGATATTCTTCTCCATTCTGTACGAATCCCTTCACAGAACAAATTACTGCGTTAATGGTCCAATTAGTCGCTGTATTCGACAATTTAATCTTTGTAGTGGCATGATTGACTTTGTTGACAATAGGCGCTCTACTCATAAATCTGTAAGTAGCTTTATGATTTCATTCTCATAAATTCAACTTGTCATCATTTCATCGGTTAATAGCTTGTTGATCTTGTTCAAATTTTATTATATTATTATTAATTGTAATTTTGTACTTAGATCTAGTTAATACATTGCACTATGCCTATTTTAAATTCTTTGTTCTATTGTTTGATGTATTGTAATTGTCCTTTTTGGTCTTATTATCATTGACATATTTAGTATTTATCTGTAACTTTAGTATTTTATTTCATTTTTGCTTTAGATCGCACTTAAATTTATGCTAATCCTATATACTAAAGTTTCATATTTTTCTTTTATATTCACTTTTCACCTAATGCATGTATTTTTTATTTTTGCATATATTTTTTTTCACGTAATATACATAGGGATCATTTCTGCTTCTTAGTCTGTAAGATTGTATATCGGTAGACGGAATAAATAAATAAATAAATTCCACGATCATGATTTATCCCAGCGTTTTTTGTTTAAAATTTTCAAAATACCAGTTATTTTCGGTCCCTAGTTTTAAGTTAGGATAACTTGAAGTATTTACAATATTTGGCCGTCTTTTTTAATTAATCACTTTGCCTATCCCTAAGGAAATAAAATACAACACCAGACTTATATGATAAGTATTTTATAGACTAAAAACAAAAAACAAAAACACGTTTACGACGAGGCATGCTGTTAAAATTGCTGACGCAATTTCTTTTTCTATTAGGAAGATGATCTAATCATCCTTTAATCATGATTAGCATATATGACAAATTTATTGATTGATTATATTTTTATGATTTTTAGGCATATACCATTTATAACACGCGATTATTTAAAATAAATACACGGAATTTTTTGTCGTTAATCGAGTTGCTAGGCAACAATGTCAATATTAAAATATTGCCAACACAACAAAGATTAAAAAGAAAATTCACAAAGGCAGTTGTAAGATATCTAATCCAAAGTAAAACAAATGATTTATTGAAAATGGGTCTAATAATTTGGCAAGGTACTGTACTTCACTTCACTTTCACCATATAGATGTATATTCACGATACTGAAGATATCATATATGTATGAGATCAAGTGATACATATTTACCAACTCCGTCCCCATCCCGTACAACAAATGATTTCTCTCGGACTTTCCTCACTAAAATAATTATGGGACGTGAACCCGATGATATCCCAACTTCAAGTTTTAGAGATTGTTCTTTAGATTTTGTTTCTTTCAAGCTATGGAAAAAACCGAAAATTGCCACATGTGCCATCAAGGATGTTTTCAAGGATAAAAACTTCCCCTATTCTCGAATGTCATTTTTAAAGAAAAAAATGCACTAAACATATTTTTCCTACAAAACCTAAAATATATCCTTTCCAAAACGCTTTAGTACATTACAATCGGATTAGTATAATTGGAGATATGAGTTTTTGAAGTCGAAAGAGCAAAAATTTGTCTTTTCTACGATTTTCAAAGAGCTGCAACTTCCGCAATAACCGGAACTTTGGCAAAATATTTAACCTGTATTAATTATACTATATATACCTATATAAGGTAATAAGCTGACAAAATTTCAGCCAAATCGGTGATGCCGCTTCAGAAAATTATTCCAAAGGTGGTCGACGCACCGTGGAATGGCCCAATATCAAAATCATGATCTGAACTTCAATAGCACAGCAATTGATTTATGAACACAAAAGTAAGCGGTTGACATTTTTTTTTTAATGACTCTACTCACTTAAATAGAACTTCAAATTTATTTAATTTATTATCTGAAATTTTCCGGTGATATTAACTTTTAATGACTCAATTATTTCCAATCAATGCGAATTAACGAGACCCTCTGAAATTGCTGCTGCTGCTCTTCAGTTCAGTGTCCACCCCAACCCAATACTTCCTTATATCAATTATCTATTTTCTTAAAAAAAAAAAAAAATCTCTCAATGCCCGTTCTATCTTGCCGAAATTATTTTATAAATTATCAAATTGCTACAACAATATCGATTTAATTTGAATATTAATTTCACTTGATCGGTCTTCATTTGTCTGAAGGGTGTAGAAATGGACCAATGCGGACTAATGGGATTTCTCAGTGGGTGGATGGATACTAGAGGCTCAAGAAGAAATCTGATTGCGGACGAAAATTGCCCGCGAAGCTTCTGTGTCGCTCCTGCTGCAAGTTAAACGAGGAAAGTTTAATGAAGAAATTTTAATGTTTTCTATATCGAATAAGAGCGAAAGAAAGAAGGAGCCATTATGAACTGGTCTATTCGGCAAATACATAGGATCGACTGCATTTAATTTGCATAAGCTGTTCTGCAAGAAATACAATCTTGCTTGATGTGGGGAAAGAGGTTATCCTTTTTTATCGTAGGTGGGAGCTGGGTTACTACCAGCATTGCTCCAGGCTTTGCTTTCTTTTATGAAGTTTTCTTCCTTCTGTTTCGTTCTATTCTGTGGTGATTGGATTCAATACCGAATCTATAGAGCTCATGTATAAAGGATTATTTTACGGGTATGGCTACATATATATATGTACATTACCAAGGGTATGCATGTGTAGAAGATATTGCGGCATTTCAATTGAAAGGGTTAACATATATATTATGCTGGCGCAAGTATAGCATCAGTTGTCAAATAACTGCACTAAAATATAGTATAGTTTTAAAATGCCTGAGGATTGAGAGAATTTTATTAACTTCTTCTTGTATGTATCTCTTTTACGTTGAAAGCTTATTGTTACAAAATTCTCAATTGAATTTCTTTTTAGAAGCAAATAAAACTTTTTAAAAACGATGGCAAATCACTTGACTGAATCGGTACACTTATACTTATAATCTTTGTTAGAAATTATATAATATGTATTTAGTATCTACATTTTCTCTCTCTCTCTCTTATTTGCAAACAACAGATAAACTATATTTAGCCTTACCGATCGATTTCTGGAAGAGCATTACTTAATATAACCCCACACAGCACAAATGTGTCCGTCGTATGTTACTGCAAAATCCTGTTAAGATATATAAATTGTCCGTGAGAAATACCGTCCGGTCCCAGTTAACAACTTAGGACATCCCTGAGAGTGACGAATGTCCGGGGTTGGGATATCTCTGGTAGATCCCATGCCCTTCCCTCAAGATTTCCTGTGGTTGTACTTAAGCACAGTTAACACATTCAATAATGTGAAATTCCTGCTGGAAGCGTACCTAGGACGTCTTACGGTTCTCCTAGTTTGTTGGCAGGATATACGGGGAGACATTTAAGGATATTGTTTGATTTGATAGCATTTTTTAGGGATTAGGAATTTTTATAAAAAAATAAATAAATAACGGCTGGAAGGTATATGCCAGAAGTATATGCAATTGCACAAAACATAAATCCAATATTTTTAACACAGGCAAATTGAATTCCTATGACAAAATTACTAAACAATCACGTTCTGAAATGTACAACTAATAATTTTTTCCATAACAGACTATAAACTGTTGACTCTCCTCTTTAATTTGACCTATTATACCCTATGTGCTATCTGCAGCTGTTAAGGAGTTATTAGCACAAAAGCTATTCATGTAATACCGAAATTAGCCGATATTTTTTTTAAATGATGTGTTTTCAGTCGGTAAAGGAACAAATTTAGGTTTGAGAATAACTTTCAGACTAGGTTTTGAGCTAATAACTCTTTAACTCTTTAACGGTAGAGGGTCTACAGTCTACCTCTTGAAAGGAGTGGGTATGGGGCTGGTTGAGCAGTCCTGCATACAATAAGCTCTTAACTGTGGCCGTACGCCCTTTATTTTTCAAAATAGAGGGTGTTTTATAAAACACCAAATTTTTTCCTTAATCACCTTGTAACACCTAAACGGTTGATATTGCCCCCCCCCCCTCTACCACACAATTTTTTATTAACCTAGGTGAGTACTATTACCTCTGCTCTATTAATCTACTAAGGGGAAACACCCTGTATAGCTACACGGATGTAGCTGGCTTAAAAAACGCAGTTCTTATATGGGTTTTTTCCATAAATATTTTGTTTTTGTTCTCCAAAAACGACACACGCAAGCACACTAGCGAAAAATTAGTGCTTTCACCAGAGAGCCATGTGAGCCACGAGAATCAGAGAACATGCCGAAATAAATTCTGGAAGGGGGGAAAGCGACTTTCCAATATTTGTCCCAAGATTATCCTACATATCCCGTATTTATATTTCTGTAAAATACTGAGAATGTTCCCATAGAGGGGGATATACCAGGGAATAACTTATAGAAAATTTCTAATAACTCCTGGAAGTAAGGTCTTAAGTACATACTGAATACTTCCTGTTTATCCCAGGAAGGCAACGGGATCTGTGGGACAAGAGGACAAGAGGATGTCCATGGGTAATTTTGTGCTGCATGGGACAATTCTTTCATTTGTTTCGTACAAGAATTCGTGGTGTTGTTTTTATTCAAAGTTTTCTATCTAGTAGACTTGAGAAAAATATTATTAGAAAAACTTGTGACAAGCGAGGAGCAATAAATTATAACGTTCGCTGATTTTAATACCTACCAGAGCGAATAATCCCAATAATTGGAAAATTGTAAAAATTATACCTATCCTTAAGAAAACCAACCACTGCCTAACAGACTACCGACCGATAGCCATTTTTCCGTATTTATTCAAAATACTG
The DNA here is from genome assembly GCA_963924295.1 of Dioctria rufipes. Taxonomy (NCBI): domain Eukaryota; kingdom Metazoa; phylum Arthropoda; class Insecta; order Diptera; family Asilidae; genus Dioctria; species Dioctria rufipes. The sequence goes on from OZ002741.1 coordinate 261,242,082, forward strand.
GGAAAATAATCTACCACCAAAAGCCTAGTACTAAGGTCTGCACTAAGCGAAATTTTGTATGAAAATTTAGCGCACTAAAGCGAAAATTTATCCTAAATTTTAGCGAGAGCAATACTAAGGTCAACGCCCTAAATTTGGCTTTTGGGTTTTGATTATAGAGGGCACCACCAGTAAGTCTCCAAAAAATCTAGCTTGAATTTATCCGCCCGGCCCGTTCTTTAGAGCGCTAAAAATATTTATTGAGTTCTGAGATTTTGTAAATTTATTGACTGAATTTTTGTAGTTAACGTAGTTTTGTATGTCTTTGATGAATTGGATTTTTTCTCGTAAGCATATTTCCGATATCCTTGTTAATTTCTTTTTTATTGTAAACATTATAGATATTATTTTTATATTTTTAATATTTCCAAATAATTTTAACTACCTGTTTTTAGAAATATTATAAGCGCGCGTTGTATTTCCGTAAAAAAAAATTGCAAAATGTTTCTTCTTTTTTCTTTTTACTATATCTTTTCTCTGAATCTCCGCTGCCATATTTTAGCTGCTAAAGAACGGTCCGATATTGGAGGCTCGCTAAAATTTTGTTTTGCTGGGACCTTAGTACTAGCCTAAATGTATGAATTTATTGTGCGTAAAAATTATCCTTCGGCGTTTAAATCAGGCTTCAGGCCAAAACACAGACTGCTATGCTCAAGATATCTGACAGACATACCATCGATTCAGATATGCTAAAAGCTCTGGAACTCTTAGATATTTCGAAGGCGATAGCGTCGATAATTGGCTAATGATGGAAAAACTATCATCGTTGTACGGATTTTCTTGTATGACTTGTAAGCTCATCGCCTCCTATGTTAGTAGCAGGTATTAGAAAGTTTTCTGTAGCAATTAATTCTCCAGCAGCATCAACATCACCTGTGGAATTCCGTATGAATGATCTTCCGACTATTATTAACTATAGCAAATATCATATGTACGCGGATAATGTTTAAATATACTTGTCCTCATACCACTAATTGAGGATAGTGTGTGTAAAATTAATGACGATCTCTCCTCCATTTATCGCTGGGCCGCGAATTATAAACTATTGCTTAATGCCACTAAGTCTAACGCAATTATGATCTATAAGAACGAACTGGATATGTCCTACTTGCCATAGATCCTTCTTGGTAATAGTGCTATAGAATTTAAAAATTCTATCAACAACCTGGATGCAACATTAAGTAGTACACTTACATGGTGCGACCACATAAACAACCTTGTATCTAAAGATTCTGGTGCTCGTCACAAGTTTTTTGCCTCTGCTAACTTTTTACCTTTGTCTATAAGATTAAAAATCGTTAAATGTTTAGTATGTCCAATTCTTACCAACGGCTGTGGATTTCACTTGGCTAGGATGTCATTTTTATACTACTGGAACTTTAAGAAAATTACATATATTTTAACTTTATTAAAATAGTATAATAAAAAGGAAACAAAACTTTTTTTTTAATTAATTCCCAAGAAGTCAGTTTTTTAGCAAGTCTGTCAGTTGTTTTTGTTTTTCTGACTAATGAATTAATCCTCAGCCTACTTCCTTAGTATAATTCGTAAATCACAGAGTTCTTCGCCGATTTTCGAATCAAAACCTATAAATGCTCTGAGGACATTCAAATTTGCTACCACAAATTAAGTGTTGCATTCAACTCTGTAATGCATACAACCTGAGGCGATATGGTCATGTATCATCATATGGTAAAAACTTATATGGATGTGGTCTACACTCATATCTCAAGTATTAAGCGGTCCTATTCCATTTTAATTTGATTTTCTCTCGTAAACCTAAGTACTTATATAAAAAAAAAAGCAGCTTTGCAACCGTACGCTAAACTTGCTGTTGCCTCGTGTGGGCGCTGACCGCTTTTGACCATTTTAAAAATCAAAATCAAAATAATTACAAAACAATTTTTATTATAAAAATCAAAAATAAATATCACAAAATGATTTCCATTAGCCAGCTGGATATTTCATTGTAAGAGAACATGCGCTCCTCCAAGGTGCTACATCGCTTTAAATTTCCTATGATTTTATGGTTTACCGGAATTTTTGATCCATATGCCTTCGCAGATAGAAGTGACTATCTACAACTGCAATATCTTTTAACAGGAATGTGTTTATTGATAAGCTATAAATGAACTCCTCAGTCACCACCATTCAAACATTATGAACATCGTACTGTCTGTCTGACCGTCTTATCGTCTGTTTGTCTGTCGGTCTGTCCGTCTGTCCTTACGACAACTCGAAGACGCGTTCATTACAATGCTGAAATTTTGCATATGGGCTTTTTGAAAAACAAAAATAAATTTAAGTTTGAATATGGGACAAACTGGGTAACTCTTCATAGGGTTGCCGTAGTAAACTTTGGTGAGAGATGTAAAATCTGGCACATGGTGTTTTCATAGCAATAGAAATAAAATGACAAAAATGGACTAAATCGGACAAGCCCTCTTTTTGGTGTTGCCATTCAAAACTTTAGCTTTTCAGATTATGTAACTATTATTTTCATCTGCGGTATAATGTTATTAGTTTTAGACCAATGAAAATTTTTGGAACTGACGGGGGAAAATGACAAACTTTTTGTGTCAGTTAAGGCCAACAAAAATGTGATAACTGTATTCTTTTTATTTTGTCTATATAGATATAGTTGTTTAATTTTTGGGCCAATATTGTTGTTGATTTATGTATCTAATAACATCGAATATATTGTAATAAGCCTGGACACCAATTGGCAATTAAGAAGATGACTACTAGCATAGATGGCACAAGAACTAGATGTCGCATGGCATACTAAAGTAAAGTATACAGATTGTGAAATGGGTAGTGTATTCTGCAATGGGCCACAATACGGTTTAGAGTATGCCGAGAGCAGATATTTTTTTAACAGCAGTTTTGTATTCGTTTGATCGACCTCTTCAACACTTCAGATACGAAAAAATAAATATAATAATAATAATATAAATATAAATTTTGTATACTTTTTTGCTACTGAATGCGACATCTAGTTCTTGTGCCATCCATGTTACTAGACATTTTTGATAGATAGCTTTGATAAAAATATCACGCGGGCAGAGAAGGCAAGGTATAAGTTCCAAAACACTCGATATGGCTTTGATATTAGGCCGATGTATGTAAAATGGTGCAGAGTATGCCTATTCTAGTATAGATGTGACAGAGTATCCTGATGTTTATAAAAATAATGGTCGAGTATGCCGATGTTATGTAGATATGGCAGAGTATGCCGATGTTTATGCGAAAGAACCACTTTGGATAACTTAGCTATGCGCCGGCTTTTTCTATAAAATTCTGTCATGTAAGCATTACTATACAAATTGTTCGATCGTAATTATTGCTGAGATTGCAATATTATGCTCACAAAATTTTCACTGATATTGATTGTTTACATTTTTAGTGATTCATATCAATAATGTTGGATAAAGCGATGATCTCAGGCATGGGTGATTTTTTCGCAATTCATTTATGCTTGCATAGCAGAATTCGCGTGCGTTGCATAATTTTTGATCAGGTCAAGCACTCTTGTTTGGTATTTTTGTTTGTTTATATTTTCATTTGCTTTTGTATATTTCTGTTGACTGTGGTCATGCTTTACAATATGCACATCATTAGCGTCCTCTTAGCAATACTCTCGTGGTATATGTAAAATGTTGATTGGGCTTTTTTATGTCAAAATAATTCATCGAGAATTGCGACTGTCTTATAGATTTTTACTATAAGTGAATCCAAAAACTACACATACTTAAGTCACTGACTTAGTTGTTTTTGCAATGAGTCTACAATGGATGAGTCTGATTTGACTGCTAACATAAAATGACTAATGTAATGTCTGATATCAAAAGGGAAATTGATCATTATATTAAGATAGCAGATGGAAATTAAAATAACAAGATGAAATAGCTTCGGTGTTAGATGTATTGAATTCGACGCCATTCACTTCGCCCCAAACGAGGATATTGTCAATATCGTTATTCAATGACCAACTCATACAATTTCGTTTGATAGATGTGGCATTCATGCTAGAGTCCTTGAAAGTGTCAAAGGAATATGGGAAATCAAGGGTACTGTCATCGGCAAAACTGCGGCTGCGATTGAAAGTAAGGCAAAGCAGATCATTAATGAAAATTGGAAAGAGAGATAGACAGACAGCAGCATTTATGTGAGTGAGATTCAGATATAACGACGTCTAATACAACATGAATTACGCGACCAAATAGACAATTTTCAATAAATAATAGAAGAGGAGGGGAGAGACCAATTGCTTTCGGTTTGGCTAAAAGAGCAGAATGTCAGACTTTATCAAAGGACTTTGAAATATCTAGACCAACGATTTTGGACTCATCAAAATTTTGGAGACTACGTTCCGCAAAAGAAGTCAGCAAGTCTCCAGATGAGCGACAAGTCCGGTAACCATATTGGCAATCATTGATGAGTTGATTGATTTCTAGATACTTCATTAGTTTGGAGTTAATGATTGATTTAACAACCTTAAAAAGAATCGAAGTAATTGCAATTGGTCGATAATTTGAGGGATCGTTACCCTCTCCGGTTTTTGGGAATCGGCTGAACGTGTGCTAGTTGGAAAAATTCCTGTCGAATAAGACAAATAGAATAGTTTGCACAGACTTTTAGGCAAGGATGAGGTGCAGTTGTTAATTAACAGATGCCAGATATTATGAGCACCTGCGGCTTTAGAGACGTAGATCTCCTTAAGAACCTTGAATACATCCCTCGATGGACGTGTATTGGCACATCTACATATTCACACGGGGGATGCAAAACAGGTATCTGTGAAGTGGGTGAAAGACGGGAATTTGAAGTGTAAATATTAGCCTTATCCCTTATGCTGTTTCCCAAAAGAACCGTTGATGAAAACGATTAGGAAATGCTAGTATAGAAGAAATGAGCATCGCACAGAAATTCAATTTTTTTCTGACGAAGATATAATTGCCAGGATTTTGAGTAAAACAAATAATAAAAGGGCCGTCAATGGAAAAATTTTAATACGTTATATCAGTCATTAGAGATAGTTGGACCTGTTTTAATTAAAATTTTTAACCGATCAGTATATCTGTCGCAAAAGTTGTCATCACTCTTTATAAGTCTTTTATGTACTTACAACTTATGTGTATATAATAATTTTTATGGAAATTTCAGCTATTGATAAATAACCGAGTAGTAAAGTTCAAATTTGAAATAAACTGAGGAAGCCATTAATTTTTTTCCAGACTTAAGCAAACTTTTCAATTTACGATGTATAAGTCTATGCAGTGTCAAGCATTATCAAGATATTTATGTGTATGTAAATATGTACATAAATTCGACCAATCCAATTTTCTCTTACATACTAATATAGAAATATCGAAAATCCTTTCAGGAATTTTCTTCTGTGGATCCACGTGATCCAATGTAGTATCAACAAAGGATTCGTGCAGACATTAGAGACACGTGTCCTTGCCATGTCCAAGCAAAGCCTTTGTTTACATGCTAAACAAGAAATCTGTAAATTTCAAAGGATGCTGTGAAGGGTTGCATGGTACAATGAGCACCTATTTCCGGAACAAAGTCGTTTGCATGTACACACTATACGTGTATACTATATACATATATTGATATCTGCAACAAAAGTTGAGAGAAATAAGACAAGAAAAGGATTTTATATGTAGTGAAAAGGACTTTTAAAAGTGAAGACTAAGGATGTTTAGCAGAATCTCTAATGACGAATGTTCACACACACATACAATGTGTTGCAGTTAAGATTCTTTTAAATGGATGATGCTTTTAATTTCGTTAATTTTATGTGTTTATACGGCCGTTAACAAAAATGTCACGTTCTGATTACTTTTCAGTCAGCTTTACTGTAGCACGTAAAAGGACATTTATTGCTGAGTACAAGCCATTAAGCGCATCCACGACGACATGTGTAATTGTCGCAATCGCTCGTAAAATTTTAATTCATATCATCATCCAAATATTATTGTACCCCAAAGGAACTTTATACTTCCTTAAAGCCTAGACATTATACCCGGAAGGTGGTAAAATCTCAAAGCGATTATTGTAATACATCCGTAAAGCTTTGCGTGAAGCCACAGCCGAGTATTTAAGTAATCCAAATCTCCCTAATGCTCTATCCACTTTTGTTCATTTATATATCCTGTTTCACAGAGTGCTTTGAGAAATCCGCTAGCTATCCCTAAAATGCACAGAAGGCCACCAAATGTAAGCTGTAATTAATCGATAGCTATGGAAGGAATTCTATTATTGTTTTCTCCTATTCCAGCCCATCGGTGTTGTTTTATTCAAAATTAAATTCATGGCCTGGATTCGCCTATAGATGAGGATATGGCCAATAAAGTAGTCTTCGGCATACTTGGCAGAGTTTATAACTGCAGGATCCTTCCGCTGATGTAAGTGAAACCCGAATTCTTTTATGAGTTTACATTCGCCTTATCCATTCAAAGATGTGACGCTAAGATATTAAAATATGTGCGTGTGACTTTTTTATTGGCTGCACGTTATTTGGCCGTAAAAGTGGACTATTTCTTTACTTTTATTACTGTTTAACCTTGGGATGAGGACTTTATTATGTTTTTATAGCATTGCTTATGCTTAGTGTTTATTATTCAAAAAGGCAATAAAACGCCAGAAGCATTTATGTTGCCAGTTTTGCCTATAACTTAGATACAGATATCGCAGCATAGTTACATGTATAAATATGTACATAATTTTAAGAATTTTTGTAAGCTCTGTATGGACAACAACAGCTTTTACGTATTTTATCTGCATACTTCTGCCTTCTAGTGAATCCTGAATATAAATACTTATGAAATGTTACATGGAAAAAATCCCGTAATCGCATTTTTGGTGAAAAATTAGCTAAAAGCGACATCTGTTAGATTTTAAGGTGTAGATTTCAAATGTGGTCCCTTTTCATGGAAAACTGCACTCAAAAATAAAGTTGAATATGTATTTGCTGTTCCGGGAGGAAAAAAAACCCGTCATTGTAATTTATAGACGTCAACTAAACTTTTTAAACCATTTTAATATGCACATTTTCCACCACCCAGACGATTTTTACATCTACTACGAATCAATAGCGAAATATGGAGTCGACGAGGTTTTCTCTATATGCAATCATTTTTTTCTCAACATTTTTCTTCGCAAGTGAGAGCACTCGGCATATTTTTCGACTTGTGCTTTGGCTAAAAAAGTATTTTATGTTCATAAGATATATATTTGCAATATTTACTCACCAAAAAGGGTAATTTCGATACCATTAAAGTCGCTTTAGCTATTCGTGGCCATTCTTACTTGGAGTACGATCGTAATATAAGCTTATAAAATGCTTAAAATCTCTGTCCAGAACAAACGCACAAACTATCATACTTTGGGACCTACTTCTCTTCTAAATTGGAAAAACCGCCACCTTTTATTCGGTGAATGAAAAAGAAAAAACCTCGAAACTCGTGGCAGTGCAACTCCAGAGTTCTTACAATGGAAAGTTCTATAAAAGCTGCTAAATACAGGGATCTCCTTCATCTCACCCAATTTTTGGAAAAACCAGAAGATGTTCTACAAAAGCTTAAACTTTGGTGATCTTCCTGATGACGGAGAAAATAACTATATCGACCACCCGCCTATTGATACTGAAAGTCCAGGGGAATAAGAAGGGTAAATCGCTTTTTGATGGACATTTATATTTTTATAAAAAAAACATTTAAACCAATATTTTGAGATTTATCCTTCTATTGAATAAAAACCAACTTTACAGTTATTTTAAAATATTTATTTTTTACTATTTTAATCACTTTCCTATTCATTGATAAAATTTGAGTTGCGTTTTTCTCAAAACCGAAATTCATGCGATGGCGGTGTTTTTTTCCATATGTCCTTCTAATACTATCGTAGCATCGTCTGTGATTTATTGGGAGCTATCAATACGACATAATGTACTGCAGAATTGAAAGCAACATTGAGTTTACGTGATGAAACAGAGTCTAATTTACAAAATACTTTGCAACCCGTACAATAACAAAGGAATAATAAGTGTTTTTACAAGCATGATGCGAGTTTCCAGGGATGTGAAGGGTACGGATTAGGACAGTTTGTGTAGAGTACCATACACTTTGCCAACAAGATTATTAAGATAAGTAGACCAATTTAAGGTCGTATTAAATATGTTCAATAAGTCTGAGGGGTTTAGAAATATAAATTTGGACCTGATCTGCATATAGATGAGAGTTAGAATTTCGCAGAACTAATGGAAGATTATTTATGAATACGCCAAAAAGTAATTGGCCAAGAATGGATCCTTGTGGAACTCCACTGTGCAGAGGAAGGAAATCGGATGCAATTTGATTACAAATAACCCTCTGAAAGCGACCACTCAGGTACGATCAGATCAATCTACATGAAGAACTAGAAAATGAAAAAAATTACCGAAGTTTTTGGATCAATAAGGTGTGGTTCACTAGATCGAAAACCCTTGAAAAGTTCAAAAGGGTCAATGCCGCTAAATTATCATTATCCAGAGAAATTCTAATGTCGTCTGTTATTTTCAATAGTGCAGTAATGGAGCTACGCTTAGATCTGAAACCTGACTGTAAATTTGATAACAGATTATTATTCTATAAGCAATTAGTAATTTGCTTATGCAAAATTTTTTTCAAAACCTTTAGCACAAAATGGAAGAATAGATATGGGACGATATTCTGCTACACCGAGAGTTTTTTTATGAATGGGTAAAACTTTAGAAAACTTCCATGACATAGGAAAAGTTAATCTCATAATGATAGTATTAAAGACAATGTAAAACAGGGAAGTAATATCGACAGTAGCAGTTTTATTATTCTGGGATGCAAACCATCAACACCAACAGCATTAAATCCGATGGACATTACTGCGGAAAACACTTCCATTTCAGTAGCCAAAGTAAAGGAGATCGCATCAAAAATTATATGTTCACTTAGACAATTAAAATTCGCTCTTTCATTGGAAATTCCACTATGGGACGTAAAAACACGATTTAAGTCGCATCAGCTTCTATAATGTTATATTTGGACTTACCAACTCCAATTTCCTAAAGATTACACCACAATTGTTTTTTAGGCAAAGAAATTTTAAATTTAGAATTATGATATTGAAGCTGAGGCCGAGTTATTTTTTATTTACCGTATTGCGTAGGATCCGAAAATTCTCCCAATATTGAGGAGTACGGAAATGCTGCCATCTACGATACGTGATATCACGCCGTAAAATAAGTTCTCTAATTGCAGTCATAAGTAAACCAAGGACATTGGAGGTTAAGAATACGTCGTCTTTTTAATGGTACATATTTACTATGAATATTAGATATTAAGTTCGTAAAATGCAGGAGTTGATCATCAACAGATGCCAATGAGAAAAACAAATTCCAATTCATCGAGCAAACTCTGAGTATTGACGTTATTGTAGTCACGATACATAAACATTTGTTCAGCATCAGACTGAGGGCGTAAATCATAAATCCCTAAAATTAGATCATGTTTGGAAAAACAAGGCATTGAAATATGATTAAAGAAAAGTACGTGATCAGGATTGGCTACAAGTAGCAGGTCCAAGAGAGTAGCGGAAGTTGACGTAAAATGTGTTGGGATGGAGTTAAATACAGATAGACCAGAACCAGCTTCAAGGGAGGGGTTTTGGGTGTTAAACCCCTCCCATTAGAGCTCAAACGTACCTAGATATTAGCACAAGATAAAAGAGGAAAAATACCTGAACTCGATTCCATGTTCAGAATTCATAAGAATCTTGATATTATTGTATCATTAAACCAGCAAAATTGCATGTATATACTGACCTAACAAAAAAAATAAAAATATAACATGTCTAAATTGTTACAATCTCGCAGTAAAACATACCAGCCAACTGTACACGGACAGTACACTACAGTCGTATATGGTATTTTTTTGTTAACTTAAACATAAAATGCAACAAAAGTTAAAATTATTAACGATGCAGAGAAGTGAGCCAGCCAAAAACAACAGTACACAGGTAGTATACTGCATCTGCACTTGGTAATTCGCCAATGAACATCTATTTAAAAACAAAATACATTTTTGAGAATGCAACAAATTTCAGATTGAATAGAATTAATTTACAAAACAATTTTTTTTCTTCTCTTTTTTTTATATATACAGTTTCATTTCAAAGTGCAGCTGCTATGCCAATTATTGTTGTCATGCGCCTTTGAATGGCGTTCTTTGGTGCCGTGCGCAATCCATGGCTATATAAACAGCAGTTCAGCTTGACTCGATCTCTTTTTTGATTTGGCAGTGCAGTAATTAACTTGACGATTTATTTTCCAGTGTTATTTTCCTAGTGCTCTACCATTTTATTAACATACAACTACTTTATTTAGTTGACTGCTAAAATATAAATTTTTATTCTGGATACCAACTGGATTAAATATTTTGTTTTGGACCGCAATTAAATCAAATATTCTTATTGCGCGTCTCGACTGTAATAAGAAACTCACTAACAAACCACTTTATTGAGGGCGTCGGCTGTAATAAAGAGTGTTATTGCGGGTATCGACTGTAGTAAGACAATTATTAACCCAAAACAATTTTTTGCGGGTCTCAACTGTAATAAAGAGTCTTATTGCGGGTATCGACAATAATAAGACAATTACTAACAAAAACATTTTATTGCGGGTCTCGACTGTAATAAAAATTCTTATTACGGGTGTCGACTGTAATAAGAAATTTACTAACAAACTACTATATTGCGAGTATCGACTGTAGCAAGACAATTACTGACCCAAAACACTTTATTGTGGGTCTCGACTGTAATAAAGAGTCTTATTGCGGGTATGGACTGTAATAAGACAATTACTAATAAAACCGCTTTATTGCGGGTATCGACTGTAATAAGGAGTCTTATTATCGACTGTATAGTAAGACAATTACTAACACAAAACACTTTATTGCTGGTCTCGATTATAATAAAGAATCTTATTGAGGGTCTCGACTGTAATAAGAAATTTACTAACAAACCACTTTATTGCGGGTATCGACTGTAATAAAGAGTCTTATTGCGGGTATCGACTGTAATAAAACAATACTACTACTAATACAAATATGTTATTCTGGGCATCGACTGCAATAAAGAATATCCTAATTACAAACCTCAATCAAATAAAAATCAAGTAAATCAGGTGCCATATATTGATCAGGTGACTACAAGTCAATTGCAACAACATTTTATCTACAATTTTAATTTATTTTTAAACTCACCTTCATTGTATTTTTATTTACTATTATATTCGCTGACACACACATATATCTAGAAAATAATAATATTTACTAAAACTAAACAAAAGTAAGCACAAAATTTAAACCAGTGGCATAATTTTCGCCACACTCTTCATTTATTGCATGCACGCTCTGACTACGGGCAGAACACTGTGTTAAGTAATGTAATACATCTGGCGTCAACAGAGAGATAAATAGTACTGCCATATGTGTAATGAAGGATTATTAGAGATTTAATAAGTTTTTGCGAAGTTCAACTAGTATAAAGGTGTCGAACATCGCCTTATATTATTTTTAAAACATTATAATTTTATCACAGAAAGCCAGCCCACAATTTATAACATATCCAAGACATTTTATCTTCTAATCATAAGGTAATATTATTTTATCAAGATATCATGGAGATAAGCTATACCTGTCTAAGCTGTTTCTAAAAAGAACGAGATTTTTTGGTCTTTTTAGATTAACGATACCATAGCTGAAGCAAATATACGAGCCAAGTGACCTGAAAGATAACCTTCTTCAAAGATAACATCAGCATGAATATGAACATACACATCTTTAACTTACTCCGAAAGACCGTTTATGAACAACAAAAATAGTAATAGACCCAATACAGATCCTTGCGGTACCCCTAAGAATGAAGGAAGACAAGATAAGGTGAGTCATATTACTAGTTGTCTTCACACGCTGACGACATCCAGATAGGACGTTATCTATGCTTAACTGAAACCTATTATTTAATTTCGAAGCTAATAATCTATGATTAACAGAATCAAATGCCTTCGAAAAGTCCATAAATGCTTAAACCACCAGGTCAAGAATATATGTATTGCAAATATCTGAGGTTTCCTTTAACAATGCAACTATAGCCCTATCTAAAGTCTGATTGCCACATATTATGTTCACTTACAAAATCAATTATTTGTCTATAGCATTGGATTGAGGGCGTAGTAAAGCAAGTGTTAAAAATATATTATGTTATGCTGAAGAGTAGTAATGATTAAGATGAAATAATTTCCGGTAATATTTTGCCAGTTGCTTTGAAGTCTGTTCAATTGCTGTAGAAATATCATATCCAAAACGACAGCTAGGTAGCTCCGTTCATATTTCACAGTACATAATACTAATGAGAAATTAAAATTTCTCTTTATAATATAATATTAAGCCATTTCCATTTGGTAATACAAATACCTGCTGAAGATTATAGAATATAATAAAATGAATGTGATCAGCATTGCTATAATCAAATCTTTTGTCTGTATGCATGCCATGACAAACATTTCTGTTTTTATGGTTTTCTATGTAGGTATTTCGTACTGACGTTTCACTTTATTTTAATGCGTTACAAACGTATGAACAACCTTAATTGACCCTATAGATTTGATTTCATCTAGGTTACATCTAGCCGATTCTCAACTACTCGTAGATCACTCTGAGAAGTTTGTTGATGGCTATCTAATCCACAATACACCGATTTCATTCATCAGTTATCGTAGAAATATTTTTTAAAACAAAAGGAAAGCTTTAAGATTATAAAGTTTTTAACAAGTAAATTTGCCTAGAATAGTAGCATCTATATTGTAACGCGCCACAAAGTGATACAAGCGACATCTATTGGAAATGGAAACAACTTTAGTTTAGTGACTCCTTGTAAACCTTGGGTTCGGAGAACGGAACATTCAGGAAGGTTCTAGGAAAATTTGTACAGTATAAATATTTCAGACAGTGAAGTGATCGAAGTAAACTATTTTGATTGCGATAATTAGACGTACAGTACTAGCGATAACTATAAAGAGTTGATTTGATAATTGTTTGTGAATATTATAAAAGTGAAAGTGAATTTAAATAAGAGAAGAACTTTTCAATTATATCTGAAATATTGTATTTTAAATAACGAACTAAAGTCACGCACTTAACAATATATATATGTATACGTATAATTTGCATAAACATATCTTTTTGAACAAAGCTCATTTTAATATTAATTTAATAAATGTTCATTCAGATAAGTACACGATGGTTATTCCGTCTGCCCCTTTTCTCAAATCCTTTTTTCCCATTTAGAAATTTCAGAATTTAAACTTGAACGTTTCCTTGCTTTTTTCAGTTGTAGGATCCTTCAAAAAATTTAATCACCCTTCTGTGAATTGCAGCTATTTCAGCTATTTGAACCAAGAAAAAACTAAAAAAAAAAAAAAATCAACATAAAAAAATTTAGCACACCAAAACCTCGGAAGCTTCCTTTCATCAGTGCTAGAACAAAAGCTTCTTTTTAAGCTAAAACAGTGGAAATTTCATTTTGTCAGCAATTTTTCATTCTCTCGTTGGAGGCTAGTAATCAACAGAAGTCGTCAAGGGAATACGTTGAATGGCTAGCTGCTACATATCGTAGTATAGGAGATCTGTGCATCTGGGCAATATTGTTAAGAAAAAGTTCAATGGTTGGCTGGCATTAAACGAGATGACTACACACAGGCTACAGAGCATAGGTCAAAAGTCAGACGTAACCAGCCAGCACACAAGAGTCAAGTGCGCTCCATAATTTGATTTTAATTTATGTGCGACTATTTATAATCAGACAGCAGTTGTACAACTTCGTATAACTATACCCTTACTCAGCTAATTTACCATGAAACATTTTTCTGACTTTAATTACTGTATAATTTAATTAGGAACGGAAAGTCCTTGTTGATTATTTAGTAATGGAACTATTGAGTAGGGGAGCGATGCAAAAAACTCAATAATTGGACTGAAGAGCTTTTCTTCTGATAAAATAAATTGCACGTATTAGTGGATCTGGCTAGCTGAATATACTTATATATATATATGTATTTTTTTTTTTCATTATTTATTTTATTATTAATTATTAATAAAACTCAATGGATACCTACCCTATGATGCAAAGCACAGCTTGCCAGGAAAGAAAAGAGAAAGGAAGAGAAAGGATTATTTAGATATAAGAAGAGTGGGGCGGAGGTGTTGATGTATGTCACCCTGGAGCCTTCGTAGTTTATTAGATCGAAAAAAGGCAGATATGATGGTAGACTGTTCCACATTCACACATAAAAATATAAATTTTCCCCCCTTAATTTTTTTTTTCTTTGCATAGAATATCATTCTGAAATGGAAAAATCTTTATCAAGAGCCCACCATATATAAAGTAATAAGATGTAGCATACCGTTTATGAAATTTGGATATGAAGTTATTGGGGATGATGCATAAAAAGCGTAAGATAGTGTTTTTGTTTTTTTTTTTTTAACTTAACTCTATTCGAACCAATTAAAATATTTCAAATAAAAAATGCAATTTTAATTTCTTCATATAAAAATAAAATAAATAATTTGCAGATGCAGATGTGCAATCGTTAAAATTTTCTGATTATTATATTTTATCAGCAAAAATCATCTATAAACCTCCCCCCCCCCCCCCCCCGTCGAAAGAGTTTACTGCCAATGATTCTCCAGGCTTCCATTTCCCTGAATTGTCCCACAGATCTAGAGCCCAGACTCCACCTTCAAATCCCCCAATTTTTACATTTCAATAAGTTTTTACATGACTATCCATCTGGTTTTAGGACTGGTCAAAGGTGTACTACAACTTTGCTCAAGGTACCTAACTGATGATAGTTCTCATGCTATTGACAAGGTAAACTTAACTCCTCTAGTGTTTCTTGACTTTTAAAAGCATTTGTTACAAATTTAGAAGGTATTTCGGGTTTTCTTCTCAAGCAGTTAAATTTATTCATAATTATCTGAGTAATAGGTCTCAAGCAGTACAAGTAAATGGATACCAACCAATCATCATTTCTTCCTGTTTTAACTGATGTGCCATAAGGCTAGATACTCGGACCCCTATTATTTTCAATTTTCATTAATGACATATTTTCTCAATTTTATTATAGCAAAATATATCTCTACGCTGATGATGTGCAATTATACCTCTCCTTTTTTGGATGCTGTTAGCAGCATTAATGAAAATCTTCAAACAATCAATCAATGATACAGTTGAACCCAGTAAAAGGATTTCCTCTAGTCACAGTTATTTCCTTTGCACACTCTGCTAAGAATCCTAGATTAGTCTTTAATCGTTTACTTATGAGAGATAAGCATAGTAACAATATTGTTAATGGAATTTATGGTGGTTTACGTGCGCTATGAATATTTTCTGATTTTACCACGGTCTCGATAAAGTTACTGCTGGTGTGTTTACTTATAATAGCGGCAATTGCTTACGGCTGCGAGGTCTTTGGCAACCTCGATTATGATAATCCCGTAAACTCGAGACCGGGTTTAACTCATAAATTAGGTATGTTTATTGTCTTCGAATATATGGTCACGTTTCTCCGTTTTCCCATTCAATTTTGGGTTGAAGCTTATTTGCCTATTTCAAATTTCGGTCACTGGTACTTTTGTCGAAGATAATGAAATATCACAGTCCATCATATCTATGCGAAAAAACCAATTTGCAAGATCAAGTAGAACGCTGAATCTCATTGTACGCAGATCACAAATTTTAGTAACAAGAAACCTGTTTTTCAACCATTCTATTGTAAACTGAAACATTAACATTAAACATTAAAACTTTGATCCAGTCCCACTCATTAAACATTATAAATAGAAGCATTCTTAACGCCTAACAGTTAAAACAAATGTAGTATCCTGATTGCTTATTCTATATCTTTCTTCTTTTTCAATTTTCTTTCTTCTTTTTGTAACACTTTGTAGTAAATTTTGTTATTTTATCACTTTTTTATACTTTATATTATTCATTTTATATTTTTATTCTCTCCCTTTTATTGTACTATCTTTGTAATTAATCCCGGTTTATGCATATTAACAAAAATGTTATACCTGATGTAGGTACAATGGTTGCAAATAAAATTGAATTGACTTGAAATGAATTATGAAACCCACATTGTCCTCAGCTGTCTCTTCAGTAGACTTGAAGTGTGAATGTTTCTTTAAAAGTCCTTGCTAATATGGGAATTAAACCGTGCTGATGAATAACAGGGTGGGAGCTATACCAACTAATGCGTTTTCTCTGAAACCTGTACCTGTATAAGTAACTTTTTCTGGTTAGTCGAATCGAGACGAACCGTTTCCCCAGAAAATAAAAAGAACCCAAAAATATAGTCATCTAAAAAGCGATGAAGCGCTGCCAGCCATTTTACAAAACAAGGTACTTATATAATAAACAAGCGCAATCCAAACAGAAGAAGACGAAATTCGCAGACATCACTTTGAAAAATAGGACCAAAGGCTTTTGTTTTTTCATCTTAAGTATAATTCAACAAAAAAGCAAGCAAATATCACCGGAAGGATAGGGTTGTGCTTGAAGGTAGAAGCCGCGAAAGATAAAAAATCACAATGATTTTGGCGAAATAGACCAGACTAACGAAATTTACCAATCAGGCACTCAAAAGAGCAGCGCGATATCCCAATCCATTCTGACATTAAGACTGGGTGGGGTACCCATAAAAGAAATAATCCATGACCGCATGTGATATCAGAACACATGCAAATTTGTCAGGGAATACCCTATGATGCCGTAGCACAGCCTTGGTAGGAAATGAAGAAGGGTTAGAGATTGGGCACTATTGGGTTCAGGCAAAGAGGTGACGGTGTGCATTACGCTTGAATGTTTGCTGCTCTTGGGTGAGGGGAAAACATAGAGTGGCAAACTGTTCCACATTCATACTTCATTCTGCTAATGAAGGATGCGCTAAATTTCATGATACGGCCGAAATTGACTTCAAAGGTTTAAGACTGAGCTCGGGTTATAGCTTCCGTAGTGCTCATAGGAAGAATTTTACAAGGGATCAAGCTAGAGATTTCGTCAGAGCTATAGACATAGAAGTAACGATAAAATAGAGATAGAGATAGCCTGATTCAACTCTTCGGAAGTTATGTGATAGTGAATGTCGTGAAATACGAAAGTAGAATCTACAGAAAGCTTTTATTTAACAGAGTTGCTCCAAAATTAGTGAAACATTAGTTAGTAACAAACTTCGAAACAATACAGCTAACGAAATTTCAAGATGCAACTAGACAAAGTCTAGATACTCCAGTCCTTCGAACGCCACATCGCTGTCATCAAGGCAGAGCAGTCGCAGAAAAAAAAAATAAAAGCATGTTTACTGCTCATCACCGATGGGTGTCTGTATGCGAAATTTGAATTGTTAATTCTAACAATCCTCAAATCGGTGTGAATCATTTTGAAAGGAACAAAAGGCTCTTAAAATCGTGGAGACGAATCTAACCCGAGAACCCGAATAACGTAAGATTAGATCTTACATCTAGGATATTCCACTGTATTTTCGATGTATAATAGTAAAATAATTCAAATAATGAATTATTATAATCAGAAATGTAAACTGGTTTTGCACCATACCAGAAAATCAAAACCAAACCCGAACCGAATCAGCTTTAACATAAAGGTTTTTAAACCAAACCAAAACCATATCGAATTAATTTGGTTTTTTGGTTCAGTTCGGTAAGAATTCAAAAAATCAAACAGAATTTCTTTCTGCTAGATAATTTTACCTACTCTTCGCGAAAAATTTTACAAAATTTATAAAAATAATAGATAAATTAGCAACTCCGGCTATTACTTGCTGTTAAATGCAAAAACTAAGTTCAGAGGAAAATTGGATAAACACAACAAAAAAACAATGGAAAGCGATTCAACCAATGATTTTTTGTATTTATGGTAACCTTTATTTCTGGTAACCTTTACTTTATTAAAACTTGGAAAAATAATATTGAAATGAAACAGCGAAACCATACCGCATCTATCTTTCTCTGTCTTCGGAGGGGATCCATTTTGTTTGCTTTTGTTTGGGGTTTCCGCTGAGGTGTCCTAATGTAAATAAATATTGGATATACACACATGGGGCGGGCCCAGTATGTTCACGGAGTAATTGGAAGATCACTTCCGTCGGCTCCTGCCATTGAAAAGGTAAGTTAGCATTATGTTGGCTATGCTTTTTTTCTTTATATCCATATCTTTTTGCATCTTGTCTGAATCCTTTTTTCTAGGTGGAAAGAGTAAGATACATGCGGCAAATAAAGTCCGGAGGGTAATAAGGCCCACATGTAAAAACTCCTACCAAACCGAATCCCAGTATCCTCCTCATACTTTATGCGCACTGCATTAAGTCGACAAGAACGCCGTCGAGGGAGCGTCTGGCAGCTCGCGCCACCATCTTGCCAGTGGCGAACTGTATGTCACCGGGAGGAGTATGGCTGCTTGGAATTATAATTTTCGCCTAAACAAAATCATAAGTTCCGTTGTTTAATTGTGATTTCCACATGTAGTACATAACTTTTGTAAAATCTTGTCAAAGTTGTAATAAGACCCACTGGAGTAGACCGTGGACCTTATTACCCTACCTAACCTTAATTCTCAATGAAACTAATTTTCCTATATAGGATTATGATTGTGACATTATTTTTGTTCCAAAGAATGACGACTGTTTGGATTTACTCTGTTGTACGTTAAGAAATTTTTAACTAAAGCTATTGGGGCCTTATTATTCACCTGGACGGTAAAAAATCCCATTTTTATTTTTATTCGAATTTATTAAAAATAAAATAGTTTTAGCAAGTTTAAAGGGAATCATTCCTCTGATTAGGATTTTGAAAAACTTAATTTTTGTTTTGGGCCTTATTATACTGTGGTAGTTTAATAAGGCCCTTGGAAAAGGTTTTAAAAAACTGAATGCTTTTTTCAAAAACTCACTTCTGTTATAGTTTTTCTATTTCTTTAGTGGAAATATAAAGGGTTTTCCAATAAGAGGTGTTATTTTAATTAGCCCGCTATTTCGGTAGATGTCACTTTTGGAGCTGTCATTTTTTGACATTTGACAAGTAGAAACTACGCCATTAATGGAACGATACACGATTCAACAACGCATTGAAATTATTAAAATTCACTATAAAAATGGTGAAAATGTGGCAGAGGCGGTTCGTAAAACTCGAACATTTTTGGGTCGTCGTGAAGCACCTTGTCGGACCGCAATACAGAAATTGGTAGAAAAATTCGAGCTGTCGGGACAAGTTAGTGATGTGAAGAATAACACCCGTGCACGTCGCTCAAGAACAGCCGAGAATATTGCTGCTGTAGCCGAAAGTGTTGAAGAAAACCCAGGTTTGTCCATTCCTCGTCGTTCTTTGGAATTAGGCATTCCACAAACGTCATTACACCATATTTTGCATAAAGATTTGGGTCTGAAGGCTTATAAAGTTCAGTTAACACAAGAACTCAAGCCGGCCGATCATCAACAACGTCGAGTCTTTGCTGATTGGGTCCTTGAAATTCATGAAAATGATCCGGAATTCCATCGAAAACTCATCTTGAGTGACGAGGCCCATTTCCACCTCGATGGCTTCGTCAACAAGCAAAATTTTCGCATCTGGGGCTCGGAAAACCCAAGAGTTATTGTTGAAAAACCTCTCTATCCTCAACGTGTGACTATTTGGTGCGGTTTATGGTCCCGCGGGGTCATTGGACCTTACTTTATCGAAAATGAGGCTGGAGCAACAGTTACGGTGAATGGATTGCGCTATCGACAGATGATTAATGATTTTTTATGGCCGGAATTGGATGGTATTGATCTGGACAACGTTTACTTTCAACAAGACGGCGCTACGTGCCATACAAGCAACGAAACCATTGATCTTTTACGGGAAAAGTTTCCGGACCGTGTTATCTCTCGAAGAGGTGATCACAATTGGCCACCGAGATCTTGTGACTTAACACCTTGCGACTTCTTCCTTTGGGGCCACGTGAAAAATAAGGTCTACGCCAACAGCCCAGCGTCGATTCAAGACCTCAAAGATGGAATTCGTGAGGCTATCGAGGACATAGGGCAGCCACTTTGCGATTTGGTTATGGAAAATTTCATGAAAAGGATATGGTTCTGTAGGCGTGGTCGTGGAGGTCATTTGGCTGATTTTATTTTCCATTATTAACGGCATACTTTCCTCTTTATAATGAAATAAATATCCGATCATTTATCTCAAAAAATGGCATTTTTCTTTGAATATCAAAAGAACACAACACCTCTTTTTGGCAAACCCTTTATAAACTTTACTTGATTTATTGCATTTTCAAATTAGGTGGGCCTTATTTGCCGCAGGTACAAAACTCAAGCCCGCAACATTTCGTTTATCAAACCATTTTCTTAATCATTCATCATAAATTTAAGTTTGGAACTGATCTTTCGTGAGGAGAGTGTAACAAACTCGTTACCCACCTTTCCTGGTGGCCCGTCAGGAATCAACGCATACACATATAGTATGTAAGTACAAATGAACTTACATAAGCGCAGCGCAGATATAATTTTCAAAATGTAAATACCTTCCCTTCCTGTAAAGGAGACCACCATATACACATGTAGTAATAACGATATGCATACAATTAAATTACTTACATGAAAGTCTAAGACGTTCAGGACTAAATTGTCAGGACAAAATCCGACATCATTTCAACCAGAAAAACAAGAACAGATGTAAACGAAAGCGGCAGGATACAGCTTAGTCAATTTTGTGTGGTCATTCTTCAAGATACAAAAACAACAAGTGTTTTCATACCACCTTAAAAATTTGCGGTTGTCGACCTATATGCTTATAGCAGCAGGAGGTGTGTGTTGCTGGCATACATACTCTATGTAAGCTTAAGTCCAAAGGTTGCGACGTCTTTACAAAATCTTCAGAACTCATTTCTACATCATTTTTATTAGTGTCCAGACAGAGGATATTTCAGCCAGTTTATCCAACTCTATCAACTTTCTTCTACACACGCGTCCCAGTAAGAGAAAGGACGGAAACTGTTCCTATCAGTTAACAGGGAAAACGAGGGTCATGGCAAAGGAGATATATCTTATCTTAGGGTTATGGCTTACACTTGTTGGTGCATGTACCAGTAAAAGTTTAACATGCTGGACGGATAATCCTTGAGTGAAATATTAACTGGAGACCTTAAACATATTTACAGTGTTAGAAAAATTCTAAATTGAAGCAAAGCACATTCAACTTCACAACACTAGAGGCAATTTATCACCTGCAGATGAACACATTTTGCATTATACGAGTATAAAACTGTAAATGATTTTATTCATTAGCTCTCTTCTATTTACTAACTCAGTCTTAATAGCTTTCAATCCCCGAAATAAATCCCAAACGCTTCCACAACTATCTCGAAAAACTCCAGGAATTTATTACCGTCAAAGTTTTCCTTCTTACAAAAATTCTGCCGAATATTTCTTGGTATGATTATCTGTAATTTTGGAATTTGTAAAAATAATTAAAAATTACTGATCCGGATTACGGTCAAGATTAAGCTTTAGCTAATTTTGTGCAGATTCACGCTCATTTGTCTACAGATGAAAAATTACAAAACAAACTAATATATGTATGACATTTGAAACGACGAAATTAATTTTTGTCAAAATTAATTTTGAAAAAAAAAACTATTGCAGGAACTTGTCGCGTATTTATGTATATTGTATCATAGCAAATCCCGTCTAATCCGTTTTCTTACATTTTGAGTAAATTTAAGAGATGATAATAATAGTTAATTTAAATTTCTCGTACATTGCTAGAAAATAGAGTAAGTAGTTTCCCCTTATCTAAAAATACTTTAGAACGATAAAGACAACAGATAATCCAGCAAAATTTTATCGAGTTAAATATAAAATTCCCCGACAAAGGGGAAATTTTTACTGCCATAATTACCCATAAAAAGTTCTAACCAGAAGTATATTTTATGGCAGTAACTTTTACCATTATGGCAGCAAACTCATACATATACGTATAACTACTAGCCCCTGGTAGACAAATCATGATGAGTAATCAGATGAACGTCCTGATGAAATTTATTCGCGTTTTAAAAAAAAAAACCGGGAAAAAATCATTTATTTACTTATTCACAAATAGTGTGCCTGAAATATTCCATCTCTTTAACTTATTTAGAAATGTATACTTTGCTTCTCTTTTGTCCATTTTACAGTATTAGATTTGCATTTCGATCAGTACATAATAAGTATCATGATGAGTTCATTAATGAGTATGTCAATGAGTGTCACGATGAGCTTATTAATGAGCTTATCAATGAGTATCATGATGAGTTCAGAGAACAAAAACAAAATTAAACCGCGTGTAGCTTAATTATAGTGAAATATGAACTATATCGGAGAAAGCTGATTTTGCAAAAAAAAAGGTTTGAAACCCTTATTCGTGCTAAGTTCTTATTTACTCCATTCGCTGTTTTTCATATTTTTAGTTAAACCATACTTCCAAGGATTTGACGTGCGCTCTATCCACAAGTGAAGTCGATTTTTTTCTATTTAACTCTAGTTTTATATTTTCGTCGAAAGAGTACAATCAGTAAGTGTACAAAATTTAAACCACTATTAAGTCGTTCTTTTCCACTCCAAGTGTATAATCTGCAGCAAAAGAGCAACATTGTGAAGCGAAACACTACCATGATTATGGTCCACGTGAGCATAAATTTATAATGCAAATATAATGGATAATGGCATAGTTGAGCAAACATTTTTTTTTTCTTGTGATTATTCTATGTGTGTGCATAAGATCAGCTTAGTGGTATAATACCTTTTCATATTATGTCGCTATTAGTACTGTTATTAATTTTTTAAATTTTTTCAAAGATCGATTCACCAAGTAGTAAGTAAGTAGTAAGAAAATGTAAGAAGACCTAAGAATTGGGTCAAGAATATTAATAAAATGTTACGTGAATCAGTTAGACAAAGTGGAGTAACTAAAGATGTATGGGCCCCCGCAAATTAACATACTTGCGTAGGAAAATTTAATTTTCTGTCTCAATTCTAAGGAAATATTTTCTGAACTTGATGATGTTTCCCATAATTTTGTACGGGGAGATGAAATTATTCCCTTTTTGATTTTTTTTCAGACCAGAAAATCCCACAATATGAGAGAATTCCTACGATCTTGCAACAGTGCCTTCGCTCCACCCACTAAAAGCCAGAGTTAAATAAAAAATATGAAGGTTTCGTGGGTACTGCGAGCAGTGTTGCCAAGATCGGGATTGCGAAACTTATTTGTTTAGATTTGCTTCATCCTCTATATTCATCATTAAGCCTATTAAAAAACCACTCGCAACCCCAACTGAAGCAAGCCAAAGCAAAGGCGGAAAAAGCTTATATCCGATTACTTAAAGCTGAGACAGCTTACAACTAGACAAGAAAATCTTTATATGAACCCGGACCACTTTTTGAAAGCTCTTTAACTTTTTATTCAACCAAAGAAAGCTATCATTGCGAAGAATTTATGTGGCATAATACAGCAAGAGAGAGAGAGAATGTGTAGAGCTTTCTATTAGAGTGCTATTAACTCCACGTTTTTGTGAGGTTTTGCACATCTAGATGTAAATTTTCTCAGCTTAAAGTAAGAGCCCGAGTCTACTGATGACCACACAAAACTTTAATTTTCGTTCAATGCTTACTTATCTGATATTCTAAAGTTAAATATTCTTCTATAATTTACGAACTCTGATTCATGCTAGCAGCTTATATGCTTAGCCTAAGGAAATTAACCAAATATTTCCCAGAAAATAATTTACAGTGTTTCAGGTGTACCTTTTTTCTCCGTTTAAATACAACAACTTTTTTATTGTTGTGTAGCCAGCGTATTTGCAGCTTTTCTAAGTCTATGATGGTATGAACACCTTTAGATGAAACTGAAATAATGAAATCATTACAGAGTTAATATAATTTTTATTCATAAACCGAATTTTAATTGAATTGAATCTAACTGCTTATTAATCCAGCGTTATTATTTGATGTGTTTTCAAGTTTCATCACTTCATAAGAAAATATTAATTTTGTAGGCTTTCGTGGGCTCCTAGAAACTATGGGTCCCCCGCGTGGCAGGGCCTGCGGGGGCATTAGTTACGCCAGTGGTCAGACAGGTATCGAAAAATCGAAACAAAATAATGCAGCTACCCTATGAGCATACCCGCTTTTCTGCAAGACAACGAAAAAATATTTTTGTTTTATTTTGGTGTTCATCTGACGACGCCGAAATAATACAAAACAACGGAGAAAAACTCAAATTCTTTTCAATTTTTCTGATGATGTTAAACCCAAAAAGTTTGTGGTACAAATTTTGGAAATACATTAAGGAATGCGTTCAGGAACCAAAATAAATATATTAAATGTTGCTCTTCCACTTGAAAAGGTTGAAGAAAGCTTTAACAAACATCTTCCAAAAATTTTTGGGAAGTAGATAAAATTCCTTATTCACCAATGAACTCAATTTATCATTTTATGTATAAAATGCGTTTTATAGAAAATAATGAAAAATTCATCTAATGGAGAAAAAACTAACTACAAAGGACACATATATAAAAAGGATGTTTCGAAAACATAATGCAAGATGGATAGATTAAATATTGAAGGCTGGGAAAGCTTATCCCCGCCAGCAATTTAACGCCAGCAAATAATAGCTAACAATTTTCCGCCGCGTCAGCATATTTTTCGTTAAAAGAGAGAACAAAAGGGGTAGACAAGGTGGGAGATTTAAACATACAGGGTGGGCCAAAAGTCACCATGAGGTTTAAAAAAAAACTAACTTTTTCGTTTGTACATTGCTCCACACCCTGTTGACCGTTTCTCTTCATTCCTTTTTTACATGATAGCCAACTGTCTGTTCTATCATGTAAAAAAGGAATGAAGAGAAACGGTCAACAGAGTGTGGAGCAATGTACAAACGAAAAAGTTAGTTATTTTTAAACCCCATGGTGACTTTTGGCCCACCCTGTATATGGGATTATTAATTTATACAAGGAAAACTTTATTCACACAAAAAAAAGTATTTTAAATTTTCCCTTAATCATAGTCTTCTTGGATTTCCAAATCGATTCCTGTAAAAGTTTCGTGGCAGACTTTTCTTGTTTATTGAAATTATAAGCAAAAAATTAAAGTTCTTACTTTTATGGCTTAATTCAAAACCCAAACTAAAATATCTTTTAGATGACACTGTATAATTTTCATTTTTGATTTTATCGCTTACCTTCTAACACCACAATCTGGCCCATATGATATCTCTCTCCTAGCTAAAATGCCTTTGTTCTTCGTTCGAGTTTAAATAAATCGCCAACACTTATTGAACTAAAAATTCCACTGGCCTAAAGATTGCAATATATGACTTGATTCCTTTTCTTATCCAGAACATAATAATCTTGAGCTCTAAATTGAGTCGTTGTCTTATTGGTGGATTGGTTCGCCTGTATTCCATATAGTTTCCTTCTGCGCCTTTTAGGCCATCATTCATTGGCTGAACCGGTTTGCATTCCTCCTCGTGGAATTGCAAATAAATGCTGTGCAGTGCACATCGAGCCAATATATTGTTTTGGGCATTACATATGATGAAATCCTCGAAAATGTCCGAACTATACAGCGAAAATTCTTTCGACTACTAGACACATACTTGAATGCGCTATCAGCTAAAATTTTATAACTATTAGGAAAACACCTATCTATCGTCGAATTCTTTTCAACAAGCTCTACATCGGTGCAGTGTAGTTGTTGTGACACAACAACAAAGTCAAAGTACCTTGATTAGCTCCAATGACATTTTTCAAATTGCTTCCATAGAATCATATAATTTATATTACCTCCATTCTCTCTGCATTTGAACAGTTTATGAGCTGTGGTATAGTCCTAGACCATAGCTTATATATACTCTCGACGAGTGCTACCAAAAACTAGTTATGCCTTTGCTTATTTGAAAATTTTTGGCTACGCTCAAGATTCTTGCTCTGGAGTTTATGACAGCTGACAACTCACACATACACCAATTTTTCTGTAGTTAAATTTTAGCTCCATTGCCCGACCATAGCGGCGAACGTATACGTACTAACAAGAGAAATGGCTGCATACTTTCCCACTGAACTGTAACGATTAGGAACGAGAAATTGCTTGTAAAAATCCTTGTAAAAAACACTTCGTTCAACTCATAATTAAAAATTAACCATACAAATAGTCCCAAATACCTTTGTGGTAAATTCGGTAAATCCCACTGACATGCATATACGTAAATACCCAAATAATTTAAATATAGCTGCAGTTTACGACAGTTGGTAGCATTGACAGTGAGAGCATACTTTCTGAAATCAAAACTGGTGCCACATGAAACAGGAGATCAAGCAGTCCATTTATATATATGTCAGTGGGTCTACTCTGATGGGTAATCTCTTTCAATTGAACAGCTGTTCAAGAGATTACTCTTGTTAGTATACACTCGCTAGCCATAGCTTAAATTAACTCTCGAGAACTGTCAAAAATAGCTCTGATTTTGCAGAAGATAATGACAGATAGTACAGGAAATTTAGTTGGATTACCGGAAGTATCGTTTTATTTATTGTTCGCGAATCTAGTGTTTTTTTTTTCATGTTTGATTATCAAAAAGGAATGACTTCAAAACCCTACTACTGCTGAAATACTACAATTTGTTATAATTTTACCAGAAATTACCCCAATACATTTCTATATCTCTATCTAAGTACATCATATGAAGCTTGAGTACAGTGGAGATTTACCTGGGCATCGTTATTAGTCTTTTTCTACTTGAGCCATATATCTACGATGGGTTATTGCTCCCCCCCCCCCCCCCCCGTTTTCTTCGAAGTCCTGGGTGCTGCTGATGGAACAACTATCATTGTCTACCTGAGTTTTTTTTCCTGAAAATGATTGCCCGGTAGTTCTCTTGGGATTATGAGATATCTTACCTATGACCTTTCCCGCCCCCGATATTAAGAGCTGAGGAGCACCAACCTTAGGCTCGATTTGGCTTCAAGAAGCAATACCCAAAACAGGCGGACGGATGGGCAAACCGAACATAAAGATATTTGTAAAAACAAACCTGGCCAAAAGTGCATATCTAAAATATTTCCCAACGGTAAAAATTACACCTTTTCTTTGAAGTTAAGTATCCTTGAAGTCACGTGGTCCTTGCAAAGTCATTTGGAATCCAGTCTTTATCTGCAACACACGTATTTGTTCTCAGTATTTCATTGATAAAACCTTTTTTTTTTAACATTTTCCAAGTGCTTTGTGGTTTGCAAATTATTGATATTTGTGATGACATCAGAATTCTCAGATTTATTAGAACACACTATTTCAAGATTGCGCAAAAAATTTGGAAGAAGTGCTATCAAAAATTGCCGAACGAGAAGTATACATAATTTGGAGCTCATATTAGATTGGAGTTACGATGGCTGACAACAAGTTCAATTTAAGCAAAAATTGAAAAACAGTACAAATATTGATGCGAACTTTTTTCAAATCTCCTTGGTGCCTCTGAGACTCATAGTTGAAATTAGTGATTTATATAGCAGAATCCAGTTTCTTCATCTCCACAGTTCTGTTGACCAATCCGAGTGAGATTTGTTCATTAAACAAACGACATCGACAAAGAAGAAATATATTTTATTGAAAATCAAAAAAAAAAACATGACAGAAACGGAGAAAGCAACCAGCCAATGGCATTCTTCAAAGTAAACACACACACACACTTATCCCAACTATGGTAGATGCAAAAGTGTGTAATGCTGCAACAGAAACTTCTTCTCCTATGCGATACTATGTAAGGCAACATCGAAGGAGTTTAACAAATTGCAAACAAACAGAAAAATGTATCCTTCCTGATACACTAAAATTTGGATTGTCAATCATTCACGCCAGAATAACATTCTTAACCCCTGTTAACGAGCACGATACGATACCGTGCAATACTTTAGTGACGTCCTGCTCTTCCTATAGCTCTATCTCTACTTGCGACTAGTTTTTAACGCGCGTTACGCACACAAGCTTGACAGCGGCCTCAAATTAATTTGTTTAGTTTTGTAGTGGCAAGGAGATATTAGTGTGAAATTTACATATATGTATTTATGTTTTTATATTGACATATTTACATATTATATTAAATTTCGACATAACTACGGAGCTTTAGCATCCGATTAAAAATGTAAACAAACATAAATGTTGAGGTTAAGGTGAAATCGCACCAAACTAAGAGCATTACTGCGATTAATTTTTGTATCGCATGGAACGTAGTAAGCATGTTCAGAGACAACCACATTGCTGCAGACAATCAGAGCTCTGTCACAGTCGACAAATCTCAGTCGTGAACAAGTCCCTATGCCGCATTCACAATGCAGAGTGGAGTAAAGTAAGCTTTGTGTCCAGAGCGAAGCTGTTCACAATAAAGCGCAGAGTAAAAATTGAACTATGAAATTAAACGTAACAAATCAACCATAACATGGAACTTTAAAATTAATATAACAAAATGCCATAGCAATACAAAGTCAACCTGCTTATCGTTGTCAAAATAATAAATTCGCAAAAGGAGACAACTATTGTACCATTAGATTGCTTCGAAACTAGATAAAAATTAATGTAATTTTTTTCTTTTTTAAATCATGAAGTTTGCAAAAAAACCTGGAGCTTTTTTCACGCCATCTACATGCTAGTAGTTCGAAATTCCAGTTTGTAAGCTTTCGGCAAGGCCAGCGTAAAATTAGAATAGAACAGAGATAGCCAGAGTTGCCACTATGCGCTACTCTACTCCACTCTGCATTGTGAATACGGCATTAGAATCTTTATTGTATTTAACGTATAAAATACCAATCAAGAAATTACAAGCAAGAACGAAGGGTGAAAAAACTTGTGTAAAAAAAACCAAGAAAAACATTCAAGAACTCTTTAAAGAAGAAATGTCCATATTAGTAGACGTACTAAAATTTCATTCGGGAATACAAATGATGACAATACTTCTCGAAAGTTTTTTCTGTTCCCGAAACAGCTTCGCGAATCAGTGTTGACCTCAATCTGTAAGCTGCAAATTATATTAGGTGATTTCCATTGATAGATTCTCTAAATTTGTATGGGAAATATTACAGATATCATATCATTAAATTATACGGCTGGTATCCGATGACACCCACGCTTCACAAAATACTTACTCGTAGCCCTATAGTTGTAGAAAATTCCCTTTTATTTGCTGGCCAACTTTCTGAAAAAGCGGCTGAGGTTTATAATACTTAAGCATTTTCAGCGATATCGACAAGATTTCGCAAGGCAATTTTCAAGGACGTCATGTAATATGGACATTATTAAGTCTACAAGGACCTAATCATAGAAAGGAGGTGCCGGATTTGACGTAGAAAGAGAACGACATATTTTCTGGTAAATTTCAAAGTATTTTATTCAAGAAAAAGTGCTTAAACGTAGGTTTGTATTCTAACTTAATGTTAAAAATTCATAAAATAAAATAACTCCAAAAATAAAAACAATAAATCTAACAAAATAATAAATTCCAAATAAAATATAAAAAATAAATTAAAACTTAAAACAAAAAATTACGAAAAATAATAAAAATGAAATCCAGGGTGATGTCGAAGCGTGAAATTCAAAGTTTTCCTTAAACCTGAAATTTATACAAGAATAACATTTACTCAAGAATAAATGCCTATAGGAAGTGCTGGAAATCAATACTATCCAACAGGAAAAAATTCTGTTATGAGCTAGAAATATTCTTTTTATTTCTTCTTTTTCCTTACAGCCTATTATAAAGGTAAAATAATGGTATTAATGGCGCATTCACAATGTAGAATAGAGCAGAGTAGAGTAGAGTGGCAAGTGGCATCCTTTTTTTCGCGCGTAGTAGTGCATATGGCCGTCTCTGTCTGGCTCAGAGCAGCGCAGTTTGGAGCTGCATGAAAATAGGTTCTATTCTAATTTCACGCTGGCATTTCCGAAAGCTTAAACACTGGAATTTCGTACAACTAGCATGTAGATGGCGTGGAAAAAGCTCCATATGTCCGGTTATTATAACTAACATGTTTTAATGTTATTTTCTGATTTTATAGTTTTTATGAATGCCAATAAGAAAAAAGAGTTATTTTTTATAAGTTTCGTGATTTAAAAACCAAAAACAGAATGGTATTTTTTAGCTAGCTTCGAAGCAATCTGATGGTGCAATAGGTGTGCCCTTTTCGAATTTATCATATTGCTTGTTTGTTGATTTGGCGTTGCTATGATGATTTCTTACGTTCAATTTCAAAGTTCAAATTTTACTCTGCACTTTATTGTGAACAGCTTCGCTCTGGACTCAAATCTCACTCTGCTCCACTCTGCTTCACTCTGCATTGTGAAAATATTGTGTTGATTGGAGAAAGAAATGGCAGGATACCACGCAAGAAACCTTTGAGGAAGCAAAATTAGAGACGTGAAGGTGAGAAACGCAACCGGTTCGTACAGTGGCAGTACCCTTTTTCACTTATTTTATTTTATTTGTTTTTAGATACAAAGCCAAGAGCCTTTGTCGAATGCCAACATGCTCTCATAAAGGAACTACTTTAAAATGTCGTCAGCTTACAAGCCGGGAAGTTTTACTGTTCTCAAAAGTATTCTACGCTTCAAGTAAAAAGGTTGAACAGGATGCATTTATTTTGGTATATTCCAAAGTTAGTAAACTTTCACATACTGATAGGTGGAGAGCTGGTTCCGAGAGGTCAATCAAATGTTTTCATTACATAAAGTCTAATAATGGTTCCTTTAAACGGGTGTGCAATAAAACATTCGTAAACGCTCTAAGGATATCAAAAAAATGATTCAAAGGGGTATGTTCTCGTTTCATGAAATCTGGTGAAGTTCCTAAAAAAAATCGAGGAGGTGATCGAAAAACCTATAGATTTGAAGCTAAATGTGAAAAGATTATCGCGTTTGTAAAAAAATTTAAGCCTTTAGAGGTTCATTATTGTTGTTCAAAAGCAACATCAAGGCAATATCTGTCAGGGGAATTATCTATCAATAACCTTTGTAGGATGTAGATTAGATTAGATTTTTGAAAGGGTGTGTAGGCGTTAGCCTCGCTATCACTGCGACCTGAAAGATCTATTATGAGTCCCCGTTACATTTACTCCCTTTCTAAGTTCACAGTGTTAATAAAGTCTAGAACCATTCTGTGATTGAGGTTCCACACGTAGGTTGGTAGGTTGTAGGATGTATAATGCAACTGCATCCTCGGAACATCTTCAAAGCTCCTTCCTCTGATAAATGCTCGACCTGCATCAATATCCTGCAAGGAGAAGTCAATATATGGTGCAAAAAAGAATACATAAGCTCCGTACGAAAGCCTTTTTCGATCTTGCGCGGTTGATTGCCAGAAAAACATGGTTTTGCCGGAAGTTCCAGACTAGGCAGCTTACTATAGCCGACAACTGTATTTATACAACTTTTGCATTGTACAAGTATGTTCACTAGCAAAAAATAATGTTTTTCTTTACTTGTGAACGGAGGATACGCGCCCGAAAGGATCAAAAGATATCTCTTCGGCAGTATATCGTCGCCTTCGTAGTACGACTTTCGAATTGAGTTTATCGAAAGTTCGTTTAATTTGTGATGGCTGCGGATCCCAAAACAAAAATTATGCAATGATGTGCATGCTATCGTTTTGGTTGTCTCGCTTAGCTCTCAAACATATAAGGGAAATCGAGGTTGTTTTCTCAGTGCCTGGTCACTCCTTTATACCACCAGATAGAGTCTTCGGTCGTCTTGAAAAAACGGTTAAAGCAAAGGAAACTATTATGCTTCCCGAAGAATATAAAGTAATGTATGCAGATTCCGGGAACAATATTGAACTTGGTTCAACAGAATGCACAGTACAAGACTGCCAAAGAGAAGGCAAAGAGTTTTTACGTGCACCAGGTAAATGGCACTTCGCTTTTAATATGGCGAGGAGGTTTCTTATAGAAAAGACGACAAAGTGCAATATTTTAATCAAAGGAGAAATAGCTTACAAATCTGACATGATGTTGCTAAGTCGGTGATGAAAAACGGAAAAAAAAACTAAGGGATGTTGACAATTTGTTGAAAAAGCACTGCGGTGAAGAATGGCGTTCCTTGCCGAATTTAGAATTTTATAAAAATATTGTTGAAAATAACAGTGGAGTTAATTGTAACCCCTTTGTGATAGTCAGGAAGATGACATGGATCTCCACATTTAACGAAAATTATACCAGTTACCAACATTTCAATAAGACTGAAAATAGTATTAAAAAGTGTGTACCCAATATTTTTATTGAAATTCGAATATTTATTTAGTTTTACTGATTTTTAGATTTCTGTAAGTACCTATTAGGTATTTAGTTTCTTCACGTGAATAAATTTTATGTATCTGTTAACTTTGTTTTCAACATAAATATTTGAATAAATTTATCTTTGTGCAGTATACTCTTTTCAAAAGGTTACCATTTCCAAAACATTATTTTCAAAAAGGACCAATTCCGTAGCCTTCCAACAAAAGGGATCAATTCCAAATTTTTAAGTAATATTACTCGTTTATTTCGTCGCATATTATTATTTTTTAGCTTTGATTACATAGTTAATGCTAAAAATATTTTCGCCTTAAAACTTTATTTCTAGTACCTATGTCATGTTGATGGATAAAGAATGATTTTTAAGAATTTTTATTTTTAACGATTTTCAATCAACTTAATAAATACAAGAAGAAAAAACAACCGCCTCGTCCGGGGTTTGAAACCCTGACCTTCCGCTTGCCGAGCGACTGCTCTTACCACTGAGCTAACGGGACAGATGATTTTCCCTCTTGCACACCGTTGCCAACTACTCAGTTTTTATTGAGAAACTCAGTTTTTTTATCTGGAACTCAGTTTTTCAGTTTTCTCAGTGAAATTCTCAGTTTTTTTTTTAGTTTTTAGCCTGAAATGCTCAGCTTTCAGATTAAATTTTCTTTGTTTTTCAGTTTTTCTTATTTTGTCCTTTAAAGCTTTTACTAAAATTGTAAATGAATGAACCAATTATTGAACACCCTGAATACATCCCTGTTCCTTAACAGAGAAGTTTAAGATGTGCGTGGTCGTTTCATATTCTCACCACACTCAGTGTGGTACACTCTGATGTAGCATCAAAAGCAAAAAATCATGGGAATACTTGAATTAAGCAATTTATATTTTACATCCTTGTGTAACACGATGGTTAGTTTTAAAATTAGTTGTTAACCGCTTAATAATTTTAATAGAGCCATTACGAATATATTTTGCACATCTATTTGTAAAATAAAAGCAGCAGAAAAACTATTACGAATTACATCTAATCCCATTAAAGAAGCGTATCTTCCTTTTATGTCGTATAACTTAAAACTTATCAATACTTTGAATTAATTATATCAAACTATTAAATCTATACGGTAATATGGAAAGACTTTTACGACTTACTTTGGACAAATATATATGTTTTGATCACGTAAGAAATACAGACTTATTTGAAATAGAATATAAAAACCCGCAAGTTTTTAAAAGCAGCATTTATTTACCTCCAAGTGTGCAATCTATTTAAAATACAATAAATAAACCAGAAATAACAAAAGAATTTAATAAAAATTGCTAAGCACACAATTTTTCACAATTTTTTTCAAAGATCAATTATCCCATCTTAAGGAGTTTAAGTATTAGTAATCCATAGAATATATTGAAGGGCCAAAATGAAAGTACAAAAACTTTCCAAACTTACTACCAGATATACGAAAGTTAGATGATGATTGGAGAGCTGCGAGCATTTTTATTTTAGTTCTTTTAAATATCTAACCGATGAGGAATTTTTTAAAAAAATTATCACTTTCTAAGAGACACGACGATTCTTTAATTTTCCCTAAAATTTCTAAATTCTTTTTTGAAATGTTATGCCTCCCTCATTCTTCTGCTAATGTAGAAAGGGTATTCTCAGCAATTAACATCAATAAAACGAAAGTAAGAAATAAACTCGGCACAGATATCCTCTGTAGAATACTTTATTGGAAAGATTACTTAAAACTAAGCAACATGAATTTCTTTAACGCTTTAACTATATGTACCAACTATTAAATCAAAATATGTATGATTTTAAACGAAATAAATAAGGCTGTATACTTTATTAATATTATTGTTTTTTTTTTTTTTTGTAAAGGCAAGATTGT
Source organism: Dioctria rufipes (assembly GCA_963924295.1). Lineage (NCBI taxonomy): Eukaryota > Metazoa > Arthropoda > Insecta > Diptera > Asilidae > Dioctria > Dioctria rufipes. The sequence goes on from OZ002741.1 coordinate 261,276,446, forward strand.
ATATAAATGTTAACTCGTTGTTATTTAATTTATATACTGGATTATATTTATGTTTTCGTTTACATAATAACTAATAAAAGAGATTTAGCTATGATTTTTCATTTCTCAGTTTTTTTCACAACTTCTCAGCTTTTTTCTCAGTTTTTCTGATAGATTCAGTTGGCAACGCTTGCATTCATTAATTTGTCACTAGCCTACTAAGCCACGATTTGCTTTCAGCTGGAATTAACCAGTACCTAACGATGAAAGCGTACAAATAAATTGTAAATTCAATTCAATTCAAAATTGAATTTACAATTTATTTGTGAATTTGAATTTACAATTTATTTGTGCGCTTTTTTTACTGGTTAATTCCAGCTGAAAGCAAATCGTGGCATAATATCTAAGCTATTATATAACTATGTGTGTGTGTGTGTATCTGAGCGCGTAGGTGTGTGCATGTATGAGTGTGCGTTCATATATTCATATGGGTGGGAGAGTGTTACTCTCTACGTCGACGCGTTCTCAAGAAATGCCCAAATAAGTAAAACAAGAAATTTTTATATGGCAACCCTACGGAGGAGTTGCCCGATTGGTCCCCGTTTCGAACTTAAATTTACCTTTTTAAAAAAGGCCTATGTACAGCATTTCAACTCTCTACGTCGACGAGATAGGCAGTATCGAAATATATAGTAAAAAACTAAAGTTTTGTGTAGCAATACCAAGAAAGGGTTGCCCGATTTGCTCCACTTTTGAACCTGTATTTGCAATTTTTATGAAAACGCCGTGCACAAAATAGAGCTCTTCACCTCGATGCCTTCTCAGGCAGCTTCCAAGTATATAGTGAAAAACCAATGTTTTGTAAGGTAACCCAATTTAGTCCAAAAAATTTTACCATTGCAATGGAAACATCACGTATCAAATTTTTTGTATGGCAACCATACGAAGGAATTTCCCAATTGGTCCCATATTTGAAATTAATTTACATTTTTTAAAAAAGTCCCGTGTACAAAATATCAGCTCTCGACTGCAATACGTGAAACAGTGTCCAAAAATATAATGAAAAACTAAAGTTTTGTATGGCAACATCAAGAAGTGGTCGTCCGATTTCAACCATTTTTGTAATTTTATTTACTATTGCTATGAAAATACCATGTACCGAATTTTAGCTGTCCACGTCGACCCGCTCCCAGACAGTGCCCAACTATATAGTTAAAAAAGAAATTTTTGCATGGCAACCTACGAAACAGTTGCCCGATTTGTTCCATTTTTTTAACCAAAATTTACATTTTTTTTTTAAACGCCGTTCATAGAATTTGAGCTATCCACGTCGACGCGTTCTCAGACAGTTTCCCAATATACAGGGTGTTTCCTCCATGGTGGTCCATAGAGCGGGAGGTGATAATACTCACCTAGGAAAACAAAAAATTGTATGGCAAGGGTCGGGGCCATATCGACTGTTTCGGAGTTACAGGGTGATTAAAAATTATACTAGCAACACAAAACACACTCTATCTTAAAAAATTAACGTCTTAGGCTGATTGTATGCTGAGCTTCATGGCGTTTTCAACGACTGTTCAACAACCCCGTACACCTCTCCTCTCAGGAGTTATTGTGGTCTAAACTAAAAATTTCGGATTTTGTTACCTTTTTTTTTTAATTTGACCTCTATTTTTTTGCATAAAGGTCATTAACAAAACTTTTTTTTATAAGAACTATAAACTGTAGAGTCTCCTATTGAATTTGACCGAATGTGCTACCTATAGCCCTTAAAGAGTTATTAGCTCTTTACCTATTCTCAAAGCTATTTTCAAAGATAATTTGTTCCCAAAGTGCGTGAAATTTCAGTATGACCTGAATAGGTTATGAGCTAATAACTGTTTAACAGCTACAGTCAGAACATGGGGTGTAATAGGTTTAAAGAGTTTACAGTTTTCATAAAAAAAAGTAATGTTAGTGACCTTTTAGCAAAAAACAAATAGAAGTCAAATTAAAAAAAAAAAGGTAACAAAATCCGAAATTTTTAGTTTAGACAACAATAACACCTGAGGGGAGATGAGCACGGGGCTGGTTGAGCATTCGTTGGAAAGGCCATGCAGATCTGCATACAATCAGCTTAAGACGGTGATCATACACAGTGCGCTTTTTAAAATACAGGGTATTTTGTGAAAATTTAGTATCATTTCTTAATCATCGTGTAACTCCGAAACGGTCGATATTTATTTGTCTAGGTGAGTACTATCATCTCCCGCCCTATGGACCACCATGGAGGAAACACCCTGTATTGAGAGAAACCAACATTTTGTATGGCAACACCAAGAAGTTCTGTTTTTTAAATTTTATTTGCTATTACTATGAAAACACCGCGTACTAAATTTCAGCTCTCTACGTGCACTCGTTGTCAGACAGTGTCCAAATATATACTAAAAAACGAAATATTTGTATGGCAACCCTACGAAGGAGTTGTCCGATTTAGTCTATTTTTGAACATGTATTTTCAGTTTTTATGAAAACGCCGTGTACAAAATTTCAGCTTTCCACATCTACGTGTTGGCAGGCAGTTTTTACGCTTCGACAACAACGCCATCTAACTTATCTCTGGAACCAACCAAACACATTCAAAAAATTCCATTGAAATCAGTTGGGCGGTTTCGGAGATTAGCGTGTACAAACACAGTGACACTAGATTTAACGGCACTTTTCATCTTCATAAATAAAATACATAATTAATTTGTACGAATGATAAAGCAAGAACAGCTTTTCGTGTCTTCTACTGCATTTAATACCATTAAATTAATTTTATTCTATATTTCGTACATAATTTTTACGTAATATTCAAACAAACTTTTCTAAATTTTAAACATCCCGCACGATCCTATACTACTTATATGGTAAATCAAGATAGTCAAGTGCGATCGGATCGCCCTGGATTGTCTTTAAAGAAAATTTCTTAAGGCTGTGTTTAGCAACACATGACTTTTCCCTTAAATATCTTAAAAATTCTTAGTTTATCAACACGCCCGTCCTTTTTTTCCTTTTTAGAAGTGTTGGCGGGGACTTTTTAAAATGTATCTTTTAATTTTGTTTATTGTTCAGATCGAATGTGATCTAATATTTTTTATTTTAGTTTTCTTTTAGGAATTTGGTTTTTTACACAGATTATGTACCATACATATCTATGGGTAAAATTCAGCTTCATGGAAAAATCCACGATGGATTTTTAATTCTTTCGCAACGAAACATATAATATATTATTACGCAGCTCATACACTCTCATATTCTAGTCAAATAGCGCATTGAAAAAATAGTAATCCACTTCACTTTCTATTACTCACAACAGACGTGGTAGATATGGAAGAAGAGTAAGCCGAAATACAAGAAGAATATAAGAATTCAGACAAGTTTTTTGACAGGATGTCGTAAGGTAAAAATTATTGAAATATGTAGGTATATATAAAATATTCAATACGCACCGATAAAAATAAAACAAAATAATGTCGGCAAGCTTTTCATACCAAAACCACTATATGCGGCAGACTTGTACAATTCAAAATAACTTTTTGTATTATCCGTGATGTACAATCAATTTTGCTCACCGGTTACCATACAAGAGCCTAATATACCCGATGAGATTTCATCTACGCCCTAGGATATAAAAACTAAGAACATTTATCAAAATCATAAAATTTATTTATAATACAAATATACATATCTTGTAATTATCTCTATTTATAGCTTTCAACGATATCACGAATAGAAACATAAGTCCCACATGCCAGTCCAGCTAAAGCAAATATTATAAGCATAATATCTTTAATTAAAATCCACTTAAAGCGACCTAATTCATCCGGCCATTGCACGCATATATCTAATATTGCAGGAAACACAAAGACCAACAGAGAAAAAGTCAGAACCCCAGTTAACGCAATAAAAAGTCCTAAGCGCGGGATTGCAATAGCAAGAAGAGTTGTGAAAGAAACATTGATTATGCGCACTAAATATTCATAACCCAACTGCTTTTTGGGATCTTGTATTTTTGATTTTAGATGTTGGTTCCAAATAATATCTACATTTGTATAAGAGTTCAGTGGATGAGATATAAGAATTGCAACAAAATAAATTACTCGAACGGAATTAGCAAGCACAGTTTTCGGTAGGTTCAATGTTATGCTTCCTTCGCAATCGTCTCCGTATTTCCAATAACCGATAAATCCAAATAAAACATATATAACTGTTAAAATTCCTAAGGATATCGTTAAAACACCAAATATTCCTTGTAAATGTTGCGGGTTCTTCATATTTGCTTCTACTGTTATAATTACAGCAACCGGTCCAACACAAAATAGAACTATACCCACAAACAATGGAAATTTCGATATAGCTGTGCTTACCTCTCTTTCACTAATTGGTGGAAGATCGCTTAGTATGAAGTATAGTAGCATACAAATACCAATTAAAGTCAATATATTCCCAAGAATTGATAAGGGTGCTAAGCGCTTTAAATCCGGTATCAAAGCAAATAACAACAATGATATAAATATAATGGCCATCCAAATTCGAGTGTCCCAATCCACTACATATTCATCCATAATTTGCTTGAGATTTTCGCCAAGGAATACAACATAAATAGAGCAAGTGCCACATTGAGCTGCGACAAGGCATATATCTACGAACACGCCAGATCCTTGTGACATTGACCTCATGCAATTTGGGCCTCTACTTAACGCCTTTTCCATGCATTCGGGGTACGTAACATTCGGGACTTGATTATCTTTAGCTGTTTTGTAAATACATCTAATTAAAAGGTTTAAACTGTATATGGCGCATGTACTGATGAATAATGTAAAAATAAAAGCGACACCCCATCCTCCAAATGCGAATGCTTGCGGTAATGCAAGAATACCCGTTCCACAAGCTCCTTTTATGATATGTCCGCCAGTCTCGAAATTAGAATTTGGCCGTTCTGGTGTACGGTGTTCGTATGGATTATAATTATTTTTTTCCCTGTAAATATTAAAAAAAAAAAAAACACAATTTTTTTCTCTTCAAATAAAAAACACGACATAATTATATACTTGTCCGCCATATCTAGTTGAGAAAATATTAAGTTTTCTAAAATTACTTCATCAGTTTTCTTCCATGGGTACAAATGATAAAATCATCTAAATTTTCCGATGCTATAAATTTTTTAACGTCACGCTGCTATCAAATTTAAATTTAAATGTTCTTTTTGTTTCTTGCATATTTATACCACTGACATATATAAAATGGACTGCTGATACTACTGAAATTGCTTAGGTCTGTTCGCGTACTCAGTTTTGAGACAATGCATTGCAATGAATTTGCACGAACTTACCCAATTTCCGTTCCCGTACTTTCTCGTGCGCACAAAATTACACGAGTTTTGCATACCTCACAACTTCCCCTCTTGCATGAATTTACCCGAAGTTTTTATTTACTGCACCATTCTTGCAAGGAAAATTGACAGCTGTCATAGGAAAGTTCATTTTTTTAATTTTCTGAAAAGTTTTTAAAGCGCAATCATTATGTCGAATGAAGATAGTTTAACTATTTGAGTCGCACCTTACAATTCTATAGCCATTTATCCTAATTTCAGAATCTCCTATATCCTCAACGGTATGTGTTTCACTTAACAAAATAAGATCATAGATATTCCTACTTAGTAATAGTTCCAATTCATACATATTACCTCTGAGTCCCTGAATATTCATATAAATACATTTTAATTCCTTTAGTTGCTAGAATCCTGTCTTCTGTTGTTCGAATTTTAACTTCTGTAGATACGCCGGGAACTTCCAACTCATTGTATTGTGGTTAACATCCAACATTAATCCTAACTTTTCGTTCGACTTGGTACAACTTATGCATTTTGTAATTATATTATTTTTACAACCCTTGGTAATATATTCCCCCAAGCAATTGCCACATACCTCTTTACTTTTGCAATCTTTGGACTCATGGTTAAAACCTAAGCACTTGAAGCATCTTTTTACATATGTTCCATCATAAATTTGGCATCTGTCCCATCCTATATTCAATTTACCTGCTTTCATTGCTTCTTCATATACTTCATGACTAATCTCAATTATTGCATTACTATATTCTACTTTCAACCATTTTTTTGCCCAAATTTTTAAGCATTTGGCATCATTGTTTGTTTCTTAATTATATTCATTAACTTCTCCTTATCTATTTCAGTGCCAATTCCAGTAATAAAAATTCTTGGTTATCTTAACTTGGGGATCTGAATTTCATATAAATCACCTAGCTGTTTCTCCACCGCATTTTTTATCCTCTGTTGCTCATCATTGCTCGCACTTTCAATGGCTATTGCACCATGCTGTTTCGTTTTATTACCAATAAATTTTAGATTTGATGGATCTACCTTATTTTTTATGACATCCCTAGTTTTGCTCCCATTCTGCTTCTTTTTAGGTTTCACTATTACTGGCGGTGCGCTCTTGGGCACTAGTGGAGATGCATTCCTTACTACATCCGAGAACAAAACCTCTTTCCGCTTTTCGTTTTCCACAACCGTTTTAAACTTTCCCATAAATTCGCTAAGCTCATTTTCTTTTTTCATAATTATTGACTTGCATTCACTAATATCATTTTGGACACAAACTAATTTTCCAAAGAAAGCTTTTTTTTAGTTAATACATTCTGCACACACAAATAAAACATTTCTTTTCGTTAGTACGGTATTGGCATCATATTCCGTTAGGTCCGCGCACCTTAAACATAATATGTTCCCACACTATCCATCGCATTTAACACTCCCTTTCTTAATGTTTTGCGAGCACTTATCACATCTGCACATTTTATCGTTATTATCACGAGGTTTACGTTTAATCTTATATTCTTTGTTTTTTATCCACTTAAAGTCGTCCTCATACACCTTTAATTTATACACTGTTAGTGGGATCACTAATCACCTATTTTACCACTATTTAACCCAGTTTTTTGCAAATTATCATTAATTATTCGGATCTATGTAAAACACGACCTTTTACTACGACAGCTAACTTAACTTTTGTCACACCCCTGCCAACAAAAGTTACCCATATAAAATAGAAAATCAGGCAGTCCTTTAGATCATATAACGAAAAGGATAGGCTATGCTGTGTAAAATTCGTGTACATGTGATAAGCATTTTTTCTTGCGACACGGAGGGGAATTGATAAGAGGGGTATCGCCTTGTTATTCGTCAGTTCGACAATTTTAAATTATTTCTGACATTCCAGATTTTATGACAAGAAGTTCGGGTTTGATTTAGCGATCTTGTAGTAAATAACTAATTAAAAGTTATTTTTACTTAATAGTAGTAGGGTACAATAGTGAAATATGGTTTTGTGAACGGGATTTTATATAATCGAGACTCCAGAGTCTTGAATTTTCGCGATGAAGTGCGCTGTGCTGTGCTGCAGAAACAACCGGTGATATTCTGTCATGGATCTATATTGAGTGATTGACGACTGGACGCCCGACTGCCAGCATGAGCTGACAGATCACTGAGCGGACAGCGTTGACTGCAGGGCGGCACGCTAGCTCACCTCGGCTATTGGCGGAGAGTGTGGGGAGGTTCCACGAAAAGCCTGCCGCTGCCGTCTGCTTACTTTACAACTTTCTACAACAATTCAATTTTTAAGTATATGCACTTGCAAAATTTTACAATATTGCTATTATTATTATTCTAACCTATTCATTGTTAAATTTTCTTTTCTATGCTTCATGCCCGTATTATTATTAATTAATGTAAATAAATCTTTTTTTTTCTCTTTTTTTGTTACTACCACTGATATATCGGTATATCCCCCAGCTTTTCAAAGTAAGCGAAAGTTTCAGAATAAAAATGTTTAACGTATTGGCGGCAGGTATGACGCCAATTTCCGTAAATTCTTAACATTTCAAAAAATCATCAATTTCAATCTCGGATGAAGCATGCACAGATCTTGAGAAAATTAATAATACATGCAACAAAATTTGATTCTCGTGCATACACGTCAAAATCTTGTAACATTCGTATGTTCCACATAAAACCTTCTTAAAAATATTGCGAAATGTGATTATTAGAAATATGTGTATAATATAATATATTTCGCCCAGATTGGACTTCAATATTTGACGTGACTAGTTCTATTATTTAGCAACTGTTGACGTCTGATTGATGGCTTGTTCCTCAGCTGTAGACAGAGAAACACTAAACTACTATTTATATCATCGATAGTGTTCTTGGAACTCTTATTTCTAATCTGATTTAAGACGCTACACTACTAATACTAGTTAGATTAGAATTTGTACTACTAACCGTGCGGGTTGATATGGCTGCTACTGAATTTCCACTGGGGATACCAGCTCTATTCCAGAAATTTCTTCTTCTACTACTACGGTTCCAGTTGGTAATATCTGGATTGAAGAAACTGTTGTGGACGTAGGCACTGATGATTTCGTTAAACGTAATCTATGTCTCCCGTCCACAATATTACTGGAAACACTACTGTTGTTTCCGTATTTTTATGTACATGAACAACTGTTGTTGTTATTTTTTTGTAACATAAATATTACATGCTGCGATTGTTGTGGATTTGATAAGATCCCAATCAAATTATTGGAGTGCCCATGGTGCCGATATTGAAGTTGTTGCAACTGTTGCTGTTGCAGTAGCAGTTATCGCAGTTGTTGCAGGCCTATTTGCCCAGCATTAGAGAAATGTGGATACGAGGAGCTATCCTGTTTTAAACATAGGCCTCATCGCTGCGGGCGCCCAATGTGTGACTCAACCCACGACCCAATAAAGGCATGACTCATTACTCGGTCTAGGCAGGCTTTCCGAATCGACTATGACAGTTGGAGTTGCTCGACAGATGAGGCATTGAGGACACATTCTTAAGATCCCGTCAGTCTTCGATCAGACCTCGACATCCTTTTCCGTGCTAGAAATCAAAGGTTCATCAACAAACTAGTATCCTAAAAAATCCAGCCGGTCGATGCCTCTCTGCCTTCGTTCACTGAGATGCTGAGAAAACCCCGCGATCAGTAACCTAACCAACTGATCGCTAAGCTTTCTCAGCACAGCATCTCACTCTGATCTTCGACCGGCGATTGTTCAAGGGTGTGTCCTGCAGACGTCGTCGAAGTAGTGACATTGCCGACTTCATTCCTTAAATTGATAAAGACCGTATACAGGGTTGAATTCCAACAGGTATATCACCCACCATTGACGGGGCAATAGGAGGGCTTCGCGATATCCTATAGTTTACCAGTGAGGCTGGCTGGATGCCTTATTAGGGCAACCAGTAACAAACGTGACAGTAGATAGATGACGCTTCTAGAATGGTTATAACTGCCTGATGTCTTTGGCGTGATAGGCTCCTAACGGTTTCCCCTGCAGATCTTCAAGCTCGTATAAGGAGTTTCCTTTCTTGGTTTTAACCCGACACTTAACTAATTTTCGTCCCAGTTTAGCACTAGTCTGCTGTTGGAAGCTGCTTTGGGCATAATTCTGTCTGAATACTTCCTGACCCACTCTGAAATTAACAGGCTTCGCCCTGAGATTATAGGCTCTTGAACCCTGTTCGAACGCATGGTGTAAGTTTTGCTACACTCTCGCACGGATCAATCTCAATTTGTCTTCAGCATCTACTCTCAGAGGCTCGTTAAGAGTCCCAAGGCCCCTCAAGATGGAATAGGAGCTGCTATGTTCAATCATTTGCTGACCGAAAAGTGTCCGGTACGGAGAGAAACCAGTTGCTTGGTGGAAAGAACTCCTGAGAGAAATATCTATCTGGCTCAGCTTCTCATCCCACTTCGTATGTTCCTTCCGGACGTATTCCCTAATCCCTGACAATAGAGACCTGTTCACTCGCTCTGAAGCGTTTGCTTGCGGCAAGTAAACTGCCGTTCGCAAGTGCTTCACCTCATACTTGTCCAGTAATCTAGAGAACTGAGCCGAGCAAAACTGGACTCCATTGTCAGAGACTATGGTTTCCGGGACTCCGAACACATGGAATATTTCAGTTTCGATGAACTGACACACATTGAGAGTAGATGCCTTTCTTATAGGTTTGAAAATCAGGAACTTTGAAAAGTGGTCAAGAACTATTAATATGCAGACGTTTCCTTTCACGGACCGAGGATATGGACCTAGGAAATCGATGTACAACTTTTGCCATGGTCGTTCTGTCACAGACTGGACTCTCATAGGTGGTTTCAGAATAGTATTGGGGGCCTTAGTCTCCTTACACACGTCACAGGCGCCTACGTAGTTTCTGACATCAACTGTCATTCGTGGCCAGTACAAGTGTCCCTTTTTTAGGGAATATTCCTTACATTTTAGGGAATCTTCCTTACATTTATAGGCATTTTTTCCCATAACTTTGTGGCAACAATTTGTGCCTTTTTACAGTGTACAAACTTATAAAATACCTTCTGGTGATCTTGATAGCTCATTTTTCGTGGCTCAGAATTTGAAAAAATATACATACCCATTACACTTATATTCTATCTGTAACGGTTAAGGAGTTATCAGCGCTTAATCTCGCACCTATTTACTGCCTAAAAACATAGAATTTCTTGCCTTAGTAACTGAAAACAAGTCATTTTAATACACCTTTGCGTAGTTTTGTCTGAGAAGATCATAGCGGATTTGTATACCTGATTACATCACAGAATGGTAACTGCACATCCTTTCATAAGTGATGAAAAGAAAAAAGATATTAATTTTATTACACGTTTTATTACTGATTTTGAACTTAAACTAACTTACTGTACTAAGCACTTAAACTAATAATTATAAATAACTCAAAAGCTATTACACTACAAAATTAAACTAATTTTAAATTTTTATAATAAATTTTCAAAGTGCGAGCCCCTAACTTGCCTACATAAACTTATACGCCTTCGCACTTCCTCCGAAATATCGATTTCGCGCAAGTTCTCCCGAAGTTGTTCGAAGGCATCCGAGATCCGCCTTTTCAATTCATCCAATGTTTGGATCTCCGTAGCATAGACTATATTTTTAACATAGCCCCATACATAAAAGTCCAGTGGAGTTAGATCTGAAGATCTTGCTGGCCAAGGGATGTATCCAAACCGTCCTATCCACCTCCTGGGGTAATGAGTATTCAACCACCGCGTTACTGCATTACTACTGTGAGGAGGCGCTCCGTCCTGTTGAAACAGCATTACACGTCGAGTATCTAGCGTTACATCTTCTAGAAGTTCGGGCAATATGTTTCGGCGTTTGTTCAAAAATGTAAGGACCAATCAATATGTTATCCAACACTCCGGCCCAGACATTGACGGAAAATCGATGTTGGAAGTAAACTTGCAATGGCCTGTGCGGATTTGAACTTGCATACCAATGCAAATTATGCAAATTTATACTTCCTGACCTATGAAACGAGGCTTCGTCCGTCCACAGTATTCGTCGGAGGAAATTATCCTCATCCACCAAACAATGCAGGATCAAACGGCAAAATCTCTCCCGCGGATTACAGTCTTGCGGCATCAAACCATGAACGGGTGTGTAGTGGTATGGATGCAGTTGCTGCTCCCGAATTATCCTGCTGACGGTAGTCCTAGGGATCCCAAAACGGATGGAAAGGCGCCGCACACTTATTCCAGGGTTTCTTTCAATAGCTCGTATTATCATGTCTTGCTCATTTTGGACGTTTGATCTACTTGGATTTGTATCCCTGTGGTGATGTCGGAAGCTCCCACTTTGTCCCAACTCATTGAAGATCCTCATGAAAACTCCTCTATTTGGCTGACGACGTAAGGGATATCACTCCTGATATCTTCTGCAAGCTTCAGAAGAGTTGTAATTACAATTCACGTATGTGACAATCATATTGCGATATTCGTTATTGGAAAAACAAGACATTGATATAATTGTACTTCAACTTAAATGAAATTACAAATCAACTGAAGGAAAAACATGTAGATTTTTTCTTTTATAGCTGATAAAGTATAAGATTGCATTGATTGCTATGATCTTCTCAGACAAACTACGCAAAGGTGTATTAAAATGACTTGTTTTCAGTTACTAAGGCAAGAAATTCTATGTTTTTAGGCAGTAAATAGGTGCGAGATTAAGTGCTGATAACTCCTTAACCGTTACAGATAGAATATAAGTGTAATGGGTTAAATTAAAGAAGAGGCTCTGGGCTTTCGAAATTTTGTAACAAAAAGGTATGTTAGTGAGGGTATTTTTAAAATAATAACGGAAAAATTAAAAAAAAAAAAGAAAAAACCTAATTTTTGACTTTGAAGCGTCATAACTCTGGAGTGGGGAGGGGTGTGGTGGTGGTTTAACATTCACAGGAAAGACCCTAAGGTTCTGCATACAATGCCGTCTTCAAGTAGACCGTACACCCTGTTCTTTTTAAGATATAGGGTGTTTAGTGAAAAAAGAGCATATTTTACTAATCACTCTGTAAGTCGGTAGGGTGACATTTTGCCCCCCCCCCCTGCCATACAATTTTTTGCTTGTCTGGACGAGAGGAATCATTTGGAAAAATGTTGCAGCATTTGTCCGGGACACCCTGTATATATAATTCAACTTCAAAAAATTATAAAAAATATTTTTATACAAAAACTTCAAAAAAAAAAAGAAAAATTTAATTCAATGAATATTGTTGTATGCTTGCTTGTTTTTCTCCGAATTTTAGTTGGGGTGATCTTCAGAAGACAGGTTTAAATACTTTCATTTTTTTTTTCTAACGTACACAAATAATTTAATAGAATTTAAAATAGAAGATACGATAAATTGAGGTGTGGAAATCCCTATCTCAAAATTTTTAAGGCCAAGTGACGCATTTTAATGTGTCTAATCACTGACATATATGTACATTAGCATGGAATTGTGGCATTAAAATTGCTCCAAGCAAATGGGACAAGTTTTCTATATTGGTCTCAGCTTAAAACATAATAAAATAGGCGGTAACTTATGAGCAATAGTCTTTGTGTGTTTAAGTTCGTTCAAAGAAAAGCAAACAAAAATTGCGTAGTTCTTACCAAAATGTATTGGCAGACTGAGTTTTAAAGAGTGTTAAATTTTTAAGCTACAAGTAACTTTAAATCGAACCAAAAATTATGCTTAATTTTGTTTACAAATTTTATTTCTTGAAGGCAAGATTTCCGGTTTGGTGTAGTCTTTGAAAGACTTTCGTATCTTAAAAATATGCAAACTCTTAGAAGTTTTTGAAGAAAGAATTCTTTATTAAATCGAACGAAGTCTGGGGAACTTTTGGTGCTGTCAACTATAAAAGAAGTGATAATTGCTTTATCGATTCCATTGATATATGATTTTAGCCACCATTTACAGGGCTTCAAGTTATTTTCGACCTTGGATTTAACTAACGCGAAGATGTGCTAAAGAAAGAAATTTGTACACCGACTATTCGCGCTTACTCTTATGACCTTTTTGCCACTGGCCACAGCTCCTAAAGGAAGGTTTCTAGGGGGAGTGGGGGTATGTGGAACAATTTTTGGATCAGCTTACCTCAAGGTATCGCATAGTATACCGGAAGGTATCTTGATCTGAATCACCCTGTATATTGAATAAATATATGGAGTAAAATAAAAATATGATTTATATGATATATGCACCCAAAATTAGAATATAGGTATTAAACTAAATATGTAAGTGAAATAAATGTTACAAGTGGCTTGTACTCACCGATCTAATACTTGGAACTTGAGAAGTTGGCTTTAAGCTAATATTAAGACCCTTTGTTTTAATCGTTGATTAAAACAATTCTTTGTTCCCGTCTAGACCATGAATAAAGTGTTAATGTTAGTAATTTTGATCTCAGTCAAGATCAGAGATACAATGTGCTTTAAGTCAGTCAATACCCGAATCAAAGACTTATCTTAACTTCAGTCAAGACCCGAAGTAAGATTCTTTATTTCAGTCAACCCCCGTAATAAGGTGTATGCTAGTAAATTACTATTTCAGTCAACGCCCGAAATAATATTCCTTAAGTCAGTCAACCCCGGCTTAAGGTGTGATCTTAACTTCAGTCAAGACCCGAAGTAAGATTCTTTATTTCAGTCAACCCCCGAAATAAAGTGATTTGTTAATAAGACTTCTATATCAGTCAATACCCGATATAAAATGTTAGTGCCTACCTAGTCAACCTATCCCAAACGATGCCAAGTGCAAAAAGAGATCGATATCAGTCAGCTTGTCGTTTTTATAGCCCTTGCTTGCACACGACACCACTGATGGAGTAGCAGAGGCGCATGATTGCAACAATTGGCAGTGCAGCTGTGATCTTACGGTATTAACGATAAAATGTTCATAGCAACGAACGAAAATGTATAGCAACAAGAAATTTAGAGCAGCCCATGCTGCTGTGTTAAATTGAATTATATTTGCAAAAAATATTCTCTCTATCACGTAGAGAAGAAATTCCCGTTCGATGGTACTTGTAATGATGATAACGATAGCGTTGCAAGTTGATCTGCTTGATCTGATTGTATTTGTGCCATGCATTGAGTGCTACATGACAACACATGCTTTTGTTAGATGTTGTACCTATTTTTGGGAAAATTGTAATTAGATTGAATTTACTATGTTTTTAGAACTCAATTTTAGCATGGTATTTTTAATGTTTCCTTTGTCAGGAATTGTCTTTAGCACGAATCTAACGGTTCAAACATATGATAATGATTTTAATGAGATTTGCTGGATGAAGCTATACTTTTGTATTGTATTTGTGCAATATAGATGACAAATACATGGCTTTGTTTGGTTGTGTACCTGTTTCTCGATTAAGAATGATCAGATTAGAGATCATTTTACTAAAAATTTTGATGCTTTGTTTTCAGTATGTTTCCTTTTCAGAAGTTGTGTTAACAAAAATATATTCGAAACGATTTGGTTCGAACATAGGGTACGTGCAACTCCAAAATGATATGATATGATGACCCGACATTTACGTTGATTGACCAGGAAGTGCGCATGGTGCTCGCGCCTAGAGAAATAACACATTTTATGTATAATAAACTTCTCGAAAAAAATTCGAATTTCACATCTTTGGTAATCCAGCATATCCCATAGCAGGGTTTTTATTAACTCCCAACAGAGACAATGGGAATCCCAGCGGAGAAAAGAAAAAAATTAATAAAGCAATTCCATACCAAAATTATCACCATTGGACCCGACCCCCTCCGATTTCAATGAAACTTTCAGAATTAGTTAAGTATTAAAATATATGGGACCCGCTATTTTTTATTTAACCTGCCTATCTTAGGTCTTAGATACAAGGTGACTCAAATTTTGTTTTCACTGTGGAAGTGTTTTTTAATATGCTGAATACTTGATAACGGGCTATTTGACTCCTGTACGATATTTCAAATTAATGGAATTAAATTGAACTTTGTAATGAAATTAAAAAAAATATTGAAAAAAAAAACATATATTTATTAATTTTGGATATTTGACCACATCCGGAAGATATTTTCAAATTCACATTTTGTGCTTCCCTTTTTGAAAAGCACACGACCATACACACATATAGTAATAACGAAATGCATACAATCAATTTGTTTACATGAAAGTCTAAGATGCTCAGGACTCAATTGTCAGGACACAAATCGACATGATTTCAACCACAAAAACAAGAAACAAGAAACGAAAGCGGCAGTATACAGCTTAGTCAATTTTGGATGGTCATTCTTCAAAGTACAAAAAACAACAAGTGTTTTCATACCACCTCAAAAATTTGCGGTTATGCTGACCTATATGTTTACAGCAGAAGGTGTGGGTATTGCCGGCATACATACTTATATGTAAGCTTACGTCCAAAGGATGCGACGTCCTTACAAAATCTTCAGACCTCATTTCTACATCATTTTTATTAGTGTCCAGGCAGAGGATATTTCAGCCATTTACCCAACTCTATCAACTTTCTTCCACACACGCGTCCCAGTACACTAAGAAAAAGGACGGAAACTGATAAGAACTTAACACGCAAAAAGAGGTTCATGGCTAAGGAGATATATCTTATCTTGGGGTTATGGCTTACACTTGTTGGTGCATGTACCGGTAAAAGTTTAACATTCTTGACGGATAATCCTGGAGTGAAATATTAACTGGAGACCCTAAAGATGTTTATATTTTTAGAAAAATTCTAAACTAAAACAAAGCACATTCAATTTAATAACACTCCAAGCAATTTATCACCTGCAGATGAACACATTTTGCAAGTTAAAGATGTGCTACTCAACTGCTGTATAGATATGATGTTTGTAGCTGCTATATAATCCACTTGGTTTAAACACCTTCTCTCTATACGTCTATTTAAGTCTCCATTTTATATTGCTGTCAGAGAAATAATATGAAATATCCACATTTCGAAATCGAAGACAGAATTTTAGAATTTCACTCAGTTTATGATTATAGAGGGTGTTCGAAAATTCGTGCACACTATTTAAGGATTCGATTGCTGGGATCGAGATAGATAGGTAGAAAGCATCGTTTTGGAGGTAGGGGGATTTTGGGTTATTTGGTACTCGTTCACTTATCATCATATGATTTTATCATTATGCATCCGATTAAAACAGTTGAGATACAAAATAATTGTATAAACTTTGCAATAAGTGCATCTTTATCCTTTTATTTAAGAACAAACCATGAGACGTCAAAGAGAAAACAAATTAGAAAATTGTCCTGTCCTTCTGTTTTTTTTTTTTTTTTTTTTAATTTTAAGAATTTTACCGCCAAAACGCATTATTGATACCAGAAATGCCCCAGTCAAAAAATCTAAGTCCACCTCTGACATTTCTCTTGAATATTCTTTCTCTTCATGAATCAAATCACTTATTACCTTTAATTGATCATACTGAAATATATCGGTGATTGTCAGCGAATAAAATCTGAGTCCACGTCTGTGTGTGAAGAAAAGTTTATTTTCTACTTTTTCATGCGACTTGACCTCAGTTTTGTTTGAAAACTCGTTTTTTACTTATTTTATTTTCTGCCTTTTTCACGTTAACTAAATTGGAAAATTCTGCATTTTTCCTGAAACAGATTTATCACTAATCATATCGATGAAAATTTTTCCGATGATTTTCCCGCTTTTCCGGGTTTTCCATGGAGTTTTCCACAAAAGCAACTTTATGCAACTCATTTCGCTCTACAACTTTGTCTTAGGTTGCAAAACGCTCAAATGCTTCCTTGGTCGGAAAAACTCAGGAAAAGTGTTTTACATGAATTGTCGGAGAGAAAGTAATGATGCCAGTTGATAGGGAACTTGATCCTGCATAATTTAGAAAACTTTTTACCGGAAAAGTCGGAAAATTTTCCGCAAAAGTCGGAAAGTTTCGGAAAACTCTGCATTTTTCCTGAAACGGATTTATCACTAATCAACCGATTTTCCGGGTTTTCCATGGAAATTCCCGGTTCAAATTTTGACAGATTCAATTGTCACGCGACATGAACCTGTGTACCAAATTTCAGCTCGCTTTGATGGCGAAAAGTGGGTCTACGAGAGTGTCGAAAATAGTAAAGAAATAGACAAATTCGTGTACGAGTTAAAGGGAATGGCTGGGCTCAAAAAAAGTAATATAATATCGCAAAGTGTGACCCGTGAAAAATTATAAGAAGGCGCCCGCAACATTTCGAGAAATGGGATGAGGTTGATTTTTATTCTCATATTCAGTTTACGTTGTCGAAACATTCTGCAACAATGATTTGTGGATTTGATATCTTTCCAGATAAAAACCACAACAAACTGGTAAATAAAAAGTTCTTCTTTTTTCGCTTGGATTTTAATCCACAATGGCAATTTACCTTTACAAAAAATCACAATTACAGCAGTGCTGCCAACTTAAAAATTTTCATCTGCGGCTTAACTAAGCCTCAGCTTACCGAGTAGTGTGAAACCGAGTAGGCTTAAGTTTATCATTCCGTTTATAACGCACAGAAATAATGCTGGTAGAGCAAAATGGGTTGGACACCCACACATAATATTAAGTTATTTTGATTTTTGCATGTCGGTCCGTCCGTCTGTCCGTTCTCTCTATAACTTCAGAACGCGTTCGGTTAGAGAGCTGAAGTTTTGTACAGGGCCTTTTTAAAAAGAGATGAGATTTACGTTCGAAAATGGATCAAATAGGGTAACTCTTTCGTGGGGCTACCATACAAGCATTTCGTTTTTCATTATATATTTGGACACGGCCTGAGTATGCGTCACGCAGAGAGCCGAAATTTTGTACACAGCCTTTTCATACAAACAGGTAAATATAATTTCAAAAATGGGTTAAATTTAAAGGGGGCCCCCATACAAGAAATGTAATTTTTGCGGCGGTTTTTTCCTCGTTTAATTCCCATTCATTATTATCATAAGTAGGCATTTTATTTTATTTTATTTATTTTTTCCAAATGACAGCATTATTTTTTTACATGACGCCTACTCTCATTTGAAAAAATAAATGAAAAGTACATAGTGTTAAATTTTGTACGATGATACGGAACCCTTCGAGCACGAGTCCCACCCGCACTTGGCCGGTTATTACTATCCGACGACCCGTTTTAAAAATATTTGCGAAAAAACATTTCAACAGTCAAACTTGCACAGATGGATGACCATACGAAATAACATACGGGCAGTCATATAGGGTATCATAAGAATTGGTCTTAGACCAATTCTAACTTTTTTACTTATTTTTTATTATATTCGACTATACGAGTAATTGCGATTTAGTTTCTAAGTGGTTACAAAAACTTTCCAAAAACAAACAGTAGCGGACAAGGAGTTAACAGTTCACTTATTTACTCAATTCCTTCACGGGTAAAATTGTTGATCTTTCGGACACTGTTTTCATAGAGAAACTCTGTTTGAGTTTTAATTGTAAGGATGAAAGGGCCAACCGCTCTTAAACATATTCTGTGCATGTATGAAAGTATAGTTGTTCTATGACAGTACCAGCTCAGAGTTTTTAATTCGAACTTTCACTCACAGATGGCTCTACCGTCCCGTGAAGGTTGGAGTCCATGCTAAATTTTGCACGTGGGTTTGCGTCTTGTATATGCGTTAAATGAGTTTACAAGTTGATAGTATTCCGGATATTTTTGTTCATATAAATAGATTCTAGAAGGTGTTGGTTCTACAAGGGGCTAAATTTTCATCAGAAATCCTCTACGGACTATGGTTTTCGAGATATTAGCGATTGTACCTGGTTCTATGCCATTACAAGTGTTGATGAGTGTTGCATCTAAATTTAAACTTTTACATGATGACTTTGTATCTTACTTGAAGTTACCTTAGATATCAACATCAATCGAATTTCACAACATGCTATCACCTTGTTTTGATGTTTTCTTAGCAAATTATTATTGGGTCTAGGGGTGTGTATTGAAAACTTTTACGTTTTATAAACATTTTCTTTTTATTTTCAATAAAATTTCTTATTACAAAAATATTTCTTATAGCGCATTGTCCAATATGAACTTGGCAAGATGGCGCATTTGTGTTAATCTCTATTAGTTTTCCACAATTGTATTCGTCTTCGACGTTGAAAATGATTTCATCCTCTCCAACTATCTTCTGCATCCACTGTATTTCTCAGCTCCCTTTACATATATGATTTTGTTTCGAAGCAGTCCTTCAACTATAGCGTACAGCTTGTGATATAGTATATAAACCATTTCATCTGTTTTTTCAAATCTTTGTATCTGAACGGAGGTTGAAATATATAGTGTTGCATCTGGTTTTCATCAGTTAAAATTGGCAGTTCTTTAGTGATGAATTCGTTGAGGTTTGTTTTGAATCCTTGGACATCTACGGTGGCCGCCATCTTCTTAATTTAACTTTCTGACTTCACTTGTCAGCGTACTGTATTCCACTATTCCATCGTGCAGAAGCAGGCGATATGCTGTTGTATTAGCCGGTATTTTTCGGATGTCTTGAATTCATTATGTGAACAGGTCCAGTTTTTATTGTTTCATTTTGATGTGAACAATCAATGGCAACAATCGGAGCATCCGTTTTGAACTTCTCCTATGATATGATGTGTGAACTTTATGATTGTGTGAACTTTATATACATACAGCATGCGTAACTATTCTGATCAAATTTCAGGCTCAAGTCATCATAGGGATAAGATTCTGAGTTCAAATGAACTGTAATATCGGTGAGTTTTAATAAGTGATCAAATTTGCTGGCATCCTTGGTTTTATCGTTCCTTCGATTCGTTTGTAATGCTAAGATGATAAATCGTGGTTTCTTCAGTTGACTGGAAGTTTTAACAGACTAGGTTTGATGGGTAGACTCCGGTAGTACTGGATACTCATCTATATCCCATCTGCGGAATGGTATTTGTATCGGGCGATGTCTCTCGATAATTTTAAATAGTCGCAGCTTTTCGTCATCAGACACTGTAACATGTAGAATTCTGCATAGAAGAAGTGTGGTTATTTCAATTTTCACCTCATCTTTATGTGATATAATGGCATTAGAGTCTGTCCTGCTCCGGATCAATATGAGTTTATGTTTGGAATTTATAAGAATTTTCTTGTAATCTTCAGCGAATTCCAATAAATATTTTGGGGGTACACAATAGTTGAACAGTCCATTGGCTGGTATAACGGATGAATCTGGCGACCAACTACCATTGAATAGTATCCTGCTTACATTTGCATTTAGCGATACGTAGTTTTTTAATGTTGTCGCAATCTCAAGATTTATTGTACGATCAATTTCCACTGCATCCAATTCATAGCGTATTTCCTCAAAAAGAAATGGTAGAGCGTTGTTAGCTAATTTTGCAGTTGCTGAAACGGTTCCATCCAGCTTTGTTAGAGATCCCTCAATGTAAAGCAAACTCCTGCTGGATAGAAGATTCAAGTCCTGATGTTGTACAGAGATACGGATTTAATCGCTGTTTTTAAACGATGTTAGAAACGGTGAATATGAGTGATGTTCAAATTGAGTAATACTCTTATCAAAGCGAGTGTCTGGTGCAATATCAAGTATTCCTTTATCCATTGTTTCAGCGTTAAGCCCACTGGCATATAATAAGAATGGACTGAGCGTTACTTCAAAAATGGCACAAATATTGAACAGGCTGTGAAAACCCTTTATTTCGTACAATTGCACACCGATTCATAATTTATTATTATTTTTCGATTGGGAACACTAAAGATGTTGTAAAGTAGTATTGCATTAAATTAAAATTTTTTAGGAAGTTAAACTCGTTTTAATTAACACAAAACTTGATTTTTAATATTACTGAAAAATGTGTTCCTCTGCAGATTTGATGTCAAATATGCTTGAGCTTGTAAGAGATAGACGTATATAAATAATATATTTGTCTGCATTTTCATGTCAATTCCGATGCATTCCAAACAAAACAGCCGTACTGTTTCAAAAATTAGTTGCAGTTCATTGTACATTTGAGCTTGAAAGAGTCAAATAGATTTTAGCCAAAATTTGTGCCATTTTTCACTATAGGATTTAGATAGGATGGCTCAGTCCATTCTTATTATATGTCAGTGGTTAAGCCTATCGACTTTGAATATGCGGGTGTTAATATAGATCTTGATCGCTGCATGGGCCGTCACTATGATATAAACAGCTGCTATCTCTGTCAAACATATACGCATATCTACATGTGAATACTGACATGAAGTTTGATAAATTTCGAAGAGCCTGTGCTGAGTGTTGAAAGGATAAATATGGATTCTTGATTATGGATAAGTACAGTTCATTAAACAAGGGACGCTACAGTAAAGGATTTGATACTTTCATTGTACTATAAAAGGATGAAACGTGCGAATTCTACATAAGTTGAAGTTGTAACTCAGCCGAAAGCACACCGAAGCCTGTGGACCTGCTAAGTTGTTTACTATTAAGTGAATTAAAGCTGCTAAGCTGTTATCAGAACTTTTTGAAAAGCTGTTTAGCTGTTATCAGAACTATTTGAAAGCTGTTTACCTGTTACCGGACCTGTTTGAAAAGCTGTAAATCTGTTATCAGACTTATTTGAAAAGCTGTTTTACCTGTTATGAGACCTGTTTAAAAAGCTGTTAAGCTGTAATCAAAACTGTTAAGCTGTTTACCTGTTATCAGGCCTGTTTCAAAAGTTGTTTACCTGTTTGAAAAGCTGTTATTCAGTTAATATCGAAGATGAATGAAAATCTATTAAAAGAAATCATCAAGACCGCGAATCCAGTGCGAAGGAAATTTAAAGCCCTAAAGACGGGAAGGATTGAAGCAGAAGCTTAACTTTAAGAAACTTCTAAGCCAATCACCAAACCCTTAAAAGAGTGTGTTACAAGAGTTAAAAACGAGAAAGATGAAAGAGAAGAAGAAGGCAATGAAATTGTTGTACCATTTACCTTACCAAAACGAAAATATTTAAAAGTTTAGGACACCTATAAATTTTGGAGATTATTCCTTAACATCTGAAAAAGAATTCGCCACACCCAAAAACTTTGATAGGAAGGTCTCCTGCCACCTCTCTGGATACGTCTGGATACATAGCTCCAAACTATTTTAAAGCTATTTACTGAGGATGCATCTAAAATTGATTACACCTATGGAGTTTACTATGATGACAGCTCCAATGAGTGAAAAATTGGTAAGTCAACGTTTGATGTTGATGATGAAGGTAATATTGTTATCAAAGAGAAGATCTATAAAAACACTTTGGGGTTATGTGAGCTCTGCTATTTATGAGCATTCCATGACTTTTTTTATATATAGTTTTTGTATAGGAACAAAAATTCCTTGGCGCTAGCATACCGCGCTTTATTCGTTAAGCCAAGGAATTTTTGTTCCTTTACAAATACTATGTAAAAAAAAATGTCATGGAATGCTCAAGGAATTTTTTTCTTTGCCAATTCCTTGAAGTAGTATGCTAAAGACAAGAAATTCGAACAGAAAAACTCTGCTTCTCTATTGACAAAAAGATGTCGTTCTTGTCGAAAAATCCAATTAAGTCAATAGTTCTTGAAGAAATAAGTACCAATACACTTATTTCTGTAAGCAATTTCGACGTTGGTGGAATAATTGAAGAATTGAACGAAGGAACGGCGATTTTGCACTAGATTTGAAGCACTGTAGTTTTCCGAAATAATTTATTCCACAATGAGCAAATTAGATACAATTGGGAATTATCCATTTCTTTATTTTCTTTATTATTTTTATATTTATTTTGAGATATCTACACACAATTGTCAAATAGAAATTGTCAAAAATTTCTTGACCAAATGTCAATTTTTCTTCAAGAAATAAGTGCATATATTCCTTGACCTAATTCCTTGGCTCTAGCATACCGCCCTTTACTAGTTGTTCGCTATTTAGAACGGAATCCAGCATTACTTGTTTCAAATATTATTTGAAACTTGTTTCCAAGACGACTTCTATTGGATTGGCAAACATTTTGACTTTGTTTTGCTCGGTTTAGTGTGAGTGGTTCAATTTGAATAAAAGCATTTGCAAGTAGAAAACTTGGTGTGCTTGTGGCAAATCAGCCTAAAATGTTGGGTTGTTTGTCTTAGAAAAAGGTCATTTTTGAAGACCCAAAGGGGCTGGCTTGAATTTATTTGCCCGGACTGATTCGAGGTCCCAATTCGGCCTTGCCTGCAAAGATCCAGGTACTAAACATGCCGTTAAAATCTTGTTAATAATTTCCAACCGCTTTTCCAAATGGAAAATTGAAAGAGATGAACTAATCGAACAAACCCAAGAAAAGCCGCTAGCAGCAGCAAGCACGGAAAAATTGTCAGATGTAACGCCCGTACATTCCGAGTGATATTTAAGATCGCAGTTCAACCGGAAACCAATACGTTAAACTTAGCATGCAGAGTATAATAGCAGTTATTATAAATATGCGAACTAGTCATCCTGAAACTCAAAGAAAACACGTCCGCACATGATAACAGCAACAAGAACTGAACTACTACTTAGTAGATTATTAGTATCTTCCCAGTTTAGGATCTGTTTATATACATACATATGTTAGTATATGAATTTCTCCAGCACCTGCAACAAAAATGAAAAGATAGGTATTCTTAGACCAGAAATCACTTGCAGATTTGGCTGCAACTTTCTTCGGAATAGATATAATTAGTTTTCCAAGCAATGAGGTTAAGCAGGCATTTATAATATGGAAAATGAACCTGTCAGTTTACTTACAGGGAATAACAACTTAAATAAGGGGAATGGTAAAGATTCAGGCTCAATAGGATCAAGCTTCATAGAAAAAATTTCAAAAATCTATTAGGCACTGATGAGACTAATTTCACAAAAATATAAGAAGTGTGCAGAGGTTGCTTAAGGATTGCGATTACCACAAAAGGTAAAATAACTAGTAGTATTCAAAGACATTCAAGTAAGGATTGAGATATTCTGGATGCTAGGTACAGGATCACCTCCCAGATCAATATACCCCCGTCTCTCGTAAGTTATTGTACTATAAGCTTCTTCAGAATATAAAATCATATAAAATAGTTTAAAATCATTTCTGCTGTCGGATGAACCGCTCTAGAAATATATGCGAAAAACTAGTTCAAAAATCAAACTTGCACAGATGGCTACCATACAAAATTAGGGGTATCATAAGAATTACAAATTCTAGATTTTTTACTTGTTATTTTATTCCCTCAGCTTTATTTTTGGATTTGATTATGTAGTTCAGTGTTCAGCTTGCGCACTAATATTTGTCTCCTTGAATTTCTAATAGCTATGTATACCTGTTCAAGATGGCAAATTATTAAGTTTCTCTGATACAACAAAAAAGCAGAAATTATTTGTTATTCTGTAACATAAACTTGTGATTTAGGGTGCAAGGTTTCGAGTCTTGTTTTGACTTAACAGATCCTAAACAATAAAATTGAGTGACTCGTAAAACAAATTAAACTAGAAAAATGGAAAAAATGAAAAAAAAATAGAACAAATAATAAAATAAGAAAAATAGAAAAATTGAATAAATTAGAAACCAATATATGTATAAAAATTTGTATTCAATTTATTATTAACAAATTTGATTACAACATATATCTTTCTATTTCGATCAAAAACTTTCAACGATATCACTAATTGCAACATAAGTCCCACAACCCATTCCAGTTAGAGCAAAAATTAAAAGTAAAATATCTTTAATTAAAATCCATTTACAGGTACCTAATTCATCAGGCCAATGAACACATATATCTAATATGGCAGGAAACGCAAATGCCAACAAAGAAAAAGTCAAAACTCCAGTTAACGCAATAACAAGTCCTAAGCGCGGAATTGCAATTGCAAGAAGAGTTGTGAGAAAAATGGTGATTATGCGTGCTAAATATTCATAACCCAGCTGCTTTTGGTGATCTTCTACTCTTAATTTGAGATGTTGGGTCCATATAATTTCTACAATCATGTAAGCATTCAGTGGATGAGATATAAGAATTGCAACAAAAAAAAGCACTCGGATGCAATGGGCGAGAAAACTTGTTGGTATGTTCAATGTTACGCTTCCTTCGCAATCATCTCCGTATTTCCAATAACCGAAAAATCCAAATAAAACATATACAACTGTTATAAGTCCTAAGGATATCGTCAAAACACCAAATATTCCTCGTAAATGTTGCGGGTTCTTCATATTTGCTTCTACTGTTATAATTACAGCAACCGGTGCAACACAAAATAGAACTATTCCCAAAAACAATGGAAATTTCGGTAAAGTTGTAGTAACCTCTCTTTCACTAAGTGCAGGAATATCCCGTAGCATGTAGTATAGGAGCATGCAAACACCAATAAAAGTTAAAATATTCCCAAGAATTGATAAGGGTGCTAAGCGCTTTAAATCCGGTATCAAACCAAGTAACAACAATGGTACAAATAGAATGGCCATCCAAATTCGAATATCCCAATCCACCACATAATCATCCATAATTTGTTTGAGATTTTCGCCCAGGAACACAGCATAAATAGAACAAATCCCACATTGAGCTGCGACAAGACAAATATCTACGAAGTAACCAGAACAATGTGCCATTGGCCTCATGCAATTTGGGCCTCTACTTAACGCCTTTTCCATGCATTCGGGGTACGTAACATTCGGGACTTGATTTTCTTTAGCAATTTTGTAAATACTTCTCATTAAAAGATGCAAATTATATATGGCGCATGAGCTGACGAGGAATGTGCAAATTAAAGCTACACCCCATCCACCAAATGCGAAGGCTTGCGGTAAAGCAAGAATGCCCGTTCCAATAGCTCCTTTTATGATATGCCCGCCAGTTTCGAAATTAGAGTTTGGTCGTTCTGGTGTACGGTGTTCGTATGGGTTATAGGTATTTTTTTCTCTGCAAATATAAAATAAATCATTTTTTTTTTCTTCAAATAAGATACAACGAATATATATGTATATACTTGTCCGCCATATCTAGTTGAGAAAATATTGAGTTCGATCGACTGTCAAAGTTAAAGGTTACTTCATGGATTTTGTTCCATGGGTGCCATAGATAAAATCATCTAATTTTCTCGATGTTATAAAACTCTTAATCTTACGTTATCAAATTAAAATAAAAAATCCGTTTTTGTTTTTTGCGTATTGACACAAATAAAACTAAAAATCTTATCACGGTATGCATACCTATAGATTGGATGTGTTACATGGACTACTTGTGATAGTGAAATTAATATACATATGTATGTCAAAATAGCCGGGTTGTTTATTCAGTTTAGAAAAAATTAAATATTTTACATACATTTTCTCTAATAAATCAATTCCAATTATCTTAAGTATTAAAGTGTCTAAACTGCCGGTTCCAAGAGTGTTTTAGCACTTCCATAGTAATAGAACATGAAGAACTGAATTTTCGTGGCGTAACCATTATTAACGTTTAGTTCTTTCATTCTTTGAACTGACTCAGTTCTAGTTAAACTCAAAAACATGTGAACCTGGTCAGATATAGAAAGAACTAAAAAGCAAATATGTTTACGAACTTACATATGATAAAGTTGCCACAAAACGAAAGATATAAGAAGTCTCAAATAAACAAAGTTCACAGACAATAAAAAACTCATTTTTACAAAATAAAAGAAAATTAAAATAACGAAAACAAAGTTAATATTTTTAATTTGAAACGAGATAGAAAGAGGAAAGAATAGTTAACAGACTGTAAACGTAATACGCCTTATAGCCGGTTTCACAGTCCAGACCTAAGTCACAGCGATGGCTTAAGCCAAATGTTAATAAATATTTCAGTTTCACATTCAAGGCTTAAGTAATATCACCAAGCTTAACTTAATCCCCTCATCTCGAAGGCTTAAGCCTCAAATGTTGCTGTGAAACAACAGTTTTGAGTACTGTCAGGCAGCTAGCGTCAGAATTCCATTTGATGATTTTTTTTTTTTTTGAAGAAACCAAATAGTGAGTTTTCTGAAGAGTTGGTGCTTTCGTCCTCGAAATCCTCAAGTAATTCAGTTTCCATATAGTTTCCTATACGCGTAGCTAGGTGCCCCTCCCAGAACCCGTGCGCCATCGATGCCCCTCCCAGAAAAATATGATCCAAAATTATTAAATCCAAATCGATCAATTATATTTAAGTTTCAGCCAAACAAGCATAAGGACATACATACATTGAAAGCATAACGAAATTATTTAATAGTGATCTGCCGCGTCATCTGGAATTGGTTCCAAATTTGTGAAAAGTGGTTTTAGCAACTGGAGGTCTTAAAAAACACTCAGAATCATCGCCTCACTCTGAATGCAGCCAAATGTATGTGTCCTATCGTCAATTTCTGACATTTGGAGATGTTAATCAACAACTTACGCAACATCAAGAAGAAGAAATTATTCAAAACAGAATACTTGGCTATACTTATTAATATAATGCTGACACTTTTTCGCCAGGGCTTGCCTTTGAGAGGTCACCAGAAGGACTCATCTTCTCAAAATAGCAGGTAATTTCTTGGAAATTGCTCATTTCTTTTATAAATATGATCACAAATTTTCATTCAACTTTAAAAAACACTACAACCACTGCAGCCCAGATATCTAGAATGAAATAATTGAAGTGATATCGAACTTCAATCTGAACTAAAGAACGTGTCTTTTTTTCTTCGAATGTGGACGAGGCCAGGTGCCTTAAAGAGGAACAATTGTCAATAACCATAAGATATGTAAATGGTCCTGACATAGTCGAAATATTTATACGTTTTATAAATTGTTCCACCTCCAGAGATGCTCAAGGACTGGATACATTAATTTTGGACACATTGAATGAAAGTCATTTGGGTGATGTTCCAATTCTTGCTTATAATGGCGCTACCGTCATGTCTGGTAAAAATGGAGGCCTACAGACAATTATAACAGAAACTCCCCCTTAAGCAATTTACATCCATTGCTTAGCGCACAAACTAAATCTCGTGATTGTTCATTCATGCGACAATGTTCACTAGGAAAGACATTTTTTAACGGCCTCGAAGCTTTGTATATTCACTTCTCACAACCTGGTCATCATGCGAGCCTCCAAAATTACATGGCACTCTCGGAATCCATACCAGCCGTGAAATGGGAAGTCTAAGTATCTACTACCAGATGGAATTATCGCTATGAAAACTGTAAAGCAGTACTGGCGAATTATGATGCAATTAAATTAGCTTTGGAAAAAGAGATCACCAAGAACCGTGACAAGCTAATAGTGGAAGCACTTGGGCGGGTAAAGATTATTACGAAACCAGAATTCGTCGTTTCCTTACACACATTTCACTCAGTTCTCGCTAAAGTCAACATATTGAGTAAATTTTTCAAGACCCAAAATGTCAGTCTTGGTCAGGCTAGTGAGCTCATAGCAAGTACTATAGACACTTTCAAAGCATGCAGGAATCAGTTCAAAATTTGTACAGACATGGAGCAGTTTTCTGAAAACCACCTGATTTCGCTGATTTCTCAAAAAAGAGGGCATCAACAAAAGGACTTTTGTACAGAGTCGACAGTGGGCGAAAGCATTACATTAGATTTGCCAGCCGATACACAACCACAAAAGAATACTGGGAGATCAACATTTACTATCAAGTAATAGATAATATCATAGTAAATCTAAAAAGCCGATTTTAATATGTACCGTTGGCTCGCGCTGTGATCGCATTTCTTAAATTGGACATGAAGAAGGGAGTGGGTTTTGTCAGTAATTATAAAAAAATATTAAAATCAGTCTAGGAAACTAAAAAACAAGCTTCAATTAGAAAATGATGAGATAAAATATTAATGAGAACAAATATTAAAAAAGAGTAGGTACTGCCCTTATTCATATAAACGGAAATAGTACTCCCAGTGGGCTCCGTAGGCTGTGAGAGAAGTTTTTGTGCTATGAGATGGATAAAAATGTAGCTTAGAAGCAAGCAGATTACGTTTGGACTTTTTACCGGGTTAAACTTAATTTTGTTCAAGAAAGAATTTTTTGGGATTCTCCGGTATATAGCAAAAGCTAAAAAATGTTCTAATTTGTTATTTCACTATTTGTGACCTGTTGATGAGTCAAACCAAGACTTGAAACTTGTCACCAAAAATTAATGGGTTGTGTGATGAAATAACAAATTAGAACATTTTTTAGCTTTTGCTATATACCGGAGAATCCCAAAAAATTCTTTCTTGAACAAAACTTAGAAGCAAGATCTTCAAGAACGAATCTCTCACATGTCACTGCTCAATATAGAGAATGCCATTGTTAAAAAAGCTACAGCTGAAAATGTGTTGAACTGTTTTTCAGATGAAAATAGAAAACTAAAGCTTATTTAATTGCTTTTTGGCGATTTCTGTTGACAACATTTATAGCACCATAAAGTAAGTTTAAATTAAATTAACACGAAAAGTAATAAAACAATAGTTGAATTCCCTTCCAGCAGCATGATTATGACGATATTAATTTAGAATAATGATTTAGATGATGACAATTTAAAATTAACGATAATGCACTGAGAGAATTTTTTTCTGAGAAAAAGCTCTATACCAGGCTTGTAAATGAGCGAACTCATTTGTCATATCAACTCATCGTTCAACTCAGGACTTGAGTCTGCTCAACACTTGAACGGTGGTTTATCACTCGAAACCTGAGCGGACTCACTGATTGAGCGGACTCAATCTTGAACGGACTCAATCTTGAGCGGACTCACTGCTTGTGCGGCTTGAGCGGACTCACTACTCGAGCGGTCTCATCTTTTGAGTTGAGCGGACTCAAATCATATTTTAACTAACATAAGAAGAATCTGATTTGATTAAAATTGAAACTGAAACTGAAATTTTAATCAAATAAGAAAAGCTCACAAAAAAACCATTCATTATATTATATTAATTTACTTTTTTTCTTAACCAACATTTCTTCTACGCTACACCATTTTGGGATTCAGATTGTGAAGATGACCAAAATTCAATGGAGGGTCGGAAATTGTTCTTGGAGTGTAATTTTTCCACAGACTAAACCTCGAGCGTATTTGAAAATAAACGTTTTTCGGTGATAAAAGGGTTTTTTACCGAATACAACACAGCATTGCCTAAGTAGTGCTTCGGTATCAAGGAAAGTTAGGTGCGATTTTGAGCTTAGCGGACATTTCCTGCATGTAAGAAAACAAATTGCTTCGTCCTGAATATAGAAAAATTAGATTAATAGTAGTAAATATATTTTCTAAATTATATCCGATTATGATAATAGCAGTAAATTTTCATACAGAAAATGAGAAACGGTTACATACTCTGTTTCAAAGCTATAAACGAATTTGAAATTTTTCGTTTTCTCCAGAACAAATACAACTGTTTTTGTCAATTCCTTGAAATTTAATTTACAGCGCTGAAATTCGATTTTGACGAGACAACTTCCCCAGTGCATGAGAGCAGTTTTTAGTGTCACTCAATATTTTAAAAACCCTTTCTCACAGGTTATATTAGTTCTCTAGAAATCAGAAAAATTGAAATTCGTTTATAGCTTTAAAACAGAGTAGAGAAGGGGGTAGAAATATGAGATATGATAGCAATTTGAGACACCGGGGCTTTGGTCTTTCTACGCTACTGATATCTAAAGCGTAGCTAGGCTAGCATTGCTGTTAGTTCTGCGAAGGTTTTGAAACAGCCGGTGGACATTTCGTTATTAGTCTTGACGCCTGCTGACCGTTTACAGTTAGGGCATAAGTGAAAAGTTTTCTTTCACATATTTTGTTTCTAGTTTATATCTGTATATTTTTCTAGTTTCGAACAAGGATACAGTAAGTTAGATTATATTTACATTAGTTTTAGAATATAACTAAATATTAGAAAAAAGCTTGAGTTTTTCTCACTAAATTACTAATTTAACTGAAGAAACCAAATGGTTGCAATATGAGACACTTGGTTGGTAATAATATTAGACTATCTCATATTTCTACCCACTAATAAAGCAGTATGCTGACTTTTGTAGACCTATAATAGAGTTATACAGTTAGTATCACTGATACTGCACATATTTTGCCACAATTTTTCGTTGTTTTTGATATTATAATACAGTCCAATATTACTACCCTAATTTGGAAATTTCTACTTTTGATATTTTTTGTTTAAATAAATAAATTTGAGCGTGTTGTAGTCTACATTATTGATGTTAATATCGCTGATAAGTAAACAAAATTTCCTATCTTTATACCATTTAGTTTTTGGATATGTCTATTTTGGGGCCTTTTATCATTAAAACTATAATAGGTATCCCATATTTGTACCCCCTCCTATATATACATATCCTAAAAATAGAATTGCTTAAATGTAGTCTTATTTTCGTTATTCTAGAAAAAGTTTCATTTTAAATGTTCCAAATTGGATAATTTTTAGTAAATATTTATTATGTTGACGTCATGTAAAATGTTCTTCTTTGCAGTAAGTCAGTTTCGTTGTATAAGCGATAATTATCTTATAATAAGAAGAATTTTTCTCAATACCAGAAGTGTTTCTGCATATATTAATTAAATTTGGCGTGTATTATGGCTTTATTGCCGTTAGAAGACCTTTTCTTTTTTCTGTAAAAGTTTTTTCACTCCAGTAGATATCGTAATAGTAGTAGATATAAAAAAAAATCAAATGTATTTTGCATTCGATCAAATTGAAATCCAAGCAAATGTATAGGCGATGTTCATTAAAGAATAAAATCTTGCTCGAAATCAAACAACGGTAATCAATAAAATAGTTTCCTTGATGTAAGGAAACTTGGCTTTAACACTGATTAACGTTTTAGAAGTATACCGTTCTTCAATTTCATGTCAGGCTGGCCCCTATTAGCCCCCCCCCCCCCCCCCCCCCCAACAAAACCCTAGTTACACCAATTATATTCATATGTTCTTTGCATTTGTATAAAAATAAAAAATATAAGTACCTACTTACCAAATATTATAAATTCTATGTAAAACCTG
Organism: Dioctria rufipes; assembly: GCA_963924295.1. Taxonomy (NCBI): domain Eukaryota; kingdom Metazoa; phylum Arthropoda; class Insecta; order Diptera; family Asilidae; genus Dioctria; species Dioctria rufipes. The sequence continues at coordinate 261,308,815 of OZ002741.1, forward strand.
TTTACATTTGGATATTTCCTCACTATGGATTACAATATCTGAGTCGTATACGTTTGGTGGACAATTTAATTCATGAATAGTTTCGTAATATTTTGACAACTTACTAACGTGTTCTGGTCCACCTACATTCGCATATATGCTGCGCTTTCTGCAGCTATGTTCTTTCTTGTGTTTTTCTTTAAATTTGCATATTTTACTGCCTATTCTCCCATTAACTTCAGGTGCAATGTCTGTCCATGTTTTCCTTTTTTCTCCTAATCGCTTACTTTTTATAATGTTTTTATATTTTGGGACTAGTTCAAATAGAACGTCTATTTCTTCTAAACTCTAAAATTATAATAAATGAATGCATGAGTAAAGAAACTTTTTCCATCTTGCTCACAGTTTAAACAAATAAGTGATAACAATACTTTGTTTTGGTGTCGTGGGATTCTCAATGACAATTTTCCTTTGAAAAATTCACAATAACCGCAGTGCTGCTGACAACTTGAAATTTTTCATCTGCGATTTTACTAAGCCTCAGCTTACAGAGTTCTGTGAAACGGAGTAGGCTCTGGGCTTAAGTCACACCCGTGGCTTAGCCAAGCTCTGGCTTAAGCCTGGACTGTGAAACCGCGCATTACAGTTTGAGCACACGATAAAACGGCGCACAGAATTTGAATATAAGGAATACTTATAACTAACGCTTCTTTACAATAGAAATGGATGTTGTTAAGGGTGTTTGCCCGTAGGAGGTCAATAGAGCAAGAGATGATAGTACTGACCTAAACTTACCAAAAATTGTATGGCATAGTGGGGGGGGGGGCCAATATCAACCGTTTAGGAGTTACATTGTGATTAAGAAAAAGGTAAGTTAGTTTTACATAAAATACCCTGTATTTTAAAAAGTGCTGGGCGTACGGTGACAGTTAAAAGCTCATTGTATGTAAAACTTCATGGCCTTTCCAACGACTACAAAATCAGCTCAGCACTCCTCTTCCCTCTAGTGATGAGCAAAATTGGTCTTGGTCTTGCAGTCTTGGTCTTGGTCTTGCAGAATATGCAAGACCGATACCAAGACCAAGATTGTAAGCATGCTCACAAGACCAACACCAAGACCATGTGAACGTTAACAAGACCAAGCCCAAGACCACATTATGCAAGACCAAGACTCATTATGTAAGACCACATTATGCAAGATAAAAATCTGGTAATTTGTGAGAATTTGAGAGAAAAACTGGGCAAGAGAAATGTAATAAATACATTGGATTCACAAAATGTCGTTTCTGTTCATAGTTTCTGTTTCATAGTTCAATCACAAGTCATAGCACTATTGTATTTTATTTATATAAAGATTAAAAGGACACAAATAACACATCCCGTGTACAGACAAGATTTATTTAGACGGGGATAAGGTAGTTTTTAACTATTTATAAATTTATGGTATGATACATCAATTATAGAATTGCGCAAAAAAACGAAATCCTAGATTAAAACTAAAACCAGAAGTTGACTGTGCAGCCCAAAGCTAAAACCTACTACAAGACCACAGACAATACCAAGACTGAATTGCAAGACCAAGAGCTAGAACAAGACCAAGACCAACACCAAGACTTGACTATACAAGACCAAGACCAAGACCAATATTATACCAATCTTACCAAGAGCAAAACCGAGACTAAGTTTGCAAGACCAAGACCAACACCAAGACCATTATAGTCTTGGTCTTGGTCTTGTATTTTCACATCACTACTTCCCTCAAGAATTATGGTTGTCTAAACTAAAAATTTCGGATTTTCTTACCTTTTTTTTATTTTGATCTCTATTATTTTTGCAAAACGGTCATTAACATAACCTTTTTTTACAAAAAATGTAAACTGTAGACATTCTACTTTAGTGTGACCTATTACATCCTATTAGTTCACAATCTATTCAGGTCTCACCAAAATTAGACGATTTTTTCTTAAAATACGTATTTTCAGTCACTTATGGCCAGTTTCACAGTCCAGGCTTAAGCCAGAGCTTAGCTAATCCACGGGTGTGGCTGAAGCCCAGAACTTAAGCCTACTCGGCTTCACAGTTCCCAGTAAGTAAGCAGAGGCTTAATTAAACCGCAAATGAAAAATTTTAAGTTGTCAGCACTGCACAATAGCCATTGTGAATCCGATGAAAAAGAAGACATCAAAATAAAGTATTTTTATCACTCATTTGTTTAAACTATGCGCAGTTTTTACCAGTCAGTCGAGCTTTTTATCTGCGAGTGTATCAGATCCAAAATCATCATAACCAACTGTTTCGACAGTCGGAACCGAGAATAAAAATCAATGTTAGCACATTTCTTGAAATGTTGCGAGCGCCTTCTTATAATTTTTTCACGGGTCACACTTTGCGATATTATAAAGGGTGGGCCAAAAGTCACCATGGGGTTTAAAAATAACTAACTTTTTCGTTTGTACATTGCTCCACACCCTGTTGACCGTTTCTCTTCATTCCTTTTTTACATGATAGCCAACTGTCTGTTCTTCATAGGTAAGCATGTTTCCCCAACCCACCTTACCCCTCCTTTTTTTCATCCTACCATATGTTACCAATTTAATTTTTAAACCCCATGGTGACTTTTGGCCCACCCTGTATTATACATTTCTTCGTCGCTTGTATCCTCTGCATCAGATAAATAACTCATTTTTGTCTTAAACTGTTTGGTTTCTTCCTAAAACGTCAAATGGAATGCTGACAATAGCTGCCAGACAGTACTCAAAACTGCTAACTAGATAACTATTTTTCGCTTGGAAAATTTCAATTTAGTTTTAAAGTTTCATAACAAAAATTATAATATTTAGGCAAAATATATACATATTTAGCAATAATCTCCATATGTGTTTCACAGCAACATCTGGGGCTTAAGGCTTCGAGTTAAGCTTACCTTAAGCTTATACCTTGACTATGAAACCCAATCGCTGTTGGTTTTTCCTTGACTGCGAAACCGACCATAAGGGAACAAATTACCTTTGAGAATATGTTTCAGAATAGCTTTGCAAATAGGTTAAGAGCTAATAGCTCTGAAATGGATACAGATTGCACATAGGGTGTAATAGGTCAAATTAAAGAAGAGTCTAAAGTTTACAGTTTTTATAAAAAAAAAGTTATGCTAACGACCTTTTTGCAAAAATAATAGAGGTCAAATTAAAAAAAAAATAAAGGTAAGAAAATCCGATATTTTTAGTTTGGACAACCACAATTCTTAAGGGGGTGCGGGGCTGGTTGAGTAGTCGTTGGAAAGGCCATAAGGTTCTCCATACAATGAGCTCTTAACTGTGACCGTACACTCTGTAGTTTTAAAGATACGGGGTGTTTTTAGTGAAAAACTAGTTTTTTTTCTAATCACCCTGTAACTCCTAAACGGTTGATATCGCCCCCCCCCCCCGCACCATACAATTTTTGGTTCATCTAGATGAGTACTATCACCTCCTGCTCTATTGACCTCCTACGGGGAAACACCCTGTATGCGTTAATGCAGTATACAACCACGGGTAGATAGTTAGTATCAATTGTGTATACAGGCAGTCCTCGCTTTTACGGTAGGTTACGTTCCAGGAATATTTTACATAATATGGAACGACTTAAAGTGAACCATTTTTTTTTTTATACATTCCTATACAAAATCTTCTAATTCAGTTCTTAGGTCTGAAAGTGCAACCCTTACTAGAATAAATAAACATGTTTTATAACAAAAATCACAAAATAACAGTGACGCAATCATTACAAATAGGTTTTTGAAATATAGAAAAAGTCCCCCAAAAGATTCTGTTTCACATCTTATATTTTTATTTCCATGTACTACGGTCCTATAAATTCGCAAATAGGCGAGGTTAATTGAATTGTTTACCTCGGAACTCCATTGAAAATCAGGGACATTTTCTCTTTTCAGATGGTAAAAGGATTCAATTAATTTTTTCGAAGCCAGTTGTGTTGCCTCATTATTAGATTGATTCGTTTTCAATCCTTGTTCTTTAAATTCCATTAAATCCTCATCAGTCAATTCTTGCGAAAGTGAGCACAGCATCTCCGTGACGTCTCCATTTTCGACTTCTATTCATAATAAGTTATTTACAATCTTCACGATGTGTGACTCACGATATCTGGCCAGCCTTTTTCCAAACTCCTGTAAAGTTGACTTGTTCACATAACGTAGATATATTGGTTAAAATGTTGACATTTTTATACCCTAGATGAAATCATAGGGGTATACTAAGTTTGTCATTCCGTTTGTAACACCTCGAAATAATGATGGTAGAGCAAAATGGATTGGACACCCATTCATAATATTAAAAGTTATTTCGATTTTTGCATGTCCGTCCGTCCGTCCGTCCGTCTGTCCGTCCGTCCGTCCGTCCGTCCGTCCGTCTGTGCGCACGATAACTTGAGAACGCGAACACGTAGAGAGCTGAAATTTTGTACACAGACTTTAAAAAAAAAAAGTAAAATTAAGTTCGAAAATGAGCCAAATCGGGCAACTCCTTCGTGGGGTTGCCATATAAAAATTTCGTTTTCCGCTATATATTTGGTCACTGCCTGAGAACGCGTCGACGTAGAGAGCTGAAATTTCGCACATGATGTTTTTACTACATTAGGAAATAAAATGTCAAAAATGGACTAAATCGGGCAACTCTTTCTTGGTGTTGCCATATAAAAATTTCGGTTTTTTACGTATACTTTGAAAACGATCAGTCCAAGACATTTTTATGGTACTAAAAACTTCTGCAGAATACGAAATCCTATAAAATTGGTTATAATCATTTTGTCTGTGCGACAAACCGTTCTAGAAATATATGCGAAAAACAACTTCAAAATCAATACTTGAATAGATCGGTGACCATACGAAATTTAATACGGGCATTCATCTAGGGTATCCTAAGAATTGGTCTTAGACCAATTCTAGCTTTTTTACTTGTTCTAGAATGTTTTGATCTCTATCCCAGGGCGGATGACCCTTGTATTATCCAAAATAGAATATAAGCTAAGTTTTTCAAGCACAGTAATTCTTGACTTCAGGTATGAAGGTATTAAGTTTCGCGTAAACCATTATTCGAAAAGATTTCCAGTAACCCAGGCTTTTGATTAGATTTCCAAATGACAAGAAGAGTATACATTTAGCGTATTTTTTTTAATGCCTTTGGGTTTTCTCTAAGTTACCAACACGAGTTGGTCAGTGTCGCTCAGCTAATGCGTGTGACGTAAAACGATCGAATCGAGACGTAAATATGAGCATTGAACTCAAAATGCACCTTGACGTATAACGAAATTATGTAAAACGAAACGCCGTAAAACGAGAATTGCCTGTAGTTTAATGCATTATACAACTGGTGGTAGGTTTGCAGTTTAAGGCACTGCGCTTGGATTTATAGAATTGGTAATTTAATGCACTACCAAAAATTACTGGGAAAGGAATGCAGATTAATTATCAAGTCAAGTCAAGTCAAATCAAATTCAGATCTTAACGCATTAACGAAACTAATATCCAACTAGGACGATTTTAACAGAATCGGGATATTTGTTTAAAATGTTCCTACAGGCCTTAATTTTGACCTTGAATTCACTCATGACTTTATTTTATTCAAACACTTTAATTGTTTGAAAAAGACAAAAAAAAAACTATTAGTTACATGATGTCTTTATTTTACAGATAATTGCGCTACGGCAAGCTGTATTAGTGGTCTTCATTGAGATTAATTATCAGTGCACTACTTCGGCTTTATTTATAGCCAATATCGAACTTGAAACCTTCGAATTTTATAATTTATCGAATATTAATGATGTTTGATTGTTTGGTGCACTGCCATGATGTATATTAAAGACATTTGCGCATATCGAACACCGAAAACCAAAAGATGTTACACCGGAAATTCAGTTTTGCTTACATCAAAAATCGAGAATTTTTTCCGGATAAATAGCAATGCCATTTAATTTTCATAAAAGTTGTATGAAGAAGACTCATTGCTCATACGAAAAAGTGTACTTTAATGTTATCCCTTAAGTGGTGGTCCCGATCCCTATCTATATTATTATAAAAAAAAAATTTACCGGCGAAATTTAAGAATGTTTTTGTAAACAGTCCAAACGTGAGGAAGACTGAAAAAATGTGTCGACCCGAAATTTACAGATGCAACCAAAATTTCATTTTTCGGCGGATAAAACATAAAAGTTGTGTTTTTTTTTACTTACCTTTTATTTTCTTGCTATTTTCTTAATAAAGTTCTTAGCTCATCCTATTTCCCTTGATTTTATTAATGATTGGAGCAAAAGTCTTGCTTCAAATCGAAATAAAGAGTTTTTTGGTTTACTTTTCTCGGTTTTGTTTTTGATGTGCAAGTCCCTCAATAAAGTCAAAGCCAAATAAACGGAAACGTCTTTTTGAAAAAAGGAACACATTGGACTAAGTGGAGATTTAAATAAGCAATTAGAGGAAAATAAAATAAAAAAACGTTCTTTTGTTGCATTTTCTTCAAGGATAGAAACAGATTCATCCAGTCAGTCGTCTACCAGATTTATGCCCGGTTTCACAGTGTCGATTTAAGCTTTAGTTCAGTGGAACTTGAGCAGTAAGTTTAAGCTGGATAGTACTCGGTAAGATCATTAATTTAATATGCAATATGTCATATTAGAACCAGCCTCCGGCGAGGGTTTCTATCGCTCAGCCTAAAAGAGCCCTAGTATTTCTTCCACGAACTGTGGCCAGTAATTAGCTGAGACCACTGACATATATAATATGAACTGGTTAACTTTCTATTTCATGCGAGCTCAATTGCTTATGTAAAAAAAAAGTTCTTATACCGGTGCAAACATTGAAAAAATCATTGGCGGGAAGTTGAAAAAATGAGCGCATAGCACAAAAAGCGATTATTATAAAACGTTTCGAATTTCGGCTGCACATCTTATCAATATATTACCTTTGGTAAAACAATTATATCAGTAATAACCCTAAATAATTAATTTAAAAACATTTATTTCGACGGACCCACTTATTTGTTTGTTGTGTACAGTGCTCCTCAGTTGGTATTTGGTTCTTAGACCGAAAGAGTCAGCAATATAGCAGTGAACCTACTTCTTGCAGTGCATTTCTATTAACGAAATCAATCCATATTATACATTCCAGACCTAGCGAGTAATGGTTGATCTAAAATGCGAAAAATCTAGTAGTCCAGTTCGAATTAAAAAGGGAAGTACTAAAAAAGTAAGTACGGGGATCGAAAAATCTGTATATTTAACGAATACATTTTCATTTTTAAATTAGAAAATATTTAAGCAAGACGCGAGCGTATCGAAAATTAATCTAGTACATTTTCGAAATTCTAGTGCTAACTCAGCTGTACCCAGACATCTTGCCATTATAATAAAAAAAGAATGATAAAAAAAGTATTAATAACTACTATCACATACATCCCGCTGCAATAGCTGTCGTTTCTCACTTATAGTATATCCTGAGCCTTGGCTTAAGCGGTCCAATCCGTGTGCCCAAGTTCAATCCAATTTTGAACCAAATTCAACACTTGAACAGTAAAATTAGTTAGACAAAATCTTAAACCTAATCGAAAGAAATTTGCCCCATATGAAAAATCATATATTTATATAGACATGTTATAGGACCAAATTAATTAGCTTTTTTTTTATACTGAACTAGTTCATTGAAAATTTCAAATTAATTTGGTCCTATAAAACGTCTATAGGTAGCCATGATTTTTCATATGGCGCAAATTATCAAATACCCTTAGATTATATAGGAAAAAGGATAGGCTAGCAGGAAGAAAAACTTAAGCATTTTTCTTCCTGTAGTAGAACCGCATCGATGTGTTCATTTTAGTCATGGAAGTAGTAAACCAAGGGAAAATGGAAGCGCCCAAAGACGCATGCAAGAGCGCTTCTTTGAAAGCTTTCGGCGCTTCCCCACTGTAGCCTTTTTCATATCGTTTTAACGTGAGCATGTCCGCAGAGGGAAGCGCTAGGTTCTAAATTCGTGGAAAGTGCTCTTCCGTAAAAGTACTCCAAGGCTACTACGGGTACCCCACACGCTCCAAGAATGCAACGCTGCAAGCACTTCAAGAGTGCTACCCTACAAGCGCACTTTATTCAATTTTTTTTTTAATTTGTGTGCGTGTAAACAATTATATTCGTACCCGCTTGTAGTTATAATAGCAAAATTTACTGCCATAAAATATATTTCTGGCTAGAACTTTTTATGGCTAATTATGGAAGTAAAAATTTCCCCTTCGTCGGGGAATTTGACATTTCTCAGTAAAATTTTGCTGGATTATCTTTTGTCCTTATCGTTGTAAAGTATTTTCAGATAAGGGGAAACTACTTACTCTGTTTTATAGCAATGTTCGAGTAATGTAAATCAGCCATAATCCGTCGGATTGAGCAATACGGGCCACTGTCATTGAATTTCTTAAAAACGTACTGTATTCGCACGATAAGCCGCTTCCTCATCAGTTATTTATTCAATGATTCTAGGAACTTCAGAAATGTCAGAAATTTCGAACTGACAACAAATGAATAACGCAGTTCTCTTGTCATCTCCCCCGCACCCCCTGTGACTACAAAAAAAATGCTTATCACCCGACAACTAATTTTACACAGTATAGCCTATCCTTTTTGCTATATATAATCTTAGCAAATACCTAGTCAAAGTTTTTATTCTACAAAAGCATGACAATGTGATTTTTTTCGCGAACAAGATTTACTCAAATTTTCCTCGTCCAAATAATATAAATTCATCCAATGTATGATGAAATCCTTATTTTCAATTTAAACAAGGACCCCCTGATCGAACCATTTATTCCTGCGCAGGCACCGTACTGTATGGTGCTAATGCCCATTCAGATGAATAACTCCCACTAAAATTTTTGGTACAGACAAAACTCCCATTCTTGGAAAATGTACAAATTTTCTTACGATTTGTGGCACAAAAAATTTTCTGTAAGATTTCTCAGTCATTAAAAACCAGAATACACCGAAATAAATAAGGACATTTATTGTAAAAAAAAAAATCTAAGCTTCTTCAGTCATGTGAAAATTAATGGACAAAGGAAAATAATCGAAATTATTAAGACACAACATCGCCTTCACCATCCACTCCGGCATCGGGTAGTTCTTCATCGGTTGCAACACAATCCTCGGACTCAACATTATCTTCAGATGTATTATCTGAAAAATCTTCACTCTCTCCCGTAAAGAATAGTATTGCTCTTGGTATAATCCTCTCTTTTAGATAATGCCCCACTTCAAAATCAGTTTCTAGAATTGTCTAGAAAAAAGAAAAAAAAGAAAACTAATTACCTTTAATTCTCTTAGCTATAGGTATTAACTCACATTGATGTCTTCAAACAAGGGATCGTTTTCATCTTCCGGCACTTCTGGTGGATCAAAGAAGTTGAAAAATGACGGCACCTTCATCATCTTCGAAGGCCCTTTAATTTTTTTTTTTTTTTTTTTTTTTTTAATAGAAAGATGCTAGAATTTACAAACTACATACGTTCTTGGTTCTTTCTTTTAACTGTCTTTGTAGTCAAATCTTTTCCCTCATTCCATTTAATGTCACATCCAACACATTTATATATCTCCGGTCCATCAAAAGAAAACGGATCTTCTGGATCTGGTGAACATTTCAAAAAATACTCTTTGGTGAGAACTATATTTGAAAAAAACTCATTCGATGAAAAATGAAATTCAAGCAGAAATGAAAGTTCAGGTCCAGGTTTTGATACCGCACGGATATCGATTAAGTGCTAAAAATAAAATTATTATTGAATTCTATAAATATTTCTTATTACAACATTTCTTTACTTTTAAGGCTGGCTCATCATGTTCCTTAACAATAGATTCAAATAATGGGACATATTTTAAAATTGTCAGCCAGAAACTTGGGATGCCTTTAGTAAGATTATCCGAAGCAATATTGTCATCACTATCGATATTTAGATCAGCTACAGTTTGAATAAACTCTGGAGATATATCAGCATCGGGGAACTCACACTCTTCATCATTAGGCTCGTATTCACCACTGAAATATATACAACATATCAAGACGATTTACAGATTTTACCATTAATATGATTTCTTTACTTAACAATTTGGTTCCTTTTATCGAATATATCTTTGTGTTTCTCTTCAAAAGTTCTCTCCAATTCATATACTTTTCGGTGAAATTCTGCTTCTAAGTCGGTCGTCTTCAACTGTAGCTTACGAAGAGCACGAATCTTTCTTTTTACTGCTTCTGGCAGGGAAGCGATTTGTTTCTAAATAAAATATAAAAAAAAAAGGTTATTAAGTAAATAGTAAATTCGTCAATCCTCTTATAAAGACTTTACCAACTGTTCTGTCCGTTTATATGCCTGCCTTGTAAACGGCATCATATTATATTCATCAGGTGAATTATTTTCCAAATGATCATCTAAGTTTTGGGTAGCCGCCGACATTTTATTATTTATTTTAAATAGCTTCAAAGCACAAAAAATATATTAATACTCCACAATAATAAATAGTGTTGCCAATCAGATGTTGAGCAAATGATTTAATTGCTATAACTACTTTTGTAAACAAAGGTCCGCGAATATTTAATTTATTTGGAGAAGATAGCAAAAACCCAGCAAAAAATTTCACTTTTTTCTGATTGTTTGATGGCCACTTTTGATTCATTTGTTTTCGGTGATGTCTTGATGTCATAAAATTACGATTAGGTAACTAGATGAATATTGGAAAATATTATCTGATTTTTTTTTCAGTAGAGTGTGTTCTATACTAAAGTTGCTTTTCATTTTAATCTTTCGTTTTTAGTCAAACTATATTAGATAGCTACATACATGCATAGATAAAATTTTATAATTAATTGCTTGACATTCTTACTAGCTCTGGGTTTAGGAGTGACTTCACATTTTCAACGATATAAAGTAATAAAATACAATTCATTAGATGGTTGATACAGGTGTCTCATTTATAACCCTAGAAAACTAAGCTACATAAATTAGATCATAAATCATCCAAAACCAGACCGTTTTTTCAGAACCGCGACAGGGTATTTTGTTAAGAACTAGTAAATTTTCTTAATCACCCTGTAACTACAAAGTGGTTGAGGTGCCGTCCCCCTTTACCATACAATTTTTTGTTTGACTAGATGACTATTATCACCTCCTGTCCTATGGACCACCATGGACGAAAAACCCTGTATAAATGGTACTACATATATATATATATATATGTATATATAAATTTTCTTGGAAAAATGTTCACGTTACACATCAGACTTTAAAAGAAAGGGCTTATACAGAAAATGTAGGAAATTTAGTCTTCTTCAAAATTTATATCTTTACATTTTTGTCGTAGGATCAACCGTTGAGCAATTATTTTGAAAAAAAACAATTTTTGGTACTTTTAATCTAAGATGGTGGAGCACGCGGATTTTTCATCGGGGCCCGGACATGAATAACATATATAAAAATCACACCTACCCCACCTTTTGTAGGACAAAACCCCTACTGACTGGACTAAAAATAATGTTTGCCTTCCCTGTAAAAAGTACCAATGAACAAAAATGCCTAAATCATTACAATAATTGTTGCAATAAGATAACACGGGATAGCAACTTAGTTCTATCTCTCTGCCACTAATATTGTGAGTACATCTATCTATCTATCTACATTTATGCACTTATCTCAATTTTTAACAAAATGCTACTTGTAACCCTTTACCTTTGAGTACCTCTTTGCTCTGCTTCAACTGTATCACCTTCAGAATGGGATCCATATCCAGATGACAGATGCTTTTCGGTAGTTTTTATAGGTTTGTAATAATTGAAAAATCGTCACTTTGCTTACAAGCTTTAAAAGGGGGTTGTATAACTTCATTGCAACAAGCTGAATGCAATTCCACAAATGTGGAAATCTTTTTTAACGGCTTTAATATACGTTGTGGCAGTTAGTCTAGACACACTGGTGATCTGAGTTTACATAAAATATGGTGATCAATATGAAATTTTGGAGAGATGATGGGGGAAGTTTATGAGGCGCAGGACACTATTTCAGTTTTGGTAAACAGAGGTTTTAGTGAGGAAATCATAAAATTTGTAAGGAACTAGTCATTTTTTACTAAATACATGGTGTTTCCATCTAGGTGGTCCATAGAGCGGGAGGTGATAGTACTCACCTTGTCAAATAAAAAATAAAATTGATTGGAACGGAGGAGTCCATATCAACCGTTTCGGAGTTACAGAGTGATTAAGAAAATATGCTAGGTTTTCACAAAGCACCCTGTATATTAAAAAGTACATGGTGTACGGTCACCGTCAAGAGTTTATTGTATGCAGAACTTCCTCTCCTCTCAGGAGTTATTGTGGTCTGAACTAAAAATTTTTTTTACTTTTGTTTTACAATAAGGTGGTTAACATAACTTTTTATATCCTAGATGAAATCTAAAGGGTATACTAAGTTTGTCATTCCGTTTGTAACGCACAGAAATAATGATGGTAGAGCAAAATGGATTGGACACCCACGCATAAAATTAAAAGTTATTTTGATTTTTGCATGTCCGTCTGTCCATGCGCACGATTACTCTAGAAAAAAAGTTCAAAAATGAGACAAATCGGTCAACTCCTTCGAGGGGTTGCTCCTCGAAGGAGTTGCCATACACAAATTTTGTTTTCCGCTATATATTTGGGCACTGCCTGAGAGCGCGTTGACAGTAATCTGAAATTTGGTACATGGTGTTTTCATAGTAATAGCAAAGAAAATTTAAAAAATGGAATAAATCGGGCAACCCCTTCTCGGTGTTGCCATACAGAAACTTAGGTTTTTTACGGATACTGTGAAAACGATCATTCCTAGACATTTTTATTGTACTAAAAACTTCTTCAGTATTCCAAATCCTATAAAATTGGTTATAATCATTTTTTCTGTCCGAGGAGCCGTTCTAGAAATATATGCGAAAAACCACTGCAAAAATCAAAAATGCTCAAATGGGTGATCATACGAAATTTCATACGGGCATTCATCTAGGGTATATTAAAAATTGGTCTTAGACCAATTCTAGCTTTTCTACTTGTTTTTATATTAAAACTGCAAACCGTGGACTCTTCTCTTTAATGTGACCTATTACACCTATATATGTCCTAAAGTATAGTTCACACAAGCAAAGTTACTGTCCCAAGTAGCCTCGTTTTCAGTCCCTCACCTCCTCTTGACATACCCATCAGTTTACTTGCGCCAGTACGAAAACGAGTTCCACTCACTTCAAAATTTTAGCGAAGTGGAACCTGAGAAATAGTCAAATTGAGTGTATTCTCTGCAATTGGTACACGTTTTGGTGTGTGTAGTCATTTATAATATCATCTGGTGTGGAACTTGTGAAATGTGAAGATGTTTATTTTTGAGAGAAAATGGTTTCAAGTGAAAAATTACATATTGAAAAGGTTATTAATTGTGCAGCAATGTAATTAAGGGCAATTTCGTAGGAAAAATTCTAAGAAAAAATAAAGTGCGAGTACGTTCCTGGCATATTGATTACGAAATTTCTTACTGAAAAATAAAAAGCACTCCTTTGTATAAAAGCGCAAACACAAATGTGCTGACATTTTACAAGTTCCACACCAGCTGATATTATAATGACTTACTGAATCAAAACGTGTACCAATTGCAGAAAATACACTCAATTTGACTATTTCTCAGGTTCCACTTCGCTAAAAAGTTGAGGTGAGTGGAACTCGTTTTCGTACTGGCGCAAGTAAACTGATAGGTATGCCAAGAGGTGGTGAGGGACTGAAAACGAGGCTACTTGGGTCAGTAACTTCGCTTGTGTGAACTATACTTAACTGTAGCCGTTAAACAGTTAATAGCCCATAACCTATTCTCGTACACCCTGTATTTTTTAAGACACAGTGGGTTTTGTGAAAGCCTAGCATATTGCAACTGGTGAGCCTTTTTTATTTTGGACATTATTTCTTCTGAAGAAGGATTCGTGTCTGGTAAATAGAGATACCGCTCCTTTTCTTGATAAGCATTCATCGATCTCATTATATTCATGCCCATGCCTTGGTACTCATCTAAGGGTTACTTTCTTATCATTTCATAGGACATCCCTACAGTCTCAAATAAACTTTAAAGTGAAGGCATTGGAGTTACATGTCTTTATCACGGCTTAACTATGGGAGTTTATATATATTTTTCCGTGCTGATAACCTCTTTTTAAATTGATTCTAATGCAAGTTACTATGGCGTGGGCTTCCGGGTAAATAATTTTTAGGTATATGATTTTAGTTAGGATTTACAAGTCGCCAAGACTGTAAGACAGTTTTGTGATCGATTTGCTGAGTGGATGGATGGATGCATGCAATTGATGAAAATGGTTATGACTGTGAATTGATGGGCGATTTCTATATCCTTAAAATTATCGACCTATTGCAATCACTTGGGTCCTTTTGAAGGTTTTTAAATCTATCATTATCTTCAAATTAATGAAGTATCTAGAAACCCATAAATTAATCAACAATCGCCAATATGGCTTCCGCTCATCATGAGACTTGCTGACTTTTTTTATGGAACGTTGGAATCGTAGTCTTCATAATTTTGGTAAGTCCAAATTCGTTGATGTAGATTTTTCAATGGCCTTTGATAATGTCTGGCATCCTGTCCTTTTAGCCAAACTTTTAGCACTTGTTCTCTCCCCTCCTCTTCTATTATGGATTGAAAGTTTCTATCTGATCGCCTAATACGTGTAGTATTGGATGGCGTTACATCTGAACCTCAGCCTATAAATGCTGCCGTCCTAAATTTTGTTAAATTTTGTTAATGACAGATTTTGAGTCAGAAATATGTACGTTGTTGAGTACTTGGAAAAAGATCTTTAAATAATAATTTTTGACATAACAAAGTTACAATTTGCCGATTTATTGTTAAGTATAATAAATAAATGAGGTACTTTGAACCAAAACCTTCCAACAACCAATTTTTTACAAATTTTGAGATACGACTTTTATGCTTGGGGCGGCAGAGTTTCGGTGTGACCAAGGACTCTTTTTAACTCCTCTTTCTCTCTTCTTAATTTTCATTAATGATGTTTCCTATTACTTTCAGTCCCATCCAGTTTTGCTGATAACACTACCCTTGATTGCGTTACCTCCTTAACACTCTTGTGGAGGGAATGCCACATGTTTCAAACGAGGTTGTATGAATTCGAATTCAATGCATCTCGGATCCAAAGCTGTCTCATCTCTTTAATACTCGATCAGCATTTTACCAGTTCCGTTTCTTTTGATGGAGCATTAATTTTGCATGTAGTGATCGTAGTATTGATCATCACATGTAGTAAGCGCCTTAGATGGACCCGAGAGAGTAGCCCCTAAGACCTTAACTCTTGGTCGTTGGAGCAGCCGCTAAGGCTTTAACTCTTTACTGAAGGGAGCAGCTTGCGAAAAATCTTGGACTCCAAATACTAAGTGCGGGCAGCTCAGAAGTACGTTCCCTAAATTCCCTAAATGAAACACCCGATCACTGATAAATTACTGTCTTATTACTGTCTCATTACTGTATTGTTTATTGGATTTGATTGTGTACGTTACAAAAGATTTTGTTTGTTAACTAGGTTGTGAATTTGTAATTTATATATGTGCATACTATGCTACTTGTTATTATGATCTTTTGTATTATGATTATTTGGTAATCGAAGTGTAGCATAATTTAGGTGCATCACATCCTATCAGAACTACAATAGAATACAACTCCTATAACTACGCCGAGGATGGTCGCACAACCTTAGTTTTATTAGATATTGTCCAAAATACTCTTCAAGCTCATTGGCTATGTGGCAATAACTGGATATTATACCGACTCGCTCAAGCACCGCCACATTAATGGGGTTTGGTTAGCAAACATTGCTCATTATCTGCCTTGAAAACACTTAGGGAAGATGAATGAAGACGAACTCGTTCCATCAGTTAATCCGAATATTCCCATCATAAATTTATAATTTTACTCCAAAGAAATAAAATATCAAAACATATTTCTTAATTCTTGTATTCTTAAACCTAAATTCACTAAAAAATAAAAACACATTAAACATAAATTCAGCTAATTCATGACTTTCTTGCATTATCAGGAAACATATTAGCCTGGAAAGAATGAAATTTAATTCTTGTTAATTAATGCAAATTAACATCTAATAAGAAAAATAATTACCATTTTCAGAGGGACCGTAACTTCATATTTATTGATGTACATAGGATTTTTGTTGAGTAGAACCTCTTCAATTATCGTCAAGGGAGTTATATTCTTCTTGCTTATAACCAATTGTCGATTGGGCTCTTTTCCATGACTGGTTGATTTCAGATTCCTTTTATTAGCGATTCTAAGAAAAAAATGGGTACTCATAATATTTGTAAAAGTTCTGGTTGCTAGATTTTAGCTTACTGATGCAAAACGGCTCTTTCCTGTTTTGTGAAACTTGATTCAAAATATAAATCTTTAATATCGTCAGATTCTATGTAGTTTTGTAACATTTGTTTGAAATATTGTGTGTTGACTTCATTAGTTGTATTGCCAAGTCCTTTTCGGTTGTTCTTAATCAAATAACTAAAATAATAAAAGAAGCATGAATGAATGAATATCGAATATCGCCAAATATTTAAACTTCTTCATTTATTTCTGTACAAACTTTGCAAATGAATTCAAAGATATGTATATGCACAGCCAAATGGTTATTATTACTTCAATTTCAAAAATTCAATAGCACAAAAAATCTAAAGTTTATAAGTTTATTCTTTTCTGAATGCATGAAAATGTAAATGAAAACTTGTTAAAGAAAATCGCTGTAGTTACCCAGTTCTTCATAACCCTTTGGAAGCTACTTGTGTCGAGATTTTGAGTTCAAATGGTAGGCTTTAGAGGTAATGACTTGTTCACGAGTGGGATATATCGCATGCGATAAAGGTCTGCTAAACTAAACATGCTTATTTTATCCCACGTTTCGTGCGATGAAAAAATTTATTTAGATGCTCTTGTTAGGTGCGATTTTCACCCTCACTTCAACATTTATGTCTGTTTTTTGATCTTGTCCGATGGTGGACTGAACTTGAAATATTTAGAATCGATCAGATGAAATAGAAGAATTTTTAGAAACACAACCGCCTCGTCCGGTTTTTGAATCCGAGACCTGCTGCTTTTCGGGCGGCTGCTCTTACTTCTGAGCTAACGAGATAGATGCCTTTACCTCTTGTAAATCGGCATGTCTCGGCTTCAAAAACCGGACGAGGCGGTTGTGCTTTCTTTTGTATTTAATAATTTCATTTAAATCGTAAAAATAAAGTTTTTCTAAAAATTCTTTTATTTATGTTTGTTTACATTTGCAATCGCCCCGAATAATCAAAATATAACTCTATCAATACTCTATTGAAACTGATTTCAACTTTTTTGTGCTGAAACAAGTAGGGCTCTAGATAGCATTTTGAGTACTAAACAAATAAGTGAGATAATTTCATATACAAGACTTGTAATATATTACTAACTGTAAACTGAATGTGACTTTTAATTGAGCTTTTAATGACTACTTCGTGAGTACGTTAGTTTAATATTCAATAAATTATTCAATTTTAATAACTTTAACTAAATATATTAAGACTCACTTTCTTTGAAAAGTTAGTGCTCATTGAGTACTGAAAATAATGACTTGAAATATCAAAATTTTCAATTATATTTTCCTCTTTTTTTTATAATTGAATGATACTTTGCCATATATATTTAATCCTATAATGTTATATGACATAAATATTACAATTACCTATTAACTCATATTACTTTATTATAGCTGGTATCTTACTGAATTACAAGTGCTAATGATTCATTAGATCGTGCTGTGTATCTAAGGTAACACAAGAGTAATTAACCGAAAATGTCTAAAAAAAAAAAAAATTGCAAAATTTATCTATGTAAAAACTTTTTACAAATATTTCAGTGGTGGCGAAATCTGTAAAGTTAGCTTTCTTCTTAGATAGGGTGTTTAATTAGAATGGAATTATTAATAACTTAATCGGTTCCTTACTGCATTTGTTTTTTTATAAGGGAGATCAAAAATATAAGAAAATTTCAAATCGCCATCGGTGGGGGTTCAGTCAGAGCAAATAATACTACACTTAAACTGCTACAGTGCTGAGAATTAAAATAAATAAAAATGATTGAAAATATTTGGGCCACATTTTCGAAAATTCTCCAGCGTAGCCAAAAAAATAGCCATTCGCTACATTGCTGCCAAAGTAGCAACATTGGGGAGTCGAATTTGGTTCTTCTGCATTGATGTCAAATTTTCTTTAAAAGGAGCGATTGCCATTTTGTAAGTTCTAATTATGATTGAAAATCAATGTACAGAAAAATAAACGCATTTTCGAATTGTACCAACAACAAAAAACTAAAGAACAGAACATTATAAACATTGGTTTGTTTGAACCATACGTATGATAAAAAGAAGGAATCAAGGCTTTTAAAATCTTCTACAGGAAAATATTTATAAAGGTATGTTGAGCATATACATAATTTACTTTTCGATATTTAATTTTATTTATAGATGTTGAAAATTGCAATGGTGAGAATACTTCTCCTATCCTTGAAGAAATATTACCGCTCGCTGATGGAAGATGAAACGCCGTTAAATCTTATAATAAAAGATTCTGTAATAGATCATGAAGCTCATGAAGAGCATGTAATTTTAGAAAAAAAAAATAAGTTTTGGAGCACCCCATTCAACACCAAACTTATTGATCTACAAAAGTTACATAATATTTTGAAGGAAGAATAAATCATAAACGACAAAATCAATGTTAAAAATTTGCTAAATACCCCATCATCGTCTCAGATAGCGATATTTATTAAACAAAAATGCGGCGGTGAATATTTGTACATTTCAATAGATGAATCAATAAAATCATTGTTGAAATCGATTGATAACAGCGTGCAGAATATAACCAATATTGAACAAATATTGTTATTGTGCTATGGTAGACCTGCTGGTGCCAGTAGAGGAAAATGTCTCTGGGCTTTTATCATGCTGCAACAATTTAAGAAAGTTTTTCCATTTGTTTTTTTTTTTTTTATACCAAAAAACCAGACTTCAATGAATTTCTTGTCTAGTTTATTTCAGAGCTGTGTAACTTTTAATAATAATAAATATACAGTAACATATAGAAAACATATTAAATGACATTCGCATCCCCTTGCGTCGTATGTTTAAACATATTCTTACAAAAATGAACATTTATCACTCTGAAGAGCTCAGAGAGAACTGAGAAATGAAACTGAGTTCAGACCTTTGAGCGTTACACTCAATAAGCACTCAGAAAATTATATCTCTGTTGCGAATTGTTTCGTTGTCGTTGCTTTCACTGAAACTTGGCTGCTTCTTGGCTTTCGCGATGCTGAAATCTTAGACAACTCTTATCAAATTTTTAGACAAAATAGACATACTGATTCTGAAGCTCGTGGCGGTGGCGTACTCTTCGCTTGTAAAAACCAGTTTAATTGCAGCCAAATTGAGCTTCCAGTTTTACCAACACTCTCGACATTAAACTTATAGCTCTTAAGCTATCTCTTTATTGTTTTATACCTCAATTTCATAAATATTTTTGATGACAAATTTCAATATGTAATTTTATCGATGGTAAGATGAAACCTCTTGACGAATTACTACTTATTAGTACTCAATTACAATGGGTACTAAATAAAGTTGACGATGACTATTTTCCTCTTACTAACTTGACATCAAGGGAATCACTCTTTTGGCTCAGCCAAATCTGTAATGTGGTAAGGCAATTAGACCTGGAATTTTCTACTGACACGGGTAACTAGTTGAACCCAGCCAAGTTGTAATGTTTACTCTTGACAAATATCCCCCTATACTAATTGCATATTGCTTTGAAACCGAAAGCTTTACAAATTGTGACGAAACGAAACAGAATGCCTTTTCAATCTTAGAAAGGCTGACTTTTCGAAACTTTCTAGCAGACTTATCTCTATTGATTTCAACAATAGTATTGATGAGACGTGTATATATTTTATATAATTCTTATTTATTTTTTTCTTCTCATGTTCCCCGTGTGCTTCAGCTGTTTTCTAAAACATCTCCGCCATGGTTCAATAAGGAACTGAAACGTCTTAAAAGTAGAAAGAATAATTTGTGGAAAAGTTATATGAGAGACAAAGATATAATGTCTTTGGGACAAAGACATTATATGTCACAACTTCCTCACATCTTATAATGAGTCCAAAGAACATTCCTCTCTACAATTTATGATGAGTATATTCGAAGCATGCGTACGTAATTATTCAACCACTTAAAATTCTAAATAAAATAATATTTTCTTGCCACCACAAAACCTAAACAGCTGCTGTCAACCTTGTGAACGTAGCACACGATAAAAACAAGTCGCAAATAACACAAAGCCACCAAATAGCGGTTTAAATTCAAAAATTTAAAATTAATTCCAAAAGTTTTTAAACTTTATGAGAATGTTGAGTCTGGTAAATAATAATAAATTTAATTTGTAACCATAACCGAAGTCCGAAGCATGGAAAAATTTTTGCTTTTAACTTTTATAAAAAATAAAACAATCAATCCCTGCAAATGTAACAAATGTTTACTCTGATAATTTACACAATCTGCTAAATTTGCTACTTATTTCGGCCACTACATCATAGACATTTATTGTTAAATACATTTCTATTAGTTACAAAAACGAAAATGCTGCAAAACGATAGAGCAATTGTTTATTTGGCTGTGAATTTGGAAAAAAATGCAAACGTTCTGAAATTCGGTTGCAAGCATTCATATTATTGTTCGTCACAATTTGGTTGGTTTGCTACCTTAAACCATTGAATAAATAACTAATATTAGTTATTTATTCAATACCTTAAACAAGGTCCGCAAACTTAAAAAATTAACAACAATTATATTTAGCACTTTTTATAGTCGTAAAAGTACTGCAAAAATTTCGGAAATTTTACATAGTCCTTTGAATGCAACCCTCTACTAAGTTACGCAATTTGCCAATAACCAATTTCGTTTTATTAATGAAAAAGTATTCCTGCCTGCCTACTACTGCTGCTACAAATTTTTTATGTGTGCAGATAAGCATTAATTGTTCCTAGATGAAATCTAAAGGGTATACTCAGTTTGTCATTCAGTTTGTAACACCTAGAAATAGTGATGGTAGAGCAAAATAGATTGGACACCCACGCATAATATTAAAAGTTATTTTGATTTTTGCATATCCGTCTGTCCGTCCACAGGTCCATCCTCACGATAAGTCGAGAACGCGTTCAATGAAATTTTGTACACGGGCTTTAAAAAAAAAGCTAATTTAAGTTCGAAAATGGGACAAATCGGGTAACTCCTTCGTAGGGTTGGCATACAAAAATTTCGTTATTTTTACTATACATCTGGACAGTGCCTGACAATGCGTAGAGAGCTGAAATTTTGCATACAGATTTTTTAATAGAAAAGGAAATTTTAGTTCGAAAATGAGACGAATTGGGCAACTCTTTCGTAGGGTTGCCATACAAAAATTTCATTTTTCATATATATTTGAACAATGCCTGAGAACGCGTCGACGTAGAAAGCTGAAATTTTGTACACTATGTGTTTCTTAGTAATAGTAAGTAAAGCTTCAAAAATTGACTAAATCGGGAAACCTTTCTTAGTGTTGCCATATAAAAATTTAGTTTTTTTATGTATACTGTAAAAACGATCAGTCCTAGACGCTTTAATTGTACTGAAAAGTTCTTCAGAATATGAAATCGTATGAAATTGGTAATAATCATTTTTACTGTCCGATGAACCGTTCTAGAAATATATGCAAAAAACCACTTCAAAAATCAAACTTTCACAGACCATACGAAATGATATACATCTAAAGCATTGCTCTTAGACCAATTCTAGCTTTTTTAATTGTTTTTAAATAACTTTTATCTACTCACAAACCCCTGACTTTGTGCCTTAACACCTGAGATGACATTTCAGGAAGAGTTTTATGGTAGTAAGCATGGATAGATTTACATGGAGTTTTTTATATTTAGAATGAGTGAATAGGGAGCTTTCCGATGGGGTACAAAAATTTACGTTTTTGGGGGCTTTGGGTGGTGGGGAGGTGGTAGTTACCACCCTTGGGGTTGTCCCATTTGAACCGTGTGTGATATCAAATTAAAGCTCTTGCTGAGTCCTATTAAATGGCATATTTTCTTTTCTTCTGTAAGAAACTTTATAGCAGCCTTTTCTCACTCGAATATCTTTAAAATTCATAAATTTCTACTTTGTGTACAGAGGGGTTTAGGTTGGTGCGGGGGAGGGGGGCTGATTTTTCTTTTAAACGCTTTAGGTTAATATTTTACATATTTCATATGAATATTTTAATTTTCTGTGCTTAACCGTTATATGGGTGATGTGAAATAAATTTTTCCAGTTTTTTTCATGTCAAAATCTTCTAAACCACTTACCGCAGAGGAAAGCAAATTACACAACGTTCGCAAGAGATGCGAATTAATATGGATATGTCAGATACATTATGTACCGTAATATGAGTTTTTAGCGAGAATGTAATCACTAAAAAGTAGAAAATAAAAAATATTAAAATAAGTTTTGAAATAAATAACACAAATTGTACTAAAAAGTAAAAAATAATTTTTTCTTTCTCTGTGATATACACAAGAATTTTTTTTTTTGCAAAATATGTAATGCTAGAACTCAGATTAAATAGAATAGAACAGAATAAATCTTAAAAACTTGGGCATGAGCATGAGCAGTTAGACAATTGTAATTATAGTTATAGATGCCCAAACTTTTAAGATTCAATCTGAGTTCTAGCATTTTATATTTTGCAATAAAACTTTTCTTATGTACATATGTATATCGCAGAGAAGGAAAGAAATATTTTTTACTTCTTAGTACAAATTTATGTATGAAAGTTATTTGTTTAAAATTTTTTTTTTAACAATTTCTTATGAATTATAGTGGCCCACAACGTAAGATCAGATTCGGGTACCTGGGCTGTACAAATTTTTAGAGCATTAAGTTTGCAGGACTATTGAAATTTTATTATAATGTTATAAAAACCCTTTTTTTTACAATTATTCGCATGTTTCAGACCTCGGTGATGGTTGCAAAATTAAATTCATTGTTATTGTTGCGTGCAATAGAAAAAAAGAGACATCTATTGGAAATGGATACTTCATTAAAATGGCTAATTAAGTACGGACATAAACAACTTTCGGAGAATCGTATCACAGAAGGGGCAAGCGAAATCTTTAGGTTCGTAGTATCGATAACGAAATATTCAGGAAGGTTCTAGGACAATTTATAGAGTATAAATACGGCGCTTCTCACCGTCAGGAGGCGAGTCGTATTTCAAACAGTGAAGTGAACGAAGTAAACTATTTGGATTGCGATAATTTGAAGTACAGTGCTAGCGATAACTAAAGTAGAGTTGATTTGAAAATTGTTCGTGAATGTTATAAAAGTAAACAGTATAGATAAATAAAGGAAGAACTTATAAATAATATTTGAAATATTGTGTTTGAATAACGAACAAAGGCTACATTATGACATTATTAATAACGATTAGTACAATAACTAATAATAATACTGTGAGGTTTTTTCACATTCAGAATACTTTTGCACTTTACTTTATTTAATGCAAGGTATACGAGATCTTTATGATTTCCGTACTATTTTCCTATCCAGAAATATACATAGAACGCTCCAGAGTACATTTCAACACAGTTGATAATTTCCCTAAATGCACAGTAGGTACCAGTCTTCTCCCACTTAAAAATTTTACGAGCAAGCAAAGAAAGAATGAAATGAGTACACTGCAGGGCTTTTTCGTTTACCTAATTTTTAAAATCTCATGCATGTGAAATATTTCACACTTATGGACATACTAAAATACTGCAGGTAACAGGTAAATATGGTATATGTTTGAGCTTGCTATGCTTTCTTAAATAATTATATGGAAAATGCTATAAAAGCTGAGGAAGGGGATATGAAGCCTTTTTGGACAAGCTAACAGATAAGTTGATTGTTTTCTTATCTGGCGATAGTTCTACTTCTGATTGTGTTTTAAGTAGCGGCGATGAAGAAGCGGGTCTCTCTACAAGGTGAAGTGATGTCAATTTGCGAATATTTTTCTCTTCAGAACAAAGAGAAGGATATATCTGTTCCATGTTCACTGCTATAGGTTTAACTTTAGCATGTACGAACTTATTAATCGTGCGTGTGTTGCTCTTAATAATATGGCTGAGGATTTTGTTGATTACGTTTCTATAGGTCCATTCGTTTGCATGCTTGGTGTAGTCCGGAACTACACTCAACTACACCAAATCATTCGTTTGTAAGGTGTACACTAAATTGAATTACACCAAGCCATTCGTTTGCTTGTCAAAATGTGGTGTAGTGTACACTGAGTGTAATTTTTCTGCACCATCGAAATTATGGGTGTAAGCAGTGTAGAAAAGATGATTTGACAATTGTCATTAGTTTAGACTATAAGATCATTTGTTGAATACGTCTTAAGCAACTGTGTAATAACTGAAATCAATAGATTGATTTGAGTAAAAAATAAGTGCGCTCAGTAATCTAGATAATTAAATTGATTTGAGTAAAAACAAGTGCGTTCAGAAATATAAATATGAAAATTGATTTGTGGTAAAACAACCAAATAACTGCATCCCAGAAAATTAAATTGAACTTTGATAAATATAATCAAGTTTTTTTAAACAATAAAAAATGAATACAGTGTCATTAGTTGACCCAGTGGACAGCTTTCCGAACCAAAATATTTATATCTACACTTTTGACCACGACTTCATTCGGTTGCGAGGACAGCACTGAAAAACAGCTGATTGCTGATTGCTGGTGCTGGTGTAGAAATACACTTGACAGTTCTGAGTTACACTTGCACCGAAACAAACGAATGGACCTTATGTTTTAAAAAAACGTCTGTATAATATTTAATTTTTTTTGGTCTATTTAACTTTTTTTAATTTCTTTTTTAGGTTCTATGTTGCATTTCACGGCATTTTTTCGTTGTATTGTTTATATATCTCTTTAGAACAAAAAAACTCATAACAATTTCTTTAAATCTCAAAATTTTTAAATTCACAATAATTAAGAATATTAAAAAACTCTAAAATCTGGAATGCAATTTACTTCTTTACGAAAAATTTTACTGAAAAGCAATTTCAACATTTCATTTTTCTAACAGTGTACCCCAGCGCAGATAAACAGATCATGCTCTCAAACTTTCTCATTTGTAAATAAATTAGTCTGCTTCTGACAGTCGCTAGAAGCGGTTGCTATGGGGCTGTTATTGTTTTTTTTTTTGTTTTGTAGGAAATTTCTATATAGAAGAGAAACTTGTCATTAATATTTATAAAAACTTGCATACATACATGATGCATGTTGTGTATGAATAGCAAAATGAGCGAAATTATGTTTTAGAAAATTGCCCAAATATTTCCCATGCGCGAAAAATATCAACTGACTTGAAATGTACTCTATCTTCTATCGTATTTCCTGGTAATTAAAGGCTACATTTTTCGAAACGGAGAATGAATATCTTCTTAACTCTCCCTTTAATTAGCTTTGCTTCCCCTATTATCCATCTGGACAAAGCTATGCATTGCATCATCCCTGAAATTCTGGAAATTCTGGTTATTAGAAACAACTATATTGTTAATTAAAAAAAAAACTGATGAATATTAATGAGATGAAAAAAAATATGTATTTATTTATAAAAAATAAAAAACTTACTCAACAGGATCTTCACGTCCATCCTTCTTTGAACCTAAACCACCTCCAGACCATCCAAGTTTCTGCATCATTTTGTAGCCAATGTTGTTTTGATCAAGTTTATTTACCTCATCATTATATGCTGTTACTACTTTGTATCTGATAGTTTGGTTGTTCTTACTAATATCAATTCTATCTGCATTTCGCTTTAGCTAAACATAATTAAGTTTTTACTATTAATATTTTATAACAAGTTTTTTTATTGCCTACTGCTATTGTGTAACATTCTTTCGTTAGTTTTTTCATTGCCTCATCAAACGCCTTTTGTTTTACTTCCTTAATTGTAGAAGCTATTGCTGTTCCAGCTAATTTCCCTCCGATTAGTATTTCAAATTTCCTAGAAAAAATGTTATTGTTTTTTAATTATGTGAAAGGAGAGCGTTTCCAGTTGTATAAGGAAAGGAACTTTTCATAATATTCAGAATACATTTTAATTTATTGAATAATTTAATATTGTCTAGATAAATAAGCTGAAATGAACAAACAATGAAAATATTTTCTTGAGTTTCTATAAAAAATTTTAATTTATATCTTTTTTCGTAGGGATAAACATGGAACCAAAACATGAAGATCAAACGAACTCAAATATTAGCATGTTTTATTGATGAATGCATACATATGTATATCACCTTATCCACTCTGAGACCCCACTATATATGTAAAATGTTAACCAAAGTAAAATAACGAGGCGAAACTCGAGTTACAAAGAATTATTTTACCATTCATATACATAATGCATAAAACGATCTTATACTAGAACGCCAAAAGAACGTCTTTGTTAAACGCGGTAGTATATAGAAGTTTTCCTTTCATATTGCAGAAATAGGACCTAGGTGATAGAATGGGACTCTGGCTAACAACAAATCAGTTCATACGATATCACGAGCTCGCAAAACGAGGAACACTACTAAATTAAATTGGTGTGCTGATAGGGCATTGTAATCCACAAATTGGGTAGCTGATTCGGTATTCCCGTATTTTTTGTTTCATTATGCATATTACATGTTAGCAATAATTAGCAACTTTTCAAGCAAACTAACATTGGATGGCCTTTGTCTGTGCACATCGAAGATTTGAGTATTAAATCGTTTTTTTTTAAACGATTTTTACATTTTTTATGGCCAAGGTATTTTCGCTTCCTTCCTTTTCTTCCCTGAATGGTCAATTTTAACGGATGTTAAGTTATTGCTTTAAAGGTTCTTTTTAAGTTTTGCTTATCAATTTCCATTTTTCGCCTGATCTGTGTCATTACAGATTCTTGATGGATGATATCTATGTTCGAAATTCATTTTTTTTTAGGACTTTCAAACAGTTCAGTCCACTGGAAATCTTTCTTGTTATTTAATAGGCTGATTTCATGTCATTTCTCGCATTCTCCTTGATCTCGTTTTTTCGTAAGACTTATGGTCATTCCTTTCTTGCACACAATTATATTACTGCAGATCATTGAGTCTTCTTTTTTTAGAATTTTTATCCATAGGTCATCGTATACTTTTTTGTCGAACTTCGTTGCCTTTACTCGATACCACTATCCGATTATTAAACATGACTACCTCTACGCTGCATCAATATGTAATCGACCGGTTAAGTTGCGAAAACATTCCCCTTGTATTGTTCATTGTTATAAAAATATTAAGACTGAGCATTATAGGAACAAGCTTAATATCCATCTGCCACCTAAGTTTATTTCGAAGAATCTTACAAGAATAGTTGCTACTAACTCTTTGGATATTAATGGTAATGCTAAACCTTTTCAATTGAATGATTTTTTCTATTCAAAACGCTCATATCAATTCAGATTAACCCTAAATTCTTGCCATGATGAGATACTTAGGACTGTTAAGTGTTATTATCCTACTTAACTTACAGTTGGCGACCAACCAAAGTAATACTCGTTCCAAAAGTTAAACAATATATATATATCGCTGCACGCACTTTAGATCTATTAGAGTTCTCCCATTTTTGGCAAAGGTAGTGGAATTCTATTCTGAGACCATTAATATTTCCACTTTTTGTAAGTTACCTCCAATATTCTGAACAATTCACATACACATCTGCTATATGCATATAAGTGCATAATATGCAACTATATTTCTTCTCTAGATTTCGTCCAGCAAATAGTCTAGAACTGATTCAAATCTTGAGCAGACTCATAATTCAAGTTTACTCCAAACACGAATCGGTCCAAAATTTGAGTCTACTGTAGAATTCAGTCCAGTCAAATGAAATTCTGTAAAAAATCGATCAATATTTGATCGGGCTCATCGTTTGAATTGAACAATCAGTGGATACTAATAATGTAGTTCAGACCTTTACAACCCTCAACCATAAAAAAGACAGATAACCGAAAATATTTTCGTATCTTTTTCTTCTTTCAAGCACATCGACTAAAAAACGTGACTGGTCAAGTATGCAGATTTAAACTATACTTGCCAATAGAGGGTGTTTTTCCAAACTCATGTCTGCTGAAAATCATTTTTAGATAATTTTCACTTCAGATCTTTTACTAATTTTAGTATGAGATCTAAAATGCGAAACAAATATTACTTAGTTGATCCTCGTATATATATATATATTAAAGAAACTGGACCAAGATTGTGTACGTACTAACCGTTTCTGAATAAATTTCGCTAGTTGGCTACCATGGTTTAAAGCTTCACTATTTGTACTACCAAGTCCTTTTCGGTTGTTTTTAATAACGTAACTAAAATAAGAAGATATTTGAGCATATAAATTCAATCGAGAGAGTATCAAATGTTAAATATTTGAACATACTCAACAGGATTTTCGCGTCCCTTATTCTTACAGCCCAAAGCACCTCCGGACCACCCAAGTTTCTGCATCATTTTATAGCCAATATTGCTATTAGTGATTTTATTCTTTTCATAAGTTTCTGTTATATTTAAGTTGCATTCTATTTTTTTCTTGCTTTTATTTACGCGAACACCGTCTGGATGTGGGGATAACTAAACATAAAATATATTTTTACTATACGGATTCTTGAATTCCCTACTTCAGTTATGGGACATACTTCCTCTAGTTTTATTATGCCTGCTTCAAGTGCCCTTTCTTTTGCTTGTTTAACACCAGAAGCTTTTATTGTTCCAGTAAGTCTCCCGTCGACCATTACTTCAAAATCCCTAGAAAAATTATTGCGTTAGAGTTAGCTTCAAAATGTCATCATTTAACTTATTAGAAAATTAGATTGCACTATCGGGAACGGATCTAGCCTAACTAGATACGAACATGCAGATAGAGGTAAACAAATCAAATAATGAATGAAGATTTTCAATTAACAGTTGATGTGGAAGCGAGGCAAACACTTTACTGAAATCAAGAAGAGCGTGAAATAGTTATGTATGTACATTGACCTCCAAATTACAAAGCTCGCGAAATCCGAAATCTCTTTGATTAGCACCATGCAAGTTGAAAGTTCACGTAGGAATCCAAATTTATACTCAGAGTATGTAATGGAAATTTACTTAGAAACCGATTTCAATCATGGATTCAAATGCTTTTGAAATGGTCGATGAAATGGCGACTGATTTTTTTCTAGTCAGCTATAATGTTTAGTAATTAGTCTTACAGGAAAGTAATATCAAGTGTTGAGCTAGCTAAGCAGGACTTACAGGAGAATAATTTAAAAACAAAAACTAAATGTAACACGAAAAAGAAAAGCATAGTACTTTGAATATATTCGTTATCAAAAGGAACGTTTTCACGCAGAAATGGAAAGAAGTGATATTAAATTAGCTAGAAATAGTGTAAATCACATTTAATAATGACTGGGAAAAATGTTGTGCAAAAATTTAAAATTAAGAAAAAATGTGCAAATAAAAGCAATGAGTGGTTTACCGAGGTGTTGAGAGTATTAAAACTAGAAAAAGTGAATGGATATTTAAGAGCTAAAATCAGCAACACTCTGTCGGATTGGGACATGTGCAAGTGGGTGAAAAATAGATATAAGAAAAAAATTCGAGCATCCAAAGATAGATGTTTTTAAATAGTAATATAGAAAATGTTAATACACAAATGAGTAAGTGGTAATTTATGTACAAATCAGGTCTGAGAGAGTATCTAGTTAACATAATAAGCATAAGCCTACAGGAAGGTTCATTTCTTAGTTCTTGGAAAGAGGCTATAGTAGTGCCCGTACCTAAAGTCAAAATACTAAAAAGTATGAGGAATTTCGACCAACTAACATGTTCAACCTTTTTGATAAAATAATAGAAAAAGTAATCCAACTACAATTAGAGAAATACTTGGGAGGAATCAAAACCAGACTGGTGCTTCATTATACCATTCTGGTTTTAGAAAGAAGCATAATTGCGAAGCAGCGGTAAATCTGGTCATAGAAGACTGGAAGAAGGAAATAAAATTGAATAAATTCATACTAGCAGTATTTCTGGACTTTAAAAGTGCCTTCAAAACAATTGACAGAGGGATTCTTATCCAAAAATTGCTAAGCCCAACACAAATATTGCTCCCGTCATCCCCTTTATCAATTGTGTAAAAATTTCTGCCGACTGGCTTTTTTTTTTTTATTCGTTAGTGAAACTGAGGCGCGTTGTTTTTACTTTTAATTTCTGTTGTAAAAATGAAGCTTTATATTTATTTATTTATGATAAGCGACTAGGCCTTTGGGCCCATTGTATAAAACATGCTACTTCGGCAGACAAATTGAGTGGCAAGCAATAAAAATAAACAAGAAAAAATACTAGATTAACTAAGACTAACTAAGATTAACTAATATGAAATTCTAAATATGACCACAAAACGGACTCGATTGATATCTATCCCCCGCTGTCCAGAAAGATATTACGTAGAAAGAACTTGTATAGAAATGAGAACTGAGGGTGCAGGTGCACTACTTATTGTCAAGCCGAAGAGTGTGAAAGTGTGTAAATCAATGCGCGAAAAAGGGACATATTACGAAGAGCATAAAAAATTAGAGTAAATAAAATTAGAATAGAATGAATTAAATTAGAATAGATTAGAATAGTATAGAAGAGCACAGGCTCCCGAAGGTCAAGACCAGCACGACCAATTAAGACTTCCAATTGAGTAACATTCAAAAAATCAAGAAGGCGAGATCTAAATGCCATCAAACTAGGCGAGGTGTGAGCGAAATTAAATATATTCCTAGTGGGAATAACGCAAACAAAGAAGGAATGTTTTAGAACGTTGGATAAATGACGTGGGATAATTAAGTTAAATGGGAAATGTGGGGACCTAACAACCTCCAATCTGCAAAATAAATGTTGTGGAGTGTGAGATCGAATTATTTTGAAGAAAAAGATGAGGTTGCGGAGTATAAGATACCTGTCAAAGGTAGTATTAAGAAAATCCACCGCAAATCAAGCTCCTGCCGTGGAAGCGGGGAACGCGGGAAACGCTCTGCAGTTTATAGGAAAGGATAATATGATCTAGAGTATCAAAAGCTTTACGTAAGTCGAGTAATAAGAGTAATGTTCAGAATGGCACTATGTATGGCACTATGACCTTTGTGGAAGCCAGATTTCTTGGGGTACATAAGACAGCAGATGCCGAAGTTATTTGATTCGTGATTAAAATTTCCCAAACCTTGGACATTGCGGGTAAAATGGTTACAGGCCTAAAATCCGAGGGCTCTGAAGGATTGGAGCACTTAGGAACAGGAATTACCTTGCCTGATTTCCAAGCAGTAGTTGAAATGGTGATGATAGTGTTAAAAAGGTGAAGAATATGACCAGAGAGGACTGGAAAAACTAGCTTCAGAAATTTTAAGGGAATGCCATCCAGACCAAGTGCATCCGATTTGACACACGAAAGGGCGTATAAGACTTCAGAGATATCTACGTTGGAAATGGAAAAGGAGTTCTCATGATCGGCGATGTTATTATTATTACCCGATGGAGAAGTAGATGTGAGATCAGTTTGCATTGAAGCAAAGAATATGTTCATTACGTCAGGGTCCATGTCATACTGCATGCAGTTAGAGTCAGAAAGCACATCTAGGCTACGAACTTTCCCTTTTAGTAGAAAGTGATGCGCCAAATATTGCTATTCCCTGAGCCAGCTTGGCTTTACACACCTCCTTTCGATACCTATTCCGAAGCTTTGTAAATAGTCCCCATCTCTCGGGCGTACATTGCTCAGATTAAGCCCTAAATGCAAGGTCACGAAAAGCCTTCGCTTTCTTGATGGCTGGAATATGATACCTTTGGATACAGTCGGTCTTTTTGAAAATGTTTTGGGAGAAACGTGCTGATTAAAAAGTTGAAGGACACGGCTGCTGAAAACCGATAGATACAAGTCTACATTATTAGTTAGATACAAATCAGAGAAGTTTGTTGACAACGCACACCCCAAGAGGGCCTCCACGTTAACGCCCTTGTAATCACGATAGGAGAATTCTTCAGTGACCTGGGAAAGGGAAATGTCGAATAAAGTATATATGAAAGCATGTCTTGAGATGCCCGGCACCTGGAACTGATTCTGAAACTTAATCTGCTCGGCCGAGCTCACCAGAAAAAAGTCTAATAAGGATTTACTAGAATGGAAAAACATCAAAATGAGTAGGCCCATTATTATAAATGATATATATAGGCTATGACCAGCACAGAAATCCTTATATTACCAGCACCTTTACCCTCACGTGTAAGGTTTTGTCCAAAGCTTGTCCAAATACTTACTGATAAAAGGAATCGACAATTTTATATGCTTATATTTATAGTTGGTATGTTGTTTGTTCTTAATTCTATAAGAAAAAATCAGCTGAACTCACAATATCTTTCTTTGAAATTAGTTACAAAAGGAACGATGGAACGGGTCCACGTAATCGGGTCAAACTAGATGATCCGGATCCGGTTCCGAAAATTCCTGGAAACCACACATCTCTACAAGTCAGCATTTGTTAAATACAGATTTGAATAGCAACTTCAAAAAAACGTTGTGCCTTGTTCCAGTATTGAACTAGACGATCGATATTGTAATGATATGGAAAAAGTGATGAAAAGCAGATGATACATGACAATGGCATACATCAGGCGAAATATGAATTAAAACAAGATTTGCATCTTTTAAGTAAATGGTAAGGAATGAACAAGCTCCTGCTTAACTTGCAAAAAACTAAATTAATGATCGTAAATACGGACTGTGACATGGAAATTGATATTGATGGAGAAATAATAAAAAATGTGATGGTGTAAACAAAAATTTGTATTTTTAACAACACGCAGACTACATTTGCAAAAAAATAATGGTTTCTTCGCAAGATGTCTCTGACTTCTAATTTACAACAGCATGACCCATTTAGAGTATTGTTCAACTATATTGTTTTTATGTAATCAAGCATTATTAGATCGACTACAGATATTTCAAAACAAGGGTATGAGGTTTATACAAAAATCCAACAGATTTATCCTAGTTAGACACATGCTACAAGCACTGCAATTACAAATATCCGTGTCTGCCCAATTATTATGATACCCTAAATGAATGCCCGTATGTAATTTCGTATGGTGACCTATGAAGCATGTTTGAATGTTGAAGTGGTTTTTCGCATAGATTTCTAGAATGGTTCCTCAAACAGCAAAAATGATTATAACAAATTTCATAGGATTTGATATTCTGAAGAACTTTTCAATACAATAAAAACGTCCAGGAATGATCGTTTTTACAGTATACGTAAAAAAACAAAATTTGTATATGGCAACATCAAGAAAGAGTTGCCCGATTTAGTTCATTTTCGAAATTTCATTTACTATTGCTATGAAAACACCTCCGCGATGCAGCTGATGATTGTTTTTCAACTCACTATGATGTCAACTGTTTATAAAAAAAGTTTCAGCCGGCATACTATTACTAAAAAAACAATTTCTTTTTACCACTTTCGCAGCCTCCCACCCCCACACCCACCACGGGTGCATCAGCTGACGCTTGGTTCACTTATTAGTCATACCAAATCTATTGAAAAAGATAAAAATAGATCGGCTTAAAAACACTACCTAAAATGCAACGCTATCTCCCGGACTATTAGCATGCCCAGAAGCAGGGTAATACATATAATATATAAAGTCGAAAATATATATGGCTCATGCCTAGAAAGCTCCCAAAAACATAGCATGTCTACCACAAAAGAAAAATGGGGTAGAATTAAATCAGTGAACAGTCTCAAAAAGATTAAGATGATGAGAGGCTGTATAATATAACGAAGTAGACTCGAGAGCAGATTTGGTTTATATACGATTCCCAAGTGAGATCAGGATCCATGAGCAAACACAAATTATTTTGCATGTGTCAAGATCAAAATAATGTGTCGTATAAGATATAATCGAGACAAAGAAGAGAAGGCTAGGAACTCTCCCTGGACGAAAGGAATAGGTTACAGCTTGAGCTATGGAAAGATTAAGAAACATTTCATTGCATCATGAACAAATAGTAAATCTTTAAGAGTTTCAATGATGATTGCCACAGTAATAAAAAAATTTTAAGTGATCTTTAGACGATTATGTTTTTATAAATTACCCTGTAACTTCTGAACGTTAGGTACACCCTATGATAATGAAATAATAGCTAGATATTCGTGGAAACTTCCCAATGGTCCATAAATTCCCCCCCCCTCTCTCTCCGCGTTGAAATTATGGCTGAACAAAGTTAAAACGGCTCCAGGAAATAAAGCCCGAAAGTGATAAATGAAATAAGACCCAAAAGTTCCATATAAATTTTAACGTGTCAAATGTGAAATAATGTCCAAAATTTTTGGGATATATTTCACTTATCGATTTAGGGCGTTATTTCATAATGATATAAAATCCAAAATTCTTAAATGAAATAAAGCCCAAGAAACAAAATTGATGCTGATGAAATAATGCTCAAAAATCATTTCAGAAAATGAAGGAAATATTTCCCAACGATGTGTGTAAAGTAAGATTACGTCGCGCTTGGCAGACCGAGAGGGGGCGGCAGCAGAGCGCCCGCGCATTGATATGCGATTTAAAGTAAGAACGCGTCGCACGATGTTGGCGATGGTGGGGGCGTCGACAAGGGGTCCAGGCACCTGCGTGCACCACCCGCCCACCTCCCGCGACGCGTTCTTACTTTAAACCGAATATCAATGCGAAAACGTGTCGCCCCAAC
This sequence comes from Dioctria rufipes, assembly GCA_963924295.1. Taxonomy (NCBI): domain Eukaryota; kingdom Metazoa; phylum Arthropoda; class Insecta; order Diptera; family Asilidae; genus Dioctria; species Dioctria rufipes. The sequence continues at coordinate 261,343,780 of OZ002741.1, forward strand.
GCGAGAAAGCGACGCTGCAACGCTCCTCCCCCAACCGCGCGAGGCGTTCTTACTTTACACACATGATTATCAATATTTTGGGCTTTATTTCATTTGCTTGTTCTGTTGATCTGAATTTTGGGCTTGGTTTAATTTTTTTTTTTTTTCCTTTTTTCATCTACTTTGGATTTTATTTCATATCTGTTTTCGGGCCTTATTTCATAGGAAATAAGACCCAAACTCTTCGGGTCTTATTTCACTTATCACTTTCGGGCGTTATTTCTCGGAGCCGTCATAAACTTCAATTTTCATATTGGATTTAAGCCCAAAAGCATCGTTTTAAAATGACTATCGCACTCTGTATCCAAAATTTAACCAAATGATATAAAACTAGAAAGAAATTTTTTTCCGATTTAAGAATTCAATTAGGTACTACGTGAAAAATGAATTCTAAATGAATTTTATTAAGTTACTTTTTTCTTAATGAATTTCCATTATGAGAGTTTTATGAAGTTATGTATAACCTTGTTGTTATAGCTTTTGGGCTAAAAAATATTTATTCTATTCTATTCTAAAAGCTCATAGCTAAAAGATACTTGACTACTTTCTGCCATATATTGAACTTTGCTTGATATGCATATGCTTAAAAGAAAGTGCAAAAAGGGTTACATTTTGAGTGCAGAGTGATAGGTCATTTGAAAGCGAAGTTTTTGGGCTTCCTAATTCAATCCAAATTCAAATCGGAGGATGAGAAAAATTTATAGACCGATTATATATATATATATATTTATAGAACGATTATCAAATGAGTTTTAAATCATCATAACCCGGTGTAACATACCCAAATATAGGTCTGTTTAATAAGTTGCTCTAAGTTACTCTAGAGTAGAAACCCGTGTGTCATTAATTCGGAACGCTGTTCTAAAGTACTTTAATGTGAACTGAACAGTGGTTCAGGAGTCTGCATTAAAGTGAACTAGAGTTACCCAGAGCAAGATTTTCTGCTCTAACTGTTTCGAGCAGGAACTGTAAATGTGTTGACATTTCTGATAAAATTCAAATAATTGCTGTTTTTATGGAAAAAAAATAAATTTCTTAAATATTCCCTTGCCCTGATAGCACAGAAGTACTGAAAATGTACTTCAGGAGGCCTGAACCGAAGCCTTCCAGCTCCAGTGAAAAAGGATAGGCAGTCGGGAAAAAATTCAGGGGTAAACACTAACACAAATAACCACTGTCGCGTTTTTAAATGATTTATTTGCGTATGTACGAGCTGGACAGGTAGCGCCACCAAAACTGAAAACCCCGCACTTTCAGGAGGGAAGCATCAGTTTTTCATTACTTTTATGCTGTAGTCTCTGGGGGATGTATTCGGTACTTCTAAGCCAATGAAGAGAAGCGCAATATTCAGGTATTTTTCAGTAGTTTTGAAGTAGTGAAGAGAACCACAATATTCAATCATATTTCAGTAGTTTTGAACTAATGAAGAGAATCACACCATTTCCAAAATAAAAAAATCTATTTTCTTTAAATATATTTAATATAATACTTTACTAATTAAATTTAGTAAGTTAGGAGCCCTTTTCACAGCAGTACATTTCCAGTTATAGTCTTTTCACTGCGTCAATGGCTTTTCAATTTACTCTTGTGAACCTCTAAAACGATAGATTGTCTGTAATTGTAAAACTTTCTTTTATTATAATTAAAAATATGTGAAATGCGCTTCACTCAGACGCACTTCCAATGGATTTAACTGGAAACGAATTCTGAATTTGTTAATGTAATGTACTTCAAAACTACTTTAAAAGCCCTGAAGAGATGTAAACCAATTAGAATGGGACAAATCTATCAATATACTTTTATCTTTCTATACTGAACTAAACAGCTTCTGTGAGTACTGAATCAGCCCTGAAAAGATGATGCAATAATGTGGGAGACAGAACATATCGGGAGTTTCGTTTTGTTTCATTTTATGCGCGGAACTTTCCATAGTGTTTCAGTACATTTTTTCGGGCTGAAGTACATGCAGTTTCACCGATAGAATAAAAGAATTATGATTGTAGTGGTAACCCCTGAAGTCGTGCTATCAGGGTGGAATAATTGAAATAATAATTGTTTTCATGTGTGTGTGAAGAAAAAGGTTTCTTTACATTAATCTTGCATTAATTTTAACAATTGTGTTTTTGGTTACAGATTTCAGAAAATTAAAGAAAAGGGTTTCATGAGCTTCCTGCTCCTTTCTGATCTACTTTTAATTTGACAGTTTACCAAAGGTGAACTGCCCTGCTCTGAACTTTTTTCGATTTCATTAAACAGACCTTATATTTAAGAGCCGGAAATCGTTAGGATGTCCCCTCCACCCACCCACTGCTGCAATTTTTTGCTTGTCTAAGCATGAGCTATCCATAGCCTCCACCCAAGACTGAACACCCTGTATACATGCGACTACTTACTTTTGGTTGCAATGAAGTACTTCCTTTTCGGTAACATTTACGCCACACCTTTGTCCAGATACCAGAATGCAATTTCGATCACCAAGCAAATATAAAATAAATCGACCAAACTCCAAACCTTCCAATAAATCCATTTTCTCTGCAGAACCAGATTCCTCTGCTGGCTCTTGAAATAAATGCCCAGAATTGACGAGGTTTTTCTTATTTGAATTCTTACTATTAAATGTGTTTTTATTTTTCTGCGAATTAGGTTTTTCTATTTTTGTTACTTTTCCTATGAAATAAAAAAAAAATCACTGCTATTTTCTGAAGACAACAAGATAAACTCACAATTTCGTCTACCTTTCGCTCTAGCTTCAGCCGCATCTGAAGCTCTTACAAAGGTCCTCTTCAAACGTTGTGATCTCTCCTCGCGAAATTCTTTTGCAACTTCTTGAGATAATTGTGCAACTAATTGCATAGTTTCATCGGGATACTTACAACCCATAAATTCAATATTTGTAAACACCTGCGCCAAACAAACCAACTCGTCTTCAGGAAACTTATTTTTATGCACTTCCATAAAACGTTTTCTTAATTCCCAATGCTCCTCGCTTTCATAATCGGTTTTATAGTAATCAACGTCCCAATTTGTTGAATAAGACATCGTGTCTATGGAATAATTTATTTATAAATCGAGAAAAATGAGAAAATTTGACAAAAACACGCGATATAAAAACAACTGTCACGTATTCGCACTGTAAAAGAAATGAAACGACAAATTTTGTTTTTGTTCCAAATTCCAAATGTTGTACATACCAGGGTTGGCCAAAGCAAAAATATTGAGCTAAATGCTGCTCTTCTTCTAGCATGAAATTTGCAGATTTAATTTAATTATGCAGAGTACTCCATTACCATCCTTTCGTTATTCTTTCTCTATAGACTTCAATTGTCAAAAAAATTTCGTGTAGCTGTCAAAATTCCTCAAAGGATATAAACAAATTCTTAATTTTGGCAATTTCAGTGCCTAGCCGCGTATATAAAAAATATTATTGATAACAAAAAAGTAATATTAGTAGAAATGAAACATTCGAAATAGAAATTTTCTCAAACATGTAGAATAACATCAATTTTTCGTCATGAAAAGTGGCCCACCTGCAAGCAATTTATATTGACGAGAACTTGAAAAAAAAAACTTTAAATAGCTTCTCAGTTCCTTGTAATATAATAATGGAAGAACAAAGTCAAACAATTGACTGCTCTTTTAGTACTACTAGTCGTAAACGACGTTATATTGATAGCGCCGATGAAAAGGATTGTGAGGTTTCTGCTCCAAAAATATTGATTGAGGAAGCACCTTTTAGTCTGCTTGAGTTTTGTGATGAAGTTTTATTAGAAATTTTCAAAAATTTAGATGCTAATTCGCTACATTCTATTGGACAGTAAGTGTAGAGTGTAGCTTTAATTGAAATAATGCAATTTTCATTATTGTAGAACATGCCACAGACTATATAGGCTGACCAGCGATCATGGTTTGTGGAAAAATATCAACCTTACTAGTGAAGAACTATCACAGAAGATTATACGGACAAGACTAAAGCCCATGCATCGGAATACCGAAACAATTTCAATTCGGGGATTAACTGGAACCTTTCCTAAAGACACTTGGAATAATATTACCTTGGGATTTTCTCTTCTGAAGGACATCACAGAAACATGTGAAGTTTTGCAAGTTCTTGAATTACATCACAGTTTTGTGAACTTTGAATCTGTAACCTGTTTTAATTATGAATTGTTCTTTAATTAATTACCTCCTCTTTTCAGATGTCAATAACCGATTTTCCTATGAACATAAGACGTTTGGTCTTTAATAACTGTTATGTACGTTGGCCGAAAGCACCTCATGCGTTTTTCAATCGCATTGACACTCATCTTGAGCACTTAGAAGTTGGTTTTCCTTTTTATTTTTGGAAAGTGTTAAATAAAGACTTTTTTATAGGAATTAATTTTGGAGTACTGCAACTGGTTTGAAACACATGATCTAGTATTGTTTTCCAAAATTCCGCTCTTAAAAAAGTTAAGTTTGAGAGGATGTCTGAACTTAAAAGACTGCGTACCATACGGGAGTATTGCTACTAGATTTGGTTTTAAGAAATTAGAGGTAAGTTTGGGATTTATTATGAACTTATTCCTTGCAAATTCATTTGTTGATCTAGATTTGAAGTCATAATTTCAAAACAATTAAGCACCATATGGGTTCTCCTCTCTACCCATATGGTGCTATGGTACCATATGGATAGCAATAGATAAATGGTCTTGACATACTTTATTCTTATAATGTGCGGACAGCAATTCAGTAGTATATCTTTTCTATTCTATTCTATCTCCATTGTTTGTCTGATTTTACTTGAAATAGGTAGTTACTACCAGAATCTCTTTACAAATCGATTGTAGTTAAGATTAACTTTTTCAGATAGACTAAAACAATCATGCTCATAAGCTTTTCAAAGTTGTCCTAATGCAAGGCTAGTGCCGGGAAAATATGAACCGGGTCTCGTAAATAGGCATCACACATTCAGAATGTATTGTGAATATTTTTAATTCACTTTATACAGTTCTTTATAGCAAGGCTAAAGAAAAAGCTCTAGACTTATTGAATGATACTAAAGTATCCCTTACAGTGAAAATCGCATGCGAATCAGTTTGATCACTCAAATGAGTAAAAAAAAAACCAAAAATTTGAGTTTGTCCAGGCCAAGAACGTTTCAGAAAAATCCGAACGCCTAAAACTATCGAATTTGTGGCAACTTTCAAATATTCCGCCTGGCACCTGCCCAGTTGTCATCATTCGTCTGCTTCGTTGCCGTCTAGAACTCTTTGGGAGTGCTTATTGACCGGTACAGATCGGCATGCAGACATTCAATTCGCTTTTTATGTAAGAAGGAGCAATTCATTTCATAATGGACAATACTATATTAAACCATTTAATATTTACGGCGATGGCTATTTTGATCCCTTTGTTTCACTAATATTAGTTTTGAAGTCAGTTACATTTCTAAAACTGGGTTTTCCTTTATTTTTTCTTCACTCATATTAGGTTTGGACCAATTTCTTTACCCTCCACCATTCTCTCGATATTATCACGAGATTATACAAGGCGGTTTGTTTACATACAAATCTGGTAGAGGAATCATATTAAATGGAGACGATATCTACTTATACCACTTCAATTAAGCTGATTCAATATAATGGCCGTTTCGTTTTAGTAAAAATTGTTACTGTCTAGTCTAATGGTACGATAGAATTTAGTCTTTCTAAATGATTGCCTTCCAATCTTTATAGTGAACATCACATTAACATTTCTCTGTGTCTTATTTGATGATTGCTGCCTTTTTTGCACTAACCGCTTCTCATCCGTTGGTTTCCAATCCAGGGTCATTCAAGTTAACTTACATCTCATAATACAGGAGGCTTTTGCCTATTTTGCTTTGATAGGACTACGTGCCTCTAAGGCTATTCGTTTAATAATAATATAACTTTATTAGTTTAACAAACTATAAATTCATAAAAAGTTCATAAATATTGGGTTTTTTTCGTACAAAATTTAACACTTTGTATCTTATTTATTTTTTCAAATGAGAGTAGGCGTCATGTGGAAAAATAATGCTGTCATTTGAAAAAAAAAAATGCCTACTTATGATAATAATAATGAATGAGAATAAAACAAGAAAAAAAACGCCGTAAAAATCACGTTTCTTGAATGGGGGCCGCCTTAAATTTTTCATTTTATTTTATTTTTATTATTTGTTGTTATAGCGGCAATAGAAATACATACTCTGTGAAAATGTCAATTGTCTACCTATTACGGTTCAAGACTCATGAGATACAACCTGGTGACGACGGACGGAAAGCGAAGGCTTAGTAATAGGGTTCTCATTGTTACCCTTTGGGTACGAAACCCTAAAATGCAAATACATATTTCCTTTTTTTCTTTATACATATTCATGATCTGCTTCTAATGTATTGCACACACCCACTTTAAGTCGATTAAATATTGTCCCTCGCTTAAGAGGAGTCAGTACCAATATTTCCAAGCTTCATACTTTTTTCAATGCAAATTTCTGGCAAACTGTTTGTAGCAGGATAATGATTTATATCTTAAATTAAAGGTAATGAATAAGTCTAGTAAATAACGTCAGAAAAAATTAAAAAAAGTGTTTTGAAATGGAGATATTAGCTCGGAAACTTATAAAAAATGGTAAAAATTGAAATCTTTTAAATCAAATTCCGGTGGGTAGGTATTCTCATTTTTTTTAATTGTGACTGTTTTAGAAACATAAATCTTAGATCTAGCAAATAACGTCGAGTTTTTTCATTTTTAGTGGCGCTTTTTATAATTATTTGACTCTAATAGTACTTGTTTTTCTCCCGACATTTCACCGACAAGAAATTGCAATAGTTATTTGAAAGTTGTTTAAATACAAAGCAAAATAGCATATTTAACAATTATGGGCAAAAAAATTTAGGAGAGTTAATTCTCGTTAAAAATTTTCAATTTATGTGACCTGCAAATTTTCATTTTTAGTCTTAAATTGTATGGTTTTGTCGGATGTTGGGTTTATGTCTTTTGCAGTAGATGTCTCTAATGTGCTCTGTGGTCTAGGTCTAGGCTAATTTTATATGAATTTTCTCACTTTCAGGACAAAAACCTACGTATAGTAAATTTTATTACCTACAGGTTCGCTGGTATCTAAATTGAAACTTTTGCTGAGTACTGACTCCTCTTTGGGAAGCTTATTAAATTTCTGCAGACCTTTAATAATAATAATAATTTATTAGTGCTAAGCGTGCTTTTCACAAAAAACAATACAATTATTTATTCTATGACATAGCTCGATTATATTCTATACAAAGTTTTACAAATACATTTAGATTTCTTTCTTCCTTTATCACTACTGGCAAATCAATTTACAGTTGAAACCTCTTATATATTAATGAATTTTGTGTATCTGATCTATTGTAGTTAAGTAATCTTATATTTAGATCTGCATTCCTTAGATTAGATGGCTGCGCATCCGTCACCAGTGCTATTTTCACACTTAAATATGGCGGAAGATACCCGTTCTTGATCCTAAATATAAATTTCAAAACATTAAGATCAATTCTGTGTGTCACATTCATCCACTTATATTATTTTAGTTTATTGTCCAACATTATACCTAAATATTTGATGTCATCAACTACTTCAATTGGCTCAATTGTGATCAACACGTCTACTTTGCTGTTTAATATCATACATTGCGATTTTCTAGTATTTAATTTCAACCGATTGCTATCCATCCATGCTTTAATTTCGTTCAGATTTCTTTAATTTTTTTTTTTTTTAAATATCATCCTATGTTTTTCCCAGTACAAAATATCAGTGTATCATCAGCAAACAGCATGACCTTTGAGTGGACTATTACTTGCTTTAAGTCGTTTATATAAAGCAAGACTAATAGAGTTCCCAAGACTGATCCCTGTTTAACCCCCATTTCAGTTTCAATCGTTGTTGAGCGAGATTCGTTGACCTATGTTCTGTGCCTTCTTTTTCTGAGATAATCCACGAACCATTTCAATTCACATCCTTTAATTCCATACTTGTCCAATTTCTCAATCAGAATATTTCTGTCCACGGTTTCAAATGAAGTCTAGAAAAACAGTTACAATTAAATACAATATAAAGTAAAAGATCTTGCTTGTTCTAGGTCTAGATTACGTCAGCACCTCTAGTTGTATCGGCCACTAGATTCAATTGATTAATCAAATATGCCGGAAGTTGTTTCATCTTTATGTTGAATATAAAAGTAAGGTTAAAGCTTGATTCCCACTGCCCGTGGTTTCATGGACCAGTCCATTTAATGCGGACGATCTAGCGCAAGATAGCGCGTGTTGACCCGAGCTGGTTTGCGGCCGGTTTTGATTAAATTGACATTCCAAAATTCCGGGTGAAGAAATTACCTCTGTTTCTACAGCCGCTTTTGTATGAACAAATAACACGTTTGCTCGGGCTACCTCGCGCACGCTAGCACTGCCCCTATGAAGCTAGCAACTTTAAATGGATCGGGTGGGCAAGCTTCGCCTCCTAAGACTAGACCCTTCCCATGGCGCGTTGAGCCGTGGACGCGCGGCGTAGCCCGTGAAATCACGTGCCAAGTGAAGCCAACAAACTCTGTCTTTTATTTGATACTCATCCACTTCAATGCCTTCAACATCCATCTTATGGAAGAAAATATATTGCACTTGTGTATACATTACATGGTCTTAATATGCAATTTTTGAAGCCTTTCCATTGCTGTTTGAGAACACAAAAATAGTATCGTCGAACAATATTGAAAATGCGGTCTAATGATGGCATTAGAGAATAGCATTCATTGTAGATAACTTACTACACATTCGCTTAAAGAAGCCAATTTTTTTACAAATATAGTCCACATGTATTTTTTGTCTAAAACCACACCTAAGTTGTTAATTTCTTCGACACGCTGTATTGTCTCACCATTAATTTCATTTTCAGTATCACAGTTCGGGTTGATCACCATTAACAGTGTCCCCAGTACTGATCCTTGTGGTACACCTAACGTAGTTTTGTGGCTATGAGGCCTATCACACTCGGATATTCTGGTGTACTATGTGACTGGAAAGAATAAAATCCAAATTATGGGCAATAAGACTTATCCCTTTTCGCCGTTTCGCGTCAGTAGACTTGAAGATAACACCAGAATGGGCTCTCAAGATCCGAGAGCAAAGGAAAGGTGTACTGGCGTTATCCAGTGGACACAGCCTATATTGTCCTTTAGACCTATTGAATCAATGAGTAGACTGACAAGTCCTTCCTTAACCATCTCGACTTTTCTCTTTCAGATAATGTATAAATCGTCCTCTTGATCTATTGCGATGATTTGATTCATTTATTGATTGAAACACAGGTTTGAGACTCCGAGGGATCCCCCTAACGTAGGCCAAGTCAAGGCTCATTGTTCACCCTACAGACCCATGAGCGATCGCGCATAGGCCCCAACTGAACGCTCCTATAAATTTCAGTATTGGTTCCCAGGCTTCCTTGCGACATCATAAAAGACTCACAAGTCTTTCCTTAACTTCCTCTGCACCTAGATCCTGATAGGGACAAACGATTATTTAAAATATTAAATATGTCTTTCTGTGGAAGTCCAATGTTTGGCACAGGTTGTATGCCTGCACCTTTATTCGTTTTAAATACTACAACGAGAACGGCTATTGTGAGATTTGAATAATTAGTTTATTTGTTAGGTAATATTTTATATTGGCGTGGTCGTCGTTTTATGTGAAAAATATTTAGAGACAATACTGCATGTATGGAATGCATTACATTACTCACGCCGGCGTCGTCATCGTTGACCCATCTCTAATCCTAATTTTAGCGCTGGCGCTTCTTTGCTGCCAATAAAAATGAGAACTTAGAGGAAAAGAAAATAGTTTTATGATTTAACAATTTTATTGCAATCCGACAAATTTAATGTATGGCGCTGCCGCCCAATGTAGATGTTCAATGTGACTTGCCCGGTGTTTTGCTCGCTGTTTGACGATGACGACCTCGCCAGCGTTGGCGTTGTTAATGTAATCTAGCTATTACAAACTAACATTGATTCAATTTACTTACTTAATATACTTAAACGACTCGCTCACGCTGCACAAAGTAGAATTTTTTGAGCAGTCAAATTTGGAAACGTCCCTAATACTCAAGTCAATACAGCCGATAAGTTTCAGAACCCTGATGTCATCTTGTAGGGGTTATTGAATAAAGTCCCGATGTTTTCACGAAATGTAAAAATCTTAAATATATAATAACTAGATTCTGGGGAAGGAATCTGCGGATATTAATTGTTTTTGATCGATGGAAAAGTGCATAAAAATCCCTAGATTAAAACAGAGACAAATCACAGAATTTTGCAATGTAAGGGCAACATACGTGTACCAAATACTTAAAACATAATGTACAAGATAAAATTTCAAAAGTCAAATATCATATTTCTAGCATCTTGACGTGCGTGATACTTTAATTTCTGACTCGGATATTCAATGCTTCAACATTACCTACACCTTGAAAGAACTCCTTCTTGAGTGTCCTGATGATATTCGGGAATTAGATTCTTCAAGTTCACGTGATCAAGCCGGAAGTCCGCCTCCAAGACCACCAAGGCCCATTCAATATGTTCCACCGAGTAATAATCCTGCTGCCAATGGAGGAGAAAACAATGTGGTACAAATTGTAATTCACGATCGCAGCATAATCAATATCCGGGCCCCAAATCGACCAATACCAAACATTCAAGGTGAGTTTGCATTACATTCTACTGCATGTGCCAATGTAAATTGTTTTTTTTTTTTGTTCGCAGTAAGTTTGGAACTTGATGCAGGAAACAACAGAGCTGAAAACGGAGAGGTTCAAGCACAAAGACAAATTCCAGATATTAACAGAGCTATTTCTCAGTCACTTTGGTTTGAAAGACGCTATCCACCGCCTTTTTCACCGCCCCGAATTTATCCAATTAGTGATAGAGGTATATTGTGTTTTGGAGCCCCTAGAAATGTTGTCCAAGGAAATATCGTTTGGATTCGCGCAGAACCACGTCCCGTAGATAACAATCTAGAAAGGCTGACAGTTCGTCATTATAAATTAGTCACTGATACATCTCTAGCCCATTTGGCGCAGTGCTCTCCAAAATTGGTGTATCTAGATCTAATTGGAACAGCTGTGACAAAGGCAGGAGTAGAGGAATTTAAGCTTAAAAAGCCTGAATGTTTGGTGATTTCTGATCATATTAGTGGCTGACATTAAGTGGACATTAATTAGCTTCCAAAATATTTTTGCAGTCAAGCAAAGTCGTTCGCTTAGTGAAAGTTAACACTTTTGTGAACAGAATATCTTCTATTATACCACTGTCATCGATGACAGTTATTGTAGTTTTTTAAGGAACTTCTATAGTTAGTTGTATGTAAATATTCAACGTTCTCAAAACTTTATTTAAAAATTCAAAAGACAACTGAATTTATATGTAAAAAATCTTTTTTTGCGCTCACAGCAACGCTTTTAGGTTTTAATTGTTTATTCAATCATTTGGAGTTTAAAAAACAAGGTAATAAACGCAATATTTAATAGTTTTTTGGTTTTTCTTTCACCATACGGCCGTACTAAGTGATACATATGGGAGGTTATGTATTGAGCCAAAAACTAACGCAAGAACAGGTACTCGATGGAGGGCTACAGTTTCCGCAATTAAGTCTATTGAGATTCAAGAGAATTGTAATAATCTCGTGCAAATGTCCTTTTGAAGAAAGTTTTTTTTTTAAGTCAAATTTGAACATGATTTGCTTCGATGACCCTGCAAAATTAGTGGAGTGTCTTCGTCAAATCGCACAGACGCACCACTATTGACGTACAGTTCGATGAAACAATGGTAGCAACATGTTGGAGAAATTCACTGCTGCTGATAAAAATGAGGATCAGATATTTTCAATAATATAGGATGGATTACAAAATGCAGATGGGCTCATTTGAGCAACTTTCAGCTGGTAAATCCACAGTTTTTCAGGTCTGATCCCATTAATATCTTGGTAGGAGCAGATGATGTAAGTGCTATTCTATTAGAAGGCTGTGTCAAGGGCGCCATCGGAGCACAAAACTCCACATTTGGCTGGATACATTTTGGTCAAGTTCAGAGAGTAGATATTCTGACAACTAATGTGGCTACAGTGTTTCTGCACTCAAACGCAGCCCTCATTGAAGCTATTTCCAAGTTCTGGGTAATGAAAAACATCCCAATCACCAAACATCGGACAGATGAAGAGCAAACCTGTGAGGAGATATTTGCAGACACTTACTGTAGACTTCACAGTGGAAGGTATGTAGTTAAATTACATTTCAGGCCACTGCTATCAAAGCTTTACATCGTGTGGAAGCCCAGTTCGCTAGAAATAAAAATCTACATGATCAATAAAAGGCTCTTGTGAAAGAACTCGAGGACTTAGGCCACATGGAGGAAGCAAATCCTATTCCATCTCCTGATAAATCCTATTATGTGCCTCATCGAACTGTAATAAAAGAATCGAGCAGTACAACCAAGCTCAGGGCAGTGTTCATTCAATGCATCGAAAAAGTGTTCGATTCCTTAATGACACTCTGATGATTGGCCCTCAGTTACAAACAGCTTTGGCAGCGATATTTTTACGTTTTCGCACCCACCGTTTCGCAATGACATTCAATGTGGCTAAGATGTATCAGGGTTTCCAAGGAACATTGCGAATTTCAGTGACTTATTTGGCGTGACTTTTCTGAGGATCCTATCAAGGATTACGTGTTAATGACAGTAACCTATAGCATAGCTTACTCTCCGCCTCTCGCAGTCAAATATCTGTAACAAGTGGCTTTAGATGAGTGAAAGGATCTTCCAATTACTGTTACAGTCGTACGCACTGACTTTTACATAGACGATCTGCTTACTGGATGTTATAACGAAAATGATCTCAACATACTGCGCTCTAAAATTTGTGCGCTACTTCAGGGAGGCGGTTTTGAGTTACGTAACTGGGTTTTCAATGCAAACGATGTTCTTAAAGCAATCCCAATGGAGCTCCGTGAAACCAAGGCTTATCATTCACTTGCTGATGGCAGCACAGTAAAGGTTCTAGGCATCCAGTGGAATCCTACATATGACTCTATTAAATTAAAATGTGGAATACAATTGTGATAATCTTCCTTCAATTTATATTTCATATGGAAATGGAATAACTTCAAAAAATTAAATCAAATACCACTGGGAAAACTTCCAGTGAAATTTCATATATCACTTAATTCCTCCCTTCCATTCTACCACTAGTAACTCATGTTTTCAATAGGCTCATCACTAGCTCTCTCTTCCTCAACTGTTGGAAAATTTGTATTGTCACCACTATTCCCAAAATTACCTCCCCTTCTGACCCGAATAACTGGCGTCCCACAACCATCCCATCTATTTCTAAAGTTTTCGAAATTCTCGTCGCTGATCAAATTAAAGAGCATGTGGAGGTCAATGATCCTACTGTCTAAATTGCAATCTGGTATCTAGAATAGACACTTCTCAACTACGGCCTTTGCGAAAGTCACTACAGACATCCGTAGACTGTGCAATGAGGGTAAGAGGGTGGTACACGTACCTCTGGATTCTATACGGGCTTTTGACTCCATTCCTCATGAGATACTCATTGCCGAGCTCTGCACTACACCGCCGCAATGTTGGATATCTTTCGCTTTTTATCATTACATGCATGGTCAACATTCCGATGAAATATCTAGTCTGATCCCTTGTAAATTAATTTCTGCACGCAATATTCGCATTGCAAGCCGAGCACATCATTTCACGGTTCAAAATACTTCCGACCGTTTAGTAAAACTCCGTACCGTACAAATGTGGAATAGTCTACCATCTTCTGTTTTTCCTAGGGCTTATAATCGTTTCCCCATCTCTGCTATGCTATGCTTTGAATCATAGGGTATTCTGAACTGTGAAAATATTTCTTTGTCATTACTGTACTGAGCGAAAGTATCGATCTTCTTATAATGTTTAAAGCCCTGGCTACATCTTTGTTCAACTTTACACTATAAAAGTCAAGCAAAGGTAAAACACAGACGGCAATGTATTTGTAGCGACACGACTCTGGTCCTTGTCGAACGTAGAAAACCGTTTGACCATAGCTAGGCAGGAGTTGATTTTTATAACGTTTGTAGAAAAAAAATATTTGTAGTCCACTGACAACACTCAAACGTAAGAGATAAAAAAATATACAGAGGACTTTAAAACCGAACACCCAGCGGCCTTTTTATTCTTTATGTGCACCATATATGCTTCTTATTTTTCAGCGGTGTCACAAGATAGGACTGAAGCAACTCCGTAGCGTGGAACACATAGAACACCCTTCTAATCCAGAATCACAAGTGGTACAGCACGCAGGGGACGCAAGCAAACCTCGACCTTCCGACTGCCGCTGCACTTTCGTGGTGACGGTACGGATTTATATATGACCAGTTTCAGGAGGTGAAAGGGGACTTATAAGCTGCAACACCCCAGGTCTAACGCAGTCGTACTTTCTTGCGTCCTGACTGTCATAGGGACAGTAAGGACCCCACACTACTCAGAGTGCCTCGTTTAAATTATTATCTCTTGCTAGTCATAGAATTTGAACCCGTTAATAATTATTTTTCAGTTACATTCCAAGTCTCGAAGCTTTATAGTCCAGCTGGGAGCAAGCCCACATTGGGCGGAAAGCATCAAGACTTCTCACCGTATTCCGGTTCTATTGCCATAAGAACCACAAGGACTTATCGTATCGTACTGTACTAGTTTCCACACTTCCGACTAGGCAGAATTAGCCCCAATCAGGTCATGTTGTCATACAGACAATAGGATCAAACTTCAGCATCCTAGCGCATCTAAGGGCAGCTCGCCGAATAGATATCCTCTTCGAAGACAGCTTCTTTCAGCGGTCATAGAGACAACTCAATGCATCCTTTGGCTACAAGAACGAACACTTCGTGATCTGTCGTCCCGATGTCAGCCCAAGCAATGCAAGTACGCGAAGGTGCAGTTACACTACTTCACACAAGCCAGTAACAAAAAAGGCTGTCTCGCCCTCAAGATTGGAAATTGAGCAAACAGATTGCCCAAATATTCTTCAAAAAAGCTATTTTATACCCATGAAGTAACAGAAAATAATTTTTCCCTTCACGAATTCATAGTAGATGCGATTACAATACGACTTTGACGTTCTACCGGCAGCGTTAGATAAAACCACTAAGCACATATGAAGAGACACTTACTTGCAAAGAGCTATAAAGTTTTGAGGGATCCTATCTAGATACCATCGATGCAGCAGAACATTTATAAAAACACTGTACGGAATGACCAGTGATGAATTATGCGTCGTTAAATCGTTTTCGAATGCTGCTTGTAATCTTGCATCCTTATCATCAATCGAACAAGCGTGAATGTAACATTCACTTTGAATCTACCATTAGGTTCGACCGTGGTATGTCTACCACGGAATCCGGAAAACTGAGACTGCAAAAGAAACAAACATGGCTCCATAAAAATCCCCATTCGGAAAAGCGGCTGTGTTACTATTCACAAATTGTTCCAGACAAATTCATGTAGATACAACAAAGATGATAAAACGGTCTGCAGTTGCAGAAAGACTGGACGTCTATGCTTCGCCATAAGTGGGAACTGCCGAGGCCAATCCTGCAAAAATGTGAGAGATAATCAACCTCAAGTGCTTTATGGTATAAAACGTTTCTTTGACATTCCAACGATCGAACTTCTAACTAAATTTTTCGAGCCACTGTAAAAAGTTGGAATTTTTTTTATATTGACCCAAAGGACACTTCATAAATTACTTATCCGATTTTTGTCGAAATAAAAATACTCGTCGCCTGACTATTTGCACGATAATTAAAAATACTTACGTTGAATCTCATTGATTCGACACATAGAGTGTGATTTATGCAAAGGGAATAGCAGTCATGTAATACATGACTCTTCAGCTAGCGTTCTAAAAGTAGAACCAGTAATTCAGTTTGATTAGAGAAAAAACACATTATCTTAAAATTTTTTATTCCATAAAACATATTATTAGAAATTCTATTTCTTAATAGATCCAAGCCTTGAAGGATCCTGACTAGGATAATGCACTGTAGTTGCTCCTCCTGGTGGTGGTGGTATACTATCAAGTCCAGTACTAGTTGATGGCATCGAAGAGTTTGGTACTGGTATGGATGCATATGGGGCTGCATAAGTCGCTGAGGAATACATTGGATATGATCCCGATGGAATCATGCTTGGAGGTATTTGATGCAATTTCATTCCTGGTGGCAGAACTGTAACTTCTGACTGCAAATTGAAGAAATCATTTGGATTTGAATTGCTAGCTGAAGGAGGTGGAAGTCCTGGAATGGGTTCGTAGCGACGGTCAGTTTTTGCCACAGTATTTTGTTTTGCTTGCGAGTGTGCCCATTTAATAGTCAACTTACGTCCATGTAGGACAAGCTTATTAAATGTCTTTTCTGCTGCAAGTTCAGCTGCTGCACGCTTTGTGTACTGCACAAAGGCGCATTGTTGTCTCGGAACTAAGGCTATGGAACGGATTTCACCGTACTGATAGAAGTTATCTCGTATGTCAGGTTCTGTTATGTTTTCACTTAGATTTCCTACATATAATGTTGTTATATTTTTATCTTCTGGAGGCTCCAAAGTTGGAAGACTTGCTGCACGTTTCATAATTTTTTCAGCAACCGGATCATTCCGGCCATAGTATCTATCTTTGATGTTCTGTTCGCACAGTGGATCATCCGGCTCATTCGGTTTATCATGACGATAGGGGCATTCTTCGCCTCGCTTACATTCACCTTTAACCCAAAACGAACAAATATGTGGGCGATTTCTTTTGTAATAAGGGGCTGTACGTGCTAATTTCGAAAGCATTTCGCTTGCTGCAAGAGATTTTCCAACAGCTCCAGCAGCTTGTGTTCCATCTGTTTTCGCTAGATCATTATCAATATTTTGTATATAATATTCCTTATTTACGTCGCTCTGTGGCATTTGGTCTGCTATTTTGAGGGCAGCATCACGCACTTGAATAGGCAATCCATACTCCAAATCTAGCAAACAAGTCTGGCATACATTTTTCAAACGACAACAAGTCTGACATATTTCAGTCTTTTTGAAACGCATTCTAGCCCCAGGACACCAACGGAAAATAGTAAATGGACGCGTACAAATCTTACATTCTTTTCCATATCGCTCTTTTATCATCCGCACGTAAGGATTGTCGCCCAGGCACGTCTGACACAATATTGGAAATTCCGAATCCTCCCAGTTTTGCCGATTATATGTGTTTGTCGTCTTGGACATAGACATTTTTAAATCTTTGTGATTTTATTTATTGCTGTTTAAAAATTGTCTTAATTTTACAAAAATTACACAACGTAAAACAAGTGTTCGAAGATGTCTTTGTCAAATTGACAACCAAATCTTCTTCTTGGTACACGTGAAAATCTTAGAATATATAGCAAACAGGAATGGTTGAATCGTGTAAAATTCGTGTACATGAGCGTAATTTGTCAAGAGCAGGAGGTTATACATAGGAGTAAGTGAGATGTTGGGAGAAAGAGTTGTCAAAGCTGGGTGCAGAATTGTCAAATGTGATTTTGTTTTGTGAACAGCTTTATGCAATTTAAAATTCTGTTGCGAAATTTAACAAAAGTACGGAAGTAATTCTTTTCAAAACTATTTATGTTTGAAGTTTATTTTGTGCAAAGTTTTATAGTGCCACTAGTGCCTGCTAAAATCTTCATATTAATTAAAAAAAACAGAAATGAAATGTTCGGTCAGTGCTTGCAAATATAAATTGGATTATAAACTAGGGAATCCCGTTTGAGGCAACTGCACTACCTAAATTATCTTTTTTGTTAATAGAAGCAAAGATTTATTTTAATTAATTATGTGAATTGTTTCAAAATAAAGCAGAAAAAGAACATTTTTTACCACATATGCTCCGCTCAAAACCTTTGTTTACTTTTTGCAAATTGACAAGTTGCTTAGAATAGGGATGGCGTGTAAATACATGTAAAAATGGACTACCAACACAACCAGAAATTCATTACGCAAAATCTGGCTTATCACCATTCCTGTTTGCTCTATATTCTAAGGTGAAAATGGCTGTCAAAAAATACTGTAAAACTGCAATATCAACCGTCGTACAGGGCTTCGTTCAGAATTCTTGGAGCTAATTCAATGCAATGAGCCATCCTATCTATCTATTTCCTATAGTCAAAAATGGCACAAATTTTGGCTAAAATTTATTTGCCTCTTTCAAGCTCAAAATGTACACTGAACTGTAACCGATTTCGGAAACAGTACGGCTGTATTAATTGGAAGTCATTGGAATTGACATAAAAATTCCGACAAATATATATATTGTTTATATACGTTTATTTCTCACAAGCTCAATGAAATTTGACAACAAATCTGCAGAGGAACACATTTTTCAGTAACATTAAAAATTAATTTTTGTGTTAATTAAATGTCATTTTGAGAGTTCTTTAAGAATAAAACTACGCTAAACGTCAAAACTACTAAGCGCACCGAGACACTACGCTACCAGACCGTCCGTTCTTTCAGCCGCACTCAGAATGTCACACAATGTCGCATTTTTACACACCATGTCGTTCAGGCGACCGAAGCGTTGTCATTTTCCCAGCACATCGGTGTACACACTTTTACACTACGCCGTGCGTTCAGGTGCATACACCGATGGGCTTTTTAGCACAACGGTGTGCACCATGGTACAAAGATTTACAAGGTATGGCCGGAAAATCTGTCAATTGATTGCTTGCCTCCTTTGGCGACAAATGTCAGAAATTGGTTCGTCTCAATTTCAATCGTCCTTTCACAGTGAAAAAATTTTCTATTTTTAAATTTCTCTGCTTTCCCACTAGCACAAAATTACTTTTCCCGAAGTGATTTAAACGAAGAAACTAATATTTTGTTAAATATTTTAATATATTCAAAACGTATTTCAGTCAATAAAATACGAAAAACTCAAAACAAATTCGCTGAAAATGACAGTAGGCACCTCATGACGTAGCAACACAAAAAATTCCTCTCGAATCGGCCATACCTTGTTATCTTTGTATCATGGGTGTGCACATCACATGATTGAAAAAGTAGGGATAGCAACTGAACGGTTGGTGTGCACTTCGATTCGAAATGTCATTTTTGAAAGTTCTTTAAAAATAAAACTATGCTAAACGCCAAAAGTATTAAACGCACCGAGCATTAGGCTACCAGAGCACACCGATGTGCTGGGGAAATGACAACGCTTCGGTTGCCTGAGCGACATTATGTGACATTCTGCGTGCGACTGAACCTTTGAGGAAAGAACTAAAGGAGACGACATCCCATAGTAAAGTATATGTATGCCAGCGTAGCCAAAAAATTTCGCCATCTTGCTTTTGGCAGGGTGTTTGAGTGTCACTTTTTTGTAAACAAAGACCCGCGAAATTTGTTTGGCGTATAGACGTAGTTACAAAAGGGATAATTTACTTTTTATAGGAAATGGTTAATGGCTATTGGGCTAAGTGAGGTGTTATATATGCTCGAAGATTTAGATACAACAAGCCGTGTTGAGGAAAATACTTTTAAAATATTTTTGTGGTAAATTCTGTAAATCCCACTGACATGCATATATTAGTAGATTCCCAAATAATTTAAATACAGCGCCAGTGAAATCATACTTGCCGAAATCAAAACTAGTGCCACATGAAACAGGAGATCAGTCAGTCCATTTATATACATGTCAGTGGTGTGTTTGGATTTTCGCGTCATTAATTTGTTGTGATATTTAAGGCATCAACAATTTTTAACGCCGCCTCTGGCACCTCGAAAAAACAAGAAGAAGAACGATTGTGCTACGCTTTTTTCATCATATGTCCCTCCCCCAAGGGCTGAACGTACGGCAGCTCTCAATTTTTTTGTTTGTAAGAAGAAGAATATAAATGTCAGTTTTGTTTTGACCAATTTATTTGACATAATCTGCAAGAGATAAATATAAAACGTTTTGTATCTAGTGTATTTTTGGATCGTTCTATTATTGAGTGTTGAATTTAAAAATGAGTGATGAACCTTCAAAAAAGAGATATCGCCGCGAAGAAAATGGATCTTCAGGAAGTGAATCAGATGACAACTATGTACCTTATATTCCCGTAAAAGAACGGACAAAACAACAACTTTTGAAAATGGGTCGTATTGTTCAGCTAACTGCGGAGGCTTCAGCTGGACCAACCAAATCCTCAAGCGAAAACGAATATGAAGATTCAGGCAATGAAGAGATCTGGGGACGAAAATTTAATATAAGCTTATTAGATCAACATACTGAACTGAAAAAGATTGCTGAAGCTAAGAAAATAAGCGCCGTCGAGAGACAATTGAAAGAAGAGGAGAAAATCCTTGAGAGTGTTGCCGAGAAGAAAGCCTTAATGGGTGTAGCTGAGTTAGCAAAAGGTATTCAGTATGAAGATCCAATAAAAACAAGTTGGACACCACCCAGGTATATAATAGCAATGCCAGAATATAAAAGAGAATCCATAAGGAATAGGTTACGTATCTTAGTAGAAGGTGAAGATATACCACCTCCGATTCGATCATTTAAAGAAATGAAGTTCCCTAAAGGAATTTTAAAAGCTCTTGACGAGAAGCATATAAAAAAACCAACTCCAATTCAAGTTCAAGGAATTCCAACTGTTTTATCTGGAAGAGATTTAATTGGAATTGCTTTCACGGGATCTGGAAAGACATTGGTATTTGTCTTGCCTGTACTAATGTTTTCCTTGGAACAGGAAATACGATTACCTTTTGTTAAAAATGAAGGGCCATACGGTCTTATAATTTGTCCATCAAGGGAATTGGCTAAGCAAACTCATGATATAATATTAGTAAGTAAAATTAAAATGTTTCTATTCGAAAAAAAAAACAATAAGGAATTCAAATTTACAGCACTATTGTAAGCACTTGCATCATGGTGGATTACCTGAAATTCGTTGTTGTCTGGCTATCGGTGGAATGCCTATAACTGAAGCTGCCGAAGTGATTCAAAAGGGTGTCCATATAATGACAGCAACTCCTGGACGACTAATGGATATGCTTGACAAGAAAATGGTTACATTAAGTGTTTGTAGATATCTGTGTATGGATGAAGCTGATCGTATGATTGATATGGGCTTTGAAGAAGATGTACGAACAATTTTCTCATTTTTTAAAGGACAAAGACAAACACTTCTCTTCTCAGCTACTATGCCAAAGAAAATTCAGGTAAGATTTAGGCATTTTCCAGTATTTTCGAGAATTCTAATTGAAAATCTTAACAGAATTTTGCTAGATCAGCCCTTGTTAAGCCTATTACTATAAATGTGGGACGTGCTGGTGCAGCATCTTTAAACGTAATGCAAGAAGTTGAATATGTTAAGCAAGAAGCAAAAATCGTTTATCTACTAGAGTGCCTGCAAAAGACACATCCGCCTGTACTGATATTCGCAGAGAAAAAACAAGATGTTGATGCCATACACGAATATCTTCTTCTTAAAGGTACGTATTAAATAGTCTATCTAATTGGAACGAGAACGAATTTAATCTTGTCGTTCAGGTGTAGAAGCTGTTGCAATCCACGGTGGAAAAGATCAAGAGGAAAGAACACGAGCAGTTGAAGCATTCCGGAAGGAAGAGAAAGATGTATTAGTGGCAACGGATGTTGCTTCTAAAGGTCTTGATTTTCCAAATGTTCAACATGTTATTAATTATGATATGCCAGATGATGTAGAAAATTATGTGCATAGGATAGGAAGAACTGGTCGCTCTGGAGCTAAAGGTTTGGCTACAACATTCGTCAATAAAACAACAGAACAATCCGTTTTGCTTGATTTAAAACATCTTCTTATTGAGGCTAGACAAAAAGTTCCAACATTTCTGGCAGAACTTTGTTCTGAGAGTGAAAAATATTTGGATCTTGGAGATTCACACGGATGCAGCTATTGTGGTGGGCTGGGACATCGTATTACTGAATGTCCTAAACTAGAGGCTGTTCAGAGCAAGCAAGCTTCAAATATTGGACGAAGGGACTATTTGTCGAACACTGCAGCAGATTACTAGATTACAATAATTTTAGGTTTTGTATTAATTTCAAATATTTACAAACTGATGAGTTTTCATATTTAAAGATTGGGGAATTGTTTATACAAATCACCTATCCGTTGGTATTGTTCGTAATAAGTTTAAGAAATAAGATTTATATACAGATTATAGTTTAAGTTTATCTATTAAATTCTCTAAGTAAATATTCTTTTTTTTTTGCCTTCTCCAATGATTCATGGAATTTCCTCTTTGACTTGAATAATAATACTTATGTAACTATGAACTACGAATTTTCTTAACTTGTACTGAATACATCGCTATCAGTATCAATTGTAATAAAACGTAAGTCGAAGGTCATAAACAGAGATCCAAGTTATGTTAGTAAAAAATATTGTAGGATTTAATAGTCTTTCTACTCTTACAGTATCCCACACTCTACTGCAGGAATGTATCGGCAATTAGCGCTGCCAGGATGGAGGGGTTTTTGGGCATTCCAATCTACTCGAGAAGATAGACTGCAGTGACTGCAGGGAAGAAACTGACTATCAAATACCTATCCCAACTTTTGGTGGGAGTATCAATGCAATGATCTCTACCAGGAGTGATTGGGATGGGAAGGAAATGTTGGTAGCATCCGATATCTCTATATTTACGGATGGATCCAAGACTAGTGCGGGCACAGGGGCTGGAGTGTACTCCAGTGACTGCCAGTGGCACGAGTCTTATAGACTGCCGGACAAATATAGTGTTTTTCAGGTAGAGCTTGTGGCGATTTTCTAGGCAGCAATATTGGCATCTGTGTGCAGAGTCCGGAGTCCGCACGATCTGCATATACACTGAAAGCCAGGCAGCCCTTAAGGCGCTGGATGCTGTGCTGGTTAATTCAAAATTGGTGCAGTTATGCAAGACCAGCCTTGACGAATTGACCACACGACATAAGGTGACCTGATGCTGGGTTCCTGACCACAGGGATATCCCAGGCAATGAGGTGGTAGATGAGTTGGTCAAAAAGGGCTCTGAAATGTCTCTCCACCACAGCGATAGCTTATGTGAGGATCCCGATAGGAGCTCTTAAAAAGAAGATCAGGGAAACCTGCCGTATCGAGAGTCAATTATGGCCTGCACACACATGACAGAAAGAGGACAAGAGACCATTTTAATGGCAGTAGAACATATACTAGGAATCTAGTAGGGGTCATTACGAGTCATTGGGCCATATGAGACCATGCTAGATGACATGGAATAGCGCCGCACAAGTTATGTAGGAGCTGTAAAGATTTGGAAGAAATTGAATCCTCCCAATACTTATTCTGCTAGAGTCCCGTTCTGATGAACAAAAGGAGTAGGCTATTAGGTAGCTACTTCTTTTGGAGTCTGGCGGAGCTGCAAGGCAAGGAGTTCAGATGTATCCTGAGTTTCCTAAGGGAAGCAGGATGGGACTAGCCACCTCTAACGGCACCCCTCTTACCTAACCTAACCTAACCTAAACTATTCTTTCAAATTTTGACGGTATTTCCGACGAAATGCTTCCTAAGTGTGTTATTTTCTTACAGAATTTGGAAAGTTCATAACGATACTTTTAAACTAGGTTTTCACATCCTACATACTTACATACAAAATTTTTTAAAATAAATCTGTTTTTACCATTCATATTTTCATTAATTTTCCTCTTACCGCAAACAACCGGTTTTGAAGTAAACCGCATTTTTATACCCTAGATGGAATCTATAGGGTTACTAAGTTTGTTATTCCGTTTGTAACACATCGAAATAATGATCGTAGAGCAAAATGGATTGGACACCCATCCATAATATTAAAAGTTATTTTGATTTTTGCATGTCCGTCCGTCCGTCTGTCCGTCTGTGCGCACGATAACTCGAGAGCGCGTATTCTTAGAGATCTGAAATACTGTACACAGACTTAAAAAAAAAAAGTGAAATTAAGTTCGAAAATTAGACAAATCGGGCAACTCCTTCGTGGGGTTGTCATACGAAAATTTAATTTCGTTTTCCACTATATATTTGGACACTGCCTGAGAACGCGTCGACGTAGAGAGCTGAAATTTGGTACATGGTGTTTTTATAGTAATAACAAATAAAATTTCAAAAATGGAATAAGTCGGGCAAACCCTTCTTGGTGTTGCCGTATAAAAATTAAGGGTTTTTTTTTTTACATATACTGTGAAAACGATCAGTCCTACACATTTTTATTGTACTAAAAACTTCTTCAGAATACGAAATCCTATAAAATTGGTTATAATCGTTTT
Organism: Dioctria rufipes; assembly: GCA_963924295.1. NCBI lineage: Eukaryota > Metazoa > Arthropoda > Insecta > Diptera > Asilidae > Dioctria > Dioctria rufipes. Next base: position 261,368,193 of record OZ002741.1, read on the forward strand.
TTCTGTCCGACCAACCGTTCTCGAAATATATGTGAAAAACCACTTCATAAATTAAACTTGCATAGATCGGTGATCATACGAAATTTTATACGGGCATTCCTAGCGTATCATAAGAATTGGTCTTAGACCAATTCTAGCTTTTTTACTTGCCTATTTATATTTTAATCGTTTTCTAAACAGATGACCACCGCTTAGAAAAACTAGTTTAAGTGATCTTAGATTGTAAAGACTGGTAAGGTAACCCATAAGAAAAAATTATGAAAAAAAGTTCATAGAAAGAGGTCTACATTAGCGTAGGAGAAACTGCGCGATAAATGAATGTCGTAACAATGTAAGTAACCGCTCTGTATTACCTATGAATAAAATATTGTTTTTATTACTGAAGGTGTGGGAAATATTTTACCGGAGCCAATTACCATGTTCAAAGTAGGTATATACATACATACATGTATTGCTTGAAAGAGATTTGCACTCTCGAATTGATTCCTAATTGAATTTTAAGGAATTGTGGAGCAATGAAGGTACTTTCACTATAAAACAGGAGTAAGTAATTTTCATAATATGTATATGAAAATTCGCAAGCGTAAAGAGATTCGATGCTTCAGCGAAGCTTTATTATCAACTTGAGAGTACCAACCAACTGTTGTGCGGTGAGGTCGTGTCGTTCTCTTAAGAATTGAATATATTTCTATAAAGAACGGAATTCCAAATTAATTTAAAGCGAAATGCCGATAGTGTTCTAAGACGATAAGGAATGAAGTGGGTTTTTTGTGTAATTGTTTTTGCAGTAGTTTATTCCACGAAAAATGTGCAGGGATAGCAGAATATGATAGGAATTTGATTGCTACAAAACTTAATGGGAAAATTTATTAGAATAGTGGAACTAATTAGTAAAAATAATGGGGCAATTACAAGCCTAGCTAGTGGTGTTAATAAGCTAACAGAAAAAAAAATTGGAAACAGTGAAGCTAATCATAGAAAAAATAAGTAAAAACGAGTTTTCAAACAAAACTGAGGCCAAGCCGCATGAAAAAGTAGAAAATAAACTTTTCTTCACACACAGAGGTGCACTCAGATTTTTTGATTGGACATTTCTCTTAATATTCTTTCTCTTCATGAATCAAATCGCTTATTACCTCTGATTGATCATACTGAAATATATCGGTGATTGTCAGCGAATAAAATCTGAGTCCACCTCTGTGTGTGAAGAAAAGTTTATTTTCTACTTTTTCATGCGGCTTGGCCTCAGTTTTGTTTGAAAACTCGTTTTTTACTTATTTTATTTTCTACATTTTTCACGTTAACTAAATTGTTATTACGTGCTGCATGGAGATATTTTAAAACAATTTTATGACGGCTGAAAAAATTTATTCGAGTATCAAGTCTGCAACGGTTTTCTGAAATTCAAATTATGTTTTAAACAGCGCTTTTTAGCTGTATTCCAACTTGATCCCATATAACATGAATTTTCCCGATTTTCCATGTTTTCCACAGACTTTTCCTATTACTACGAAATTTTTTTTAAAAATTTACATGAATTTTCCTCGATTTTTCATGCAAGTTTTCATGATTGTTGAAGAGAAAGTATTGATGCCAGTAGGACGGAAAAAAAAGTGATTCCGCATAGCTTATAAAACTTTTTTGTCGGAAAATTCCGGAAATTTTCGGAAAATTTTCCAGAAAAATTGGAAAATTCTGCATTTTTCCTGAAACAGATTTATCACTAATCATATCGATGATAATTTTTTCGATGATTTTCCCGCTTTTCCGGGTTTTCCATGGAGTTTTCCACAAAAGCAACTTTATGCAACTCGTTTCGCTCTACAACTTTGTCTTAGGTTGCAAAACGCTCAAACGCTTCCTTGGTCGGAAAAACTCAGGAAAAGCGTTTTAGATGAATTTTCCTCGATTTTTTCTGCAAGTTTTCACTATTGTCGGAGAGAAAGTAATGATGCCAGTTGATAGGGAACTTGATCCTGCATAAAATTTTCCGGAAAAGTCGGAAAATTCCGGAATTTTTTTTTTCGGAAAATTCGGAAAACTCTGAATTTTTCTTGAAACACTAATCAAATTTGTACCGAATTTTCAAATGATTTTTCCAGAATTTCCGGGTTTTCCATGGAAATTTCCGGTTCAAATTTTGATAGATTCAATTATCACGCGACATGAACCTGTGTGCCAAATTTCAGCTCGCTGTGATGATGAAAACTGGGTCTACGAGAGTGTAAAAAAGAAATATCTAAATAAATATACAGACAGACAAATTCGTGTACGAGTTAAAGGGACGGGCTGGCCTCAAAAAGCTGTCAAAGGGGGAAGGTTACCGTTTTGTGTTTTTTTTTACATAAAATAAATATTTTGGGTTTTAACGTATTTTATTCTTCTATCAATGGAGAATAAATTCTAATTTTATTTATAGAAAAAAAAAAAACAAATTCAAAATGGCGGCTCCAGCTCCCATCAAAGCCGCGCACGGCCATCCCAGACGATGATGCAGGCAGTATGCATACCGGTTTTCTAGGGAAGAAGTAAAAGAAGCAGAGAGAAATCTCTACAATTGTGCTCCACTTTGGAGAGAAATTTTGCATAAAAAATCAAACAGTATTCATTTGTTGTGCCGCACAAAGTTTTCTTGTTTAGAAGGTCCGAAAATTCACGTCCTAGCTCTCAACTCGAACTCTTCCTAATGAGTGAAATCCTGCAGCAAGAATCCCCGTCTGGGATGGCCCATCGGTTTTCATTTTCAAAAAACCTCTGAATAACGAAATGCCAGCCGTTTGAAAAAAAAAACAATTTTTTTTGTGGCAACGGACGAAAGAACTATTTTTAAATCAATTTTTGAAAAAAATCGATTCCTGGGGCCGGATTCTGTAACACGGAGAATTAGGGAAAACGTAAGAAACGTGAAAAAGTGCGAATTACCTGGGACGATTAAGGGTATCACTTTTTGTTACAGATGATTGCACTTTTTTTCATATTTGAGGACATCTGTCTATTACCTTCCAATGTCGAAATAAATGGAAATTTATTTTTTGTAGGGGAAGGTTTTGAGGGGTGTAGGAGGGTAGGTTTTCTCGAGTTATTCCGGTATAACAAGAGAATCGAGAGAAGAAGGAGAAGGTATGTGGTATCAAAAAGAATGAGAATGCGAACAAGATAGGTAGAGGAAATGGGGCGGGGAGGGTGCGGGGATAGCAAACGGAGCTGATTAACGGAAATTAAAAAAAAAAACAATATCAGGAGCTGCAATAATTCGCAGGGGTAGGCTCAGGATCTGTAAGCCCGATAAAAAAAAAAAAAATAAGAATTCACTTTGATTATTAGGCATGCATGGGTATTATAGGCTATATTTTATTTGGATTAACGGAAATTTGCAGATTTGAGGGGACTCGGCAGTAAACTTTTTTGTCGCAATATTCACGGGCGCCTAATAACTCTTTGTGGTAGGTATTGGGATTTTTTCTTATGAATTAAGGGTATGGAATACAAATATATAGGTGACATTTTTTTTCTGGGAGGGTGTTTTGGGGGTTGGAGGTCGTACCACCCCCCCATAGGAGGTTATCCAAAATACGGCACGCTGGTCGCGTTGCTTAAAGTTGAAAATATTTCAACTTGAGACACGTAACACCTTGACAGCTGCAGTTGAGGCAATTTATTTTTGCAGCTATTGAAATTGTGAGTGAAAATTGTAAGTTTTAAGTAATGCCACAGTATTTAATAACTAGTTAATTTATTTATTTAATAATGGAACGAAAATTCAATACATGTTAAAGCGTCATCATTGGAACAGCATAAGCAACACGCACTGCGTTCGCGTCAGCATCAGCAACATCATTCGCGACCGCTTCTCGCGACAGCGTTACACTACAACTCAGGCTTAACCCTCTGCTCTAAATTGAGGTAACACGAAAATGTTCTAAAATAGTACTAAGAAAACCAGCTTTTAGTACAGTGTATCGCGTGTGTATCATCGTGAGTCACCGGACTAAATGAACGCGTTCTCGAGTTATCGTGCGCACGGACGGACAGACGGATAGACGGACGGACAGACGGATAGACGGACGGACATGCAAAAATCAAAATAATGCTCTACAATAATTATTTCGAGGTGTTACAAACGGAATGACAAACTTAGTATACCCTTTAGATTTCATCTAGGGTATAAAAATCGAATTTTTCATCGTTATGAACGGTAACCTAGCCTTATGCTAATCAATTAAAAAACAAGCGCCTGTGTTATTAAAACCAAAGAGTGTGAAAAACAGTGCAAAGAAGATCTAAAACGAAATGTTGATCCTGTTATTTTAAAAATTGATGTAATGTGAAGTGCTCATAACGGTTCGGTAAAAATTATATGCTTCCTTTTCTTCTTCCTTTTCTCGTTCAGAATGAATTTTTTCAATCCATGTCGTTTTTTTTCTCGGGCCGAACGATATAGTTTTAATCTGACATCGCTTTTTTCGGACTGAATGCACCTGAGTTTTTCCCGGATTTAAGTGCGATATGCTAGAGCCAAGGAATTCGGTCAAGGAACGATTTTAATTTGCATTCGTGAATGGGTTGTTTACAATTAGTACGAGGTGGTAATAGTTGAGTTTAAGTTGCTTCGTTGGAAAATGGCTTTATTTTTCATAAACAACAATTTTTACGAATTTATACTTGCTTTTATCAAATGGTAGAAATGTCAAACACTTGAAAAGGTTCTGTTTCGTTCCTTTTCTATGAGCACAGAATTAAATTATGACATCGTTCTGTTGATTCATACAGATTTATTCAGAACTATAAAAGGAACGCAGCAGTAAAATTAATTGCACACAAAATTAATTTGGCACAACAGTACACATGAAAGTGTTGTTACTCCATTGGGCCACTAAATGAATAAAAATTCTGCCGAAAAATTTTCTGTAAATTTCTAAGAAGAAATGAATGCTTATTGCTTAACTATCGTCTACGTTCATAAAAATTATTAGCCGCCCCCCAAGCACTAGTTGTCGACCAAATGAATACAAATTCTGAAGAAAAAATATCCAATAAATTTCAAGGAAAAAATTGAGGCCTTCTAACATCAGGTCGAACCATCGCTGATTTTATATTGGAGCGAGGCATTGCTGTCTGTCGGTCTCCAAAGCTGCATACAAATTCTAAAGAAAATATTTCCAGTAAATTTCTAAGAAAAAGTTAAGGGCTTCTCTAATCAGGTCCAAGCACTGACTTATAACAATGGAATGAGCGATTTGCTCTTTCAAAGTTACACATCATAAGCCGGGCTATATTTTGGTATGGTAAACATTTAAAAAAAAAAACGCGAGATAAAGGATATCTTCGGTTTGGTCCTTTTCGTCCTTTCTGAGGATGCATTTTGGCTACATTGAATAACTGCAAATCAAATTAGAAAAAAAGCGGGTTTACCTACTGACAAATCTTCGCAAAATGAAGGTGAATCATTTAAAGGTATGTAATGTATGTTGTCATAATTCCTGAGACAAAAAGGCCGGCATTTGGTCCCCATTCAATTTTCAGGTAAATTATCATTATCTTATTTTTATTGTTAATGTAAACTTCTGAAGCAGAAGCAATATACCGTAGTTACAGGTAGAGGTAAAAAATTTATATGAAAGGAGGTAATAATAAAGTAATCAATAAAAAAAACACGATATTTAATAGTCTTAAATTCTATTTATTTAATTTTTTTTTTGTTTTGTCCACTTCCAAACGTTTATGCGCGATTATTATTTACCCGCCGTACTACCGTCCGAGCGCTCTAGGGGGATGTCTGACCTGCAAGAGAATAAAAAGTATGGATTTGAGTATAACGATACTCAGTGGGTTTTCCTATGCTAATACATTCAAATTGCCCCTTTCGGTCTTGGATCAAAAGCCGAACAGACGATTGATCCACCATTCATTCACAATAACGGCATAGTTCAACGTTATTGTACAAATAGGACAGATCTTTTACGGGAACGAGTACGGACCAGGTTCCGTAGACAATAGCGGCACGAGCCAACGCTATAGTCTAATTAAGATCATGTCCTGTGAGATCGAGTACGGACCAGGATCTTTCAACAATAGTGGCATCAGTCAACGCTATTGTAAAATACGAATGATCGAGTACGGACTAGGATCATTCATCAATAGCGACATACGTCGACACTATTTAAACATATTTGTGATCGAGTACGGACCAGGATCACTGGACAGAGCGGCATAAGCCAACCCAATGTGTCATGCGTGATCGAGTACGGACCAGGATCCGAAGATTAATAATCAAACAATGGGGAGTGCTTTAATTAGTCCGTATGACACTGCGACTAATCAAGAGCACTCCCGTTTCACACCGTTCACACAACTTTTCCTATCTACCTATTATACATATAAACTTTCACGCATTCATTCACTATTCACAACATCACAATTTTTATCACATTTACCTATTACCAACACGTTAGACACACATTAAATACACATTTGATTATCGTACTAATACTACACTAGTTATACTTTTCATAATAAATTTACTATTTTTCTATTTCGTAAGACTTTTAAATTCGCTAACTGAACTTAATTCTGTATTTTCGCTGTCACTTACTGAATTTGAATGTGACGAGATTTGTCTTCTAAGTTTCCATATATTTACTTCGGTTTTTGTTTCACCAAGACCCCTCGGTTATGGCGCCGTAATTATTATTGCACTCGTCTGTGCTATTTCGGGGCATGCACCTTTTTACCATTTAATTTTGGTTTTCTTCCGAGAAAGGTTTATGGTCCCGAGTTTATTGCGGTCTATCGCCTCACCGTCGCTATCTAACCCTAACCCTCAGCCGTTTTCTTGTAATTTCTACACATTCCGTAAAAATATTCTTGAAATGCAATTAACTACTTACATGTATTTCACAGTAAAAAGGAAAGAATTTTATGCCATGTGCAAAAACATAATTTAAATAGACAAATATTTTATTAAATCTTAAATTAACAACTAATTACCACCACCTTGTTGAATACAGAATCTCGAGATATTTCGCGAATGCTGACGTGCGAATTTCTAGCAATATGTTGCCGAATAATGCTGGTCCTGGGTATTGCTCCCGTTCTTCTATGTCGCCTAGAACTCTCTGTCTAAGATGCATGTCTAGCTGTTTCCATTATTCGCAGTAAGTGTTGCCTAGTTGGGCATCATCTTTCTGGAAAGCGCTCAGCATAACTCCTTACAGTTTCTGCGGCATTACGGTTACATTCCCCAATCCCTGTATGTAATCAGCAATTCTACCAATTCACTATTTGAAAAGCGCGACATTACAAGAATATTTATATCAAAGATCAAACTTAGAATGAAATTTGCAAGTCAAGTCAAGTCAAGTGTGTTTTGCGCCGAAGTTTATTTTCTTTGTCGTCATTTCCCTCGATGTTCTCGTTATTGTCTTCTTTTTATCCTTGGGGCTCATCTTTAGCCCTCAGTCCCAAGGTATGTAGAAGACAAGGTATTCCCGACTCGAACCACGTTCCGCCATTTTTGTTAAAACTTTTTTTCCCTTTTTCTTCATTCACTGAAGTACGTCACAGGGCATCAGCTATAATGTGTCAAAATTCTTTGCGCTTGTACTGCCACTGTCAGATTTCCTTTTTCTTTTTTATTCATTCACTGAAGTACGTCACAGACTATCAGCTGTTTGATCAGCTGTGATATGTCAACATTTTAATGGGCATACCTTGTTTCTTCTATATACCTTGCCTCAGTCCGATTTGATGTCGTCTCTTGTCCTCATGTTGACAGTTGTCCTTAGTATTTTTTTGAAACTTTTCGTTTCGCTGTCTTTTCTTTCTCCACGGATGATGCGCTATATGGGATATCCCAGACGAGTATTCTTGATGCAAAATGCAAACCGGTTTTTTAGGGAAGAGGTAAAAGAAGCAGAGAGAAATCTTTACAATTGTGCTGCACTTTGGAGAGAAATTTTGCATCAAATGGTATTCACTTGTTGTGCCGCACTATTACAACCGCAACGAAATATTTCTTGTTCAGTAAGGTCCGAGAATTTTCATGAAATATCTGATGTCATTCTTGATTTGCACGCACACATTCATAGTCCCCTATTTTTATATAAATGAAAGCCTGCAGCAAGAATACCCATGCGGAGGCGCGTACTCTGTTGTTAAACCGGTTTGCATTTTGCATCAAGAATACTCGTCTGGGATGGCCCTATCAGCCGTGCTATGTGTCATTCTCTCTTAGGAGTTAGTTGTTAGTGGGATGGCTGGAATAGGAGAAAAGGAGGGATAGGAGGTGGATAGTTTGGAGAATTTAGGATTCGATGGTTCCTAAAAAAATTGGCGTGAATGAAATTTGCATACTGCATATCACCAATTTATACTATTTCAAGCGTGCACTAGGCGAAAGTTGGATATAGTTAGGTATGAGTATATTAGGTACAAACCTACAGAAGTTCACATTAACAATAAAAATAAGATAATGATAATTTACCTGAAAATTGAATGGGGACCAAATGCCGGCCTTTTGTCTCAGGAATTATGACAACATAGTTATTACATACCTGTAAGTGATTCATCTTATTTTGGTGTAGATTTGTCAGTAGGTATAGCACTTTTTTTCTAATTTGATTTGCAGTTATTCATTCAAGCCAAAATGTATTCTCTGTAAGGACGAAAAGGACCAAACCGAAGATATCCTTTTTTCGTGTGGTTTTTTTGAAATGTTTACCATACCAAAAGATAGCCCGGCTTATGATGTGTAACTTTTGTTACTAGCGCTTCGATGATATCTGTGTGCATTTTCGAGAAAAATGGCAAAGGAATACGGTGCATTGAGTACAATTTGAGGTCTTACTATATATCTCGATAATAAATGGTTAAACTGGAATTTTTAATATAACATTTTCGTTTTAGTTTTATTTGCGGAACTCAAAAATGTAATCTAAATGTATCCTTAATAGGGACGAAAAGGACATTTTTTAAATATATCCTTTCCCAAGTACTTTTTCAAGGACTTTGGCTATGCCAGAGGATACCTTAAGTAACGATGCGTAACTTTTATTATTAGGACTTTTTCGATATCTCCGCAAATTTTTGAGAAAAATGCCCAGTATATGTCAGTGGTTTTACATAAGAACGCTGCAAATATTTTAGAATGATAGGAGTTAGGACTAAGTTAGGGATTTGATGTGGTAGCGACGGAGTCTGTTTCGTGGCTTGAGAAGTGTTTCTCGAGGGTTTTGGATCACTTAAAATTCGGGTCCCAATCTCAAATTCTGTGGAAAACCTATACACATACATCACATGCATGCAATAATATTCATTGAAATAAATTTTTATTTGTTAAGTTTTGTAATAAAAATATTTTGTATAATTTTTTGAAGTTGAATTATATAAATAAAAACAATATAAATTAAAAAATATATTTTTTCAAATAACTCAATTAATTAAAAATTTTTTACTTTAAATTTTTAGGGGCGGGGGGGGGGGGGGGTATGACTCCGCGAACCCTACCTCCTCTGGATCCACCACTCGAAAGGGACTGTAGCAGCGTTACTACACACTTCCCTGTTTAAGTTCAATCTAAATTTTTACAAGTAAAAAATAATGTTACTTAAAACGTTATAAAGATGCACTGGTCATATACCTAAACTTATTTTTTATATAGTTAAATTAAAAATCCTTTTACAGATTCTTTATTTGATAGTTATAATTATGCAGTGGAAATATAAGAGCATACCACTGTTTCTGTTATTTTACCTAACTAAATATGTATGTAGCTATAAGGTTCATTCCTTCCTCCTAAGAATTTTCGAATTTAATGATTTAACTATACACGAAGGAAAACAGGTTTACCTTATATACCTATCTACAGTATTTATTCTCTAGCAAAATATATAATTTTTTGCCTGACTCGCTGTACTGTGGTAGTCATTAGTACAACTACTTAGGACTTAACTCAAAAGCTCTTTATCCTGTAGCAAGTACGAAGATTGTAAGCTTTATCTAAACGAAGCCTGCAAGGCTTTCAAACATAATATTCTATCGCTACTACGTTAAGAAATGTGAAAATGAGGAATTTTTTTTGTGTACTATTCAGTTTATCTACATAGGTACATCTGTATAGTTCTCCACCTTCATATATATATATATATGGATTTAAACGTTTTCCTTTTGAAGTTCCTTATAAATGAAAATTGCTCAACTTTATTTAATAAATAATTCCACTTAAACCAATATTTTTAAAGCAGAATCGAAAATAAAGTGCTCATGAAAGCTAAGTAAGTATAGTTAAATTTCGTATTTATTTCTAGTTTAGTTTTTTAGTTTCATGGCGTAGAGAAAAGTTTAAAAAAAAAATAAAAAAATAAACTTAATCCTAACTAAAAAGCTATAAATATGTATGGAGTCTGAAAACGCTCGGAGTTCGTTTATCGTCAGCTCATAGCGATTAACTATTTTTTTTTTGGCATTCTACACAATATCCGGCATGATAAAGTACTTTTTTCTCTGAGGAACGTTAATCTAACGAATATATATAGTAGAGCATAGCGATATAAATCCTTTTAAAAAGAAAATTCAGAGGTAGATATAGTCAACCTACTATGTCTGTCTCTGCATTCAATTTAACTTTCGAAAATAATATCTGCTCTGTGTCCTTGATATTACCGCTCAACGATATATGCACTAAGGTAGGTATGTAGTTTCTATTATAGATTTAATCAAAGCGTCAAGCTGAAATATGTAAAACGTGTCATTCTGATACGTGTACATTCTCATCTCACACGTACAAAGATGACGTGTATAGTACAAACAGGAACAATTTAGTACAGAATTTACTTAGCGACCTTATAGAAGTCTTTCAAGGGATTTCCCATAATAATTAATGGTTACAACACAAATGTTTCTTTTTTACTTCAGCTGCACATTTGTTTGGTGCTGGCAAATGAAACTCATTTAAAGGGAATCAGCCATATTATTCTACTTTACGAACAGTGTGGCCCAACCTGCATTCGTTTTATACAGGTAGGTAGGTATGCATTCAGCAAGAACTTTTCAAATTCCTCTTGAAGTATAGGCTAATTGCTGGTTCAGAACAGCATCGTTCCCGCAACTAAAGGACTTTAATTAAAACGCATAAACTGCTTTAGCACATTCACACCGCCAGAGTGCCAGCTAACTTTGGAGCCCGTGCATATATATGTAGTATCCTAATATGTACCTACATATATAATATGTTAGTTAGTAGGCCTCGTACAACTTGGGTGGGAATTGAACTTTCTGTGTCAATAGGCTTATCATAAAACCCGCGTTTAAAAGCTTTCGCTCTAGTTATCACATTGACGCATTATTCTCCCATATAAAGCTCCCCTACTCTATATCACGAAAAAAAAAAAAGATTTCTCAAAATACGAAATGCGGGGTTTCGCTTCGCGGTGGTATATTTACATCGATGCCATTGCCAATAGGTGCTGATGGGATCGGTTACTTGTTTTGGGGGGGATTTTGTTGAAATGGATCTCTTTCTCTTCCATGAATTGTTTAAGGGCTTTTCAATTTCCATTCTGTAAATGTTTTACAATTATTGTATTCCTTCCATGTTTGCGGTTCAGGTGCAAATCGAATAGAGAGGAGACACAAAAACTTTTTTAAATCCCTAATTTAGGCTTTGGGTTTCTTTTGTCATTTAATAGAATGGTTTTCGAAAATCGTGACAATTCAATTCCATTGAAATAACTTCACGTAGGAGATTTGAATTACAGTAGTAATATATTAAGTGTTTGCAATAGTTCTATCCCGATTTTCATGATGTAAACTGTCATGGAAAAAATTGACGTAACAAGTTCAATTAAAAAATATAACCGATTTCTTGGTCAACAAAATGTTTTGAGGACTAGAGGTACCTATTCGGTACTAATTATGAAGGTTCATCTAATTTATTAAAGATTAACATGTCAAATAATAAAGTGTGTTGGTTTCGGAAATTCCGTGTAGAAATGGAAGCTGGGGGTGTCACTTTACAAACGAAAATTGGCAGATGATTCCTGGAAAGAAATAGAGTAGATCAACAAAAAAGCAGTAGAATTTTTAAACACCTTAATTCTATTTGAAAATCAATATTTATTTGAAAAATCGTAATTATATAGTAGAAGTAATGTAACATGTTTATTTCAAACATACAGTAGGTACGTTTACTTGAATACTTGAAGTATATACTTTAAGTAGAGAGAGATAAAATAATCAAAATATCATGTAAACGAGTATTGACAAAAGTTTTGTTCAATTTACTTGAAAAAATTCATGTAAATGCAACTGGAGTAGGGGAAGTTGTTGTACCTTGGACATAGTTGTACTTCGGTCAGTAGGTTGTTTTCAAATGTTCCCGCATTTGAGTTTTCAGGTGACCACATACTGGTCTGTCTGTTTACTTTTGAGTAAAAATCTTTGCGTAAAAATCAAGTAAAAACTTTTATGCGGTAGAGGGGATAACTCAAGAAAAGTTACCAGACACTTCTCGAGTAAATTTTGTTTAGCTTGTCATGTGTCAAAAATTTGACAGATAAGTTTTCTATGCAAAACAAGGTTTGAAAATATAAATTGTGATTAAGTAAAACATTTTTCTTTAATTTAATTAAAAAATGGAAAAAATGTGCTTAAAAGGTCGCTTATAGCCATTGTGGTAGATTCGAGTAGCAATGATAGTACAAACGACAGTTGTTTTTCACTTCATATCACAACAAGCGTGTTAACGTCAAACTTAATACTTTTGACAATCAGTTGATTGCATATCGAAGTTACACATCTTCTTAATCATGAGTAAAAATGTGCAACTTTATGCAAGAGGGGAAACGTATAAATTTACTCGATTTTTACTAGTTAAAAGTAAACAGACGGTTTTTGAGTAAAAATGCGTAAAAAGTTTTTACACCGAGTAAAAATTTTCGTTTATTTCAAATTGCAGGTAGATAGGCATTCATAAATCAAGGAAAGATAATAGAGTTGTTGTGGAATTATATGACTAACGCCTGAATATTCCATCCCTTCATCTACTTTAATTTAATGTCTTCGAATAACCCTAAAAATGCCTTATTTATCTCAAATATTTTTACACCGAGTAAAAACTTTCGAGTAAACAGACAGACCTTATGTGTGTTCATTAGCTGGAAGTTTTTTTTGAGAAGTGTTGATCGTATTTAAAAGTATTTCACTCAAAACGTAAATTTCTTCGGGTAAGTATTGTCTTAATTATCTATAATATGTTACAATTACCTGAATTCTTAATATACCTAAGTCTTTTATTATTTATTAATCTTTTGAAATGAGTAACCAAAACTGTTATGAACTAATTAACTTTTGTCCGTGCGTTGCACCTTGAACACAGTGAGCACGTGGTACCTTGGACATGTCCACGGACTACGGTACTTTGAGATGTCCAAGTTACAACGTGTGTACTCATTATTTTAATACATTCTTTATATATAACGTTTAACTTACTTTATAGCTGAAAAATATGCCGCGTAGCAAGAGTGGAGTTAAGAGGATCCCATTAGATATAGAGAAATTAATAAAAGTTGTTCAATTATTAAAAAATAATACGTCAACTTTGCTGGTTGTGTCAAAACTTATAGGAATATCCAGAAGCACCCTTAGGAGACACCGAGATCACATCTTGAAGACTGGAAGCGAACAAAGTTATCTACGCGAAAATAATTCCACCAAGAAAGTGTTCCTTAACTATATAAAAGAAGCTGCTACGTTACAATATGGTTTAACGCTGAAAAATATAAGAGAATTAGCTTATCAGTATGCTAAGCAAAATGGTAAAATTTATCCGCCATCATGGGACTTTTGGCTCCGTTTATTTAGAAAAAAATTCAGCAAAGAAATACCTACCACTTCGCAAGCCAAAAGGTACAAGTTTGGCACGGTCAACCACTTTTAATAGAACTAATCTTGCCAAAACATTGTCTAACATCAAAACACCATTAGAAAAATGCCCACCCAACATATTGGCTGTAAAAAGATGGAACGTCGATGAAATCAGTATATCATATTCACCAAAAATCTTAGCCTCTAGTTCCAAACAGGTTGGGTTTATGCAAAACCCTCGGGAATACTTCACAAACTATGAAACAGACTCCCTCCCTACCACATACGAGGCCCAACGGAGTCCTTACATTCTAAAATATTTGCAGTGTTCTTATATAAAACTGACAAAAGTTTGATTGGCATAGCTCCTCCGCCCTAAACTACTATTCATACAGAAAAATGGTGTTGAGCTAATCTTAAGCTTGCTTTCTTATCTTCCGAACCGTAATAAAATTTTCATACCTTTCCTAACAAAATTATTTAAAAAAAATTTATCTTAACCAAATGACTACGATTTCTCAAACAAAAATCTCAGCTGAGTAATCATTGTAATGTCGCTGTGTCGTCATGGGGTGCCGTGGGCTGATGATGTCAAAATGTAGCTATGCCTACAGGTTCGGACTCCGGCTGCACATATACATATGCAATTATCACTCAGCTGAGAGGTATTGAGCGTAAAATGGGAAGGTTACTTTGTAATCAAAACTATTTTATTATTTTGTTAAGTAAGGTAGACTTCCTATATAGTCTAGCCTTTGAGAAGGTAAGGAACCAAGCTTTAAATTACTAGAAGACTATTTTCCTGTATGGATAGTAGTTGAGGCTCTATAGCATATATAAAGTCAATATTTGGCACTTTTCCATAAGTATCAATTTAGAACATTTTAGAAAATGGACTCACAACGCATACATATACATCTCTATTTCATGGCTTGGGAAGAATTCTCGAGGGCTTTAGAGTATCAGGTATGTTCTCTAAGCACAACGTCACTAGTTGAAAAATTTCCAAAGAAATATATGGGACATTTTTATTTATTTATTTTTTTCATTTTTTACAATGTTTTACTTCACAATTAACCATTTTAAAAGATTTCCTTTGCTTAATTTCTATTAAATATGCACTTAAAAACTCAATTGCTTGCGATTTCTTCACATCTGTGAAAGTTTTGTCAACTGATGCGCAATGAAAAAAGAAAAAGTGTTTCTCTCATACTGAGATGGAACAAAGCTTCTTACTCTTTATACCATGGGTTTTGGTCGTAACCCCCGGAATACACAACCCACGAACAAAGTCCAAAAAGAGAGCAGCGGGCCGATCAGTAGTCGACATCCACAGTTTTGTTGCCTTGTCTTGCTGCAGGATTTTTTCATATAAAAGTTGCTTGTATTTTGTTGAAGCGCTACAATTTCCATAAATTTGTTCTACATGCTATTTTTTTTAAACTATTAGAAAAAAATTGCAATTGCAATTTGTTTTAACTTCATTTTGCTGTGGAAGCGACAGTTTTGGGCTTTAGGACCTGTTTAAGATGAAATTTTAGTTTTTCCTCTATGACGAGTATACAAAAAGCAATGAGAGTGAACTCTTATGCATGCTGTATCCGGCACGTTAAGGAATTTTAATGTGTCGGTGCCTTCGGCGACTTTAGGGCTTGTATTATATTCCGGGGGTTACGTTTTGATACGACATATTCTCAGGCTCTCTCACACTACGGCCACACAAGCCTGACGTACATATCCAAAACATCCAAGCAAAACCTTCGAGAAATACTTCCCAAGCCATGAAATAGAAATCTATATGTGTGCTTGCAGGTCCGTTCTCTACACTTACTATATATCTTACTCAACAAAATAATAAAATAGCTTTGATTAAAACGTAATCTTACCATTTTACGCAGCTGCCATAGTTTATATACCTCGAATTTTTAGGCAGATTAATTCGAATTCATCGGACCATGGCACTCTCCCATATACAATTATTACTCAGTTTAGAGATTTTATTTGAGGAATCGTAGCCATTTGGTTAAGATAATTTTTTTTTTTTAAATAATATTGTTAGGAAAAATATAAAAATTTGATTATGGCTGGGAAGATAAGAAAGTAAGCTTTCTGCATGAATTAGTTCAGGGCCGAGGAGCTATTCAAATCAAACTTTTGTCAGTTTTACATAAGAATACTGCAAATATTTTAGAATGTTAGGACGAAGTTGCGGCTCTCATGAAGTAGTGAGAGAGTTTGTTTCGTGGCTTGGGAATAATTTCTTGCGAGTTTTGACACATCCCATTACCCAGCATAATATAAATTCATCGAATAAACTCTAATATGCAGAGTGTTTCCATCTAGGCGGTCCATAGAGCTGAAGGTGATAGTACGCACCTATATAAGCACAAAATTGTATGGTAGATTGGTAAGGTGTAAGAAGTACAAAGTACATATATGGTCATCGTCTGTATGCAAAACTTCAAGACTTTTTCAGGGACTCCTCAACCAGCCCCGTACTCCTCTCTTATCAGGAGTTATGGTGGTTTAAACTAAAAATTTCAGATTTCGTTACCTTCTTTTTTTACCTTTAACCGCATGTTCTTTACAAAAAAGTAGTTAACATAACTTTAAAAAAAAAACTGTAAACCATTGATTCTCCTCTTTAATTTGACTTATTACACTTATATGCTATCCGAAGCCATTAAAGAACTATTAGCTTTTAACCTAATCTTAAAGCCTATTCTTAAGGGGAGTTACCACTGAAATCTTAAAAAACACGAAAAGTTAATACAAATTTACTGCAAATCTGTGCGTACTATCACGATAAAAATTGCACATAGTTAGAGAAAATGCATAAACTTAGGTAATGACGTGTCAAAAATAAAGATTTCGGGGTTTTATATGTATTTATTTAGCGTTAGAAAACTCTGGAATTCATGAAATTTGCAAAGTTTAGTACATCAAAACGTAATAATGGTACATTAAATAGATAAATTTGTACTTGAGTATGGAAGATGTTGGGCTGGAAGAGGCAGTGACGGAAAGAAAACCAGACAAAAAATTTTGGTTACTAATATATTTTAGTTTGAAAGTTGCTATTTTCCGGGACAAATAACTACCATAATTATGATATTATTTCAAAGAAAGTTCAATTTGTAACAAAGATCGAACCTTTTTCTGTTTATTTTGAAAAACTAAAATTTTTTAGTACAATGATAAAGGAAATAAAGTCAATAATGTTGATGATGGTAACGGCAAAAAACTCTTGTTTTATTATATTTTGCATAAAATTTGGCGTTTTCAATTCATTCTATCATCGTCAGATGGAGTAATGTGCTTTTGGAAGGCTTTCATTTGTTTTGAAAGCTCAGCGGGCTGTAGCTGTATTCTTGGAGAGTGTGTGCCGTTATTTTCTGCATTAGGTATAAGTATGTGTATAGATTTTTCGGAATATTTTAATTTTTATCATTGGTAATTTGTTCATTTTTGCTTTTGAGGCGAGAAATTTTTTGCTAATTTTATTATGGTTATAGATAACGAATTGTGAGTAACTATTATTTAATCATGAGACGTATTAGTAAAATTCGGTCCAATAATAATTATGGAAAAAAGAAGAGAAAACTGAATATTGTTAGGTATGTAAATCTGTGTATATGAAAACGAAATAATCCTATAAATGTACAAATTTGTGAAATGTGAATTTAAATTTGTGAAATGTGAATATAATAGTTACTCACAATTCGTTATCTATAACCATAATAAAATTAGCAAAAAATTTCTCGCCTCAAAAGCAAAAATGAACAAATTACCAATGATAAAAATTAAAATATTCCGAAAAATCTATACACATACTTATACCTAATGCAGAAAATAACGGCACACACTCTCCAAGAATACAGCTACAGCCCGCTGAGCTTTCAAAACAAATGAAAGCCTTCCAAAAGCACATTACTCCATCTGACGATGATAGAATGAATTGAAAACGCCAAATTTTATGCAAAATATAATAAAACAAGAGTTTTTTGCCGTTACCATCATCAACATTATTGACTTTATTTCCTTTATCATTGTACTAAAAAATTTTAGTTTTTCAAAATAAACAGAAAAAGGTTCGATCTTTGTTACAAATTGAACTTTCTTTGAAATAATATCATAATTATGGTAGTTATTTGTCCCGGAAAATAGCAACTTTCAAACTAAAATATATTAGTAACCAAAATTTTTTGTCTGGTTTTCTTTCCGTCACTGCCTCTTCCAGCCCAACATCTTCCATACTCAAGTACAAATTTATCTATTTAATGTACCATTATTACGTTTTGATGTACTAAACTTTGCAAATTTCATGAATTCCAGAGTTTTCTAACGCTAAATAAATACATATAAAACCCCGAAATCTTTATTTTTGACACGTCATTACCTAAGTTTATGCATTTTCTCTAACTATGTGCAATTTTTATCGTGATAGTACGCACAGATTTGCAGTAAATTTGTATTAACTTTTCGTGTTTTTTAAGATTTCAGTGGTAACTCCCCTTAAGCCTATTTTCAAAGATAATTTGTTCCCTTAGTGACTGCAAACACTTCATTTTAAAAATAATATCGTCAAATTTCAATATAACGTTAATAGGTTATGAACTAATAACCGTTTAAGCTACAGTTAGGACATAAGTGTCAAAGGTCAAATTAAAGAGGAGATCTCACAGTTTACAGTTTTTATAAAAAAAAGAGATCAAACTAAAAAAAAAAAGGTAAGAAAATCCGAAATTTTTAGTTTCGACGCCATAACTCCTGTCATGAGGAGTACGGGACTAGTTGAGTAGTCGTTGGAAAGGCCATGAAGCTTTGCACAAAATAAGCTTCTTTTTATGAAAGCCTAGCATATTTTCTTAATCACTCCACTCTGTAACTCCAAAACAGTTGATATGGACCCTCACTTGCCAATTATACAATTTTTTCCTTGTTTAGGTGAGTACTATCATCTCCTGCTCCATGGACCTTCTGGGTAGAAACACCCTATATGTACAAATAGAATAACTGAAGCCAAAATTTGTATAATTAGTAAGCATAGAGTAGAGCAACTATTGTAAAATTAATAGAACTTTTATTGTAATTGCTTCTGATGCGGAATAAATCAAAATTACATACATCACAAAAAACATGCGCCGTTTTCACTTTCTCGTCGAGTAATATTTGCTAGATTACAATACCAGAGTTTTATAGTTTTAATTATCTTTTATTTGTTTTTCTATCAGTATGTTTACATGAACACTTGAGTACCTACTTGACTTGAAATCCACTTGAAATTCAAGTTGGGATTTTGGTTGAAGTAATTCAAATTACTTGTCTTGAAATTTTCTTGAAATTTACCAAAAATCATAACCTGAATTGTCAACAATAATCTTCCTTTTAGTCCCCTTTACCATTTTCATAACTCGCAACCATGAAATATTTTCAAGTAGGGGAAGCGGTTATACCTCGGCCACTTTTCCAGTTAAGCCTTTTTTTTTTAATTTTGTTATGCTCTTATCGTTACTTAATATATATCATTGAAAATTTACACTATCTCACAAAAAAATGTATTTTTTTCCAAAGACTCAATGTACACTAAAGACCTTTTTTTTTTGTATATTATAAAAAAAAGTGGATTTTTGTACAAGGTACAACCTACCTACAGACTAGGAAGCCCATGTATGTTTATGAAAAAATAGAACTTCTACATTCTATGAGAGGAATGAGCTTACGTATACCGCGTTTTAGTACATTGACTTATAAGGGATCTTACATTGTCCAAATTGTTCGTCTATGGAATTCCCTTCCTCACAATACTCAGTGTGCGGCTTCTGTCAACGAATTTAAGAAATATTTAGATGATTGTATACTTTGAGTGCTATGGGATGTTGGGTATGACTGTGCAAGATTTCCTTATTTACATATTTCTTATTTCTTTTATAATTTTTGTTATTAATCATGTTTTTATTTAGTTTTAATTTTCTTTTGCCTCTCATAGTATATATATGTTGATTGTCTTTACTTTTTCTTAGTCATAGTAGGCACTTTCTAAAAATTATGTTTTTTTTATCTCTAATTATTTCTTTTCTTTTTGATTTCCTAGTAGCTTGACTAGTTTGTATAAAGTACTAATTAAGATTTACATTTTGTGTACTTAATTTGTTTAATAAATGAATATATGAATATGAATATACATACCTGATGTGCCTTGGACACATTCTGTTATACCTCGGACAATGGAATTATTAACAAAATATTTGAGAATGGAATATTTAGGCGTTAGTCATATACATAGTTCCATAGCAACTCTATTATCTTTCCTTGATTGATGAATGCCTATCTACCTACAATTTGAAATAAAAGGCTAATTTGTACAGCTGTTTATTGAAATGTAAATATTATTAATGAAAAAGAAAAGAACAAAAACTTAGCTTCTTCATAAAATAATGACTCTATTAGGAAATTATTAAAAAAAATTGTCCCAATATTTTGTCAATTCCTTGACTTCAAAAATATCATTTTGCTTGAATTTTTTGAGGCGGTTTTATTTTCTGAACAATTTCGGCCCACAGCGGTGCAGCATTCAATCAATTTTATCAGGCCTCTTCCAGTTACTTAGAGGCTTTTGCATGGAACATATAGAGGCACCCTCTTCATTAATCAACAATATACGTCCGGGAAAATATTCGCCTTCATAAATAAATATCACAAAATCTCCAATTTTATAGCTGTCGTTACTATGATGCGAGTTTGTTGTTGGATCCAAATGGATAAAAAAATCAGTTGGAAGCCTGAAGACCCGTACCCGTTAGAGTCCAAACAGTCTTGAAGGTAAAGCAGATCACATTCATCTGAAGAGATGCTGGAGTTATTGTTGTCCTTGTGGCACGACTTTTGACGTTTTTCATTTTTCTATTCTTTAACCGGATCCTCTCATATTTCTTTTTTCCCCAATTTTACCTTTTTTAAATTCTTCAATTCTTTTCTTCTCAGGTGTGCCAGTCAATATACGACATTTTCCTTTTTTTCTTCCCTTAGCTTTCGGATGTGGTCTGATCATAGCAAGGGTAGTAATATTCGAAGTTGAGGTTGAAGATTGATCATGTCTTGTATTTGTGAGTGAGTAAGGACATCAAGAGCCATAACATCATTGTTCATGATAATTGGAACTTAATTATCTTGGGCAATTGAAATGGCAAGAGGGCGGTCAGTAACGTCAGATTGTGAGAATTCGTGATCACGAAAAATGTTGGAATTAATAGGGAATATGTCGCTTACCTTAAATCCTTGCACTATATTTGATGGTGTGAAAGCTAAGCGAAAGGCTTTTCCAATTAAGCGGCTGACATCGTAAATGGTAACGGGTTTACTGACATATCCTGGAGTGATCATGAGTTCCTTCATCGCAGTGTTATAGTATGTTTTGAAAAGCCCAAATATTGTCTGATCAAGCGGCTGTATTTTATGGCTAGTATGTGGGTGAAAGGTGACTAAAATCACACCATTTTCTTTTGCCATATCGATGCGAGGAACAAAGATGTGACTTTCATGATAGTCGAACATTACGATACAAGGAGATTCCTTCGATGGTTTGACATATTGCAAGACATGCTTGAAAAAATTAATAAATAATTCTTGATTTGACCATCCAGATGGATTTGCTGCACCAATTGTACCTGCAGGAGACTCACTTATCGTAAATTTAACGCAGGGAAATATTAACATTGGCGGTAAGAAATCACCACCAGCGTTAATTGCTGCTATCATCGTTGTATTTGTGCCTCTTTCTGCACATGCCATAGACCAAAACCCTCGAGAATACTTCCCAAGCCATGAAACAGAAATATGTATGCGTTGTGAGTCCGTTTTCTAAAATGTTCTATTTTTATATTTATGGAAAAGTGCCAAATATTGACTTTATATATGCTATAGAGGCTCAACTACTATCCATACAGGAAAATAGTCTTCTAGTAATTTGAAGCTTGGTTCCTTACCTTCTCAAACGCTACACTTCCTATATACCTTACTTAAGAAAATAATAAAATAGTTTTGATTATAAAGTAACCTTACCATTTTACGCTCAATACCTCTCCCCTGAGTGATAATTGCATATGCGTATGTGCAACTGAAGTCCGAATCTGTAGGCAGCTATGTACATTCGATATATTCAGCCCACGGCATCCCATGACGACACAGCTGAGAATTTTTGTTTAAGAAATCGTAGTCATTTGGTTAAAATAAATTTTTTTAAATAATTTTGTTAGGAAAGGTATGAAAATTTTATTACGGTTTGGAAGATAAGAAAGCAAGCTTAAGATTAGCGCAACACCATTTTTCTGTGTGAATAGTAGTTGAGGGCGGAGGAGCTATTCAAATCAAACTTTTGTCAGTTTTACATAAGAACACGGCAAATATTTTAGAATGTAAGGACTCCGTTGGGCCTCGTATGTGGTAGGGAGGGAGTCTGTCTATAGAATATTTTAGAAAACGGACTCACAACGCATACATATCCATCTCTGTTTAATGGCTTGGGAAGCATTCTCGAGGGTTTTGGTTTAGCATGAGAGGATAGGAAAATATATAGCGTCAGATTACGGAGAAAGCATGAATACATCTCTGCGCTTGTACACGAAGAGATGTGCATAGATAAGTTGTTGGCCCTTGATACGAAACTTTCTCCAGTAGCTCTGGATTAGTTTTTAAAGATTTATTAAAGTTCACGCAACTATAAGTAAGTATTCCATGTTTTTTAACGAGTAAATTGAAATTTAGCGTGGATAACTGAAGAGCAAAGCTCTCCTGTTTCCAAATATTTTTTGCTTCTGAAAACATACTACA
Organism: Dioctria rufipes; assembly: GCA_963924295.1. Taxonomy (NCBI): domain Eukaryota; kingdom Metazoa; phylum Arthropoda; class Insecta; order Diptera; family Asilidae; genus Dioctria; species Dioctria rufipes. The sequence goes on from OZ002741.1 coordinate 261,390,882, forward strand.
CTCAACGGGAAAAATAACGAACCAGGAAAACAGGGTGCGAAAATTCAATGAACGACACCTGCCCGACGTCCATATTTTCGAAAATTTCTACCCAGCGTTCTTGGTAGATTCTTGGATAGCTTTCCACTGTGCTATCTCTAGTTTATCGTCGGTGCTGTAAATTTTTATGTAGCCATAGGCATTGCTCAAAGCTCTTAATTGTTGGCCAGTTAGAAAATTTTTGCAATATGACCCACGATCAGTCTTGAAATTACTCGTATTTTTCAGTCTACATTGAAAAATAATAAATTTTATTCTAGAATCAGTATTAAAATCAGTGTGGAAATCTTGTCAGTATATGGACCTGAAAATCAGTATAGTTGGTAGCTACATAATGAAATGTGAAGAAAAATTAGTAGTGAATTGGATAGATTCCCATGTTCTAAAAACATTTCATATATGCGCCATCAACATATTTGAACTTATTAAAAAAATTCATAAAGGCTTATGATGGCTCGTAAACTCCTCCTGGTCTATTAAGATCTTTTCTTAATAATAAATTTTTTACTATTTTGACTATTTTTCAGATGATTTATTTTTCTATTCTTTATACGGTTCATAATACTATGCTCAAAGCTATGCTACTGTAGGGTAAAACTAATAAATTTAGCATATACTCGTCTAAAGTTTTTAGTAGCAACTCGTTTATACTTTCAATAGGAGCCTTTGCTTAGGTTTAAACTGAATTTTACAATATTCTCATTGAATTAAAAAAAAAAAGAGAAACACAGAAAAAGTATTGAAATCCGTTGGACTCTCACGTTTAATTTCAACTATCGATATAGTAATCAAAGACTGGGAATCTTGACGCAGTTCTCTTTGGACAGGAGCACGAAAATCGGTGCGAATATCGTACAGATTTATAGGTAAACTCATCGAATATGACATAGAAAATGAACTTATTGGGTATACCTACTCACCGAGATTCACATTTAATAACGTATATAAAAGAAGAGACACAAGCCTACAGCATTCTTAAATCTTAATTGAAACAAAACATTTCATTTATGTATATTCTAGTACGTGTATAAAGTATTTAGATGATTTTTTCTCTCATTTCTGAAAAAAAAAAAAAAATCATATAAAACTAATTATGTCAGTTATCTAAAGAATTATAATGAATTCATCGATATACTCATCATGATATGTGAACCAGGGTCCAGGGAATGTTTGAAACTGCCGTACTAATTAGTCTGACATAATTCTAGTTTTACCTAAATATAGTAGATATGTATAAGAATTTATCATTATGGAAAATGTTTACATTGATAAAATACTTCAATCGAGCTATATTTCCTAAGAAATCTGATTTATCGCAAAAATACTTTTTACACTGTTTTCGATTATAATAAAAATTAAAAACAAATTTCCCGAATGTCTAAAAATTGACCTAGGGGCATCATTGTATGTAAACAATTCACAGAATGACAGAAATATTATACTTAAATTAATATAAATATAATGCTGATAGCTTTAAAATCGGTCCATCTCGGATGCTGTACATTACACTGTACATTCCGTCTTAAATTGAATTCCAAGTATCACCCTAATCTTAATAATATGTATGTAGCTGGAAGAGAACACAAGTCTTGGGTTTATTTTATTTTAACTGAACTGATCGCATATAATGAACCGCACATCAAACGCATTCGATCAGTTTGCTTTCTTCAGTAAAGCGCTAAACACATTCACTAGAAAATCGTCTCTGCTTTTTCGGTAAACGATCTTCGAGAAGATCGTGAACGACTTAATTAAATTTACGTGCTTCAAGTGCTTCAAGTTAAAAAATTCGAGTTGTGATTCATACATATTGTTGTGCATACCTTCCAGGTACATACATATAATACATAGTAGGTATATATATGTACATAACACATGGGTCATTAAGTCCCGGGACTGACACACAGATGGCGCCGGCAATGCCATGTAGGTTCTGTTTTTCAGTAGTACCAACCTTTAAAAGATACGTGTAAAAATTTCAAGGCATTCGGTTCAGTTCGGTTCAGTGGTCGTCGAAATATTGAAGGTTAAGTGACGCTGCATTTGTTTTTCTTCAAATGATGGATACAAACGAGTTTCGTGTGTTAATCAAACATTGCTTTTTAATGGGAAAAAATACAGTTGAAGCTCAGCAATGGCTTAAAAAGTGTTACCGGGAAAAGTGCCCATCGAAATCAACCATTTGCCGATGGTATGCAGATTTTAAACGCGGTCGAGTAACCACTGAAGACGCGGAGCGCCCAGGTCGTCCAATTGAGGTGGCTACGCCCGAAAACATCAAAAAAAGTCTGAAAATTGTTATGTCCGATCGTAAAGTGAAGTTGCAAGAAATAGCTGACATTCTGAAAATATCAAAAGGCACCGTGTTCAAAATTGTGCATGAAAATTTGGGCATGAAAAAATTTTTTTCCAAGTGGGTGCCGCGTTTGCTCACAGCGGAACAAAAACAACAACGAATTGATGATTCGGAGCGCTGTTTGCAGCTGTTTAAGCGTAATAAAAAGGATTTTTTGCGTCGGTACATAACAATGGATGAAACCTGGATTCATCACTATACACCGGAGTCGAAAAGAGCGTCGGCCGAGTGGAGAGCAGAGGGCGAAAGCCGGCCAAAGCGTCCGAAGACACAACAGTCAGCAGGCAAGGTCATGGCATCTGTATTTTGGGACGCGCATGGAATTTTATTCATTGACTTTCTTCCGAAGGGCCAGACGATTAACAGCGACTACTATATTGCATTATTGGACCGATTGGATGCCGCAATTAAGCAGAAAAGGTCTCACATGGTAAAGAAAAAACCGCTGTTTCACCAAGACAATGCACCGATCCACAAGTCGATGAAAACGATGGTGAAATTCAGCGATTTACGATTCGAATTGCTTCCACACCCTCCATATTCACCCGATCTGGCCCCATCTGACTTCTACCTGTTCGCAGATCTCAAAAAGATGCTCCAGGGACAAAGATTTGGCTCCGATGATGAGATTATAGCCGCAACTGAAGCCTATTTTGAGGCAAAAGACAAATCTTTCTATAAGAAAGGCATCGAAAGTTTAGAAAAACGTTGGAGTGATTGTATCGCTATAGAAGGTGACTATGTTGATGAATAAATTCGTATTTTGCAAAAAAAATGTGTTTTTACTGGTTAGTCCCGGGACTTAATGACCCATGTGTTACATTGTCATCAGTAGAAGGTTAAAGTCAAGTAAAACTTCTCAACTAAATATACATATAACATAGCTTTCATTTCCATAAAATTAGTACTTTTTTTTTCTTTCTTCTACTTTTGAGAGCTTGTTAAGTACATGCACATGCTGTGAATTTTAGGTTTATCTATGAGATCACTTTATTGTTTAAGTGATATTCAGCAGTGTTTTGTTGTTTGCATGAATTTCAGTAGTTCGACAGTTAAGTCTCTTAACATTCGGAATTACGTCAATTTTCTCCTAAAACTGTGGATTGACCATGACCTGCGGGACTGATCTCTGTCAGTTGTTATCAATTAGCGAGAATTAAAGTTGGAAAATTATTATTAATCAAATGGGGTTATACTACGAACCATATTCGCATGTATAGTTTTCATTTAATTTCAAATTAAATTGTGAGATTTTGTGCAATATACTAAATTTACGGTGGATAACATAGCTTAAAAATAGTTTGAAATGACATAAATAATATACCTTTTCCAGTTCAAGAAAAAAATCTATTTACCTACATATTTAGTTAGGAAGGAAAATGAAATGTTAAATCTGCAAAGAGTTTTGTGAACAACCATCTCGAGTCTACTAGGTAAATTTGGAATCAAATCTTCTTATGCAACACTACACACTCTGCAAACTCTCAATATATTCGAATTCGTTTTCTTTGGAATATTATCAGCTGAGGAGGCAGTTTGGAGCGATTTTTGAACGATTTGCGTATATTGAGCAGAATAACTAAATATAGAGCATTAAAATTAAAGTTTTAGATCCGTGAAACTCTTCATTATCTATGTATATACGATTTATAATCATTAATCAATATACTTAATCCCCTGTTTGAGATGGTATGCGAAATTTAGAAACTTCCAGTTTTAGATTGTTTGTTTTTCATCTATACTAATCGTATTTTGTACAGGATGTTGATTTATTTTAGGGCTGTCATCTCTAAAATTATGAAACTAGAACAACGAGTTCGTAATCCCCGGATTTGTTAGCATAAAACCCGGACATTCTTCCGAGATAATGTTCCTTATTTTACTTACTAATGAAATGGGTTCAAAGTGTCTTTCTTTATTTATTTACTATGAAATTAGTCAGTTTACCAAAAGCAGTACACCAGTAAAACAAAACGATGCCAACGAAACAAAATAAATCTCTCTTCCTAGGAACAAAAATAAATTTTCTTAAAGTTAAAGATAACATTTTACTTCTGTACTCCTTCTGTACTTCTTTGCAAGTAAAAACAACTTGTTAAATTTTATACCATTCAGTCTGTCATATAACCTTCAAAACAACAAGGAAGCTGTTTTGAAGAAGGAAGAATTAATAAAAATCAATACAATTAAAATCTTTGCAATTATATTTTGCTATGATGAGTGACAAAACTGTTTGTGTGTTCAGTGAATTTCTTTCTTTCATCTACTGTTAAGAAATTAGTGAAAACATTCTCTCTATGTTTGTATTATGAGCTAATATGCTAAAAAATACTGTGAAATATTGAATAACTCAGTGCACAAATGAGCACTCGATGTTTTTAAAAAATTAAGCCAAAGTTGATTTGTTGTTAAAAGCCTGTCTTGGTTGCTTAGGTTTTGATTGAAAGTTTTTAAATTCACCTAAGGTAAATGTACCAATGTTCGTCATTGACCCAGTATTCTTCATCAGTATCACAATACACAAAATATTAAAAGTTTACAACTAGAAGACGAATACGCAATTATAACAAAAGAACCGTTAAAATGTCATATAATTAATTCAGAAGCACACCCGTTGTAAACACATATAATCATTGTGAAACGAGCTTCCAACAGTTGTGGTATATTCAAAGTGCGACAAGTGCAGTTTTTCTTAACAGTTTGATTAAGAATTACATTAAATTTCTTAAACTAAGAGGCATAGGTATTCTTCGTAAATAAGGTATATTGCTTAGTCTGATTAGCTCGTAATAGGTTAAATAGTAGTAACAAATTGTAAAAATTATTATATTAACATAATTTCTTAAAATTTTGGCATTGACGAATATTGGTATACAACAAACAATAGCGGGTACCAGTTTTCGTCATGTTTGACGAATACTGGTGCATTGTTATCATGTTAATATTTGCTATTTTCTCTTGTATTCAGAGAATTATAAGGCTGTGTCTTGTCAGATTAGTCTAAATATAGATGTTCGAACTAATTGACCAGTAATCGTCATCAGCTTTTGGTAATTCAATCTAAGACATTGGTCTCCCTTTCTCGCAGACGAACATTGGTACATTATAGTGCCGATAATTAGAAAATTTCTTTTTACGCAGATGACTTGGTTTCACTATGCAATAAGCGAAATGTTAAGTGCAATAAATGCTGTTAAAAATGCAATGAGCATTAACTTAGCAGCAAAAACATTTAATGTTACTCGGATAACACTTTCTGATAAATGCAAAGGAAAAACACCACTAACCGAAGCTGAAGAAGCACATTAAGCTAAATGGATTTTGCATTTAGGAGAAATGGGATTCCGCGTAAGTAAGGATCAACTATTAGATAGCGTGCAAATATTACTAAAATGGCTTCAAATATCGAATCCTTTTACACAAGGAAAGCCTGGGAGGCACTGGTATGAAGCGTTTTTAAAACTCCATTTTAACCATTCTGTACGTGTTTCCCAAAATTTAACCACGGGCTGGAGTTAGCGAAAGAATATAAGAAATTGGTTTAGCGAAACAAAAAAAATATTACGCAGAAAATGGTTTACTGGAAATTATTGAAAACTCGCCAAATAGAATATTTAACTGGGATGAAACAGCATTCTTTTTAAGCCCGTCAAACAATACAGTTATGTTCGGAAAGGACGACAGATTGTCCATAATATCATTAATTCGGATGAAAAGGAATGTATAACCACGTTAATTATGGAAAATGCAGCAGGAGGGCTAGCACCATCTACTTTTTTATTTGAAGAATACTGGTACGACACGTACTTTCTAATATTTGCTTAAAAATTTAAATTAAGCGCTAAATGTAGAAAAAGTTAAACAACATTATCATAATACCTGATTAGGTATGAATATTGTATCAAATTATATATGTATATGTATGCTAGCAAGCATACAATTTTCACAATTAACTGATTATCATAACCTGCTTAAGGTGACGAAGACTGGTACATTTATCTTAGTCATGTAGGAATTTTTTGTGATCAATTTCGATGCTCTTGTCTTGTAGAAATAAAACAGTATGTTTAATTGCAGTCCATCGAGTATTCTTGGTTATATGTAGTACGCAAAACATTCAGTAAAATCACAGATGGAACAAGAACTAGATGTCCCATGGCAGACTAGAGCAGAGTATACAGATTGTGAAATGGGTAGCGTATTCTGGAATAAACCATAACATGCGTGCCGAAAGCAAATGTTTTTATAATAGCTGTTTTGTATACATTTTATCGGCCTCCTCAACATGGCAGATGTGAGAAAATATGAATCTCTCGACGTATACATCATTTCAAATGTTGTGGTCCATTCCGGAATGGACCACCCAGCCATATAAATTTTGTATACTTTTTTGGTACTGAATGCGACATCTAGCCCTTGTGCCCTCTATAGTAAAACTTATCAAACTGTTGTAAACTTGCACGGCGCCATGGAACAAGTAAAGTTTTAAGCATCAAGCAAAATCCTCGAGAATACTTCCGAAGCCATGAAATAGAAATCTATATGTGTGCGTTGTGAGTCCCTTTTCTAAAATGCTCTATATTGATACTTATGGAAAAGTGCCAAACATTGATTTTATATATGCTATAGAGCCTCAACTCTTATCCATACAGGAAAATAGTCTTCTAGTAATTTAAAGCTTGGTTCCTTACCTTTCCAAAGGCTACTCTTCCTATATACCTTACTTAACAAAATAATAAAATAGTTTTGATTACAAAGTAACCTTTACGCTCAATACCTCTCAGCTGAGTGATAATTGCATATGTGTATGTGTAGCCGGAGTCCGAACCTGTAGGCATAGCTACATTTTGACATCATCAGCCCACGGCATCCCATGACGGTACAGCGTCATTACAATGATTACTCAGCTGAAAATTTTTGTTTGAGAAATCGTAGTCATTTGGTTAAGATAAATTTTTTTAAATAATTTTCTTGGGAAAGGTATGAAAATTTTATTACGGTTCGGAAGATAAGAAAGCAAGCTTAAGAATAGCTCAACAACATTTTTCTGTATGAATAGTAGTTTAGAGCGGAGGAGCTATTCAAATCAAACTTTTGTTAGTTTTACGTAAGAGCACTGCAAATATTTTAGAATGTGGAGCTCTCATGTGGTAGAGAGGGAGTCTATTTCATGCACTGACATATAATAAGAATGGACTGAGCGGTCTTGCTTCAAAAATGGCACAAATATTGGACAGGCTGTGAAAACCCTTTATTTCGTACAATTGCACTCCGATTTAAAATTTAATTATTATTTGTCAATTGGAAACACTAAAGATGTTGTAAAGTAGTATTGCATTAAATTAAAATTATTTAGGAAGTTAAACTTGTTTTAATTAACACAAAAATTAATTTTTAAAGTTACTGAAAAATGTGTTCCTCTGCAGATTTGATGTCAAACCTCCTTGAGCTTGTAAGGGATAGACGTATATATTACTTAGTACTTGAACATAAGTACTTGCTTCTATTTACTTGTACTTAAGACTTAGTTTTGTACTTAAGTACAAAGATTTTTACTTAAGTATTTTTGAGTCTATTAAGTACCTACAAATATCTAACTCTTCGTAGAAGAGCAAGACCCAATCTCTAGCGCAACTCCTTTTTTGTTGAGTTTTAAAGTACGGAAAGAACTGTCAAATAATGTGCCACACTCACGCGTCAAGGCAGAACCTTAGACAAACTAATAGCATACACACAAGACTGGGCAAGTAGAACAAAAACCAGTAACGTCTCGCTCGAATATAAAATCAACGATGCCTCGACTTGATGACATAACCACTGACATATATAATATGGATTGCAAAAAGTTGGCTTACTTCTATATTGCTGACTCTTTCTGCCTAAGCACCAAGTACCAACTGAGAGAGAACTGAAAACAACAAATAAATTAGTGGATTTGTAGAAATAAATATTTTTAAATTAATCATTTAGGATTATTACTGACAAAAACTGTTTTATCAAAGACAATGCATTCATGAGATATGCAGAAGAATTTCTAAATGTTTTATTAAAATTACTTCCCGAGCTGTGTGTTCAACTTCCCGCCAATGATTTCTTCAATGTTGGCACCGACGTAAGAACTCTTTTTGACAAAAGTAATTGTGCCCACGTGAAATAGAAACGTAAGCAGTCCATATTATATACGTCAGTAGACATAACCAATATAAAATCAACGATACCTCGACCTGATGTAGGGAAGGCCTCAATTTTTTTTTTAGAAATTTACTGGAAATTTTTTAGCAATGAGAGGTTAAAGTTTTACTCTACTTGTGGTGCCGAAAACTATAAAAAACTATAGTTATAGCCACTGGTTACTATACATATTATAGTTTTTAAAAAGTATTTCTTTATTTATATCTATTAACTGAACCCGATAAACGACATTATATTACTACCAACGTACAAAGATTCTAAAAAAGTACTTTAAAAAGTACTTCAAAAAGTACTCAGTACTTTTTATAGACTTAGTACTTAGTTACAAGTACTTTCGATACATGCGGTACTTGTACTTACGCTGAAGTACTCAGGTCTTCGGTACTTGTACTTGTACTTTAGTACTTTCTCTTTGGTACTTGCCCAGTTCTGAAAGAGACAAATAGATTTTAGTAAAAATTTGTGCCATTTTTGACTCTAGGAATTAGATAGGATGGCTCATTCCATTCTTATTATATGTCAGTGATTTCATGGCTTGTGAAGTATTCCCGAGGGTTTCGCCAAAACACAGTGAGGACGACACAACAAAGTCGCCGTAAATTGGTTGCTGTCAAAGATTCGAATATATGGAAGTCCCATATATTTAACACAATCTGGGCGACGCGATAAGTTGCCAACAAAAAATTTGGGAAAATCTCTAAATTAGTCGCCAACATAATTGACATTTCTGTGTGGACATTGAATAATTGACATTCATGTTATGTGGATTTGGACATTTTTATGAAACATAGTAAATTAAAAGATAATAGTAAATAAACTAGTTATTAAAAACTTGTATAAAATTAATTTCATTTAGGTATTAGTTTGACAAATTATGGGTTTTGAGGAGGAATTAATAGAGAAAATGAGGGAAAAAGTTATGTTGTGCAATAAACGTCATCCCATGTGTAGAAATTTCTTCTTGGTCTTCTTTTTAGTTTTTTTTTAAGCCGTATAAGCTATACTAGCGATTTTCCTTAATTTTTTCCTTTTTGCCATTTCTTTTACAATAAATAAAATAGAGATAGCTGGCAAAAACATTTGTCGAGTCGCGTTCACTGTATTTTAAATGCGACATTATCACCAACTAAGTTGCCAACATTGTTGTGTAGCTCTCACTGTGTTTTGGCCTTTAGTAGATTGCACACGCATACACTTCCTATTTTGGTTAAAAAATTGTTTTCTCTTTTAAACGTGAATATTTATTCTTTATTAAGTTATACCCATCCTTTTTCTTACATAAATTTTCTTGGATTTTTTTTTAATTTTTATGAATACAAGATCTCTTTTTATATGGGTAATCTTTTTCTCTCGTGAAATGTCGCCTACTTGGGTTACCTACTTCCCGTATTTGCACGCTGGTATTTTCGATTATTTTACTTACGTGAATTGACACACTATAGTATCGAGATCTTACATTGTGTACGCGGACGCGCGGAACACAATATACAAACACACAACGCAAGTTACACATGCAACGGTTGTACTACTCTCTTCGCTACTGAGTAAAACTGACTGAAACGGTAAGACAGACCGATAGACCGCCGAGAATAGTTATCTTGTATCCAAATTTTCGGACAAATGTATCCAGTGATCCAAAAACGTACCCACTTTTATTTTTATGATATACTTGCCAAAATCACAATGATAATAATTAGTGTTTTTCCAATGCAATGGAAATCCCTGATTGGATAGGTCAGGATTTCCGATACTGATATATTTCAACTAATCGAATGTGCAAATTAACCATTTTGCATAAAAAAAACAAGCTTTCCAAAGTTGACGATTCACGATTTATAACGATTTAATTTTAAGCCCACCATATGCTGTAATAAATATACATATAGATAACCCCAGATTTTGTCTTTATCGCGGACGAGTTCAGCATAATTTTTTTAAATGAAAAAAGTATTAAAAACACTTAAGAAAAACTCAGACTGTCTGTAACGATTGAGAATCCAAGAGCCTTTTTTTTCTAAAAAAAAAAAACAAAAATAAAGAAATAATAAATAAAAACAAGATTAAAAAAATTAAAAATTGAATTCCCGTATGTAATTTTGTAATTTTGCTGAAGTGGTTTTTCGCATATATTTCTAGAATGATTCGTTGAACAGCAAAAACTAAGAAAAACTATTGTATACCATATTTTGAAGTACTTTTCAGTACAAGAAAAACATCTAGGGCTAATCGTTTTCACAGTATACGTAAAAAACCTCAATTTTTGAATGGCAACATCATGAACGGGTTACCCGATTTAGTCCAGTTTTAAAATTACATTTACTATGTTTATAAAAACTTTGTATACATAATTTCAGCTAGTCTACGTTGACGCGCTCTCAGGCAGTATTCAAATATATAGTGAAAAACGAAGTGCTTACGAAGGAGTTATCCGACCTGTCACATTTTCAAACTTTTTTTTAAAAATGCCATGTACAAAATCAGCTTTCTACAGCGCGTTCTGTAATTAGGACGGATAGACAGACTGACAAACGGACATGCAAAAATCAAAATATGTTTTAATATTTTGCATGAGTGTCCAATGCATTTTTGTCAACCATCATTATTTCTATGCGTTACAAACGGAATGATAAATTTAAAGAAAATTAAAAATATTAAAATATATTAAAAAACAAAATTAAAAAAATTAAAAAAATTTATAAACTTAAGAGAGAATCTCGTTCTTAGAATCGGCAACTTTAGCTAGTTGATAATAAACATTATTTCACACTTGTAAAGCAGGCTATAAAATATAATCATATTATTGGAATAGAACAGATACGTTCTGAATAAATGAGTGCTTCAATTTTGTAAATATAGATGGCACAGTAGTAAATGAGAACGCTTTTCAACATTATTTCATTCTTCTAATGAAATAATGTGCAAAAAGAAAAGAATATATCCATTGCCAAAAAAAATATCCATTTATCTAAAATGAAAATTCTTCAAAAAATGTATCAAAATGGATTCATTTAGATCCTACTGGCAACACTGTTTGAGAGTCGCGTCGTTCTGTCGGCGTTATCAGGTACACCGTACACACAAAATTTAAATTTTTAAATAATTAGTTTCCAAAATATATAAACCCGGATGGTATAGAAAATCCCGTCGGTCATCATATGTAGAATTTCATGGCCTTTCCAATGACTGTTCAACTAGCTCGGTACTCTTCTCATCGCAAAGCTATTGTGGTCTAAACTAAAAATTTCGGATTTTCTTACCTTGTTTTTTTACTTTGACCTCTAGTTTTTTTCCAAAAAGGTCATTAACATAACTGTTTTTTTTATAACAACTGTAAACTGTGGACTAGCCTCTTAAATTTGACCTATTACATTTTATGTGTTATCTGTAACCGTTAAAGTGTTATTAGCTCTTATGGAAAGGCCAGGAATACAAGGCCTGCATACAATGAGATCTTTACTGTGGCTTTTTAAGATAAAGAGTGTTTTGTGAAAAGCTAGCTCTTTTTCTTAATCACCATATAAATCCTAAACGGTTGATATGCCCCCCACCCCCTGCTATACAATTTTTTGTTTGGCTTGGTGAGTAGAATACTATCACCTTTTGCACTATTGACCTCCTAGGCGGAAACACTCTGTATATAGTTAAAACGAAATTCGTATTGCAACGCTACGAAGGAGTCACCCGATTGGTCCTATTTCCAATTTTAAGTTTAATTTATAATTTTAATTTTTTTCAAAGCCAGTGTATACAATTTCCGCTCTCTAAGTGAACGCGTTGTCGAGTTATCGTGAGGACGAGCAGACAGACGGACAAATGGACAGACAGATAGATGGACGGATTTACAGAAGGACGGACGTATGGACGGACGGACGGATAGACGATAAAGAAAAAATTAAAATAAAGGGCAATGCCCATTTTAGGCCGGACATCAAAAGACATGAAAAATGTCTTAAATGATGCACTATGATAGTTTGAACATATTTTATTAACAATGGTTATTTCAATTCAACGGTAGTAGGCTTGGAGGAGGAGGAGGCGGGCGAAGTTTGATCTAGTTCATTTTGGAAAATCTTGTACCGAATCGAATACCTTAGGCTCTGACAAGAAGCTTAAGCACCCACACTCGTATATTCGGAGGTTTAAATAGCCATTCGCATACTTACTTTTGTAGTATTTCATTCTTTTTTACACGAACTGTGGTACTAGATTCTTCACATCTTAGTTCGACTCTAACTCGGTAGGGATAGCTCCGTTTGAAGAACAGGTTTCACTGTTCGCTTCAACTCATTACGAGCGAAAATTCGTAGAAGAAAATTTTTCCTCTGCATACTTTTGGGCCGGGTTGGAACCCCGGCTGGTGGTTGAGGGGGGGGGGGTGGTGTCAAGTTGCATATCAAATTAAAGGTATCGCCGAGTACTATCGGGTGGTGCACTTTTTGCTTGATTCAGAAAACTTTCTCGGGACGTTTTAGCTGCTGGAAATCCATTTTCATGCACTTGGGTCACATACACCCCAGCTACTACATATCGTATATATTGATGTCATCATCTAGGGCATAATTATGGTACAGCAAAATGGATTGGACATCCACTCATAATATTAAAATTCATTGTACTTTTGCCTTTCGGTCTCTCCGTCCGTTCGTCCATCTGTCCGTCCGTCCATCTGTCCGTCCGTCCATCTGTCTGTCCGTCTGTCACGATAACTCAGAAGGCGTGTACTTAGAGAGCTGGAATTTTGCATACAGGCTTTTAAAGATAAAAGTCAATTTTTGTTCGAAAACGGGACAAATCGGGTAACTCCTTCGTGAGGTTGCTATTCTAAAATTTCGTTTTTTTACTATACATATACAGGGTGTCCCGTAAGTCGACGTCAAGCTGGAACCGGGTGATAGACCAAATCGTAACAGTTACCAGAAAAATACCAAAAAAATCTAAGTCATGTATTTTTCAAATTATAGGCATTTCGTTTGTTTTCGAGTAAATGTACACCTTGTGATGGTTTATTAGCTCCTGTTGCTACAAATCTTTACTTTTTTTCAATTTTATTTTTCTTATGTAATCCCGAATAGTGCTAATGTAACCTGTTGCTTTAAGTTCTAAGCCAACTGCTCCAGCTTGGAAGAAAATGTCACATTTTGCCGAACCAACAATATAAAATTAATAATTCGTTGAACTTTAACTGACTGTACTGAAAAAAAATGTATTACGCCAGTCTGGCAAGTAACTTTAATAGTTGACGCATTTAATAAGGATTCTAAAATGGTATAACACTTGCTACAATATTTCTTAGAATACGAAAAAAAAAAATTTTTTTCTTCAAAAAACCCAGTTTCGAAAAAAAATTTTCATCTACTAAAAATGAATCTAGTGTATCCAAAGCTTGCCTTAAGAGCGTAACTTTTAAGATTCTAGCTTGAGTGAGACGGAGAGTCATTCCGTGAAGAGTGCGTGAGGAAGATAGTGACGCTAGCTCGTCAAATCATTGAGTTTTTACAAATGTGCATCGGCTACTCTCCACAGAGGGACGACTTCCAAACCAAGTACATGGTGAAGGAAGAGTTCCTTATCTTACGAGGACGTAATACTTCAAGCAGTTGAAGAAGATCCAGGAAGTTCGGTACTTGAAATCCAGGAATGCACAGGAGTGCCCAAAAGTATAGCTCACCGAATATTACAAAAACATGAGCTCCACCCATACCATGCACAGCGAGTACAAACCCTGCTACCTCGGGATTATCAACCTCGGGTTGCGTTATGCCAAACGATGCTACAAAGACAGCGGGAAGATCCGCGATTCTTCGAGAAAATTTTGTGGTCGGATGAATCGACATTTAAAAAAGACGGTTACATTAACCTACACAACTTACACGAGTGGCACGTAGAGAATTCGAATTTAATGAGACAAAATAGATCTCAATATCGTTTTAAAATAAACGTGTGGACCGGAATTTTAAACGGAAAAGTCATAGGACCTTTTGAGTTGCCAGAGGTCTTTAGTGCAAAACCATTTACCTAATTTACTGGAAGACATGCCACTAAGTATTTACAGAGAGATGTGGTATCAGCAAGACGGCTGGCCAGCGCACTATGCCCTTTCAGTTAGAGAATATCTCAATGAAGAATATCCGGACAGATGGATAGGGCGGTCTGGTACGATCTCGTGGCCAGCCCGTTCACCTGGTCTAAATCTATTAGATTTCTTTTTCTGGGGAGCAGTAAAAGAGAAAGTTTATAAGAAGTCAATTGAAAATTTAGCTGAGCTTCGGCAAAGAATTACGGAAGCAGTTGAATTTGTCAACAACGGAAGAATTGCCCGTCTGATAACCCGATCTTTTTTAAGAAGTTGTCGAGCTTGTATTGAAGCTGAAGGAAGGCAGTTTGAACATCTTTTGTAAGTAATAAATCTTAGCATCCAAATAATTGGTGTATAACTTTAAAATTAAGGAAAATTTGTCCTAAATTTAACAAAAAGTTAGCATCTCTAAGTTTAAAGCGTCACTATATGTCTCACTCACACTTCACGGAATGACTCTCCGTCTCACTCAAGCTAGAATCTTAAAGTTACGCTCTTAAGGCAAGCTTTGGGTACACTAGATTCATTTTTAGTAGATGAAATTTTTTTTTCGAAACTGGGTTTCTTGAACAAATTTTTTTTTCCATAATCTAAGAAATAATGTAGCAAGTGTTGTACCATTTTAGAATCCTTATTAAATGCGTCAACTTTTAAAGTTACTTGTCAGACTGGCGTAGTACATTTTTTTTCAGTACAGGCAGTTCAAGTTCAACGAATTATTAATTTTATATTCTTGGTTCGCCAAAATGTGACATTTTCTTCCAAGCTGGAGCAGTTGTCTTAGAACTTAAAGCAACAGATTACATAAGCACTATTCGGGATTACATAAGAAAAAAAAAATTGAAAAAAAGTAAAGATTTGTAGCAATAGGAGCTAATAAACCATCACAAGGTGTACATTTTCTCGAAAACAAACAAAATGCCTATAATTTGAAAAATACATGACTTAGATTTTTTTTATATATTTTTCTGGTAACTGTTACGATTTGGTTTATCACCCGGTTCCGGCTTGACGTCGACTTACGGGACACCCTGTATATATTTTGACACTGCCTGAGAACGCGTTAACTTAGAGAACTTTATACACGGTGTTTTCATAGAAATGGTAACTATAATTTAATAAATGGACTAAATCGGGCAACTCTTTCTTGGTGTTGCCATATGAAAATTTTAGTTTTTTACGTTTACAGTGAAAACTATCAGCCCAAGACGTTTTTATTGTACTGTAAAGTTTTTCAGAATATGAAATTCTATGAAATTTGTTATAATCATTTTTACTGTCCGACAAACCGTTCTAGAAGTACATGTGAAAAACTACTTCAATAAATAATCAAACTTGCACGAAATTACATATGGGCATTCCTCTAGAGTCTAGGGTATCATAAGAATTGGTTTTAGAACAATTCAAGCTTTTTGACTTGTTTTAGTATTAAGTTTTGTTTTCTGTACCTGTTAGTTTTTCAATTTGTAGTGTTTTAATTCTTTTAATTTCCTACTAACTACCTGGTAATTAGACGAATCTTACTAACATGTATTGTGCTTATTTATTTTTTGTTTAGTTTGCCAATTTCGATCTCCTATTAATTAGATATCGGTTTTGGTCGATCTTATGTACGCATCGTTCATAGACATATGTAGCCTTGGCTAGGGTGTAATAACAGTTTCTTTTTTTAATTTGTATTTATTTTTTGTATTAGATAAAATTTTGTACCGCGAAAACATTACAGAGGAAGGCACAATTGATGATAAATCGCCCATTGCGGTAATTGTGGACCGTGGTGTTGTCCTCCAATTAGTTCTGTTTCTGACTTCAAAAGTTTGGAGAAGATGGTTTACTTTGCTCTAAAAAATAGAAATAAAACAAACAAAAACTTGCGAAAAGAATTGTTTGAGTTTTATTCCGAGTTCAATGTTTTCGTTAGTAGTCAAGGTCGTTCTTACTAATGTTAACACAATTTCGGGTAGATACAAAGCCAAAGCATTCATATACATGACTTCTAAATTGACACTTTGTACACAGTTTGCATGTAGCTCTCGTTTCAAGTTCAGGCAAAATTCAGAAAAATAAAAGAACTAAACACGAGAAATGCAAGAAACTCGAAGCTTTTTATGCGATGCTATCAGAATGGAATATGTTGGGAGCTCTTTTTGGTTGTTTCTTGGGCGACTTGGTTTGGCTGGCGGTGTACAGAATACAGCTGATTGCCTCGTCGTTGATGAGTCATACAAAGCTCTTCTATCTTTCAATCTATGTAAAAAGTTAGTTCACTAACAAAGTCATACTTCATAGGATACGATGACGACGGTTGAGAATTTTCCAGCTTTATCACATTCATTAATGATTCATTTTATTTTATTCTTATTTTTAGAGAATCTAGATAGAGGCGAACATATTATCTGTTCAGCAGTGCGGTGAAAATGATGGAAGGCAGAAAGAAGACAATCTATGAAAGCTACCGCCGCCGTTGCCGGTCGACATCGCTCCTTCAGAATATCTCAGTTTTGTTCAGGTAATCAAGTTGAAAGTACGCGAATACGTGAAGTGAAAGTTTTATCTGTATATCTGCGGAGATTTTTTTGTTTTGATAAATTTAATTGTCATAGTTCAGTTCAATCTAGTTTCTGCAGTAAAAACAGGTAGATTGAGATAGAAAACAATAGGAACGCAATAATTATTGAAGACCATATATCTACAAATTATGTATGTAGCTCAACAAGTAGCTGTTGAGTTGGTTGCCAAAGTTTTGCGTTTTTCCTGCTTAATATGCATATAAATATTATTTGAGTGATTATCAAATATTTATCAAATTTTGAATGTAGATTTTAACTTGAAAAGATACCGGCGATATACAAAAGATAAAAAGTGTGTGTCATTCACGATTTTTTGAAGGATTATACAATTCTTTCTTATAATTAATTAAACTTGGCCGCGGAGTTATAGACTGATCGATAATGTTGGCGCGACTTAATCTCATTTAATTTTCGGCTTGGGTATAATACAATTTTTTTGTTTTTCTTTGTTTTTTTTTTTTACTTCATAGTGTTTTTGGAGTGATTTTACTGGCCACATATTGTTCAGCACAGAGAATTGCTGCCCCACGTACAGATCCAATTAGAGTTCCAACTCCATCTGTAGGTAAAACTCCGGCAAGAAGAGTCATGGATCCCGCATTTGCTAATGCCGGTAAAAATGCTGGTCTGGAGATCTGGAGAATCGAGGTACGTACATACATATACTTACGTACTTATAAGTATATCTATTAAATACGCTTTTATACCATAGTTTACATTTCATAGGATATATCTACTAAGTTTGTCACATGGAAATAATGATGATAGAAAAAAAGATAGATTGGACAATCACGAATAATATTAAAAGTTGACTATTGCATTTCCGTCTGTCCATCTGTCCGTTCTCACGATAACTCAAAAATTCGTTTACTTATCTGAAATTTAATTTTGCACAAGTCCTTTTTAAAAACTTTGTGTGAATCTCAATTCGAAAATGGGACATATCAGGTAACTCCTTCGTAGAGTTGCCATACACAAATTTCGTTTTTACTATATAGCATTCTCAGATTTATTTAAACCATTAACAAATGAGTTTAAACTTTAATCAAATAAATTTAAACCTTGAACAAATGATTTTAAACCTTAACAAATAAATTTAAACCTTTAACAAATGATTTTAAACCCTTAACAAATAAATTTAAACCTTGAACAAATGATTTTAAACCATTAACAAATAAATTTAAACCTTTAACAAATGATTTTAAACCCTTAACAAATATATTTAAACCGTTAACGAATCAGTTTCAACTGTTAACCAAAAGACTTGAACCTTTAGCAAATATATTTAAACTCTTAACAAATTTATATTTGAAATATTTTATTTCAAGTTAAGTAAGCATTTCATACAATTTGTTTTCTCATATTTTGGGTGCATATATAATCTGCAACACTTCTGACTTTTCAGTGCAACGGTTGTCTATCCACTGCATTAGGAATAAGCAAAACCTTTTCCATTATATAGTTGGAACAGTCATTAGCTGTGATTTCTTACAGGCTATCTTCGATCACTGAGAGAAAATTATGTTCTCTATTCATGTCACCTAAAACTGAACGTGTATGTGCCTTCATTTTAGAAAACAATTTCTCGATAGGGTTTAACATAGGCGACCAGGGAGGCAAACATTTTAGAAGATCTCAAGCCCGATCAAGAAGGGGCATCCGTGCTCGAGTTATAGTTCCAGCAGTATGTGACAAAAACGACACACTTATTGCTGCGATAAGTAACCAAAGAATTGCAAATACTACTTGCAATTCCGAAAGGCTTTATCTATTTCTGCGCGGACTTGTTAAAAAATTGGAAATAAATCCATCGCTTAGTGACGCATTTTTAATTATGTATAATGCGAGAATACACAAAACACAACAAGCTCGCGTTGTGTTATCTCAAATGAATTTAACACAAAAAGTTTTGCCTCCTTACTCGCCTATGTTAAACTCTATCGAAAAATCGTTTTCTAAAATGTAGAGTAATGTGATCGATGACTATTCCAACTATATTTTGGATATGGTTTTACTTATTCCTAAGGCAGTTGATGGTCAACCGTTGCACTGTAAAGTAAAGTCAGAAGTATTGCAGATTATATATGCACCCAAAATATGAGACAAAAAAGAAAATTGTATGAAATGCTTACTTAACTTGAAATAAAATATTTCAAATATAAATTTGTTAAGAGTTTAAATATATTTGCTAAAGGTTTAATTCTTTTGGTTAACAGTTGAAACTCATTCGTTAACGGTTTAAATATATTTGTTAAGGGTTTAAAATCATTTGTTAAAGGTTTAAATTTATTTGTTAATGGTTTAAAATCATTTGTTCAAGGTTTAAATTTATTTGTTAAGGGTTTTAAATCATTTGTTAAAGGTTTAAATTTATTTGTTAAGGGTTTAAAATCATTTGTTCAAGGTTTAAATTTATTTGATTAAAGTTTAAACTCATTTGTTAATGGTTTAAATAAATCTGAGAATGCTATATATGGGCATTGTCTGACGAGAGAGAGAGAGCTGAAATTTTGTACATGTCGTTTTCATAAAAATATGTAAAAACAATTTCAAAAATGAACTAAATCGGTCAGCCTCTTCTTGGTGTTGCCATACAATAATTTCTTTGGGTTTTCACTATATATTTGGACACTAACAGATAACGCGTTGATGTAGAGCAATTTTATACACAGTACCTATTTGCAAAAAAATAGTAAATACCATTTACTTATAACAATGGCACAAGTTTTATATAGTTTTCTCTTTCGCGGTATTTCAAAGTTGAAGTTGAAATTGAATTTACCAAAATCCGTCTCTCTTGTCCATACGCAGGATTTAGGTAAAAATAACCTTTTGAAAATTAAAGTCGCAATGAGTTTAATTTCTTATATGAATGCTTAAAAGAAATTAAAATATAACTTGAACCCTAGACGTTTTTTTAGAATATAAAATCATATGAAATTGATTATAGTCATTTTTACTACCTATCCCATGTAAAAAATCAATTTACCAATTAATCTTTCACGAAATTACATACGGCATTCATGTAGTGCAGGGGCAGCCAACGTTTTTATACCTTTTTATAGCCTAGATGAAATCATAGGGTATACTAAGTTTGTCATTCCGTTTGTAACATCTCGAAATAATTATGGTAGCGCACAATGGATTGGACACCCACGCATTATATTAAAAGTTATTTTGATTTTTGCATGTCCTCCTGGGCGCACAATAACTCGAGAACGCGTGTACTTAGAGAGCTGAAATTTTGTACGCGGACTTTGAAAATAAAAAAGAAAAAGTAAAATTAAGTTCTAAAATGAGACAAATAGCGTAACTCCTTCGTGGGGTTGCCATACAAAAATTTTATTTTCCACTATATGTATATTTAGACACTTTCATTGTATTAGCAAATAAAATTTCAAAAATGGACTAAATCGGGCGACTCCTTCTTGGTGTTGCCATATAAAAATTTAGGTTTTTTACGTATACTGTGAAAATGATCAGTCCAAGACATTTTTATTGTACTAAAAACTTCTTCAGTATACGAAATTCTATAAAATTGCTTATAATCATTTTTTTTGTCCGACGAACCGTTCTAGAAATATATGCGAAAAACCACTTAAAAATTAAACTTGCATAGATCGGTGACCATACGAAATTTAATACGGGCATTCATCTAGTAGGGTATCATAAGAATTAGTCTTAGACCAATTCTACATATTTTTTACTTGTTTGTTTTTTGTATTTTTATTGGTAGTAAAATTTTCTTACCATCTATTCCGCAGTAATTTAATTTAGTGCAACAGAAAAATACTCGTAACTCTTGAGTGAAGGTTTATTGAATATATTGAGTTAAATTTAACTTTTTTATTTATGCTTTGCATTTATTTTAATTTGTTGCTGCATTTCTGACCCACCTTGAAACGAACACAACTTGAGTATATGCCAAAAAATTGTGGTGAATATACAATAATTGTATGTTCTAAGAATCATTCTATAAGCAAATTACGAAAAAAGTGATAGTGATAGTCGGTAGGTCAGTGAGTCTCTTAGAATACAAGGAAGAGTGATAAGTCAAATTCGGGGTAGTCAAATTCTGGTTATGTTAGAATCTGTTGCCACTGTAGTGAGAGCTCAGTACAGGTGTGTAATAGAATCAACATAGAAATCGGGGCAACAAGATGTATGATTCAAAATACTGCTATTGCTCACACCGAAAATATTCTTAGTCGTGTTCTTATTCGCTGTCACTGCGCCAATGTATCCAGGGAGTTTCTCATCAATTTCAAATGTGGACAGCTGAATATGCATTTCTACAATTCCCCCTACCCCTACCCAAAGAAAAGCTACGGTCATGTACATGAATTTTATAGGTATCAACCCTTCCTGTTCACTTAATATACTTAAGTGTAACGGTCATCAGTACTGAGTAATGTCAAAATGAATAACAACACACAGCAAGAAATTATCCTGAACACAACTCATGGTCATCAGCGGTGGTCAGAATAGACTTTATTCTTATTCTGATAAACGTAGTTCAGCGTTTTTTGACATTTGTCAGCGCTGATGAATTCTGATGACCTTCACGTTATGTTTAAGCCTTTAGATTCGTGGTGATAAAGGAAAATAGCCTCAGCATTGGACAAAATGCCTATCGCCCACCATGAAACCTTTAATCGCCTACTAGTTGGCGGTAGGGACCAGGTTAACTACCTCTGATTATAAGAATTCGTTTTAGGCCAACTTGACCTTTTTTCCATGTTTTATTTATAGTTAATTATTATTTTGTTTTTGCGTTTTTTTTAAATTTTATTTCACTCAAAATTAACAGCCCCAAGCTCCTTATGTGATTGTTATTTTTTGTCACACCTATATATTTTTTTTTGCATTCTTGTGTGATTTTTTTTCTGTCCCATCTAAAATTTAGGAAGCTTCTAAGCTAAATTTATGTGGGCCTGCTTCCACTCCAGATGTTGCCAGTTGTTTTTGGCATGAGAAGAAACATTTATGACGAGAAATATGATTTGGTTTTTCCATGTTCACCTATTTCGTTAAAGATTATTGAAGTTATAATTAGACTGTAAAAAAGAAAATGTAAATCGATTGGTATACTCAATTTACAAACTGAAAGACAAGCAGATAATTTTAATTTGTTTTATGAACATAACGCAATTTTCCGACAGTTTTAATTGATTGATCTGAGAAAAGATTATTTGCTTACGTTTAAATTTATTTTTACAGACCAAATGTATTCGTAGTAAATATAGTAGTTAAAGTACGAAAGTAAAAAAAAAAAATCTTACTTAAATAATTCAATTTCTTTATTTTACTGGACACGTAAGAGTGAATAATGTGGTAAAAAATTTGATCCATTGTTCAATATTCCCAGTGTGTTCTAAATGTATAGTTAAATATTAGGTCCTATGTTAATTATGACTTATTTGGACGTGTGTATATACATATGTACCTACATAATGTGTATAATATCACCAGTAGATATTGATATAATATAATTAATTGCTTTTCGATGATGTCCAATGATATCGATGATGATCAAATTATCACTTGCAATCCTCTATATCTTATTGGAATGTCATCAGTTAGAAAGTATTAAATATACATATGTATATGCATTAATAAAATGTTGAAAAGTGGGTAAGGGCGACTGAAATAAATTTTCAAGAAAATAATAAATAAATTGCGCGCAGATAGATAGACTTTATAACCTGTTATAAAAATTATATATGTAAGTATTAGCTGATCGGAAGGATGAGAAAAAAGTAAAAAAAAAGCTTGGAACAGGCATTATATATTATAAGTTTTACACCTATCCAAAACTACCCCGGTACACATCATACATATTGAAATTTATTGATTGAGGCTCGTTAAATAGATATGAAAGTGCTGTGAAATATCTGAATCGAACTTTCCTCATAAACTTTCATAATATGACGATCAATATCAGCTAAAAAAAATACGTCGGCTAGGACCCAGTCATGTTCGCGCAATGAGGGTTCCATATCAAAACTTTATCAACCAACAATCCAAATTTGCTTATGATAACTGAATAATATTCAAGCAGACTACGAAAGAGTACCTAATTTTTTAAGAGTTATCGAATAAGTTAACACAAAAAACATTTTTTTCCAGCTACTATGAAATTGACGAAAAATGCTGCAGTTATCTTGTTATGCCAATGCCTACTAACCCTGATAATATAAAATTTTTAACTTTAGAAATCTAGAGAACCAGGGGGAAGGAGGGAGGGGACGGTATTTTTTGCACATTTTGGGCTATGTCTTTATAATCAATTCTCCAAAATTTTGATTTTTTGTGTGGAATCCTTGAAAGTAGGCCTTTTAAATTATTCCCCATACGATACAAAAAAAGTTTTTTCTTTCTGAGGGAGCGCAACCCACTCCCATTAAAAAAAAATATTTCATAATCTTTGACTGTCGAAATATGTGTGCGTCATATTCTGCCAAATTTCAAAAAACCTTATCTCAGGAATAAAAAAAGGTGTTCCATCACCTTTACTTATCTTATCTGATATTCTGCAAAAAATTCAATATTGAGAAGTTCTGGAAAATGAGAAAGATATTAGTTCCGTTGAATTAATATTTCCAAAGAAGAATAGATAGTAGAAATTTTGATAGAATAATTATCAGTTTTTTGTGATAGATGGTCTTATATTTCATGCGGTTGAATTCGGTGTTATTAATTACTAACTGGGCGAGTCTATCACTCATTTGCTCCTGTTCTTTATCTAAGTCCTGAATTCTTGTGGTGGTATTTAACTTATTCATTTCAGAATCATAAATGTTTTTTTCTAAAAGATGGATTTAACTGTCGCCATTCATTTCAATTTCATTTAATTTTATTTCATTCATGAACAATTTTGTACAAAAAAAGTACATAGCTTAAGGAAACTAAATAAATTATCTAACTGCTATTAGCAAGTCAAGCATAATGTATGTATTATAAACAATAGAAGAGAAAAAGTTACTTAAAAGTGTACAAAAAGGTAGATTATTTAAAAGAAAATTGAATTAGGAAAAAAAAAATTAGAAAAGAAAAATAAACCATTTTTGAATATTAAGAATATAGTAAACTTCGACCACTCTACGATCAAGATGATCAGAAATTAAAGGCAGAAACACATCCAAGCGCAAGCTCAGGCCTGGCCTCTCTCGAGCTTGCTCGCAGTTCACCTCAATGCTAACCTTAAAGAACTGAAAACAAAATGACCCAACCGGGCTCGGTGCTGTCATTGTAGTTTTGATAGTATTTGGGACAATTCCTTTACATTCTGGGCGGAAATAATTTATTGTCGGTTTTCAAATATGTTCATTTTAATTTCAAGTGTTTCTTATTTGCCAAGAACAAAATTAAAAAAAAAAAAAAAAAAAAAAAAATCTGTTGACAGAAGTAGGCCTGAGACAGAAAAATTTCCAATATTGAGTAAAGCGCGTCTTACGGCTAGGCCTTTAGACTAGCTGCTAGGCTTAGTTTTGTGTTGCCTCATTTAAAAACCCGTGTTGGATATTTTGACAACACCTCAAGGAAGCCTAGAGACCTGGATGTGTCTCATTATGATTCCAGAAGGTCGTCAACAAGCATGTCCCGAAAAGGACATACACCCTTGGCACCCCGAATATTCTCAGGTAAAGAGTTTTACTTTACAATTATCTGTGCCACGGGCTCGAAAGACATCTAGTTCGGGAGGATTGATGAGAGGACATTTTTCTGAATAAGTAATCAGGGCACCTACAGCGAATGAGCTTAAAAACCATAACCTTAGCATTGATTTGAAGAAAATCGGTAAATGAGCATGCCAAGACATCTTCAACATATTGTTACGAGAGTGGCTTTAGTTCGTTATTTAAAACACAATAATTCAGATATAACTCACAAGTTCTTCTATTTGTTTTACTATACTGTTTACTTTTACAAACTCTCAATTTCACTTCTGACAAAAGACTCGCCTCTTGACGGTAAGAAGCACCATTTTTATACTCTACAAATTGCTCTAGAACCTTCCCGAATATTCCGTTCTCTAAACATTGATACTGCAAACCTAAAGATGTCGCTTGCTCTTTTCTGTGATATGATTCTCCGAAAGTTGTTTATGTCCGTATTTAATTAGTCATTTCATGAGCAGTATGTATACAATATTCAGAAATTTCTATATATATATTTACGTGAATTGAATATAAATCAGTTAAACGCCAGTTTATAAATTTACTCATCGACTCATAATCAAAGGAACTTTCTAAATTTCAATGGACTAATATTTACTGGGATTGATATGCAGATAACCAACTAGATGCGGTGTCGAGTCAATTAAATTTACAGCCTCACTCATATTTTTTGAATCCATAGCTGAGTAAATCTGTTCATCGTCCGCGGAGAGATGAATCCTGACCTGAGAAACAACTAGAGTAATATGATTAATGAAGACGAAGAATAGAAGTGGGGTAAGAATAGAACCCTGTGGGACACCATAAGATAATGGCAATAGATTAGATTTATGATTTCCAACAACAACGCTCTGTTTACGATTTTACAAAAAGCTGCTCTAAGGGTAAAATGAAACTCCGAACATAGCTTACTACAAAGCAAGGTATGATTAATTGTGTCGAAAGTGGAGAAGTTCAGTAAGATAAGGATACAACTGACAGTACCTCGGTACTTGTTTTTTTAATTTCTCTGCTCATATACAGTAGATTGAGAATTGACTGTAGAATCTAGAATCTTTCTATTTGAGGATATTAAGGTCAGTATATAATGATATTTGGCATGGAATCCAAATTGTCAGACTGTGAGAAGGGAACTATATAATTCGTATAACACACTCCAGAGCCTTGGATAAGAAATTAAGCACACTAATTGGTCTGAAGCTCTCCGTGGTATAAGCATTTAATTTCTTAGCAATAGGAACAACTCGTGATACCTTCTATACAGATAGAAAATAACAAGTTGTGAGACTGGAATTGAGGATGTGCGTAATTACCTCTGCCAGTTGAAGAGCAATTAACTTAGCAGTTTTGGTATGCCATCAGGGCCAGTAGAATTTGATTTGATAGAATTGAAAGTATATAAACTAACGTGAAGCAACGAAAATCAAACTCGTTCTTATATACAGTTGTAGATAGGAGATAGGAATGTGAGTGGCGTTACTACGTTGGGACTTACGGTCCTAGAGGGACTAAAATACTGATTGAATGAATTAGGGCCAATGTCACAATTTGAGGAACCGGTCTTGACGACTCCAATTTATTTCAAATTCTTTCATAGTATTCCCGTAAGCAAATCAGGACTTGCATAAACATTGCGTTTTGCATTTTTAATAAGGAGCAAATTTCGTAAAGTACGTAAATGTTCATAATATACTCCGACCGAGTAGATTTTTAGTGGCAAAGCCCTCAAGAAACACTTCCTAAGCCATGAAGCAGCTCCCTCACTAATACATGAGAGGCCTAAATTAGTCCCAAATTGTTTTCCGGTAACCTTAAGCTTGCTTTCTTATTTCTTATCTTTCCAACCATAATCAAATTTTTATATCTTTCCTAATAATATTATTTAAAAAAGTTTATCTTAACCAAATGACTACGATTCCCCAAAAAAAAAAAAAAAAAACTCTCAACTGAGTAATAATTGCATATGCAAATGTGCCGTGGTCCGATGAATTCGAATCAATCTGCCTACAGATTCAGATTACGCCCGAGTTAGTGAGCGTAAAATGGTAAAATGGTAAGATTACGTTTTAATCAAAGTTATTTTATTATTTTGTTGAGTAATGGCCGGTTTCACAGTCCAGACTTAAGCCAAAGCATAACTAAGCCACGGGTGTGGCTTAAGCCCAGAGTCTAAGCCTACTTGGTTTCACAGTACTCGGTAGGCTGAGGCTTAGTTAAGCCGCAGATGAAAATTTTTAAGTTGTCAGCACTGCTATAATTGTGAATTTTTGTAAAGAAAAATTTCCATTGTGGATTAAAAACCAAGCGGAAAGAAGAAGAACTTTTTATTTACCAGCTTGTTCTGATTTTTATCCGGAAGGATATCAAATCCACAAACCATTGTTGCAGAATCTTTCGACAACGTAAACCATCATAGCCGAATATGTCTATAGTCGGAACCGAGAATAAAAATCAACGTCATCCCACTTCTCGAAATATTACGTGCGTCTTCTTATAATTTTTTCACGGGTCACACCTTGCGATATTATATTATACATTTCTTCTTCGCATATATCCTTGGCATCGGATAAATACCTCATTTTTGTCCTAAACTGTTTAGTTTCTTCCTAAAACGTCAAATGGAATGCTGACACTAGCGGTCAGACAATACTCAAAACTGCTAACTAGATAACTATTTTTCGCTTGGAAAATTTCAATTTAGTATTAAAGTATAACTTTTGAAATATGCATGCTCATTTAATAACAAAAATTATAATATTTAAGTTTCACAGTAACATCTGAGGCTTAAGCCTTCGAGATGACGGGCTTAAGTTAAGCTTGCCTTAAGGTAGTGATTTCACTTAAGCCTTGACTGTGAAAATGAAATATTTATTGAGCCTTGGCTTAAGCCATCGCTGTGGAGTAAGCCTTGACTGTGAAACCGGCCATAAGATATTTATATGGCAAGTGTAGCCTTTGGGAAGGTAAGGAGTGAGGCTTTTAAGTACTGGAAGACTATTTGCTTGTGTGGATAGAAGTTTATGCTTTATAGCATACATATATAAAGTCCAATATCTGGCACTTTTCCATTAGAATCAGTATAGAACATTTTAGAGAATGGACTTACAAGCACACATAGATTTCTGTTTCATGGCTTGGGAAGTATTTCTCGAGGGTTTTTCCAGCGGGCATTGGCTTTATTCCTTTTAGAGATCTGTTTGTAAATGTGCCTCGAAAACCATATGGTGGAAGCACTGTGTATTTTTTACTCTGTGGTAATACATAGCCGCATATAAAGTTATAGAATCTGGATACTTTTTCCTAAATGTCATTTTAGGAATAGATAATGTTCCAGTCATGAGATATATTGTTTGAGTCAATACAGAGAAGATCTCTAAGAAAAGGAAATCAAATCGGGGTTACTGACTGGTTAATGATTAAGTCAAGTAAAGATAGGTTATTACCTGAAAAACTAGTAAGTAGTTGGTATAGTATTTATGATATGTTGGTGTAAAGCAGATAGTGCTAATATGAAGTCTGGAAGCCCGAATTAGAAAGAAGAAAATCTCCTGTAATGATCACTGGAGCAGATATTCTCCAACAAAGTAAAGAGATAGGTGCATGAAGAAATGTAGGATGGTTTATATACACAGCCAGTCAAACATTTGTTTTCACCATTAAATACACCAAGGAAAGTTTTCTCAATGTCCATTTCCGATGACATGCAAACAAATCTAGCTCTAGTGCCGTTACTAACAAATATAGTCACACCATCTAGCAATTCTATCATTACAGAACAATTGAGGAGTGTCTTTTCAAAAGGGGATATTTACAATTTTCATTTTTTTTAAGTTAAGTATGAGATTATATGCTCTACTCTGAAATTCAAGATTTCGTCACTGTAAACCGAAATAAAACGCGATAAACTCATAGGAAATCTTACTTGAAAACACTTGTTCCGATCAAAAGGGGATATTTACATTAAAAAATATGACATTATTACTGTTACTTTCGTTTCATTTCAAAAAGGGATATTTACAGTACGATTTCAATGGTCGAAATAAATTTTTAAGGGAGAAGTTTCTGTTTTACATTTTTGAGTAAAAATAGAAGTAAGAATTAAAAAATAAAAACTGATAAGAATACTCAAAATATGCTTTAATAATTTTATTCTAGTATAATGTACAAATCAAAAGAGGATATTTACAAAAACGTACAACACAAAAAGGGATATTTACAAAATGGTACAGAACAAAAGGGGATATTATAAAGATTTTTATTCAAAAGGGGATATTTCCAAATTTTGCAAGCCAATATTACCGGAAGTAATAGTCAATTTTTTTTCAAAATAATATATTCTAGATAACTTATCATATCCTTTCCATATATTCCTCCTATTATTCTGTAAAGCTGTTGGTATTGCTACAGTCAGTTTTTTCGATTTTATGAAAAAACGATTAGGGCGTAAATATCCCCTTTTGAAAAGACACTCCTCAATTGGTATCCATATATGTCAGTTTTAATCATGTTTCCATATAATAAGATCATTTTCATTTCATCAGATTTGTTTAATATGACAATTCATGTAGCATATCTGGAGTCCCTGTCCCTGTTAAATGTTCCACATCAGAAGTAGGGCATACAATAATCATATTCTACTACTACATCCATAGGGATGGTTTATTCTTTATTATTCCAGTTAGTCAAAATTATCAAGGTTAATTCTTTTGAATTTTTTATGCATTTTGGTTTATTACCTCAAAATTATCAAATTCATAATCGAGGTGTGTTTAACGACAAAAGAAAAATGAATATAAATAACTCAAGAGGTAAAAAAATTGATAAGAACTTTGTTTGTTATCTGCTAAGCGTAGTTGCCTTTGTGTATGTTTCTTTACATATATACATATATGAAAAATTTCTAAAATATTCTCGATTTATTTATGTTATTCTATCAAAATGAAAAGTAAAACAAAAACAAACGTAAGCTTTATAAGTATTATTCGCAGAAAAGTAACAAAACGTCCAAAATACCACTTCAGAAATTATAATACAGTAAAAGCCTTTGTCAAACATTAACCTAGTCTATATATTTTCCAGGTAATAAAACATGATCCAAAGAAAAAATTTGACCAGAAAATTTTCATTCTGCTCTGATGCATTATTGAATTGCATTTATGTATAAACTCTTTTAATAGCAATTGATTTCCCTGCCATCTCATCTCCTTCGGTAGTAATGGATGGATATTTATCGACATTAAACAAGTCATTTTTTCGCGGATCATTAACTTGAAAGCCAGAAAATTTAATCACATTCTCGTAATCATTATATGTATTATCTACCTAGGCTACGTACCTATGTATGTACATGTATAACAGAGAGTCAGAATAGCTACATGCCGTAATGTAGGTAAATAAGAAATTTTCAATTAAAAAGCGAAGCAAAAGTTAGTCTCCAATTAAATTCGTGGATTTATGATTTATTTACAGTTGGAAGCAAATGCACTTAATTCAAGGTCTTTCGAAGCTATTCAAAATTGACAGAAATAGTCGATTCTGAAAACACAGAAATTCTGTTCTGATTCATTACATTTTCTATTTGTGTTTTGTCGTTTTGCGTTTCACTTTTAGCTTTTATTAAGAAAATCGAGGAAATATGAACTTTTGTGTTTTCATGTCATTCCTAGATAGAAAATAATTTTTAATTTGGTTTGGGTGAGGAATTTTATTTTCTATTTATATAATTTATTTACATGGGATGGAAATTGAAAAGAACATGTTTTGATTTTCGTAATTAACTATACATAAGCAGAAATGATAATAAATAAGTTTTTTTTTTTTTAATATTTTGAGTTATTATATGACTATCAGAACAAGCTTAACACAAGCTCGCTGCATGGACACGTTTAATAAATAAACGGTCAACACTACATGCGTTTCATCACTTAGTCGGTGTTAGTATTAGTATGTTACACTAAACATAGACCAAACACCAGATAAAATAACATGCAATGCGACAGAGAACAAAAATATAAAAATCTAAATTAAATCTAATTAAAAAGATTAAATATTATATAGACGTTTTTTTA
Organism: Dioctria rufipes; assembly: GCA_963924295.1. Lineage (NCBI taxonomy): Eukaryota > Metazoa > Arthropoda > Insecta > Diptera > Asilidae > Dioctria > Dioctria rufipes. The sequence continues at coordinate 261,421,862 of OZ002741.1, forward strand.
AGACATGCTTAGAGTCGTCAACAACAAAATGCTCAGCCAAATTATTAACAGCAATGCACATGCGATTAATAGGTTCATAAATGCCATAATTAGACCTTGACGAATTGACATGCAATAGAGGTAGCCTTCTTAAATTGTGCCTATTATCACGGAAAGAAATTTTGTCAAATAACAATGGGGAATCAATATTCGTGCTTAAGAGTTGGTGAACAAAAGTTGCATCGGCAACCATGCGACGTTTCTCAAGTGAGTGCATATTCAAAAGCTTCAAGCGATCCTCATAGGGTGGAAGAATCAATGAATTATTCCAGGGTAGGTGCCTGAGAGTAAATCGTAAAAAGTTTCTCTGAACAGACTCGATGCGCTCGATGTGTGAACCGTAAAAAGGAGACCAGACCTGGCTAGCGTATTCAAGAAGTGGTCTTACAAAGCAAGTGTACAAACGCAATGTTATAGTAGGATTCGAAAACTCTCGGGACCAACGTTTTATGAAACTCAGCATAGAACTACTCTTTGATACCATGAAGTTTATATGGGAGATAAAATTCAATCTGTGGTCACATTTGACACCCAAGTCATAGACAGGGTCCACCCGGCGAATCGAGGAATCCGAGAACTCATAATCATAAGTGATTGGTGTCTGATTCCTATGGAATGTCATAACCTCACATGTGACGATATTGAGTACCAGATTATTGCTCTCGCACCAATTGTAAAATTCCTCAAGGTCATCTTGTACCTGTTCACAATCGTGAACGGATTTAATCCGAGCGAAAAGCTTAATATCGTCAGCATAAATCAGGACCTTACAGTACCTCACAACAGAGACAATGTCGTCAATAGACAGAATAAAGAGCAACTGGCCCAAATTACTCCCTTGAGGTACGCCAGATGAAGCCCTCAAGACTCTAGAGATGGAATGGCGAAATCTGTTATCTAAATAATACTCTGTCCATTTTAGAAATGTTGAGGGAAACCCATACTTTTCCATTTTAAGGAGTATCACGGAGTGAGATAGCTTGTCGAACGCTTTACTAAAGTCTGTATAAATACAATCTGTCTGATAGCCTTTTGCCAATCCGCCAACGGTATCCGAGACAAATTCCAGCAAGTTAGTGGTTGTAGATCTACCCGAAATATACCCATGTTGGTTTGAAGAGAGCAAATTCTTACAGGAAGTTGATAGTTGACAGTAAATGATAGATTCGAATAATTTGGCCATGCGCGACATGCTTTAGTAAAGAGATGATCGCTATCGACTAGACATGTTTAAGTATTTCTCCTGCTTTTTCCGGATTAAAGTATAAATATATCGCATTTTGCATATAATTATTTGGTTGTGTTGGTTTCCACAGCAGAACTGTTTTTATAATGACGGAAGAGCAACTAGGAATAATTCCGCTAAAATAGTCACGCAAATAATTTTCGAGATGATACTACGGGTAGTGGTGGACAATTCTGCACTACCGTTAACTGATTTAAGTGCGTCTAATGAAGATCGTTTAAGTCAACGCTTAAACAATATTCTAGAAGAAGAACAATTTTTTATTTTGAAAAGTGATATTCAGTCTTCATTCGATGAGAAATTATCTAATTTGGTGGAGAATCTAAAGCAAACAATTTTGTCATTCAGTTGCCAAGTGTCTGGCCTAAATGATACTGTAACTGTCTTAAGGGGCGTTCACACATTACAAACATTCTCCAAATGTTTGACAAACATTCGATAAATATTTGTCAAACACATTTGTCAAATTTTTGTGGAATGTTCGATGATAGTGAAAGTTTATTTTAGAATTTGTTTTTAATAATAAAGCCATAATCATGAATAAGAAACGGGACAAGATAAATATAATAAAATTAATACAGATTATTAAATATTTGTCAAACTTTTGAAAACCGGAAAGATTATCAATTTATCATTCAAAAAATTACAATCACTGTACTGTAATCTTCTATTCTACCAACTCCTTTTTCCTCAAACATTGAGGCAAGTACAACGAAAGATGCTGCTATGCACGTCACTTCACTCGACGAATACATGATTAAAACTGAACATTATAGGAAAACATTTTTCACACAAATATCCTATCAAATGTTTGCCAAATATTTGACAAACATATGACAAACATATAATAAATATTTATCAAACATTTATCAACTGTTTATAAATTGAAAAAACTCTTTTTGCAAAAATTAAATTTCTTTAAAAGAGGGCGTTTCGAATCAGCTGGAACCGTAATCCTCATCAGTATGGCTTGGTTCCTGTCTGCCGTATACGCCACAGTTCCTGCTGATTCGAAATATTTGACAAACATATGACAAACGTATGATAAATATTTATCAAACATTTATCAACTGCTTGTAAATTGAAAATTCTGTTTTTGCAAAAATGAAATTCTTTAAAAGAGAGCGTTTCGAATCAGCTGGAACCGTAATCCTCATCAGTATGGCTTGGTTCCTGTCTGCCGTATACGCCACAGTCCCTGCTGATTCGAAATATTTGACAAACATATGACAAACATATGATAAATATTTATCAAACATTTATCAACTGTTTATAAATTGAAAATTCTGTTTTTGCAAAAATGAAATTTCTTTAAAAGAGAGCGTTTCGAATCAGCTGGAACCGTATTACTCATCAGTATGGCTTGGTTTATGTATGCCGTATACGCCACAGTTCCTGCTGATTCGAAATGCCCTCTTTTGAAAAGAAATTTCATTTTTCAAAGATTTTTCGTTTAAAACGAGTTTTTTCACTGAATTCTCGAGCTGCTGATATAGCAGCAAACTCTGTCAAATTCATTTTGACTAAATTCGCTATGAATTTATTTCATAGCAAAATTCTCTGCTTATAAATTTGTTATCAAATGTTTGACAAATCTTTTTTTCCCGGATGTGTATGGATGCAACTTTAAAGTCTTCTTGTGCTAAACTGAAATTGGAGAAAGATGATTCAAACGACAGGAAAGATCTACTGATGTTATTATCAATGGTGTTGCAGTGACTGCAGGTGCGAATGGTACAGCTATTGTTAAAAGTGTTGCATCTATAGCACATAATCAGCTTACACCACCCTTTCGAGGCTTTTCGTTTCAAATCAAAGCAAAACTAAATTTAAAACACGGTATTCAGCGGGCATCAATAACATCCCTTCCAGTATTCTACGTTTCCCATCACCACTTGAATGCATATCATTCTTAAAGTTAATTCGTTGTCATGGACTGATTAAACTATCAGAATTGCATTGTGGATATTTGCCAGATAAACTTATACGTATCGGCGAAAGTATAACGCCTAATAATAACCTTCTGTTGCAGAAGGGAATTTGCGTACGAAAAATGGGTAATTTTTGTTTTGTACAATTACCAGAGATGGACGGATGTTTGTCGTTCAGGCTTAAGGTGATAAATTAGTACTTATTACAGAGGTTAGATTAGATTAAATTTCTGGAGGGGTGTGCAGGTGTTAGCCTGTTAATTTACTCTCTCTCTAGGTTTAGACTGTTAATAAGTTCAGAGCCATTGTGGGATTGAGGTTCCACGCGTAGTTTAGTGGAGGAAAAGTATGTTCGAAATGGAGTAAGCTCCGCCTTACCAATGCTTCACAGTTGCAGAGCAGATGCTCAGAGGTTTTATGAGCATCCTGACAGAAATGGTAGGATGAAGTCTCAGCTAAGCCCATCTTGTTTAGTTGATACCTCAAGGGGCCTGAGAAGAGGTCTGTACTCATTTTTTGTTCTGGTATCCTATGGAGTAGGAGTTCTTTTGTTTTTCCGGCAGAGGTGTCGATAAACTTTTCTGCCTGAACTAGTTCTTGTAGCTTTTCCTAATAAAGGGATTTTTGTTTTCTCTCCCAGCTTTTTAGGGTAGCTCTGAGGTAACACTTTGAAGAGCCATAAAATGGCTCTGTTCCGACAAAGGAAGTTTCCGATCCTTCTTTGGCTAGGCCGTCAGCAGTTTTATTGCCTGATAACTTTGCTTCTCCTTGATAATATTTGATACTTGAGTTTTAAGAGTTTTCCAGACATTTTCAGATGGCTTGACTATCCGAGAGGATATTAATAGTTTATCCATTTATGGCTCTTTTAATGCAGGTATTGGCGCATTCTTGTATGACAAATCAGGTGATTAATCAACCAGGTTAGAATGTGCATGATTGGTTTTGAATTTTCTACACGGTGCTGGTGCCTATGATGTAGCTGCTGTTGGTGATTTTGTTTGGCTCTTGGACAAAGCGCTTCTAAAAATATTCACAAATCAAGCAAAAAGACTTAATATCTGCTCATTTAATTCACGAAGCTTAAGTAATTAAATTGATGTTGTCCATAATATCTTCGAGGGCTCCAACATACATGTAGTGCTAGTCTGTGAAACTTGGTTGAGGGATTGCATTAATTCCAATGTTTTTTTTTTACTTCAGACTATTCAATACATAGAACTGATCTGTAAATATTTGATGGCATCAATAGTCGCCAGATCCTCCTAAGGTGCAGCTTTTGAATTTATATGTGTTGAACTCGATATTGGATTATAGAAATGTTTATTAGTTGCTGTGTACTGCCCTCGAAATGCATTCTTTGATGAAGTAGCTGCTGAGTTTCGGTTTTAAGTCGCAAGTATGTTAATATTGTCGTTGGTGAAGATTTGAATGTAGGAGGGCTTATAACTTACAGTATTTACTGCAAATCTTGGATTTGAAAGTTGTGAATCATTTACGAACTTACTTTAATACAGGAAATCCTTTCCAACTAGACTATTTATTAGTCTCCATTACAGAAAGGGTATTTCTTCAGAGCCAAGTATTTATCATATAATTTGAGACTAGGTTACAACCCTATGCAGAGTACTTTGATTACCGTGATTATAACAATATTAACGCTGACACATTATGTAGTGATTGTGTTAATTTACCTTGGACATATTCCAGCTGAACTGATAAGGTTTAATTGCTAAATAATTTACTCATACAGCTTTATAATAGGCACGTACCAGTATGAAGGGAAATTATTTATTGACAGCCTTGTCCTTGGATCAGTCGTGAGATACATGTTCCTATTACGAAGAGAAAATTTCTTTACCGTATTTATTATTGAATGAATTTTTCATCTCTTCAATTCGCAGTGATTCACCTTTAGAAGAACAAACTGACATTGAGAATTTTGAAGGTTTTTCATTTCGTTACACTGATCAATGCAATGTTTGCAGTTAAAAAAAACTGCAGTTGGTTATAACATGATACCATCAACATTTATTAAATTGATCGCATATAGACTATAGAATCCCGCCAATCTGGATTTCGACAGGGATATATAGATATGAAACTGTTCCTTTAAAAGTCATTTCCGATATTAAGGAAGCACTTGATACTGATAACTTAACCATACTTGCACAAGCTGTCAATACTGTGGACCATATTCGCCTTCTTAAAAGTTAAAGAGAACTTTCGATTTCTTTTCCTCAGCTGTGAAGGTGTTCAGAAACTTCCTATTCTCCAGATATTAAAATGAAGACGAAGATGAAGTTTTGGATTCGGGCAGGCTCTAAGGAGCTGATGAAATGGACCCGATGAGATTGGCAGATCTTACCAATTTGGCAGAAAATTGGCTTTCGATGTTTCTGCCATGTATATATCATATTTAGCAAATTAATTCTTTTACATTTTCAAAAATCAAAACGTCAAAAAGGCTGATATTGTAGACACAAGATTATATTTCTATCACTTCTGGGTATGTAATTTATCATCCTGCCAAGTTTTGAATTAAAATTAAAAGTTTCTAAATTGTTTTTTTTTATTTATTTTTTTTTATGTGTTGAAATTCTGTAAAAACTGCCACGATTTACCGAATATTCAGAAAATTGATTTATAATCACTTTTCGATCGTCCAAATAATATAATGTAAAATATCCTGCTATGGACCTAGCCTTTTTTGAAGTTTGTAACTTTCAAATCTGACGCCCTTCATCGCCCTCCATGAAATCATTTTTTCTTAACAATATTAGGAAAATTTCGATTGGAAATTTTGGCGTTTGTTAAAAAAAGTTTTTGATGAAATTTCAATAAAAAACGTATCAAAAATATTAAATTTAATTCTTCAAAATAAACTTGCGTACTATGAAGAATATAGACAGAAAAAAAAAAACAAACAGAGACACAAAACTGTCTATCTGATGCATATTGTTGCTTCTCTATTATTCCACGATTTTTGACACAAAAATTACCAATATTTAGAGCTTGGGTGTTTTTTTCAGTTTCGTCTATAATTTGAACACATTCGAAATGGCAAGAAAAGTTTAGGGATTAGGGAAAGTATGGTGTTAGTCATATAGTAGATGGCGTGACACTGAGGGCAGTTTAAGTTCTCACAATAGCTCCCATTTATTTATCCTAGGGTTGCTTACATAGCAGAGCTGGGCAATACTTAAGTAAAAAAAGACTTAAGTACTACTTAAAGTACATTTTCGTTACTTAAGACTTATTACTCAATAATCTTAAAATGCCATTACTTAGTACTTGAACATAAGTACTAGCGTCTATTTACTTGTAGTTAAGACTTAGTTTTGTACTTAAGTACCAAGATTTGTACTTCAGTATTTCTGAGTGTATTAAGTACCAACAAATATCTAACTCTTCGTAGAAAAGCAAACACAATCTCTAGCGCAACTACTTTTTTGTTGAGTTTTAAAGCACGCAAAGAACTGTGAAAGCATGCGCCGCACTCACGCGTCAAGGCAGGGCCTTAGATAAACTAATAACATACAAACAAGACTGGGCAAGTAGAAAAAAAAAACCAATAACGTCTCGCTCGAATATAAAATCGACAATGCCTCGATTAGATGACATAACCAAAGGTAAGCAAGCAATGCCTCGCTTTAATATAAAAACAACGATGCCTCGACCTGATGTGGGAAAGGCCGAATATTTTTGTTTTTCCTCAAATTTGGAATATTAAGTATTTATCAAGATCTCCAAGTAAAATCTTAGCTCTAGTGCAGTACACATAATTAAACTATAGTCATTTTGAAATTCTAATGCAAGAAAACTTACCAACTCCTTAGAAAAAAAAAAAACTTAAATGAATTTAATTTTTCTTTATATTTTTTTTTTTTCAGAATTTTCGTCCAGTCGCCTATCCACAAAGAGATTTCGGAAAGTTTTATACTGGGGATTCCTATATTGTGCTAAATGTAATTTGAAAAATATATTTTCATTCCTTTCTCTTTGTTTATTTCTTATTTTTAATCTTATTTTTTTTACAGACGAAAGTTGATAAAAACAATAGATACAATTGGGATGTTCATTTCTGGTTGGGCTCTGAAACTTCACAAGATGAAGCTGGTGCTGCTGCAATCCTTACTGTGCAATTAGACGATATTCTCAATGGAGATCCAGTTCAGCATCGTGAAGTTCAAGATCACGAGTCTAATTTATTCTTAGGATATTTTAAAAATGGTAAGTAGTTTTCATTTAGCATCTTATTTCGATTATATTGCTTTCAATTTATAATATAAGGAAGAAAACACGAATTAATAATAATACAATAGATCCCAAAACCCGGGTTCTTCATGTGATCAAATATAGATGCCCTTTATGCAAAATGGTTAAGAAAATGTTCAAAGATTGAGAAAATGATTGTTGTAGATAGATTTCAGGTAGTGACATAAAACTTATTGTGCTGCATTTTTCTGATAAAGAGCCATGTTGCTAGTAACTATCATATCAATCTCTTATCGATCTTGTATTGATACATCACAAAGTTCATCGGTTTATAGCTCAGTTTATCAAAGCTCCACAGTTACATTTAGTGATTTTGAGTAGTTCTTAAACGAACTTCTAGAAAGGTTATTGAACTTAGATTGAAATTAAATAGTTGAACTGGAGTTTAACAGATCCCTTCTTTGATAAGCTAGATAGGTTAAGATATAGATGGAATAATTGAAGCAAAAGTCCATACAAGGACAGTTAAAACTGGCCAGATTCGAGACTATCCTGGGTACTCCTACTAGTCTAAATATGCAATGTTTATAGATAATATTTGGGAAAATTTTCCTCAGAAACTTATCCTCCCGCCGTTTCGTAGAAAATTTGGTATCAATCCAACGAATGTGAGATGATGAAGAGTTTCTGATGGGAACTTTTAGAAATATTGTCTCTCCGTGCTAAATGAAACGCTCTTGTCTTGTCTAAAGAGATTAATTTGTTCAGTGAAACTCCTTTAAGCTAACGTTTCACTCGCAGGTGATTATGATTACTATGACTACCTCAAGGAATAGGTGCTATAAAATAGGTTCCAGAAGCGATTATAGCATGTCATGAGGAATACCTATTCCCCACCTCCTTCATCGTGCTGTGCTAAAAGCAGAAATTTTAACTAAAACAAGTAAAAAGCTAGAATGGGTCTAAGACCAATTCTTATCATACCTTAGATGAATATTCATCTGTAAATTCGTATGGTAACCCATTTGTGCAAGTTTGATTTTTTAAGTGGTTTTTTGCATAAATTTCTATAAGTGTTCGTTGAACAGAAAAACTGATTATAACGAATTTTATACGATTTCATATTCTGAAAAACTTTCCAGTATATTAAAACCGTATAGGATTGATCGTTTTCACAGCAGTTCATTTTTGAAATTATATTTACAATTTTTATGAAAACACTATGTACAAAATTTCAACGCTCTACGTTGACGCGTTCTCAGGCAGTGTCCAAATATGTAGTGAAAAATGAAATTTTTGTATGGCAACCCTACGAAGGAGTTGCGCCATTTATCCCATTTTCGAACATGATTTTACTTTTTCTTTAAAAGCCCATGTGAAAAATTTTAGCTTTCTAAGTACACGCGTTCTCGAGTTATCGTCAGGATGGACAGACAGACATGGAAAAATCAAAATAACTTTTAATATTATGCGTGGGTGTCCAATCCGTTTTGCTCTACTATCATTATTTCTTTGAGTTGTAAACAGAATGACCAACTTAGTGATTCTGATCTCTTTGTCGTAGCTTAGGCGTATATTTTTGTCACATATTTTGACATTTCACCTCAAATTAGTCGTACTTTTATATTCACCATATTCATTTTGATTTATCCTTTTCATCAACCACAAAATAAACTAAAATGAATTTGCATGAATTAATGTCAGAATACACGCCTAAAAGTACGACAAATTAGTCAACTGCTCCCGAGGTTGTGACAAAAATTACATACTATGGTAAATGCATTTTCTACATCAACTTAAAACAATACAAATGCTTAAAATCGCAAAATATTTTTGGATTTGTTATGCGAAGTGTCAGTTCATTCTACGTAATGCAAGGCTTGCTGAACTGAATAAAAACACGAAAAAATCAGTAGAAAGGTTCATTTCATTTAGGCGTATATTTTGACATTAAAGTACGACAAAAGATCAGAATCACCCTCCTGATTTTGTCGTGTTTTTATTCAGTTCAGAAAGCCTTGCATTACATAGAATGAACTGAAAATGACACTTCACATGTCAAATTCAAAAATATTTTTCGATTTTAAGTACTTGTATTGTTTTAAGATGGTGTAGAAAATCCATTTACCATAGTATGCAATTTTTGTCACAGCCTCGGGAGCAAATGACTAATTTGTCGTAATTTTAGGCGTGTATTCTGACATTAATTCATTTCAAATTCATTTTAGTTTATTTTGTGGTTGATGAAAAGGATAAATCAAAATGAATATGGTGAATATAAAAGTACGACTAATTTGAGGTGAAATGTCAAAATATGTGACTAAAATATACGCCTAAGCTACGACAAAGAGTTCAGAATCACCCCCCTGGAGGGTGATTCTGATCTTTTGTCGTACTTTAATGTCAAAATATACGCCTAAATGAAATGAACCTTTCTACTGATTTTTTCGTGTTTTTATTCAGTTCAGCGAGCTTTGCATTACGTAGAATGAACTGAAACTGACACTTCACATAACAAATCCAAAAATATTTTGCGATTTTAAGCATTTGTATTGTTTTAAGTTGATGTAGAAAATGCATTTACCATAGTATGTAATTTTTGTCACAACCTCGGGAGCAGTTGACTAATTTGTCGTACTTTTGGCGTGTATTCTGACATTAATTCATGCAAATTCATTTTAGTTTATTTTGTGGTTGATGAAAAGGATAAATCAAAATGAATATGGTGAATATAAAAGTACGACTAATTTTAGGTGAAATGTCAAAATATGTGACAAAAATATACGCCTAAGCTACGACAAAGAGATCAGAATCATCCCCCTGGAGGGTGATTCTGATCTTTTGTCGTACTGTAATGTCAAAATATACGCCTAAATGAAATGAACCTTTCTACTGATTTTCTCGTGTTTTTATCCAGCTCAGCAAGCCTTGCATTACATAGAATGAACAGAAAATGACATTTCGCTTTACAAATTCAAAATATTATTTTGAATTTAAGCACTTGTATTGCTCTAATTAGATGTACAAAATAAATTTTCAACAATATAAAATTTTTGTCACAACCTCGGAAGCAGTTGACTAATTTGTCGTACTTTTAGGCGTGTATTCTGACATTAATTCATTGCAAATTCATTTTAGTTTATTTTATGGTTGATGAAAAGGATAAATTAAAATGAACATGGTGAATATAAAAGTACGACAAATTTGAGGTGAAGTGTCAAAATATGTGACAAAAATATACGCCTAAGCTACGACAAAGAGATCAGAATCCCCCCCTGGAGGGTGATTCTGATCTTTTGTCGATTTTGAATGTCAAAATAATCGACTAAATAAAATGAACTTTTCTACTGATTTTTTCGTGTTTTTATTCAGGTCAGCAACCCTTGCATGACTTAGAATGAACTGAAAATGTCACTTCACATTACAAATTCAAAATAATATGTCGAATTTAAGCACTTGTCATGCTCTAATTAGGCGTAGAATTTTTATTTACCAGTGTAAAATTTTTGTCACAACCTCTGGAAGCAGTTGACTAATTTGTCGATTATTTAGTCGTGTTTTTTGACGTTTGTTCATCGAAAATTCATTATAGTTCATTTCGTGGTAGATAATAGTGAAGACACAAAGTGAACTGTGTTGAAGAAAAAAATCGACAAAATATGTCAAAATTCACGACTAAATAATCGACAAAACGCTCAGAATCACCCTCAACTCCGTACTGTTTTATTCAAACTCCGTACTAGGCTTTACGTATGAAGTATGATCAACAAAATCCAAAAGCAACCCATGATTTAATAAATTTCCGACGTTTTTTATTCCAGTCTCGGCATAATGAACTCGAATTTATTTTATTTTTGTATAATGTATTTTTTTAAGTAAAATATTTTAAACTGTAAAATTAGCATCTAGCCTAAAAAGAACACAGAAAATCTGGATTTTTGAATCAACTATTGTGTAATTTACGACTTTCATTCAAAAGGAAAAATCGATAACAGAGTTCATTCATGGTAAAGATTGAAGTTGTAAGCCTTGGCCTTTTTATCGTCGGCTTATTAGTATGGTACTATTGGACTGAAGGTGAGAAAAGACTTGCGGAAAAGACTGTAGATGAGAACGAAAATGATGAAGACAATGGCAAGGGTAAGGCTAAAGATGGTAAGCATTAAGGAAATTAAAAGCAAATGGGTAAATTTGGACATCAGTATTTTATATTACGCGATAGCTGTGTAATTCGGTAACAGTCGAAATTGTATGATGATTGCAAATTTTGTCTGCTTGATAAATATTTTAGAATAGAGACGAAATTTTTTCTACCTACGCTATTCGCTTCAATTTAATTTATAATCTTCTGCGAAGCAGTGTTATGGCGATATTGATGAAGTTCTCCGTAATTATTTTTGTTAATTAAAAATTTTTTACATGATAATTGAAAATGCTTCTAAGCCTGCCTGCCTGCCTGATTCAAATTCTGCTGCCACATTAATTAGACTTTATTTCAATTCTGTTAAATCCACTTTAGCGTTTATTGAAATTTGTTAGCACTGATTAATACCGAATTCCATTTATTACGTTTTCTAGGAGAAGTGTTACACTTTTCTTGCAGTGCTACACCGAAATCCATGTTACAAGGTCATGATACAAAGATAACGAGGTATGGCCGATTCGTGAGGAATTGTTTGCGTTGTTACGTTATGAGGTGACAATGTCATTTCCAGCGAATTTGAGTTTTTTTTTTATTATTTTATTGACTGAAATAAAATATTTAACAAAACATTAGTTTTATCATTTAAATCACTTGGGGAGAAGTAATTTTGTGCTAGTGGGAAAGCAAAGAAATTTCCAAATAGAGATTTTTTTCCACTTTGATAAGGACGATTGAAATTGAGACGAACCAATTTGTTTGTGGCAATTGTCGCCAAATAAGGCAAGCAACAAATTGACAGATAATTCGGTTATACCTTGACAAATAATCTCTGTATCATGACCGAAATCGTTCCATTGACCTGCACTGCTAGAAAAAAGTATACGTAAAATGACCCTGGTGCTACCCTCGAAAAATCGGGGGTGTTACACCGAAAAATGCACACATCTTCATGAAAAATGTCACAACATATCAATCTTCAACTATTACTCAACCAAATTCATCCGTAATCACGCCAAAATCTTTTAAATTGCAATTTTTATCATTTTTACGTTATTCGTGCTATTGTTTTCCCCAAAAAAATTTCAATCTGACAAATTACACCGATTTGAGCTACAATAACATTCTCATTCCATTAAAAGTTTCATTGAATTCGTTTTTCATTGATTGACGTGCACTTCTCTTAAAATATCAATGGAAATCGACATAACGCAGAACTTTGCATATTTTTCAATATTGAAAAATTATCTAAAACAGGAAATTTGTTATAACAATAACTTTTCTTATTAAATAGAAAGTGGGATTTTACCCGTACAATAGAGCGAGAGAGTCTACAAGGAATTTTCAACCTAGTGCATATATAAGCAGAGAAACTTTTTAACTTATTTTCATAGGAGGCTCCATTAAAACTGTTATTAACAGTAAATTCAATTATTCTAAAAACAGTCTAAAAAACGTGAAATCTATAAAGCGTATAAACTCGTCCTTCAAAAGTAAAGCAAAATCAATATAACTTTCTTGACTGTAGAGCGTGTGTTAAGAACCAAAAAATACTCAGAAAACTTTAAAACACATTTATTTTTTTGGTTTAAAGAGAAACTGAATGAATATAAATAAAATAAGCATGAAAATTTTGGCGCATAGTAGGTAGGTTCTAATGAGGCCAGCATTCAACTACTTCTGCAGTTTCTGGCTAACTTTAATATCAACTCAGTTCACAATCTCTGGATATCCCACTTATCGTTACCACAGACATACTATAACAAATCGTTTTGCATAATTAAAAAAATCTACGTCTTTGCGGCGGTATGGCGGCTATTTAGAACCGTCGTGATGGTATGGCATTGTGATTCTCGTGAAAGGGCATTGCGCTACCGCCATGTTTATTTTTGTGGACTACAAATAAATCTAAGAGTTTTTGTGTAACAAATCGTTTGAATACCATAATTTTTTCGACAAGACAAGTTTAATTAATTAGCCTGTCATTACGCCACGCCGACCAGCCCTAAAATTATGATTTTCATTTCTTAAAACACCTAATTCGACCCTCTAAGGGTCGCCATACTTGTAACAAATGACTTGGATTTTTCTGTCATCACCTACCGGTCTATTAAGAGCGGAGATGAATAGTAAGAATGCAATAACTTTCTATGTAATCCTTGTTTGCCAGATGTACTGAAATAGCAAGGAGAATTTGAGTTTTCTCCATATTTCGATAATGTTTATGTCTTCAACCAGTTCTTACCAAAATATCAGTTATATTCTGTGATGACGATATTTATTATAAAAAAAAATCGAGATTTGAAAATTTAAGTGAAGTATGACGATATAAAACTTTTATCATCAAAATTATAAAACTATTTTATTCTAAGATTGCGCCGGGCTTAACCATACAAAAAAAAAAACAAAAACTGGCGATGCGCATACCCTACCATGGCGAATGCCGATACCGAATAATCAATCGTTGTAAAGTGCTCTATTCGAAAATCATCCACAAAATTTTTCATTTGATATTAAATGCCAACTTCCCTTAATATATCACAAAATTGCCTATATGTATATCACGTAATTACATAAAAACAGCTAAGTATGCATTTAAAGCATGCATGCAAATTCTGAAGAAAAGTTTTCAAAAAAATTGCTAGAGAAAAAATTATTAAATTCTATCCACATAATATTTGTTAGGGGCGCAGGCATCCAAATCAATACCAACTATTAGGCACTAATTCCGAATTAATGTAGATAAGCCCTTTGTAAAATTTTGCATTGGGTCATATAGGAACTTGCAGCGTTTGTCTGATAGGAATATATAATAATAATAATAATAAACATATATTTCAGGATTGCGTACACAAGATTGTATAATCTTTTAGAGTACAATTAGATTGATGGAGCTAGATAATTTGACATTTGCTAAACTACTTAAACTATATCCCAAACCAGAAAGAGAGAAAAACAAGACAAAATAAAAAAATAAAGATAAGAGAAAAGAAAAAAAAAAATCTATAATGTTGAAAATGTTTAACTAATAATATTAAATTATTCTGTAGCCTCAATTGTGGAGAACCATGGTAAAAAATTTAACAAAACAAAAGAGTTAATACGCGCGTGCCTTAATGAGCCTTCTGAAATCCCCGATACTGCTCGCCGTCTGAGCTACATGAGGAAGAGCATTCCATAATCGAGTTATTTGAATAGGATAAGAACACTCCATTACTGACCTATTGAAGCGAGGCATTATTAGATTCCGACCTCTTTGAGACGTGGTGAATTGGAAAAATTCTCTAAGATAACGCGGCTTATTAGTCTGTAGTAAGACATATAGAAAGATTAAGGCCCTATGCTTTAAGTAGCTGGAAAGAGAGCAGCCCAACAGGCTAGACCTGAAGAACGAAACATGGTCGAATCTCCTCAATCCAAATATAAAACGTATACAATCGTTGAATGCAACCTCTAACTTGCGAGCGCAGAGACTATCCAACTTAGGATAGATGATGCTGCCAAAAGTGAAATGAGGTAGAATAAGCGTCTTTACGAGCTTAGATTTCATACCTCTCGATAAGATGTGGGCCGAAAGCCATAGCCGCCGTAATCCTGAATATATCTTGCTGAGAGTAAAACTGATGTAATCGCAGCACTTCATATCCTGATTTAATACAATTCCTAGATTGGTGACTTTGCTTAAAATAGGTAACGAGTACCCATTCAAGATCACGGGAGGGACTTCCGATAATACTTCGTTATTGTTATAGAAGGTGATGCATTGCGATTTATGGGGATTTAATAGCAGTCTGTTGTTTAACGCCCAGGAGTGGACTCTTTCCAAGTCGTCGTTTAAGCGTGCTATGCAGTCCTCGACAAGTCCAATAGGACGACTTATGTAGAGTTGAACGTCATCTGCGTATAGGTGGATGCTCACATCTAGCGTAACATTGGGCAAGTCGTTGATGTATAAACTAAAGAGCAATGGACCTAAGATAGATCCTTGTGGCACTCCACACAGCAAGGGTAAACTACTTGAAACCAAATTTTTGACCCTCACACACTGACTACGCCCCATCAAAAAGCTATCAATCATAGCAATTGCAGATGCGCGTCATAGCCTTAGATCACTTAAAGGTGATCATTTGTATTTCCACCAGATTTGTACTTGAAGTCTAAGATAATACCTATATATTTTGCGGCTATTTTTGACCTGGTTTATGTAAATAGAAAGTAGTTTTTTGTTTGTTTTTGAGGAGGTCTTAATCTTTTAATCACTCTAGTAAGAGAGAGTCAGAGTTTTCCCGGTAATTTCTCTAATTGCTCACCTATAAAATGATGTGTATCATCAACAATAACGTACCTTGCTATTCGTTCGTGTTGAAATTCAAGCATTTCTACTTTTTTTTGTAATAGTTTTGAACACAATTCAACTCAAATACGTAGACGGATTACTTATTTTATAATTACATATTCATTGAATTTAAGTCTAAAACTATTAATTTTAAAGGGAAAAGCAAAAAGACACAAGAGGGAGAAGATGAGACTCAAGGTCAGGGAGAAAAAAGTCGGGATATAAAGAAAACACCGCAGAGAAGAAAAAAGGATGAAGGAAAGAGTGAAAAGGGAGAGGAAGAAGAGAAGAAAAACAGGGATGGAAAAGAAGAAAACCGAAGAAAAGAGGCAGAAGACAAAGGAAAAAAGGAAGATAAAACAAAAAAGGAGGGAGATAAGACAAAAACGGAGGGAGAAAAGACAAAAACGGAGGGAGAAAAGACAAAAACGGAAGGAGAAAAGACAAAAACGGAAGGAGAAAAGACAAAAAATGAGGGAGATAAGACAAAAAATGAGGGAGATAAGACAAAAAATGAGGGAGATAAGACAAAAAAGATGGGAGATAAGACAAAAACGGAGGGAGATAAGACAAAAACGGAGGGAGATAAGACAAAAAAGGAGGGAGATAAGACAAAAACGGAGGGAGATAAGACAAGAAAGGATGGAGATAAGACAAAACGGGAGGGAGATGATAAGACAAAAGAGGGAGATAAGGCAAAAAAGAACGGAGATAAGACAAAAACAGAGGGAGATAAGACAAAAACAGAGGGAGACAAGACAAAAAAGGAGGGTGACAAGACAAAAACGGAGGGCGATAAGACAAAAACGCAGGGAGATAAGACAAAAAAGGAGGGTGATAAGACAACAAAGGACGGAGATAAGACAAAAAAGGACGGTGATAAGACAAAAAAGGACGGTGATAAGACAAAAACGGATGCAGATAAGACAAAAAAGGACGGTGATAAGACAACAAAGGACGGAGATAAGACAAAAAAGGACGGTGATAAGACAAAAAAGGACGGTGATAAGACAAAAACGGATGCAGATAAGACAAAAAAGGACGGCGATAAGACAAAAACGGACGCAGATAAAACAAAAAATGAGGGATATAAGTCGAAAAAGGACACAGATAAGTCAAAAAAGGACGGAGATAATACAAAAAAGGGGGAAGAGCAAGATAATGAAGAAGAAAGACAAAAACAAATTCAAGCTAGAAAAAAAGATTTCACAACAGCTAGACTTGGTCGTTTACCAGAACACTAATCGATCGAAGATTAGGAAGTAGAAGGGTCCTTTCAAATCCAATATCTAAAGTAGTCTATAATGGGAAGAATGATTAAGGCTAAAAGATATTGGAAGATAAAAGGAAATATGGAACTGTCAACTAAATGGCAATTTACAATGCGAAAAACAAAACTCATCGAGATTATCAATTTGCAGATAATATTTCATGAATAGTAGTAAAGTGTAGTTTTAGCAGAAAAATTGAAGCAATAAAATTATAATATCGAAAGGCTACATCCATACATAGATGTAGCGAAGAATCAATGTTGAGGACAAGAATTGAATTAGACTACATAGAAAGCATTGATCTCAACTCTATTGCTTCTTTTACATCAGTCCGAAATTCAGATTGCTTTAGTTGTCCATATTCAACTCTTTTTATTTTTTCTTTCCTTTAACTTCATGCAAAGTCTATAATATGGGGCGGCATATATACGTTGTGAGACCTCACATTATATGATCGCCTGAATTGATTGAACCAGAAAATCACACGAGTGTATGCCATAAGTTACGATGTCTAATTTTTTAAAATATTTTATAAGATTTGGCCCGTATGTATTTTTATAAATTTTTTTTTTAGCAAATTTGTTATTGTAATTTCTAAAAATTTTATGAATAAGCTCCGTTATGAACAATAAATAAATACCTGCGTATGTAATTTTGAAATTACTATTAAGTATTTATATATTCAGATAAAAGTCAACCTATCATAATAATTAATAATATATTTATTATAAAATAATATTATAATTATAATTAATAAATAAATAATAAAATAGGGCGAAATTCAGTGTCTTTTCTAACCAAGGTTCAGGAGGTGCCAAAATTTTGCATTCTATCTATAATCATTGGTGGTAAACCACAAGTTTGGTGAATGACCATTACTTATAATAGGTGTTGTGTTGAGGTCATGGAAGAATGTTTTCTTGTCTTACTAGATTGGCCCTGAACATGATTTCGAATTGATCATATTCAAAGGATGTCAAAAATCGAGTAAAACCGTCTATGGATTAAATAGTATGCTTATCTGAGGCAGGACTCATACTCGAATTGGGTTATGAAACTATAGTTTGTGAATAATTAACTTCCATATAACAAATATGTAGAAATGGAACCAAAATTTATTTTTTGTAAGCTTTTGCGGAATGAGTTTTTTTTAAGGCTGATAAAAAAATTTAAAGGCCCAGTAATAATGAAGAATCTTATGTTTTGATATGGATGATTTCAACCATTGTTATATCATTGATCCCAAACTATGCCTAGTAATCGGGTAGAAGAGGTAAGTTACGACAAAGCACTCTTAATACCGTCCAATATTTATTATAACTCACTACACAATTAAATATATAATAAAATGAAAGATTTAAGAGTTTATGAACATATTTTGCAAAAACTGGAGAAAACTACAAAACTTTCACTCGGCCTATGCATCGAGGATTTGATTAGAGTTGCTCGACATATCGAGTTACATGAAATAAGAACGATACTGCAGCGATAACTTTCGTTCGATATTGAGTTACATAATTTGGTCCCAGACTATTAGATCTTTGCATTAAATAAATAACTAATAAGGTAGCAGGATATTGATGTCATATACTTTCGTCTTTTGCATGAATAGGGGAAAAGAATTTGGCTATGCACTATTGCAGTGCAACTGAGACAACTAGTTAAAAACAAAAATCGAGAGATCGTAGGATTACCCGAACAACAAAATCTTATTGAATCCCTCAAAATCCTATCAAATCTATTCATAATAATGTACCTCGGGTCACACTACTTCACTTTTTTAAGAAAAAGATAAATTTCGCTTTGGTGGCCAAGGTGCTGAAGGGAGATGTAAAATCCAGCATGAGTTTCTGCCAGAGCAAAACGAATGTAAACAAAAGCACGTGCTATTCAAGTATCATAGGATTATAGCAACAACATTTGATCAAACCAAAGTTAACTTATTCGGTCATCTTTGATATCACCACCGGTGATGAGTGGTGGGTCCTTAACAAGCAAAGAGGCTTCATACAATTTCTGAGAGCGATTCGTAATAGAACAACCCACCATATAAAACATTTTAATATACGAGATACGGATTCTTTCTGTTAGATGTTCTTTGCTAATATACATTTAAAATTTCTATCAGCGAGTGGCTTAAGTTTTCACTTGATAAGCTGCTTCTTGTTAGTTATTTATTCAATGGGTCTTTGTCACGCGCACATATTTTGTCATGAAATATGTATGTTTTTATTTTAATGGGGGTGGGTTGGCACCCTAAAAGAAAATTGTTTTTAGTATCATGTGGGGTATTGCATGAAAGGGATAATTTCAATCCTAGTATGCTGATCTAGCAAAAATTTCGCTTCCTATAGAAAATCTATGTAAAAAAACTGTGTGCGAAAAGTGCCATGGAAATTTCGGTTTGAGATTTCGTAAAGTAGGTAGTACGCTATTCGAAAGAAAAAATTATTGTTTAAGTGATGGAACGCAGATGGCGCTCATATGAAGTGAAGACATTTTTCCGCAACGATTTATACTATCAAGACATTTATTTCGCACCGTAAAGTTGACATATTGAATATTGATGCCCTTTGATGTTTGGTGCTTTGGCACATATAACCAATTTGTGTTATTTAATTTGTGATTTCATTGATGGCGGCCTTTTAGATGACTTCTTAACTAAATCAGGCAAAACAAGAAATGCTCCAATTATTATTTTATGACAAAATTGTTTAAAACATTTTGACAGTTAGTTTGCTTGACAATTAATTTCTCAATTATTCACTCTCCACTACTATTTTATATTTTCTCCACAACTCTTTTCCGTGTAGAATTATATGCCCAGAATGCAAGTGAAATTTTCGCTCGATCAGCGTACTAGGCTTTAAAAAAAAACTCAAAATTTTTGATGACTTGATTATAAAGGGCCCAAAATATGCGAAAATACACCTTTCTTTTTCCTGGAGGTGGATTCTGAAAAAAATTCAAATGAAAAAACGATCTTGAAGGAAGAACAATATCACTATGCCATAATTTTCCACATGAATCCATTTACGAGTTTGTGTAGCCTATCGCACCTGGTATCAACAGGGATAGCGACCACCTTCTCGAGACCATGCTGAAAACTGATTTTGAATATAGAATTCCATCCAGGGTAGACTGGGAATCACATTCCGTGCTTCAACCATTGACAAACCCAATTACAATTTATACGGATGGCCCTAAATCTGATAAAGGCACCGGATCGAGAATTTTCTCCGAGGAGCCAGAGATTGAATTGGCCATGCACCTTGAAAGCCATGCCACGGTTTTCCAGGGAGAAGTCAAGGCTATTCTTGAAGCGGGAAGGCATCGCCTTAACTCAGACACTTAGAACAAGGAAATAACCATCTGCTCAGACAGCCAAGCAGCTGTAAAAGCTTTTTCTAAACCCTTTATAACCTCCAAACTATTAATGGAGTGCAAGACCACCCTGAACTCCTTTTCTCGGAGTAATAGGGTGATAGTACAGTGGGTGCCGGGGCACAGTAACATTAGCGGGAATGAAAGTGCGAACGAACTCTAGCTTGTCTTGGTGTAGTAGTTAGTGTTAGTAGTTTTGAGTACTGTCTGGCAGCTAGTGTCAGCATTCCATTTGACGTTTTAGGAAGAAACCAAACAGTTTAAGACAAAAATGAGTTATTTATCTGATGAGGAGGATATAAGCGACGAAGAAATGTATAATATAATATCGCAATGTTTGAACTGTGAAAAAATTATAAAGTGCCAAACACTTAGATCCAACTCATTTCAATCCATCCGATGCATGAGCACAATTGTTCCGTTTGGTTTCAAATACTTGACTTTAAAATTTTGCCAGATTTTGTCTTTCCGTTTTATATTCATCCATGAAAACATTCTTTTTTTGTCATATAATTCATGTCTTTTTTTATTTCCTCAACAGAAGTCTTTTCATGCATCATTGAGTATAAACAAATCTTTACAAATGATTTTTCTAAGTTATGTCATCCGTAAAAGTTGAAATTTGCTCAACTTCTCCGTTTCGATTCGATCCATTTCGGTATAATATGTCTCATTAAATCAAATTTGACATTTGTACGAAACGGATCGAAACGGTGGAATTGTGAATTAAGAAAGTGCCCGCAACATTTCGAGAAATGGGATGACGTTGATTTTTATTCTCGGTTCCGACTGTAGAAACAATCGATTATGATGGTTTACGTTGTCGAAACATTCTGCAACAATGATTTTGGATTTGATATCCTTCCAGATAAAAGCCATAGCCAACTGGTAAATAAAATGTTCTTCTTTTCGCTTGGTTTTTAATCCACAATCGCAATTTTCCGTAAAAAAAATTCACAATTACAGCAGTGCTGACAACTTAAATATTTTCATCTGCGGTTTAACTAAGCCTCAGCTTACCGAGTACTGCGAAACCGAGTAGGCCTAAGCTCTGGGCTTCAGCTACACCCGTCCCTTAGCTAAGGTCTGGCTTAAGCCTGGACTGTGAAACTGGCTATTAGTGGATAATATAAGGTATAAAATATAAAAAAATGAACAAAATCAAAAGGACGTCTTCTAGGATATACAAGGATAAAGGATAAAATCCTTATCCTTAATGTCCTTTTTTGCGTATATTTTAAAGATTCTATTTTTCTTAGATAAGGTGCTTTCGGCAAGCACATTCTCAGTGAGACAAATGAGATATTCTCAGTTGGCTCACTACTGCACTTTCGGTCAACTGTCTTAGTTCCATATTGAGCTACAAAATTCGAATGCTGAGCAACTGAGATAAGTGAAACTGAATTTTCTTGTCTCAGTTGACTCAGTTTCGTTATTTTGTAATTTTAATTACTAATTAAAGTTTAGTGAGCTATTTGAATAAACACTTTCGTCAATTTATTACTATCCATTTTCTGTGGTCAAAATTATTTAAATGTCAAATTGCCAAATCAGCTTATTGGTTTGAACTGAGACAACTGAGACGATTGCTCAAAGTTTTGTCTCAGTTGTCTCACTGAGACAGTGCTTGCCGAAAGCCCCTATAGACTGCACTGACATATGTATATAACACGGACTGCCTGATTTTCTATTTCATATGGGTCAACTTTTTTTGACAGGGTGTGATAATTATCTTAATTTTAAGTTTTACTTTCGTTTTAATATTCATATTAAAAGTTCAGAAAATTACAGATGCATTCGAAATTATTTCTATTCTTGGAAGCTTATCTTCTACAACATCAAATATTTTTAAAACTTGAGTTTTAAAGAAATAATTTTTTGCAATTTTTGTCTTCCTGCCCCTAAAAGTAGGTATGGGGGACAGAGAAAGGAATACAAATACTGTATTGCCAGCTATTTCTATTCTATATAATCATTTGCAAAACCACTGAACTGAAACTGGACTATGGTGGATTTTGTATAGAACTTATGATTTATAGTTCAGCGAAAAAAAGTAGTTAAACCAAAAAGAGACGACTATAGAAAAGTGATCCCATAATAATGTCAAATAATGTAAGCAATTTTTGTAGCGTCAGCAGTCCATTGTATATATGTCAGTGACTGACATCCGATCTTTGAAATGAGCCATATTTCACTCATTGAATAAATAATATAAATATTTATTCAATGTATTTCACTATCCAGTGACACCCACTGACATGTATATAAATGGACTGCTTGTTGAATCAAAAATGCATGAAAGCAAATGGCACCACATTCATATTCCTGTCTCTTTCCGTGAGAGCATACTTTCCCACTGAACTGTAACGATTTGGAACGAAAAATTGCTGGTAAAAATCCTTGATAAAAACACTTTCTGCGACTCATAATTAAAGTTTAACGATACAAATAGTCCCAAATACTTTTGTGGTAAATTCGGTAAATCACACGGACATGCATATAAGTAAATTCGCAAATAATATAAATATAGCGCCAATT
Organism: Dioctria rufipes; assembly: GCA_963924295.1. Lineage (NCBI taxonomy): Eukaryota > Metazoa > Arthropoda > Insecta > Diptera > Asilidae > Dioctria > Dioctria rufipes. The sequence goes on from OZ002741.1 coordinate 261,444,966, forward strand.
TACGACAGTTGGTAGCATTGACAGTGAGACCATACTTTCTGAAATCAAAATTGGTGCCACACGAAACAGGAGATCAAGCAGTCCATTTATATATATGTCAGTGGTGACACCATGTCATTCAGGCGACCGAAGCGTTGTCTATTCCCTATCACATCGGTGTGCATATTTTTATGCTACATCTGGGGTCTGTTCAATATTACAGCTATAGCTGCTTTGATAGTACAGTAGAGCAACACTTTGAAAACTGTCAAATTTAACCATAGCAAGAAAAAGCGCCTGCGAGATTTTGGACAGCCAAAAGCTGCTTTTATGCTTTGCAATCTCTATGTGTAAATTGTCAAAAGCTGTTTGTATTGAATTGCGAAATTTTATATTGAATTGCTACCCAAATTATGAGCGACCAGAAATATTGATTTTGTATCTATCGCAAATGGTTAACACTTCAAGAAGTTTTAAATTTATTATTATTTCCCTGTGCCAACATTTTTAAGAAAATGACAGGCACACATACATAAATATTACCATAGCTGCTTTGTTGCTTAGAGTCAGGAGTGTAAGCAACAAAAAGCTGCTATGCTAGCAGCTATCTTAAAATCTTGGACAGAACAAATATCAAAAAGCAAGTAAGAAAAAGCAGCTTTCGAGTTACTTTGGACAGCCAAAAGCATACGGAAGCAGCTAAAAGCAGCTATATTGAACAGACCCCTGTTAGTGTAGTGCCTCGGTGCGTGTAATAGGTTTGACGTTTAGCATAGTTTTATTCTTAAAGAATTTTCAAAAATGACATTTCGAATCGAAGTGCACACCAACCGTTCAGTTGCTATCCCTATTTTTTCAATCATTTGATATCACTGACATATATATAAATGGACTGCTTGATCTCCTGTTTCATGTGGCACCAATTTTGATTTCAGAATGTATGCTCTCACTGTCAATGCTACCAACTGTCGTAAACTGACGTTATATTTAAATTATTTGGGAATTTACCTATATGCATGTCAGTGGGATTTACAGAATTTACCACAAAGGTATTTGGGACTATTTGTATCGTTAAATATTAGTTATGAGTCGAAAGAAGTGTTTTTTACAAGTATTTTTACAAACAATTTCTCGTTCCTAATCGTTACAGTTCAGTGGGAAAGTATGCTCTCACGGAAAGAGACAGGAATATGAAAGTGGTGCCATTTGCTTTCATGCATTTTTGGTTCAACAAGCAGTCCATTTATATACATGTCAGTGTTTGATATGCACATCGTTGTGCTAAAAAGCACACCTGAACGCACGGAGCGGGACACCATTATTCTGAAATTTTGAAAATGCCATAACTCGCAAAATACGCACTGTAGAAGGAAAACTTTTAATTGGTATTTTTGTTTTCACAAATCCTCGAAGTATGTAAAATTTAAAAAAAAATTGGTGATGATAATGTCACACTTTTCATGATTTTTGGTCGATTTGCTATGGAACGCTCATGATAAGACATAAACTCTTAAAATTACTCTTTCGTCTCTTGCGAAAAAAGATGACTTTCCAGCTTAGTTTTTTAGCTTTTTTTTTTGTAAAAAAGTTAAATTTTCAAAAGCTTTACAGGAATCGAAACGGGTTTCACGAGACATCTTTTGGTATATTCTACTAAATTCCATGATGATAATTTATCACAGCTTTTTTTTTGTTTAAAATTTTCAAAATAACAGTTATTTTCGGTCCCTGGTTTTGTGATGATCGTTTATCCTGTAGCCTATATATTCCTAAAGTGCATGTAAAGAATTTTTATGAAATTTCATGAATCAAATTTTTTAAAACATACAAGAATATTCGATTTATGTAGTAATATTGAGGAACATAAATAAACAACGTTTACGTTAAGTATTTTATACTTTACTTCATATATATATTTTTTTATTAAATAAAATTTAACCATTGAAAGATTGTGACTCATTTCTACGACAACATTAAATTTAAAAAACAAAATCTTTTACAAAAACCGTGAACTGTGTAGTGCAGGCAATTTGATTTGGTGACGCTCCTCAACTTTTATAACGATTCAGATAATTATGTATTGCAAAAAGCATAAAAAAAAATGTAATAATATTGTGGCATCGTTTGTAGTGATTATTGTGATTCATGTACACAAAATGCGGACTGAGAAAATCTATATTATGCAGATAACCTAAAATAAATTTTGTTTAGTTAAGTTCTTTAAATTGAACAAATTAAAATTTTTACATAAAATTATGTATTCAATTTTTGAATCTATCGTCGCCGAGCTTTCGATCTTTTAATGTTATTTTATCACCGCTGAAGTCAACGAAATTATCAACGAAATACCAAATTGTTAGCGATACTGAAAATAATACCAAGAGGGGTATTCCGATATTTTCACCTCCATTTGCGGCTTCAGCCCCAAATGCTCTTGCTGCTTGTCTCTTCATTGAATATTTTACTGCTCCTTGTCCGCTTTCCTTGAGGGTGTCATTAGTTAATGATGACAATGTCAAAAAAAGCATATTTTTAATTGTGTAGAATGTTTAAAAATTTTGTTTTTTCTTATACAGAAATTTTGTATTATTTTTAATTTAATTTTTTGTTTGTTACGTTAAATTTTTTACTTGCGTTACATATAACAAATTAAGACGAATTATGATGATTTGACAGATGCCTACTTAGCCCCTTTGGGTTTCATTTGAAATGTCTGTTTTTTTTTTTTAAATTCTAGTAAACGATTGCTTTGGTTGTATTCGGTGCATTTTTTTTAGTGAGTCCACTGACATGTACATATATAAATGGACTGTTTTGTTGAACCAAAAATGCATGAAAGCAAATGGCACCACTTTCATATTCCTGTCTCTTTCCGTGAGAGCATACTTTCCCACTGAACTGTAACGATTAGGAACGAGAAATTGCTTGTAAAAATCCTTGATAAAAACACTTTCTTCTACTCTTAATTAAAATTTGACGATACAAATAGTCCCAAATACTTTTGTAGTAAATTCGGTAAATCACACGGACATGCATATAAGTAAATTCGCAAATAATTTAAATATAGCGCCAATTTACGACAGTTGGTACCATTGACAGTGAGACCATACTTTCTGAAATCAAAATTTGTGCCACATGAAATAGGAGATCAAGCAGTCCATTTATATATATGTCAGTGAGTGAGTCTGAATCACTGACATATGGACTGCTAATACTACTGAAATTGCTTACATTTGGCGTTTTCGTTTTTGCTTCGGGGTTAACTCCTGTCCTTTGAAGAATCAAACACATGTTCGAGTTTGCGTGTCGGCCTTGAAGTCATGTCACATTTGACTCCTGGTGCTAGCTCTGCTAGCCCCACTGACATATATATAAATGGACTGCTTGATCTCCTGTTTCATGTGGCATCAATTTTGATTTCAGAAAGTATGCTCTCACTGTCAATGCTACCAACTGTCGTAAATTGGAGCTATATTTAAATTATTTGCGAATTTACTTACATGCATGTCCGTGGGAGTTTCCGAATTTACCACACAAGTATTTGGCACTATTTGTATCGTTAAACTTTATTTATGAGTCGAAGAAAGTGTTTTTTACAAGGATTTTTACAAGTAATTTCTTGTTTCTAATCGTTACAGTTCAGTGGGAAAGTATGCTCTCACGGAAAGAGACAGGAATATGAAAGTGGTGCCATTTGCTTTCATGCATTTTTGGTTCAACAAGCAGTCCATTTATATACATATCAGTGGCTAGCCCCTAGCTCAGATGAGGGGCAGCTGTAGCCCTCTTAACACAATGTAATTATTTTCAGTATACGAATCTCTGAATTGTCATTTTGAAATGTGTGTTGCATTTGTTTTGTCAAAATCGTTACAGATTTGAAATGTTTTTATTTATTACAGACGATAACAGCAATTTTCAAGCATTCCATATAGAAGTGCCAGCAATTGATCTCAATGGAGACATTTGTTTTTTTACAAGGTGAAACATGTGAATTGGAGATTTCTTAAATTCAAGGACGCAAAAATCCAATAATCACAGTCATCACATTTTCACAACTTTCAAAAACGTTATTATTTTCCTCAAAATATGTAGGTACTCTATTTCCTCACGGTAATGCTCTAATAAATTGAAAACTGCAAAAATTGCCAGTTGATGTTGTTGGTGACATTTTGAATGACAGATTATAACACCAATTAATTCGAACACGGAGCTTAGCACTTGAAGCAATTGACACTTCGGTGCAGGGTTAGAGTAACCCTAGTTGTCCCTGGTGCTAGGCTTCGGTAGCAAAACCGAAAACACGGATTATTTGACATTTTGGTTTAACTACTTTATTCCGCGGAACTACAAATAATAAGTTCTATGCAAAATACACCATAGTCTAGTTTCAGTTCAATGGTTTTCCAAATGAATAGAAATAGATGGCAATACAATATTTGTAATCCTTTCTCTGTTCACCATACTTACTTTTAGGGACAGGTAGATAAAATTTCTTAATTTTATTTCTTTAAAACTCAAGTTAAAAAAAAAAAATTTGATGTTGTAGGAGATAACCTTTCAAGAATAAAAATAATTTCGAATGCTTCTGTAATTTGTTGAACTTTTAATATGAATATTAAAGCGAAAGTAAGACTTGAAATTAAGATAATTGTCCTACCTTACAAAAAAAAAAGTTTACCCATATGAAATAGAAAATCAGTCAGTCCATGTTATATATGTCAGTAGTCTGAATATGATTGTTGTTTTCATTAAATTATGATATTTGGCGTCGCTTGATTCGGTCCCGCGGTGAGTTCGAATGATTTCGTATACATAGCACTCCTAGAACATATAACTAAAAGGAGCGAAATATCGTGTAAAAACCCTCTCTGTGTGAGGGAATCTCGGCTCTTGGGTGAAAGGGATGGAAAATCAAGAAGAATTTAACTTAGTTTAACTTGCTAATGTCAATTGAAATTAAACGTTAAATTCGTGTTTTTCCAAGTTTTGTATTTTGTGTTTACTTTAATTAAAAAACTTGTTTCCAATTGACAATTTACCGATTAGGCCTTGGACATTAAGTTCATAAACGTGTAAATATTGCAAGGATGAATTGTGCTGTGAGGGTGCTGCTTGATTAATCGACGAAATTATTTCGGAAAGGCGTTTTTTAGGCAAGTTAAAATGTTGAAATTAAACGAGAAAGTGTCTTTTCTGCAAATATGGGCAAAAGAAGTGAAAAAAAAATAGAAGGGCAACAAAAATATTAACACAATTGTTCAAAATAGTTCTTTATTTACATTTTAGTGTTCCCAATTTGTTTTTTGTTTTGTTCTCTAAAGTTTCAGTGGCAGTTCACAATTTTGTTTTATTTTAAATAATAAATACTCCAAACCCCCCTTCAAAAATATTCCAGATTGTTATGGAACTATGTTGAGTGATTGGCTTGGACGTAAAGTCCAGACTGTCAGCATGAGCTGACAGATCATTCGACGGACAGCGTTGAATGCAGGGCGGCACGCTAGTTCGCCTCAGCTATTGGTATTGATAGGAGAAATAAAAGTATTTAGAGCATAATTACGTTATAATAGTTCATTGCCTCAAATATGTCTTAAAGTACAACATTCCTAAATATTAACACTTTCAAAGACGTAATATATTCCGCGATTGTTGTTTGAATTCATTCCAGTGATAAAAGAAATAATAATACTAGTACTATTAATAATATTGATATATGTATACGTATATATATATGTACAAAGAAACAAATAACTTCTACGAAACATTATTACTAGATAAAGCGCTCTTATAACAGCTAAGTATTGTTTCAGAATAGATTACTTAATCAAATTTGAGGAATCAAACTGGAATCTAGATCGCTTAGAAATGAATTTAAGATTTATGCCATAAAGTTTGGAATTTAACGATAATGAAGAATTTCCTTTTTAAAAATTCGGCATGGAAATACGTTTGCTTAGCGAAAAAAAATAGAAAGCATGCATTAATTCTAAACAATTCAATTTAATTTAACATATGGAAAAACCCTCTTACTTGGTTAAGTTTTTTTGCTGGTTGAACATTCTTGATAGAAGTATTAAAATTTCTCAAAATTAGAGTAACCTCATCTCTCCTGGGGGAAAGTTCTTCAATGTCTCAAACATGTTGATGAATTTTAACTATTTTGTTCATCCTGATTGTGCAATATCTATTAAATCAGTACCAGTTTCGAACTGTTTTGATGTCATTCTAACAATCTCTTTATTTTGCTAGACAGTATCACCGGAATAAATATCCTGGAGAGTTTTACACCTTCCACTGGACATTAGCAGTAAAAATTGCCAGAAATCATCTACCGTAATTCCACTAACGATTTCTGTTTGAGTTTTAATAAGTTCACTTCTTGCTTCAGTAAATACATAGATCACAATCTCTATAGCCTCTTTTGCCTATATAATGTCCTAAGCATCTGGTGCTATAAATGGGAAATTTTCTTACTTTTGTATATCCAAAGCAATTCACCTTAGCTGTAGCATTTCATCGTTGTTTAATACATTATGGTCCACAGAAAATTGAACAAATCTCGGAGCCTTATTTTCAGCACTTTTACAAAGTAATAATCTCCACGTTCCGACGTTGCAACCATAAAGTCTGGAACTATAAATCAAGCAAAGTGCTGCACTGGTACAATTTTTCTCCGTATATATAAACTATCCAGTTAATAATGTTCAGATTTCTTTGCACTTTCTGTAATAAGGTACAGTGGCTGCCACTAATTAGTATAGCGTTGGTGTAATTGATACATAAGAATATCCTTAGGCACCTTTTTGAATAAAGAAGAGTTGACTGTTCTTCCAGCCAAGTAATTTTTCCTGCCCGAAAAAGTGGCGCATTTTGTGCGGGGTAGACGAAAATAAAGACTGTGTTTACTAGCAGATGATTGCGGAAATTTATTTTTTGTTCATTCACTGATGTAGCTGCTCGATGGATCACAAATGACAGAGAAGATTGTCTTCTTCTTCTTTTCCTTTTCTCATGTCGCCCCGAGCTCGAGGAAACGCACTTCTCTCGGTCTGGGTGCATTCGAATATTCTGATTGACAGCCGCCGGCATACATGCTGCAGTCTCTCGTGTAGCATATTGCTATATGCAATACGCTACGACCATAACAAGATTTACTACTTCCATGAGCATAACGAACACATAAACAGAATTCTACTACATAGTGGGAATGCAGCAATTTTTCGGGCCTATTGCACTTCTTTTAGTTGTAGTATGCTCTAAGATAGTAACCCTTATTACAATGTTCTTTGACCTATGCTAGGCGTCGTGATTTTGAAAATGTCTACGAGCTCTGCTTAAGAGCTTTGCAGTCTTGTTTTTGTCATAACACGATCACATATTTTTAGATATATGTAGTTCAGACTTTTAAGCTATCGCGCCTAGTGGATTCACTTGTATTCACAATAGCTCCTCCATGAGCAGTACATCTAGGGATTTTAATTAAGTGTTTATTGTCTCTGAGACCTGCCTTATACTGGCGACAGTATTCTTGACCTCTACTCATGAGGATAGGTCAGTTTTAACAAAGGCCTTGTTAATGGCATCAGATATATATTTTACTGATTATATTTTCTATCGATGGAATACAGGGTGTTTCATATTTGAGAGTATTGAACTTAACCGCAATCAGCTTACTAAATTTACTACAGTCATGTTGTTACTGCGCTTTTGAATGATTTAGGGGTTTTGGAAAAAAATGGTCAAATCAATGAGAATCAATCAGTAGTCTCAGAAGCATATATTACTAGAGATACTACAATTAGCTTCCAGCTAGGAAGTGTAAAAATATGCTACTTTTAACTATATATTTAGAACAATTAAGATATGTTCTTAAAGGCAGCAGCAGTAGCCTGGCCTAGTCAATTTCCTTCCATATTTAGAAACCTAGTGAGGATGATTTTATTACTGCTTGCTCATCATCGCAGTATTGAAGAATGCTACTAGCTATGGAATTTTTAATTATTTAATTAATTAATTAATTAATTAATTATTAATTATGTCATCAAAGTCGAAGGACTTGAAGAAGACAAAACTGTATACCGCTCAAGAGACTTTTTTTCTGTGATAATAAAACTAATTTCATCCCACGAGATGAGTTGCTCTTTGCAAATGCAATTCTCTTGCATACCAAAAATCTTTAGTAGATTTTTTCAAAACTTTTTTTCTTATAGAAAGATCTGGATCGAATTTATATCGAAAATATCTCACACAACTATATACTCAATACTACTCGAAATAATTCCCAATTAGCAGAAATATAGACTACATCTACATATAATAGACCTCTGTTGTATGGCGTATATACATAGAAATATACTTAACGCAGCAGTACTGAAGGATGTCTCTAGAATTTCAACGAGTCACTAGAAGATCTGTTCAAGTTTCAGAAAAGCTGGGTGGTTGTGTAATTTTGATAGTATTTTGTCAAACTTTAGTGAATCTTTTGCACTTTCAATGAATAAAACAGTTATCTAGATATATATGATTCTTCACTCTTCTGGTGGTTGAAAAGGAGTCTGTGACGTGCAGGGCTGCCAAAGCGAAAGATATGTAATAGGAAATAAATTATGAATGCGTAACTACAAAATTTGTTGGAGGAGCGATTTGGATCTCCCACCGTGGGCAATGTAGTAAGGTATGGTGATAACCTGATGATAGGTCATGTACAAAGAAGCTATGTGCTTATGAGAATCGAATATACATAAATAGGATCTCAAGCAAAAGCCCTAGGCAATGGCTAAGACGTTGAAGTTGATGGATTGAGAAGATAAGTGAGCATGTTAGTAGTTCTGATATGTCAAATATCAAGTATGAATGGCAGCTGTAAGATTACCGGCCATAATCTCTACCCTCTCTAGACTTAATTGGGCATACCTTAATCTTCACGTGATCTTCGCTGACACACCGAGTGCCAATAAGATCTTAAGCCCGAATGGAGTAACCAGTCTCGATTCATAAAAGGATACTGCATGAGGCATGGCCTTATGGTCCTGGAATACGCAGTCATACAAATTGGGTAGTCGACATTGCTAACTTGGTACCACGGGGTTGAAAAGCCCTGTAAAGCTCGCTTTACACCTCAATATGGAGAGGCCCCTTGATGGGAGTATCGCAGTGGTTGTGGTGGCCCATATGCGTGCAGAGAGAGAGAGAGAGAGTGTGTCAGAGTCTAGCTTGCATAAGTGCACTTACTCTAGGTAATGGTAGAAGTATGTCGCTTGTATAAAATACGTACTGAAATATAGGATTTGAAGTTATCGTCGCTTACACATTGCATACTCAGATATTTGGCTCTCGGCGTGGAGTTGCGCTTAATCAGCCGGGTGCCATGAACTACAGATTGACAGAGATTTTAGATACGTCTCACTTCGACCAACAGTAAGTTGATGTTAAGCAGGCATTGGCATAACTGGTACTCATAGGGCATATACTCTGTGTCATGAAGGCTGTTGCATTTTAACTAAACCGTGCATTAAGATTGCTTTGAGATTAAGGCATTACAGCTAGATACTCACGTTAAACCACTGGACTATTTTCAAACTTCTAATTGATTTTTATTATATTTAATTGCGATTGGAAAGATATACATTCCACCAAGCTGGAAACATTTTTTTATACTGTAAACGACAATCATTATCTGCTCAAAGGTACTGATCTTCGCATCTAGGTTTTTAACTGAATCAATTTTTATTAATATACATATTAGTAAATTATCGATAAACTGCTACTTTTTATCTCCGTTTTTTGCTCAATATGCAGCTTCTGAAATTATAGGTTCCCAAGGATTTTATTAAATAATATATCATCCAATAATATTGAAATCTCTTGTGATATACCTGAGGGATCGATCCATGGTCCACTATTATTTTTATTTTCTTTATGCTGAGGAAATGCTGAGCATTTCTATTTAGAAAAAGTACGCAATCTCGGCGAAACTTTAAAATCTAGAAAAATTTTTTGGATCACATTCCATCATCATTGCTTGTGTGCCCACATTTCTACATGCATGAAGCTTTTTAGAATGCTCGTATTACTCGTTTTTTACAAATTGCTCGTTATTTTTATTTTATGTAGGCAAAAATTAAATGACGATTTGTTTAACCATTTTAGGAATTTTTTGCTGGATTAATCCTTTGTTACGCTTACCGTTGAAGTGTAAAGTGGCCAGCTATGCTGATCATGGGGTGGATTTATAAGCAATGGTGGTATCCAGGTAGTTTTTCTTTGTTTCGGTTTTGGAAATCGAAGTGCTACGCAACTCATACAAAACACTTTCACCAGAAGAATACTTAAAATTGAACCTAATCACAACAAAAGTGATCAGCATATAAAAATATATATATACATATATAAAAAGTTTCCAAAATTCAATCCAAATACAATGCCAATTGATTAATACTATCTTTTCCGCAATTAAATTACCATCCGCTTTCCGTCCTCCATCGAGAAGAACTGCCCGCTAGTTTTGGACTATCGATCTTCAGTCGAATATTTTTTTTTCGTGCAGCGATCAACGATACTCTCCAGTTGGGGGTTTTTTTCTAACACCTTTAATGTATAGGTCTCAACCTCACCACTTCTGGTTATTTACACTAAGCGTAAAACATTATTATTATTATTTCTGTTTAAGCTGATGCTAAGTTTACAGCCTTCCTATCTAATATAATTAACTTTGGGGCTTTGTACTTCCTTTATTACCTTGCTTCCGCACCAACTTCTTTTAGGGTTCCTACTTTCTTTGGACAATTCGCCTATTTTACTTAAGATATATGTATTGATCTGCTTCAATGATACGAATTTTATCTAAGCTTGTTTCAAAAATAGAGGAAGTGTACTATCCATTTTTAAGTAGTTTTAAATGAAAATCATTTTATTGCTTGCCAATTTTCCTAATCTACTTTGCATCTCTCTCTAATTATTTTATGTTACATGAATTAATTATTTTCCATGTTTTTCTTTACAGGAGTTCGATATGAATCAGGTGGAGTAGGAACTGGATTTAAGCATGTTCAAACAAATGCTGGTGGCGAAAAGAGATTGTTCCAAGTTAAGGGCAAAAGGAATGTTCGAGTCCGTCAAGTCAATTTGTCCATTTCTTCGATGAATAAAGGTGATTGCTTCATTCTTGATGCCGGAAATGATATCTATGTATATGTTGGATCTGGTGCTAAACGCGTAGAAAAATTGAAAGCAATCAGTGCTGCCAATCAGATCAGAGATCAAGATCATAATGGACGTGCTAAAGTTCAAATTATTGGTGAGTTTAATATGACATCATTATGAAATATTCATTATAAATTGTTTTCTATATTTTGTAGATGAATTTAGCACCGACGCAGATAAACAACAATTCTTTACCATTCTTGGATCCGGATCACCAGATCAAGTACCTGAAGAGTCTACAGCTGATGAGGATCAAGCATTCGAGACTAACGAAGAGAGAATTACAACGCTCTATAAGATTACAGATAAAACTGGAACACTTAAAGTTGATACCATCTCTACAAAACCCTTGCGACAAGATATGTTGGACACAAATGATTGCTTCATTTTAGACACTGGTTCTGGTATTTTTGTTTGGGTTGGTAAGGGTGCTACTCAACAAGAAAAGAGTCAAGCAATGACTAAGGCACAAGGTAATATACCTAGACCTACCATAATTTCCGTTTGAATTTGTACTATATATTTTTTTAACAAATAATTTTCTTGTTTAAAGAATTTTTGAATAATAAAAAATATCCAGCATGGACACAAGTTCATAGAATTGTTGAAGGAGCAGAATCAGCACCTTTCAAACAGTATTTCTCTACTTGGCGAGATCATGGTATGGCGCATACTCGCCTTGTACGTGCCGCTAATGAAGAAATCGATGAGTCTACAATTCAATCACTCAAAAAGAGTGGAGGTCGTGCACTTGGTTTTATGCCTGATAAAGCATCAGGAAAAATTGCAGGTGTAAGTTTTTGAGTCTTACTTTTAAAGTTATTTATTGTCACTAATAATAATGTATTTCCTGTCATATAGACTTGGCTTCATAAAGACGAAGTCCAGGAGGAGTTAACTTCCGATAACTATGGCATTTTGTTCGGCAATGGAGCATATGTTATAACGTATGAATTTGATTCGGAGAATGGTGAAAAAGGATTGGTCTCATATTTCTGGCTGGTATAGAATACATAAAAAAAAAAACATCCAAAAAACTTTTATAAATTTTCAAACAATTATTATTCAGGGCAAAAAATCATCTGAGGCCGATCAAATTGCAGCAGAAAAAACTGCAGCGTTAAAAGCTGTTGAAAATGAAAATCCAATATCCATACTAGTTCGTGTGCCACAAGGTCATGAACCACGTCATTTACGTAAAATTTTCAAAGGAAAATTATTCACAGCATTCGAAAAAGACAATGGTGCGATCTCAATTTATCGTATTCGTGGTACAGCTGCAGATGATGTCATCACCGAAGAATTAACATTTAATCCGTCTTCACTAGGATCTGACGATGTTTTCCTTGTTGGATCAGCTGAGAAATATTTTGTGTGGAATGGAATGGTAATGAAACTGTTTTATTGTTTTCTATTAATACAATTTTTTTTTCTAATACAGGGTGCATCAGATTTTGAAAAAACCCAGGGTGAAAGTGTTGTTAAGAGCATGAGTGAAAATGTTGAAATTATTTCAGAAGGATCTGAACCTGAAGAATTTTGGAATTTATTAGGTGGAAAAGCTGATTATGATAAAACGATCGGAGATCCTGGATCACCTATATTGGAGCCACGTCTCTTCCATTGTAAGATTTTAGCAAATGGTCGTTTCAAATTCGATGAAATTGAACACTTTAAGCAAGAGGTACTTTTGAGTTTTGCCAAAAAATATAGAGGTTTCGTCCTAACTAAGAGTATTTTTAGGATTTGGATATTGATGATGTTATGATTTTTGATGGAGGTGATGAAGTCTATGTATGGATTGGATCTGGAGCAACCAAAACAGAACGTGCAAAATCATATCCAATGGCAATGGTATGTGTTGAATATATTGCAACACTTTTAAGGATTTCAGTTGATCAGTTATTAAGATCTGAAAAGCTCTACATACACATTTTTTTGAAGGACGAAATTTTGCAATGGTGAAACTTTACGCTAACGTCAATTTGGTCATATCTGATACCTTAAAATATACAGAGTAGTGTCATAAGCCAAATTTGGCGGAGTCAAATTGTGATTGTATTAAAATCAGTTGCCGCTGTAGTGAGAGCAAGCTCAGTACAGCCGTATAGTAGAATTAACATAGAGAGCGGGGCAACAAGATATATGGTTGAACATACTGCGGTTGATCCCACCGAAAATGAAATGCTCTTAGTCATGCTCTTAGTCGCTGTCATTACGACAAAGTACCCAGGCAGTTTCTCAGCTGTTTCAAATGTAGGTAGCTGAGCATGCATTTTTCCAATTTCCCCTATTCAAAGCCCAAAAGAAAAGACACGCTCCCGTTCACAAATTTTATAGGTCTCTCTATATTCTAAGTCTGATACCTAGGAGTCGTTTGTCTGGCATTGTAAATTAGATTTTTTTTTTAGTAATATGCCTTAAATCATTCACATCTGTGAGACATACATGATATCAAAAGACGAAGTAAATCAACTAACTTTTAATCAATGATGATCTGCGGAAATTCGTTTTAAAAGTAGCAAAATTTTAGAGCATTGGTACAAGTGGTGGAATAATGTTATTTAGGATGATCATAATGAGCTGATCTATCGATTGAATTTACTGTTTCCAGCTCTGTGATGATGCCATCAAGCAAACTTCCAACTTTACAAGACCATGAAGAAATGAGATTCTTATTCAATATGTGTTTTAAACAGAATGTAGTTTTCATAGAATATACTTTTACAAGTGCTAAAATTCTCATAGAACATATCAACTGTTTGTTGGGAATAATTTTGAGAGGAATCGATTATGGAAGGAAAGACTACTTATGTGCAAATAGGCAAATGGTTTGATCAAGGTATATAGAATACAAGGTATTCCCATTACGAACCATGTTCCCCTATTAGGTGACGTAATATTGTGAAATGTATAGGAAAGTACGGCACAGAGAACATAAAGAGTATTGTGTTCTCTCTCCATGTAAATTTCTAAGAAAAAATTTAGGGCTTCTCTAATCAGGTCCAAGGTATATCGAATACAAGATATTCCCATTATGAACCACGTTCCGCCATTAGTCACGAATTATCGTGAAAATGTATAGGAAAGCACGGTATAGAGAGCACAATAATCTCTCTCCTGTCTCTGTCTTTCCTATAAAAATGTATATACATTAGTTACAGAATTACGTCACAGGCTATCAGCTGCAATGTGTCAAAATTTTTATGGGAATACCTTGTCTTCTATGTACCTTGGGTGTGATATTATGTCAAGAAATTTTGTACTCTGAAATAGTAGTATTTCACGATTAGTAAATGGATCAAGCTTAGATTCGTATTTCTGAAACACAATTTAACACGAGTGTTTTTTTTAACAAAAATTTTTAGATTTCAAATCGAAAATTGACAAAATTGGGCAATTCCTTCGAAGCGTTGCCATATAAAAACTTCGCTTCACATTTATATCCGGACTTTACTTAATAACGAATTGACCTATAGAGCTGAAATTGTAAACATCAAATTTTTGTAAAAAATAGTGTTAAAAAATGAAAAAAAAAATATATTCAACTTCCTCGTAGGGTCGCTATACAAAAATTTCGATTTTTATTATACAGGGTGTCCCACGTAACGTATATCGGAAAAGTCCTAATAATAAAAGTGACGTATCATTAGGCAAGGTATGCTCTGGCATAGCCAAAGTCCTTGAAAAAGGACTTGGGAAAGGATATATTTAAAAATTTGTCCTTTTCGTCCTCATTAAGGATACATTTAGATTGCATTTATGAATTCCGCATATAAAACTAAAACGAAAATGTTATATTTAAAATTCCAGTTTAGCCCTTTATTATCGAGATATAAGACCTCAAATTGTACTCTAATCTCTAATGCACCGTGTTCCTTTGCTGTTTTTCTCGAAAATGCACACAGATATCATCGAAGTGCTAGTAACAAAAGTTACACATAATAAGCCGGGCTATATTTTGGTATGGTAAACATTTAAAAAAAAAGCCACACGATAAGGAATATCTTCGGGTTGGTTGTTTTCGTCCTTACAGAGGATACATTTTGGCATCAATGTAAAAGTGGTATATGGTCTTCGTAAAGAGAAGGTAATTATTTACAGGTATGTAATATGTTGTTATGTTGTGTCTATTGGGCTCATTCGAATTCCTAAATGTAGCTTTATCGGTAAATAATACATTATTGAAGAAATTTGTATCTTCGCGTAGTTTCTGTTGAGCCCAGTTGCAAAATTTTGTTCTACTACTGAAATCCCTTTCCTATAATTTCTGAGAAAGGTATAAGTGGTAGGGGTGCATTCTTAATTCTCTCAGCGTCCTTTATATGGTACTTTTTGAGCATCCAGAATCTCACGATATTTCGCGAATGCTGACATGAGGATTTCTAGCAATATGTTGCCGAAAAATGCTGGTCTTGGATCTTGCTCTCGTTCTATTATTCGCAGTAAGTGTTGCCTAGTTGCGCACCATCTTTCTGGAAAGCGTTCAGCATTACTCCTTACAGTTTTTGCTGCGACATTACGGTTACATTCCCCAATCCCTGTATGTAATCAGCAATTCTACCAATTCACTATTTGAAAGGCGCGACATTACAAGAATATTTATATCAAAGATCAAACTTAAAATAAAATTTTCATACTGGATATCACCAATTTATACTATTTCAAGCGTGCACTAGGCGAAAGTTGGATATAGTAAGGTATGAGTATATTAGGTACAAACCTACAGAAGTTTACATTAACAATAAAAATAAGATAATGATAATTTACCTAGAAATTGAATGGGGACGAAATGCCGGCCCTTTTTTTCTCAGAAATTATGACAACATATCACATACCTGTAAATGATTCACCATCTTTTTGCGAAGAATTTTAAGTAGGTATGCCACTTTTTCTCTAATTTGATTTGCAGTTATTCAATGTAGCCAAAATGTATCCTCAAAAGGACGATAAGGACCAAACCGAAGATATCCTTTTTTCGTGTGGCATTTTTTGAAATGATTACCATAACTTTTAAAATTTTAAAGAATCTCTCTCAAACTAGGCCCGCGTTGAGAGAAACTATTGTTTATTGCGTTTTATAAGAAACTAGGGTGACCCGCCGGCGATGCCCGGCGAGAGGGTGGGGATGGGTGCGACGTTTTCCCATAGGTAGGGGGAGGGGTTGGCTATCATTTGAGAGAAGAATGAAGAGAAACGGTCCAGAGGGTGAGGAGCAATGGAGAAAAGAGTGAAGGCATGTCGGAAAGTTTTTTTGTATGTAGACTGTAGATTGGCATGGTGTGCTTCGCAAGGGTGTGAGGGGAGGAACAGATGATTGGCTGTTTGTAGAGAGAGGGGTTGGCTACTATATGCAAAAAGAATGAAGAGAATCGGTAAAGAGGGTCAGGAGCAATAGCCAAAAGAGTGGAGTCAATTCTGGTTTTTACTCCCACCCTCCCCATCTTTATCACTAAATTATATGGAGGGGGTAAAATATTTTTACATGTTCATAATACACTCACCGAGATCTTTCCAATGAGTGGTCATACGTTAAGATTGGATAAAAAATAGTAAATTAATGTTTTACCACTTACATACATACATAATTTATGGCACGTACACCAATCCCCAATTAGATAGGGGCTTAAATACTTTGAATTTTGATATCTGCTGAACGCTAAAAGCTAAGTGGGTATAACTTTCTCCTATATTGGAAGTCTCTATATTTCAAGGGAGCGCCGCGCCGGTATAAGGCCATCTTCTCAGGTACATGAGCGTATCCCAAGGTATATAGAATACATGTTATTCCCATTACGAACCATGTTCCACCATTAGATGATGTCATATCGTGAAATGTATAGGAAAGCACGGTACAGGGAACACAATACGCTCTCTGATCTCTCTATAAACATGCAAGTACATTAGTCACACAATTACGTCACAGGCTATCAGCTTCAATGTGTCAAAATTCTAATGGGAATACTTGTCTTGTATCTACCTTCAGCGTAACCAAAATGCCGGCTTATCTGTGCGTGAAGTTCGGCCATATTAGAGCCTGACTGTCAAATTTCAAAGCGGGAACTTGGGACTTTGGTACTTTTGTTTATCTTGTTTGGAGACTGACGAATGAACGTAGTAAGATACAGGAAAAATAAAAATTTCCCAATTAACTGAGTTGAAATTTTGCACACTGGCTTTAAAAAAAAAACAAATCGAGTATCTCTTTCATAGGGCTTTCTTTAAAAATTTAGTTTTTCGCTATATATTTGAAAATATTTGAGAATGCATCTACGTAGTGAGCTGAAATTTTCTATACGAATTTTTTTATAAGCATAGTTCACTTAGAGCGCTGAAAGTTAGCAGACGGCCTTTTTCATAAAAATAGTAAATAAAATCACAATGGACCAACTCTAATCAATATTGCTATCAGTTGTAAAAGTGGACTTGGTTCACTTTAGCAATAAACACGTCATATAAAAAAAAAAATTAAAAAAAAAAATAAACAAAAAAAACCTTGCCATTGTCAACAATCGAACCCATACCCGCCCTACTCGAGGACTTTGACCCACCGCCCTACTGACTGAGCCAAACTTCCTTATTCAGTTTGGGCTATAAATGTATATTTAGACCAAATTGTGTTCGATCTCACGGGTGTATGCAGACGCGTAAAAATTAATCGTGAGATTTTATTTTTTTTTAATAGAAAAATAAAATCTAGGAATACTAAAATTCGGTACAGACAATCCTTTTATGATAACAATTGTAGGAAAAAATTTAAAATTGGAATAACCGTTATTTCATACAATAAAATTTTCAAATCACTTTTCAAGGTGGAAATTTGGCGCCACGTTGTTCGTTGCAGGAGTTTGCAGAAAAATTCACAATAACAGAAAATCGAAAAATTTCTGAAATAAGTGAACAATTGTAGGAGATACACGTGCTCAAACTGTACGCGTAGTACAAATCATTCCTTTCCCCGCCTTCCTTTTCACTAAATTATATGGTGGGGGTAAAATGTTTTTGCATATTCAAAATGTACTCGCCAAGACCTTTCCAATGAGTGCTCAATCGCTAAGATAGGATGAAAAATAGGAAATTCACTTTTCATACATATGTACATGCACCAAGGAATTCCCTAATTATATTGGGACTTGAATACTTTGAAATTCAATATCTCCTGAATGATAAAAGGTAATGACTTCAAATAAATTTTGAAAATTATAGGACATAAGTAGTTATAATGGCCTTCTGTATTGGAAGTCTGTGTAGTTCAAGGGGGCGCCGCTAGGAAGCGCAGACTGCAAAAATAACGGGTTTTTGTCTAAAATCACCCGAAAAATTGTTGGAGGGGGGAAATTTTTGTTATTTCTGTAATCTACTCATCGAGACCTTTCCAATGAGTCCCCACATGTTGGGGTAGGCTCAAAAAATGAAATCGTGATATTTTGAGATTTTTTGATGGGCAAACCCCTTACAAAATGCTTGATTTCGCAAATCTTGGCTGGACTTGTCGAAGTGAAATTCGTGTAGAATTTGAAGGAAGTAACCGAATTGGCTCAAATAAATTTTAAACGATAAAGCAGGAATGTCAAAAGCCACTTCTTGAAGTAGACTGTCCAATTGCTTTCTGTAGCCCCCACCAGGAGTCGTCAAATGGACCTTACATTTCCAGGACATTTTAATTTTTTTAAATAGGAAAATAAAATCAGAGAATGCTAAAATTCGGTATAGACAATCCTTTTATGATCACAATTGTAGAAAAAACTTAAAAATTGGAATAATTGTTATTTCGTATAACGAAATTTCCAAATCAATTTTCAGGACGCTGATTTCGGGCGCCAAATATTCAGATTTTGTCACGTATGTCGGAGGAGTTTGAAAATATGCTCAAAAAATCAGAAAAAAATCGTAATAAAAATTAAGCTAAAAAAATTAGCATATTAATTAAAAAATAACGGGAATTTTAATTCATTTCTTAATATGAGCATGCAAATTAAATGACATAATGAAATCTATGTATGACAATCTTTTAAACCGTTTGTCGGATAGCATTGAAAAAAACACAATAATTTAGGGACAGTAGTATACTACTTCTAAATTTATAACGGGACTTATACGATTGCTATAAGTCTCGTTAAAATTAAAACATTTCAATCGTACGTAACATTCCCCATATAAATGAGGGACGAATCTAATTAGAATCTAATTTAGCGAACCATGCAAACTTATTTGGTTAGTTATTGCTAAACGACTTTGAATAATGTCTTGTAGTATATTTTAGATAAAAGCTAGTGGATTAGAGATAATGTTAAGAGAAAAAAAGTGGCTTAATTGTTGCAGGATATACAAAAAATATGGCGCTGAATGTAATGTAATGACCGATGAAAGATAGTATCATACAAAACTCATCGGCGAATCGGTAATTAGAATCGCATCGAGATTTAGTAAAAAGATTTATTTTTAGGACAAATAGGGGTTGTAATTATCTACCCTTGTTCAGCCCTCCTTGAAAATTTCATTACTAAAAAAATGATTTGAAAATTTTTTTCTAAAAAAAAATCCGAAAATTTTCCCGTTTTTATTCCCACCCCCTCCACCAAGGTGGACGCAAACCTTAAATTTACATCATTTGTAATGCCACATATCCTAGGTATACTTTGAAAAAGGAATAGTTGAAATTGAACTAAGGATAACGATCGACTTTGGTGTATGAAGAAATTTGAAATTTTTTTAAATGACCCGTAAAATGCTCAATTTGGTCATCTTCTATCACAGATGAGATACTATAAATATTTTAAATATATAAACGGTATAGGATATTTGTAGTTTGAAATCGCATCTACATTTTGCCCCATAAAGTTAAATCTAATTAGTTTTCCGATCAGTCTAATAGTTTAGAAGAAAAATTAATAAGAGTAGAACAACCTCCTGCCGTGGAAATATGTAAATCAGGGTATATATACAGGTTATGTAATCATGGGTTATACGCAGATTATTAACAAAATTTGCACATGGGCTTTTTAAAAAAAAATTAAATTTGAATGTTACATTTCACATAATGATATGAAACCTACATAGCAATCTTCCAAATCCGTCTCATATATCATATTTTTCTTTACTTTTTTTTTTATATAGGTACTCTAATAATAAATGGGCCAACCTTGCTTTATGTTGAAAAAAATCCTCATAATAAGCATCAAGTCTCACTTTTACTGGTAAATTTATTTCCAATATAAGTACTGGTACTGGTACATGTAATGAGTACCAATTTACTTGAATATCATACAGCTCTAAGTAGCCGTCAAGAAAGGGTAAACCAAAAGCTTGAAAAAGATCTGTGCTTGGTTCACTTTAGCAATGAACCCGCCATAAACATAAAAAATAAAATATTAAAAGAAATTCATGCTCAACACTCGAACCCACAATCCTTAAATTCTCTGACTTAGCGCCCTACTGGCTAAGCCAAACTATCTTAAGTGGTTAGCGCTATAAATGCATATTTCAATAAAATTGTGTACTTCTTAGCTCATATACAAATGCTTACATACACAAGTGAAAATTAGTTCCGCATTATAACATATTGAGGGGGTGGGCAAGAACCCTATAACCCGGTACCCTACGAAATTCGTAATAGTCTTAAAAAATCAGAAAAAATCACTAAGATGAATTTAGTAAAAAGAATTTTGAAAATCGGTTGGAATTTGGCCGAGATAAAAAAGGGTGGTAGTTTTCAGTAGCACACCTATGTACGTATGTGTGTTCATGAAACTAATTTAGCTTGCCTCGCAATGTAATTATGGGAATGAAATTTGTTTTTTTGGGAACAGGGTGATTAAATGGGCCGGTAGGAGCACTTCCCGACCCCGGAAAAAATTGAAAAAATTCCTCAATATTCCCAGGTGTCATAGTTATCATAGAAAAAAAGAACTATGAAGATCCGGTTAAAAATAGCTAAAATAAAAACAAAAGTATCTCAACAAAACGGCTTAAATTAAGGAAATGTCGGTTTTTCATGGCGTTTTCTGACCGTTTTGGTCGTTTTCAAAGTTTTTATTTCTACTATTACTACTTAATTATACACTTTTTGAGTATAATGTCAGCGGATAAAATGAAGCCTGTTCTGTTGGGAACGTTTATTTCCAATTCGTTTTCCGCTCGGGCTGATAGTTTAGGAGAAAACTTAATAATAGTAGAATAACCTCCTTTTACGACGGCTTTTTGCCGCTTTTTGCCGTGAGATGATGTAAAAATTTACAATTTCTCTTTACGGAATAACGGTGCTTCGGAGAAATTTTTTTGTAAAGATAAAAAAGTTTCGTAATCGAACACTAATGCCTATGGTTGAAAAAAAATTTGAAAAATAACTCATATGTAGTAATGGGGTATATGGGACCCAGATGAGGAAAAACTTTGAACTTCGGGAGGAAAAACTCAGTGAGAAAATGTCTCAAATCACAAATGAAAACCTTCTAATGGATAGAGAATTTGGTTACCTTTAATTTGAATATAAAATTTTTTCTCTACGGGCATCCGTTATGATGCAGGGTCCGACAAAGTGAAAAAGTGGTTTTCAGGTAAAATGTAAGAGGGTGAAAAAAATATACTACGAAGTATACTCAAATGAAATTTGAAAAACGCCATTCGATAGAGCTCGGCGAGGGCTTTAATTAGACACCCCACATGGCAAATTTGGGGCTTGTGGGGGGTGGGGGTAACAACCCCCCACCACAAAATCCCCCCACCCCAAATTTTTTTTTTCATAACTTTAATCCCTTTATTGAATTAAAGACGAATCTGAAGTTAGTTTTTTCATCGGGTCCCCCCTCTCCCCGCAAAACAGGTTCGAATATTGAAAATAATTAAAGTAAATTTCTGAACTTCAAATACTATTATTAAGTAAATAAGGGCAGAAAAAGAAAATCGATCACACCAATTTGTTTTTCGCTGATGTTTTATTAAGTTTTCCAGAAAGTTTCATGCTCTTTGATGCGCTATTACTTATGTTTTGGGATCCCAAATTTGCAATAACTTTTTTTGTGGGGTAGCACCGTGATGCGGGTAGATGTAAATTGAACACCCTGTTAAATCAACCCAGTACCACCCTTAAGCGATATTAGTGCAGAAATCGATAGCCCTCGAAGGGATCTTTCATTTGGCTCATTCGAAATTTTCCTCGGACACCCCCCTCCCCCGCTCCACCCCCTAACATTTTACGTTACGTTTTACCTCCCCCCACCCACAAGGAAGGGTGGAGGGGGGTGAAATTTCAGATTCGTAAACTTTGAAGTGTTCTCTTTCCAACGATACCCCACTCGACCCAGTGGAGTTGGAATTTCACTTGTTATAAGCCGGGCAAATGACCCTTACGTTTTTCGAAAATCATCAATTTTGTATGAAAATTTTTCGAAATTCGAAAAAAAAATACCATCATGCTATGGGAAATTGTAAGTGGAATTTAGGTGTAGAATTTCATCCCCATGTGATAAGAAGTACGGAATCTAGGACGATTTTCGTGATGGCACCCTGCACCCTATTTCCCCCTTTTCCGAGCGTTTCGAAAATATCGTTTCTCTAAATTTTTGATATTTTATAGCCACGCCCATAGGCTTTCCAACAAATCTTAAAACATCCCGCTAGACCCTCAGGAAGTAGAGAAATAAGGGAAAATCTGAAATGTCGATTTGAAAGTTTAAACTCCGTGAATTTCGAAATCTATTTCGAATTTCGAATATTTTCGAAAACCAAAAGATAGCTTATCAAAAGATCTATAAGGTGTATAAATTTCATCCCCCTACTCCTTAAATTACTCAAGTTAGAGTTAATATCGAAAATTCCCCCCACCCTATTTTTCTCCCCACTCAAAAGTCCAAATGAACTGAAACTTGAAAAAATTAGTTTAGAATAAAAAGATCTTTCAAAAAAGTGCTATAATTAAAAAATCGTACGATTCAAATAAAAGTTATTCGAATTCGAAAATGTCTAACTTTAACCATCATAAAAGGTATTTTGAAATTCGAATTTCGAAATTCTGTGCACAAGGGCAACTCACGCATATTTTTTCTATATATGCAGAAATTTTCATAAAAATCGGTTATTTTATAAAATTGTTAAAATTAAAAAACGATAAGCATGTTTTTCACTCAATCACTTTTTACTTTATTGTAGATTACATTAAAACGATTTTACAATTAATTTTACGGGGGATCACAAAGTCATCTATACTAGAGTGCACATCGGTAGTGAAAGGGTTAATACGCTAAACATAAATTAATAAATACAAGAGATAGAGAGATCTGTCTCGTTAGCTTTACCACTGAGCAGTCGCCCAGAAAACGGAACGTCCCGGCTTCAAGCGCCGGACGAGGTGTCCGTTTTTTTTCTCTTATATTTACGATTTGATTTAGAATCGTTAAAAATAAAAGTTCTTAAAATTCTTCTATTCTCTATTGTTTTGAGTTTAAGAACTGATATGTATATTGTAACGATTTTTGTAAGTTTCTTTTTTAATTTTTTACTTGTTTTTAGTTTTCCATTTTGTACAGTCTTGTCTTTTATAATACCAGATTTTATTTAGCTCTTTTTTTAGTTTGTTTGCTTGTTAGGGTTACGTACCCAAAGGCTAACAATTAGAACCCTATTACTAAGACTTCGCTGTCCATCCGTCCGTCACCAGGTTGTATCTCATGAACCGTAATAGGTAGACAGTTGAAATTTTCACAGACTGTGTATTTCTATTGCCGCTATAACAACAAATAATAAAAATTGAATTAAATTAAAAATTTTCGGCGGTTTTTTCCTCATTTTATTCTCATTCATTATTATTATCATAAGTAGGCATTCTTTTTTTCATATGACAGCATTATTATTATTTTTTTTAAACAACGCCCACTCTCATTTGAAAAAATAAATAAAAAGTACAAAGCGTTAAATTTTGTACGATAGTACGAAACCCTTCGTGCGCGAGTCCGACTCACGCACTTGGCCGGTTATTTTACTTACAACAAGAGTTGAACAAGCTTCATACATATTGTATACATAGTAATTTTTTTTTTTTTTTATTAAAATCCCCATGTTACACTACACTAAAAATTTAAAAAATTCGAAATCAGTCGTTCCTGCTAATTATATTTTTACCTTTCAATATAAGCTAAACAGAATTGGTAATAAGACAGAAATTTCGTTTAATAAATTTAGGTTTTATAGGTAGTCCATGTTTTTGTAGTATAGAGGGGCAAAAACGAATTTTTAAACGACTCCAAAAAAATTACATTTATATAATTCAAAAAGAAAACTTTTATTTTTGTGAATTTAATTTGAAATAAAATTCTTACTATTGAAATAATACAAGAAAAATATGTGATATCCCATCCCAAGGAGGCGCGAATATCCCAGTAACTTATTACAAATTGAAAGTACTCCTCCACAGTAAAAATTAATTGAATGTTGTCACTATACTTCACCTTAAATCTCTTCACAAATGACAATTAACAAATTTGACAATGGAGCTCCAGTTCGACAATAGAGTTTATATAGAATCTCCGATGTATTACATATATCCTTCTCTTGATAAATTATGCTTATGTAAATGTAAACAAATTTTACACATATCACACTTTCCTCTTTGCTATGTACATATTTCCATCTAAGGCTTTGACCCACTACTCATTGTCTCATCTCTTTAAAACAAGATCATAGCTTCTTTTGATGGAGCATTAATTTTCAATATGCCGTCACTAAAGCCTAGTACTAAGGTCCGCGCTAAACTAAATTTTAGCGGGTCTCCAATATCGGGCCGTTCTTTAGCAGCTTTAAATATGACAGCGGAGGCAGGAAAGATATATTAAAAACGAGAAGAAGAAGAAGAATTTTGCAATTTTTTTACGGTAATAGAACGCGTTGTCATAATATTTCTAAAAACAGGTAGTTAAAACTATTTGGATATATTAAGAATATAAAAATAATATGCATAATGTATACAATAAAAAAAAAAAATTAACAATGATATTGAAAACATACCTACGAGAAGAAATCTAATTCATCCGTACTTACAGCAAAAATGTACAAAACTACGTTAAATACAAAAATCCGGTCAATAAATTTATTAAATATCAGAATTCTGACAATAAATATTTTTAGCGAACTAAAGACCGGCCCGGATGGATAAATTCAAGCTAAATTTTTTGAAGACCTACTGGTGGTGCCATCTCTAATCAAAACCGAAAGGCAAATTTAGCGCGTTGACTTTAGTGCCGCTCTCGCTAAAATTCAGGATAAATTTTCGCCAATATCTTTTAGCTTGCTAAATTTTCATACAAAATTTAGCTTAGCGCCGACTTAAGCTTAAGCATTCTTGGCATTAATATTTCCAGTAAGTTAAGCCAAACAGAACACATTTTTTCTGTTGCAATAGATGTATCGAAATGTTTTGGATTTCTGAAAATGTGTAGGAAATATTTCAGTTCGTCAAATCTAGCGCTCTTCTAACTTAACTAAAATAACTTAACTTAACTTAAATAACTTAGAATGGAATACAATTTCGCCATCCGGACCGAGGCTGGTGGCACATCCTTAGTTTCATTTAATACTATCCAAAGAGAACTCATTGATGAGCTATCTATTTTGACCCATTATAAATTAATTCCTGCACCTAATACTCGCTCCACATGTCGCGCAAAACAAACTACGTGATTCTCCTTTTTATCCCGACCTTTGCGAATGTGGAACAGTCTACCATATTCTGGTCTTTCCTCCGGAGAAGGTTCAAGAGTGACATACATCAGCACCTTCGCCACTTTCCTCATGTCCTCAATCTTTTCCCTATCTTGATCCTGACATCTTATATTTTGCATCATAGGGTAACCCCTGAGCTTGGCTTAATAATAATATAAAAAAAAAAAAAAATGAATTTGAAATGAAATTTTATTATTTTTATTTGACTCTAAGTCCTCTTCGTTATTTTTCTAGGAATATATTCGCCAAGATCCTACTGCAAGAACAGAAGATACAGTACCAATTATAAAATTGGAAGAGGGTCATGAGCCGGACTGTTTCAAACGTCTCTTCCCATCTTGGGACGATGATTGCTGGAAGGTCAGTAGAAACCATAGCCTGAATTAAATAGATGTGAACATGTCTAATATATATGCACACGTGGATGATAATATTTTGAAGCTAAAATACTAATTTAGAGCCTGATTGTATTATGAGAATATTTTGTTTTTTCTTTTAACATTATTAATTTTTTTGTAGTAATCCAGTTTAAATTATGTGAACTACATACCTACATACATCTATACAAATATGTGTTACATAAAAATCCATTCTATTTAAGGTTTGACTTAGAAACTTTCCTTTTATGAATTTCAATTTCCTTATTCATTTACATAATTTAAGCAGGTTCAAGTCATTTATATGTGTACGTGTATGTGTTGTATACTAAAACTTTTAAAAGCATGATTAATATGAACTCTGAATTTTACATATTTTTTGAGTATGTTTTAGATTTTGTTTGTCAATCCGCGAAAGAATTTTGTAATTTTATTGAAACATTGCTAGAAATAAGAAACTCGGATAAGCAGTAATTTATAATTTTCACACATCACACATTTTTGCTTGTTTACATTTTAATTAACGAATTAAACACTTCAAACTTATTGTTTTGTGCATGATGGAAATTATACATTGATTTACTACAATAACCCAGCTGTGTTCGAATGTAGTATTGTCACTTTTCAAGATTCAAGTTTATTGTTAAATAATAAAAATAAAAATTTAAAAAAATTTACTTTACAGTCATTGCCATCTTATGAGGATGTCAAAAATGCTATTTTAGAGGTCAATGAAGCTCTAAATGATCTTTAAGTGGAAGTTTATTATGTTAGAAATGTTTTTGTGAACAAATGTAATTTTAAAAATTAATATTCACAATTATTTGCACAAATATTTTCATTGTTGTATTTTAATATTGGTTTATAAACCAATCAGTAATAAACAGTTTTTAAAATGTTGTTTTTTTGTTTGTTTAATTTCCGATTATATTTTTTAGTGTTATTTTTTTTTTATACAAATTGCTTCAAACAACTGTGGATTCAGTTGAAATTATTCCCTGCATCACATCAAGACTGTTTTTTTTTCTAATTTCTTGTCTTATAAAATATTTGCAAAATGTCTATAGTGAAAATATTAAGTGGTACATTCGTCATGATAAATTTCACTATGAAAACTATGAAAAATAAAAAAAAACATGATTGTGAATGTCCTATATGTGCGATTTGTAAACACTTATATGGACCTACTTGTATGTCTCCCAGTTGCGTTGTGAGTAACATGTGTTTTAGTGTTTAGTGCCATTTTTCTGTAAAGGCCAATTCAGACTTTGCAAGTTACTTGCACAATTAGATTGCAACATATGACCAAGTTCATGTTCACATTCCTCAAGTACTTTTGCGGGAATTTGCTTGAAGTGGAACTACTTTTGCCGGAATTTGCCTGAAGTGGAACTAAAGTGGAACATTAACTTAAAACAGCTGATTGCTGTCATTCCTTTCAAATTACATTAACAACAATATTTTCCGGAGATAATCGTAAATGATTCCGATACGCTTACCTATCTTCAAGAATTGGTTCTTTGAAAAGAGTACTAAAAGCACCTAATTCATATATTTATTTTCGTACCCAAACACGTTTATTTTCTCTTTCGTTTAATTTGTCCGCAATTTTGTCTTTCATCACTTCAAATATTTCCATAATACTTTTTTGGATCAACCTCTTTCTGCTTATTTTGAGGAAGACAAACTATTTTTTTATTTTTTTAAATATGATGCAAGCTTGACAACTTCCACAAATCAATATCATCTGACAATTTACATTCTCCGCCATGTTTGAAATTCACATAAAATTTGATTGAAGTTAAGAGTGTGGACTTGCTCTAAAAAGTAGAAAAGAGTGGAACAAGATTTCCAATTTGTCGCAAGTAAGCCCCTACGAGGGGCATAGAAAGTGAGAGAGTCTTTTACTTGTGCAAGTAACTGGCCGAGTCTGAATGATCCTTAATTTTTGGTTAAAGGTAAGTAAGTTTTTTCACGAGAAAATTTTTAGCTTAAATGTAAAACTTTTTGTGATAATAATATAAACAAGTAGTGCTTAAAGTTATAAACAAGTTCCTGAATTAAATTATAAATGTGTGTTTTTGTTTTTTTTAATAAAAAGTAAAAAAATAATTTTAATGCCGCATTCACAATGTAGAGTGAAGTCGAGTAGCGTAGAGTGACAACAGGCCTCTGTTTTTTATTTTTTCATATACAGTAGTGCATATGGCTATGTCAGTTTGGCTCCTCGGAGTAGCGCAGAGTGGAACTGCATGAAAATAGGTTCTATTATAGTTTCACGTTGCCATTTTTGAAAGCTTACAAACTGGAATTTCTACTAGCATGTAGATGGCGTGGAAAAAGCTCCACACTTCATTTTTATCATAATTAACATGTTTTAATGTTATTTTCTGATTTAATATTTTTATGAATGCTAATAAAAAACAAGAGGTATTTTTTGCAAACTTCGCGATTTAAAAACCGAAAAAAAACGTCAATTTTTATCTAGTTTCGAGGCAATTTGATGGTGCAACTCCTTTTTCGAATTTATTATTTTGACAACGATAGTTGTTTGCCTGTTTGTTGATTTAGCGTTGCTATAGCATTTTGTTATATTAATTTCAAAGTTCATTATTGATTTGGCATTGTTACGGTAATTTGTTACGTTCAATTTCAAAATTCGAATTTCGCTCTGCGCTGTATTGTGAACAATGCTGTCACTTTACTGCATTTACAAAGTGCTGAAAACCTCTGATAAAATGTACTAAATTCGAATTTTGCGTACTAAAACGTTTTTATTAGGTAATTAAGTTTAACAAAATAAAAATTCAACTTAACAAAACAAAACGAGTAAAGGTAAAGCCTTTAAGATGTTCTTGTAATTAAAAAGGCGATAGATTTACTAAGCTGGAATAGAAATTAACAAGAGAACCATGGATTTATATTATATGCATATATCATTCTGAGATTTATTTAAACCATTAACAAATGAGTTTAAACTTTAAGCAAATAAATTTAAACCTTGAACAAATGATTTTAAGCCTTTAACAAATTAATTTTAAACTCTGAACAAATGATTTTAAACCCTTAACAAATATATTTAAACCGTTAACGAATGAGTTCCAAGTATTAACAAAATGGCTTAAACCTTTAGCAAATATATTTAAGCTCTTCAAAAATTTATATTTCAAACTTTATGTAAGCAATTCATAAATTTTTTTTTCAAATTTTGGGTGCATATTTAATCTGCAATACTTCTGCCTTGTCAGTGCAACGGTTGACCATCCACTGCCTTAGAAATAAGCAAAACCATCCATTATTTAGTTGGAACAATCATTAGCTGTGATTTGTTGCAGGCTATCTTCGATCACTGAGAGTTTTTTTATTGATGAACCAATCCTACGACATATCCAGAAATGCACTGAGGCCGAAGCGCGTCACCGGCTTCAAGATGAAAACTGGAATTTACCTTTGCACGAACTTGAAGCTGCTATCGCTCTCATGTATGTTCGTGGAGCTATAGGTGCAAAAGGTCTTGAACTCAACAGTTTATGGAGCAATACATGGGGTTTGAACTTTTATAAAGAAACCATGTCGCGTGATAGGTTCAAGAGCATTTTAAGATTCCTGCGTTTTGACTTCAGAGCAACGAGATCAACACGTTTGCAAACTGATAAATTTGCTCTAGCCTCTGATGTTTGGAATCGATTCATCCAAAATTGCCATATGTGCTATAGGCCTGGCGAAGATATTACTGTGGATGAACAAATATTTCCCACTAAAGCTAGATGTCGTTTTCAACAATATATGGCCAATAAGCCTGATAAATTTGGCATTAAATTTTGGCTCGCAGTTGATGTGCGATCAAAGTATCTTTTGAATGGCTTTCCTTATCTTGGTAAGGATGAAGCACGCCCTTCAGATGTTTCCCTTTCCGAGAGTGTTGTTCTCCGTTTGATGGAGCCTTACCTTGACAAAGGTAGAAATGTCACTACCGATAATTTTTTCACATCCTTGAAGCTTGCGGAAAAACTAAAATCCAGACAAACAAGTCTCATCGGCACTCTAAATAGAGCTAGAAAGGAGGTACCCAATGTTGGAAAAGTTTCTCGAAATAATCTCTACAATACAGTGCTGTTGAGAAACGAAGTCTGCACTATTACGGTGTATCAGGGTAAAGTAAACAAAAATGTGATAGTGCTAAGTACCCTTCACCGAAGCATTAGCATTGGGTCAGATAGGAAAAAACTCCTCAACATCCTCGATTTCGCAGCCATAAATGCCTGGATTCTTTATAAAATAGTCACCGGAAAAAAAATCAGTAGAAGAGACTTCATTCTGCAATTGGCTGAAGAGCTTCGCCAGGAACATCGTGGACGGCTGATGGCATCTCTTCCTGCTTCTACAAGTAGTTCAGCAAGAGTTGAATCAACTCGCGAGAGACGACAGTGTCAAGTGGCCAAATGAAAAGGCAATAAAACACATGAAATATGTGAAACATGTAAAAAAGCAGTATGTGGACAATGTACAGGAAAATTAGAAAAAAAAAAAATTATTTGTGTTGACTGTTTTCAGCAATAAATTTATATGTTTTTGTTTACATATGTTTATTTTAAATTTCTGTTTTACTAAGTGTTCAATAAATAATTTATAAAATATATACAGCCTTTCAAAATCATTTATCTTGCCATTGACACCTGTAATTGCATGAAAACCTTTAGCACAATTTCAGCGGTCATTTTGACCGTTTGCCGTCGTTCTAGGAGGGTAACATATGTCAGTCGTTCTAGTGTTAAAACTACGAAATTTTCGTAGTATTGACGTTAGTGTATTTTTTACGAAAACATATTACGATCTTAAACTTCAAGAAATTTTAGTAAAATTTACGAAAAATGCTTAAAATATGATTTAACGATGCTTTTCGTAAAAAAAAAAATACAAAATATTTTTCTGAGTATAGACATACAGTTGGACATACACGACTAACTCTCAAGGAGATATTATAGTCCCACTTCCAAAAACACAAGCGACCCCATCGCCATTCATAACTTCCTTGAATATTCGCTCCCCATTTAGGATTTCGCTAGTTTTAGATAGTTTAGATTAGGTAGTTAGTCGTACCTTAAGCGTAGACTACGTTCAATAATGTAACACGATGATTTCTGCTAAACAAAATTTTGAAAAACAAAAGCTGCAATGTAGTAGTAGAGTGCATATACTATATCTCCCTAAACGTTACTAAAAGTACTACCAAAATTCTGTCAGTACGACTTAATCGTTAAGCTTCAGTTTAAGATTAACTTCAATGAAGGGCGGAAACCAATAAGATGATTGTATCTTATCCATCTAAAAAAATTAATTTCAAAATCCCAAAGTGCACATCTATAGCAATAACTGGACTTTATTCTGCTCTAGTTATTTTGGAATTCCCATGGGCTTGTATTTATTCCATTATTTCCAATATCTCTTATTTCGCGTCAGCCAAGTCCAGCCATTTTCATCATTAAGTTATTTAAGAAAAGGAAGTTTCATCTTTATAGTCAAGGAGGATTCAAAGGTATTCCAAGGTCACCAACTTTTACTATAGCGAGCGCTGTGCCCTAGAAACAAGCCCATCCTTTCGAAAATATACATATATTTCTTAAATTTCATTAAGTTTTTTTTTTTTTTTTAAATATACCTGGATATTTGTGTGCAGCCACATTTCTTAATGAAAATCTTTTATATATTTTACTTGAACCTTGAATTAATCTTCCTTTGTGCATTTGGTAGTTTTTCCTTCCAAATCGTTCGTAAGATCAAAGAAAATAATTTTAAAGGTTCCGCGCTTCCTTACAAATTAAGACTCTGAAGCGTACTTTGACCGAGAGCAAGGGTCAAGCAAATGGAAACTATACGTATAGTAGTAAAATGCATTTCATTTCTATTGGATAGAAAGAACGGTACAAAGGTGAGCGAAAATGGAAAAAGGTTGAAATTTAATTTCCGTGAGACGACGTTAGTATGCTAGGAAGAAAGACACGGCACTGCCAAACATCATTAAGGAAGGACTCCCCTTACGACCCCCTTCGGGATGCTACTTCGAATAGAGTAAATAGAAAATTGCTTTTTTCACCTTCTACCTCTACCCTTTTGCTTTATTTTATATACATATAAACATATGTATGTACATACACAGCATAGAAAGTAGCTTAAGTCGGGTATAGTTTGTTGGACGCTTAATTCCGTTGCATTCAAGATAGAATTTATTTTCCAAATTGGATTAAATATCTGCCAGTCGAGTTTCAATTCATTTCAGTTGCTGGAGTGAGATTCTTTGAAAATATTCTTTTCGGGTAGTAATATGTCTGTATATACATAAACATATTCATATACATTACATACATATACAAATCTCAGGTGAAATAATTCTTGTCAGATTTATTTCGAACTGACACGAGCATATAGGAAACAGTAACGTGTTTGTTAGCTTTTGGCACTCGAGAGGATTGTTTCTGAGGTAGGTAAGTCTATGATGTACACATACTTCATTCATAAATTATATTCGTTATAAATTTTCCAGTAATCCCATTGAACTTAAAAGATTAATGTTCTTATTAGAAAGTTGCGAACACTTTTAATGATATTCTGTCATTTTGACACTTATTTTATTTTTTTTTGTAATCAATGCCTACCTATTGAAAGTATTACATACATATTAGAAATTTATGATTTCTATACTAATTCTATGTATAATTTACATTTTACGAGGTGTGATCAAAAATACAGTGAACGAATTTTTATAGCAGCAACTACTGACTTCATATTATTCATTTAAAGTTAGCCTTCTGATAGCCTGATTCTTTGAGAAAGTCAGTGTTAAGTTTGAACAAGTTTTGAGTGAGAGGAAGTGACTTTATGTTTACCGTGTCTGTTGCACATTATGGATTTCGATCGTGTTAATATAAAGTTTTGTTTTTTTAGTTGGAAGAAAGTGCCAAAGAAGCTCATAAATTGAGCGATAATATGGTGAATCTGAAGACTGTCTACAAATGATATGAGCGATTTAAAAGCGAAAATGAGTTGTTGAAGACGAACAACAGTCGGGACGTCCTTCGACCTCAAAAACACACGAAAACTTGTAAAAAGTGGCAAAACAGACGATTGACTATTCAAGAGCTTAGGGAAGAACATCTCGCATGGGTTCGTACAAATCCAGAAAAATGGTGCAATGCCTTCCTCTTTCATCACGGCAACGCTCTGTGCCCCAATCTGTTTGTCCACATCCACTCACTCTTCGGACTTAACACCATGTGATTTCTGGCTCTGCCCAAAAATAAAAACTGCAATTAAAGGAAAACGTTTTGACACCATTTTCGACATTTATGTAGAAAGCTACGACAAAGCAGCTGAAGGCCTTTCAAAAAAAAACTTTCAGAAGTGCTTTCAACAATCACGGAATCAACGTTGGAATAAGCAAGGCGGATCCACACATTTGTTCGGGGGGGGGGGGGGATAACATAAACAATTGACAATAATTAAGAAATCACTTGCCTATGTTATAATATTCTCTGAGATTATTTAAGCTCTCTGTCTTTCAAGATTTCCCAAAAAAGCTATTTTCTACAAAGTCAGAGCTATTTTTTGACAGTCTTCGAAAACATATTTATAACGGGTTTTACAATAAGAGGTGTTATTTTGATATTCAAAGAAAAATGCCATTTTTTGAGATAAATGATCGGATCTTTATTTCATTATAAAGAGGAAGGTATGCCGTTTATAATGGAATATAACATCAGCCAAATAACCACCACGACCACGCCTACAGGACCATATCCTTTTCATGAAATTTTCCATAACCAAATCGCAAAGCGGCTGCCCTATGTCCTCGATAGCCTCACGAATTCCATCTTTGAGGTCTAGAATCGACGCTGGGCTGTTGGCGTAGACCTTCTCTTTCACGTGGCCTCAAAGGAAGAAGTCGCAAGGTGTTAAGTCACAAGATCTCGGTGGCCAATTGTGATCACCTCTTCGAGAGATAACACGGTCCGGAAACTTTCCCCGTAAAAGATCAATGGTTTCGTTGCTTGTATGGCACGTAGCGCCGTCTTGTTGAAAGTAAACGTTGTCCAGATCGTCGATAGCGCAATCCATTCACCGTAACGTTGAGGATAGAGAGGCTTTTCAACAATAACTCTTGGGTTCTCCGAGCCCCAGATGCGACAATTTTGCTTGTTGACGAAGCCATCGATGTGGAAATGGGCCTCATCACTCAAGATGAGTTTTCGATGGAATTCCGGATCATTTTCATGCATTTCAAGGACCCAATCAGCAAAGACTCGACGTTGTTGATGATCGGCCGGCTTGAGTTCTTGTGTTAACTGAACTTTATAAGCCTTAAGACCCAAATCTTTATGCAAAATACGGTGTAATGACGTTTGTGGAATGCCTAATTCCAAAGAACGACGAGGAATGGACAAACCTGGGTTTTCTTCAACACTTTCTGCTACAGCAGCAATATTCTCGGCTGTTCTTGAGCGACGTGTACGGGTTTTATTCTTCACATCACTAACTTGTCCCGACAGCTCGAATTTTTCTACCAATTTCTGTATTGCGGTCCGACAAGGTGCTTCACGACGACCCAAAAATGTTCGAGTTTTACGAACCGTCTCTGCCACATTTTCACCATTTTTATAGTGAATTTTAATAATTTAAATGCATTGTTGAATCGTGTATCGTTCCATTTTTATTAATATTTGTCAAATGTCAAAAAATGACAGTTCCAAAAGTGACATCTACCGAAATAGCGGGCTAATTAAAATAACACCTCTTATTGGAAAACCCTTTATATGGTCGGGCACTGGAGCTAAAAAGTAGCTATAGGAAAATTTGTGTAAAAGATAGAAGGTTGGAATGCAGCCATTGCCTTGCATTGGAATTAAATACTTAAAAAAAAATCCTACTGTACATTTTCTTCACAATTAAATATATTGCATACGCTTTTGTAGTAGTAGTAGGCGTAGGGTAGGGTGGGGCTGGAAGTGCCACTTTTTGAATTGTCATTAATATATCATTAACTTTTAGGTCAAATTATATGATAATTTATACAAAAAATATTTAGGGTTTTATGTACCAATACAAAAAAAAAAAAAATATCCAAAAAATTTAGTTATTTTAGGTTATTAATTGATTTTTAATGTGCAAGTCGTTTAGTACTTTTCACCCCTCTTACGAGGTAAAAAGTTCCATCTAAGCCTGATAAGAAAGAATAAAAAAACCGAATCTATAACGTTGTTATTAATATTTATTCATAACTTCAAAAATAATCATAAATCTTCAACACAAACGAGCATTCTAATTTAATATGAGATAGTCAAACGTTATTTTAGTTGCATCGCTTTGAAATGTTATTTTTATATTTACATTTTGTAAAAATCTTTGTAGCCGCATTGCAATTCAAATTGTCATTAATATTTAAATAGGTAGCTATAACCCTCAATCGTTGCTATCTGCCGTATACCTAAAATTTGCCATCGCGATACTTTTTACCCCGAATAGCACAAAAACATGTTTTTAGACAGAAAACACTGATAACAAAACATTTATATTTTTAAGTAGTATCAGAGTGCTCAGAAAGAAAAAGCAATATAAAGGTAAGAAATCTGTCAAATTTTGTGCAAATAAATAAATAATGAGTCTAGCTTAAAAAAAAAAACAAAAAAAATGAAAAAAAAAACGAAGGTCTAGAAGTCCTCAATAGTAAATACTACAATTTTTTTGAAGAAAAGTGCTATTATTAACAAATTCTTTTCCGAAGAATATATCTCGTCTAACAGACTGAAATTTATTGAAAATAATTTCAATAAATTTACAAAATGCATTTAAGTGCAAAAAAAATGATTGAACTTTTCAACCCAGTGATCAGAGAGGTCTCATCGGTATGGTTATCTCTGATCGCCTACCATAGAAGTTCAATTCTTTTTCGCTCACTGCTGCTATATTTTTTTTTTTTTATGAAAAACATGAAACATTAAGCTTCATTTGGCATTTGAATCAGAAAAATTTCTTGCTCTGTTCTCGATGATATTTTGAAAATAACGGAGGAAACAGAAAAATATTTCATATAAACTGTGAAAGTATCATCCAAAATGGTCGAGTTCCAAGGTGATCGGTTTCGCGTGGAATGTTGGCTGTATATAGATATTTACATATACATAATAGTTATTACAAAGAAATTACTTTTTTGTTAAAGATATATATAAAAAAAATAAATAAATATTTTGTACTACAATATATTCATCGATTTTTCTGGCACAAAATAAATATATTCTCCTCCACGAGAAGTCCATTCCTCCATTCTTTTCTATATGTCCTTTAAACATTGTTACCAAATTTGTGAATTTAAATTTAGTTTCTTTTCAATTTTTCCTTAGTTTTAATTTTTTAATATATTATTTTAGTTTTCATTTAATACTATCGACTGTCATTTTTGTCCTATTAAAATTAGAGGTTTACGATGGAGTGGAGCTCATTAAAATCTTGGATGTCCCAATTATATGGTTCAATTTGCACTCTTGACACTTTTGTTTTGTTTTATTATTATCATTTTATTTAGTTATTAATTCTATTTTATTTTATTATTATCGTTGTGTTTACTTATTATTTTGTTTGATTTTATTGTTAATTCATGTCAGGGAGACTTGAACTTGATTTCTTTGCATGCCAAAGTATATGCGGCGATTATAAAATCTGTTAGCGTGTAAGAAAGGCTCATGGATATTAATGACTCTATGAAAATATATTTTTCCAGGATTTTTAGATGGCTCACCAAGAACAATATCTTGATTACGATTTATGTAAACTATTATCTAAATTCAATTCTTCACATATTATCTTAGACATCATATTTCAAGTTGAATATGGTTATTGGACATTCGATCAAAATTTTCTATCTATGATTGTTTTGTAATGTAGCTGCAATCAACAACTACAGCTATATTACGGCATTTAGGCGGACAGTGTAGCGGTATGAAAAAAAGATATGTGTGCTTATGTTTAATGCTGTATTTATTGAATAATTCTAATGTAAAACACTCCTCCAATTTATAAATTCACTACAATTTAATTCTGTTCATTAATGGCTCGATTGCATATGTAGTTATTATGCCGTATTTTGGCATATATTCAACTAAATGCAATTTGTAGCCTTTTCTAGTTTTTATGCGTTATGCACTTATTTTTTAATTCACTTTGCGCTTAATTTAACTTAACTACTTAACTAATTTGTCTCGTTGCATGTATCATTAAAATTCCGAAAGCTGGCATGTATTTAATTTTTATGCAAGAAACTTATTTACTAAATTAATTGATATCCACACAATACTTATCTTAAGAAATTCAAACCAAAACTTCTTGTTAATTGCTAACACCAACTGCACAAATTTTAAGCATGTAAAAATTTGTACCTTTAATATGGCACGTTTTATTTTATGCTTATTTGCTGAAAAATGAAAAAAAAACTATTTGCTGAAAAAAACTTAATTGAAACTACACTTGTAATCGCTGTCGAAAAACTGAGAGAGATCTTAGGAATTGCCCCCTTTTTATAGGCTCTAAGCGGCCATTTTGACATACGTTCCACAAGAAAAATGCAAATTAAGCATATTTTTCGACTTTGCTTGATTTGTATACTTATGTCAAAATATGCCAATTTCCTTCAACTAATTTATAATAAATTATCCATGAATTTTCGTAATTTATTTTATTAAATATTTTAATTTTTCTGAAATTTATCAAGATGGCGGCTCCCTGCCATATTCTGACAATTTCCACTGTGGATCGCAAATATTTCTCATTTTTCTTGCATCTCGTTTTCGCATCTTTCTCTTTCCCACTTATTATGGGAATTAATTTTACCTTTTTTCGCGAATATTTATTTACCTGGTAACTGTCGCGGTTTTTGAGCATTACCAACAGGTAGCGCGTAGCCAACTTCGTATAATCAGCTTTTCACCGTGTCAAGTTGAAAGTCGCGATCGCGATATTTTGTTGTGAAAGTGCCGTGTTGTTTTGTGTGTTTTTCTCGGCAAATTATGGATTAATTATCCAGGTAAGTGTCTTTTATCATTACTTAAGTGTTTATTGTTAATTGTTTAAGTGTTCCAACATGAATAATTTGCAAGAAATATACAAATTCTATTAAATTATTCATGTTGGAAATGTAGATTTTGAAATGTCAACAATGATATAAATTGTTGCAAATGCTTATTATGCAGAGCATATGAATTTTGCAAAGAAATTACATTATTTACATTTTGCATGTTTTTGTTATTGTACTGTAAAGAAATTGGTTTCTTGGCAGTTTTGCATGTGATTTGTAGAATTTATTCTTGTTCTGTTTGTTAGTTTTCTATTTGATGCATTTAAAAACTAATTTATGAATTTTTTTTATTTTCAGATCAGTTCCTGACACTGTGGGATGACCTGGTGGGAATTACCTGGTAAACATCAAGGGAAGTATGAAATACAATTTTTTATCCAATGCTAATGGTTCTTTATTTTCTTTTTAGCTGTGCTCAACAATGATTTTACATTAAAAAAAGATATGGTGATACCTTCTAATTATTACCTAAGTGATAGTATTGACACATCAAAAGAATGAAAACATTTGTTTAATTTACAATGAAAAAAAAAAAAAAATAATAAATAATTTAAAATGAAATACGTACGTAGAAATGTATTTTCCATCCTTAAGTAACTTGATATGAATGATTGGTTAGCTAGGCGTATGAGAACTGTGTCCTCCGACTGTTCTAAAAAGAATGACGTTTCTCTCACTTATACCTTTAGTTTTAACTGATTGGCCAAATTCGGAGACTCACAGTGGTTCAAGTAGATTAGATTAAGTAAGAGAGGTGCTGTTAGAGATATCCAGCCTGCTTCACTTAGATCCCATGTGCCCCATGGAATAACTTCTCTAAAACCGCCCTAGTCCATCCTGCTTGCTTAAGGAATCTTAGGATACATTTGAGGTCCTCTCAGATTTTAAAAGAAACAGCTACCAAAAAGCGTACGTGTATTAATCATCAGATCGGGGTACTTGCAACGTACGTATTAGACGAATTCGATTTCTTACGAATCCTTACAACTATTCCCAGTTTACTAGCATAATCTTCTATGGCCTAGTGACCCATAATGATCTCTACTGGTATCAGTTCTACTACCATTAAGTAGTTATTTTGTCCTCTTCCTGTCACATGCAGGCCATAATTACCTTGCAATACAGCAGGTGTCTCTGTTGCTCTACCGAATGTTTTTTTTATTAATAGAGCTCTGATTGGGGTCCTCACATAAGCCACTGCTACGGACCTATCCATTTCAGAGTTCCTTTTGGCAAACTCATCAGCTTTCTCATTGCCTTGGATATCCCAATGGTCAGGTACCCAGATAGGGTCAACTTGTGCCATGTGGTTAATTCCTCAATACTGGTCCTGCATACAGTAAAAATAAAATTGTCAGATGTTACCACTATATTCATTCCATCTCAGCAACTCCTGTTGAGCATCATTGCATTTTGACATCCCCACCAAAAGTTAGGGAAAATATTTGGTAGTCTGTTTCGTCCTTGCAATTACTACTCTCTGTTTTCTCTCCATCCACAAACCCCCCGCTCTTAGCCTGACAGCGCTAAGTTAGAAATTCAAGTAAATTTTAAACTAAGTTCAACATTTGAACCTTTACTGCAAAGCGATAAAATCAGTTGAACATAAGCTTAAACGGGTTATTAATAGGATTTTACTATAACTCAGTTGGTTGTATGTTTTGCTCGTTGATTTTTACTTGAGTTTGTTGTTTTTTTTTTTTTTTGCTAAATTATGCTAACTTTAATTTCATTTCATTTATTAAGTCGTCTTTTGTCAACAAATTCAGTTACGCGAATTTCCTGCTTAATCTTCGTTATAGACTTGGTCATAAATTCAAATGAATATTGAT
Source organism: Dioctria rufipes (assembly GCA_963924295.1). Classification (NCBI taxonomy): domain Eukaryota; kingdom Metazoa; phylum Arthropoda; class Insecta; order Diptera; family Asilidae; genus Dioctria; species Dioctria rufipes. The sequence goes on from OZ002741.1 coordinate 261,485,189, forward strand.
AATACTTTGCCAATAAAAAAAAAAAAATCAAAACAAAACAAAACAAATTGATTTGATAGTTTCCAATTATCATTTCTCATATTTCCAATTAAGATAGTAAAAAAAAAAAATCCAATTTAATATCGTCAATTCTATCTCCTCCAGGGATATCCACTTCAGATCTGATAAGATCACGAGAGCAGGAAATATTATTTACTACTACAACACTGGCTGAGACTAAATAGTAAAATTTCCAACATGCGAACTGATTAATTTCTATTGGGCGACCACAGCTACAAATATAGTAGTGGACGTTGCGTCATCGGTTCCGGTTCACCCTGCCACAATCAATCATTTAAAAAGCAATTTTAATTAAATTCCTCTCATTCAAAGGGCGGTTATCACAATCGAGTTCGATTGATAATTGAATGAGAAATTTTTCAATAAAAATCGAAGTCAAGTAATGAATTCAAAAATTGTGTTTTTTTTTTTTTTTCACATATAGAGCATCCACCTACACACCACACATCCCCAATAGACTGACCTTTCTAAGAAGGGTTCACTGTTCTGGTCATAAGGGAAGCATTTAAGGGGGAGGAAAGGAAAGTCTTTTCAAAGGGCACTAACTCGAGCATTTTTTCTCCGTCATTGGGCCTGGATGAAAGTAATCAATGGACAATAGCACGGCAGTTGCACAACACTATAAACTTGGACAATACGACGATATTGACTGGGTTGGTGACAGGGAATTGAATATTTTTTCTCCACTCAATGGCTTAGGGGGTGAAAATAATTACATTTGTGTGGTGAAGAAGACGGTTGGGAATTTTAGTAAGACTGAAGTAGGTAAGCTAAGAAGTGGTGCTTTCGAGCAACATATTGTATATGTATACGAGGTTGTAGTGAAATCAAGAAAAGTAATAGATTGATTATTCACTTGCTCGTAGATGGCGCTGATGTTACAAACTGAAGTTAAGTAATAATTAGAAAAGAGTTAAAGGAGTGTTTTTTTTAATGGTGCATTGGTATATGGATCAAGAATAGATAAATATTACACATAAAAAAGGAATACAATAATAACTAAAAAAAAAAAAAAACATACAACAATACAGGTAGTAACAAATTCAAAAAATTAAAAATTGTACTTGAATTACGAGGAAGTAAATATGGAAAAAATTAGATACCAGAAGATAAATTTTAGGTAGATGAATATTTAAAATGACTAGGAGATTATATTGTTACCACTACAACAAGAAAGAATAGGAAAGCGGGCGGGGGTGTTATTTTTTGTGGGTTTAGTGTCCACGAAATCAAACAAAATATAAAAATATTTTCATGAAAACTGAAAGCTGAGAAAAACATGTATCGAGTGCGAATAAGACAAATATGACTTTCATCTGTTATCAATGATTCACTACGTTGGAAAATTACAAATTCCGGGCTGTGACTCTATAAAGAAAAACATTTAAAAGATAACAGCAACTACATATTTTGGGGAAATTTATCTCTGCCTGACAACGTTTCTATCGTAGAGTATCAAGACTACTAAAGGGAAATGCCCACTTTTTATACAACTTAACCCATTAATGACTAACGTTACATATATGTAACACTGGTATTCCAATGAAGTAGATGCAAAATAAAAATGGTCTCCCAACTTCGGCGAAATTTTTAAATAGTTTCGTGGAAACTTATATGTGTAAGCAAACAGATTAAAAATTCATTGTGATCATTTTAGTGGAAATATTTAAATCTAGCGGACGTGTATTAACACAGTGAAAAATATAAAAAGAAGAAATGTAAAATATGGGAACAAGGAAATTGTAATTATCTTATTTTTATATTTGTTTTGAATTTTTTTGAATTTCTAATTATGTAGTTTTATTTAGAAATAAACTAAAAGTGAGTTCGTCTAAAAATATATTTTTTTTTCGGCTATTGAGCTAAATGGTTGGCACTTGAAAGTGTGTGTTGCATATATGTAACGTTAGTCTGCTTACAGTATTAGATGAATTTTTGTTTTCTTTTATTTTTTTTTTTGTGGCTTTTCAAACATAGAAATGGTTGCAAGAATGTGGATCGAGTTTATGTTGAGCCACCCGACGAAGGAGAATTGTCTGGGGAGGATTCAGGTGATGAAGTTGGAGGAGGGACGCTAAAAAACTTGCCAGTGAGGCAATTGAAGGCTGCATAAGAATTGGTTTGTACTGGTGCTAATGGAAGTGAAGGCGGGTTTGAGATTGCTGACGATGCCTTAGTGAAATATCTAAAAGTCGCAGATGTCTTGAACACTACTATGACGGATTTGGAAATTGATTTGCTGGATGCTTCTACGTCCTCTGCAAATATTCCTGTGAGTACAACAACTCCAACAGACATGTTACCACTAGATACTCTACCAGCATACAAACCAGCGGTTGCACCAGAAAATGAGAGCTATTCTGAAACTCAAGCTAATTCCAAATCTGACTCTGGATCAGATCAAGACGAATCACGAGCACTAGAGAAAGGTATAACACCTCAAAAGAAACTACCAACAGAACAAGACAAGATACCTCAAAAGTTGAAACTGCGCAGTCACAATTACAACACTGCAATTTCAACAGAAGGAGGAGCTAAGCAGAAGAAGCCAGTAGCAAGAGAAAAAAAAACCAGCATCAAAACGCAAAGCGACTAGTACATAAAAACAGTCAGCTTCTGAATTGAACAATTTCAAAAATTTTTTGATGACGAGGTGATTCAGTTGCTTTGTGATGAAACAAATGCATATGCTGTTATGAATAGTCAACAAAATCCGAACATCAGCATGAATGAAATGCGCGTATTTCTAGGTATTCTGATTATCACAGGATACTCTTCCCGTCCAGCAAAGAGAGATTATTGGGCGGAAAGCAAAGATATGATTAATGTTATGATATCAGATGCGATGAGATGCGATCGATTTGAATGTGTGTTTCGCTATCTCCATTTTATTGACAACTTCTTAGAGAATCGTAGCGATAAGATCTGGAAACTGCGTCCTTTGACTGATGCCATGAAAAAACGTTTCTTACAGCATTTCAAACCAGAGCAAGATCTGTCATACGATGAATCAATGGTGGAGTATTACGGTCGTCATGGCTGTAAACTGTTTATTAGAGGTAAACCTCTTAGCTTTGGGTACAAGATGTGGTGTATCAACACACCGCAAGGATATCTCGTAAATTTTGAGATGTACCAGGGAACAAATCCTCGTCTCAATCCAGATTATCCTGCAAAATATGGAAAAAATGCTACGCCACTCTTCTGCATGTTAGATGATTTTGCCGATCATATAAAGTCTTTTCCCTTCTGTATATACTTCGACAATTTATTTACATTGATTCCAGTTTTATTGGGCTTGAACGAAATTACCACGGTATTGGAACCATCAGACAAAATATGCTTCCTAAGTCTTCTGCGTTACCACTGAAGGATGAATTGAAAAGGAAAGAGCGCGGCTACATTGTGAGCACACAGCTTCAACAATATATGGGAAAAATTATTAACTATTGGAAGATATTCGAGAAAAGTAGCTAAAAAAATTGATGTTCCGCGTCCATGTGCTGTTGGACGTTACAATGCATGCATGGGCGACACAGATAGAATGGACCAGAATGCTAACGCTTATCGCATTGCAGTAAGAGGAAAGAAGTGGTGGTGCTCCATTTTCATGTGGCTGGTAGATGTGCCTATTCAGAATGCCTGGCTGCTTCATCGCAAAGGAGGTTCTTCGATAACACAACTTCAGTTTCGGCGTGCCATCGCACAATATTATTACCAAAGTCTTGGTCATCCTAAACTGCCAGGCGGCTGTCGCTATCCTAGAACTGAAGCAGAGCATAGCAACACCAGATTTGACGGAATACATCATTACGTCATCAAAAATCCCAAACGACAAAAGATGCCGTTGCGCTGCGATAAATTGCAATTCATCTGTAAAGACTATGTGAAAAAAATGCAATATAGGCCTCTACGTGGATTGCTTTGAAAATTATCATTTCATAACTATAAATAATTGCTGAAATAAATATATAACTAATAATAAATAAATAAAGTTTTGCTAAAATAATTATTATTTTATTTTTTAATTTTCATATTCCTTTTGACATTCATATATTTAATTTTTTTTATTTTTTTTTACTTTCAATTTATATTTTACCTTTTGGTAATACTCAAGAAAACATCCAGCAAAAAAAATATATCTGAACCTATTCTTTACTTTATTTATATATTTTCATACATTTTTACTTTATATTTGAAATTTTTAGCATTCTTTTTTAATAAAGAACGAAATTTCCCCGTGTTCGGACTAACTAAGTCTGGGATTTTTTTTTTGATTTCAGATTTGGATTTCTACAGCCTATAGCACCTTCTGTATTAAATTTCAGCCCTCTAGATGAATGAATTTTTAGGATCTCGTCATTAATGGGTTAAGGCTCGATACCTCCAGACATGACAGATATCTTAAACGATGCATTATGATACTCTGAACATTTTTTATTAACAATGTTTATTTCTATCTAGCGGGCGAAAGCTTTGGCGATCGGATGTAGCATGAGAGACTTTCTTGGTTGAAAAAGTGGACTTGTGATTGTGCGGAATTGATGCGTCGTGGAAAATGACTTCATATGAAAAAATTGATCATAACAGGGCACTAATGTATACGAAATGTAATAGCTGAGGTGTATGGGACCCAATTGCATGAAAATCTATTTTCCGCTGGCAAAAACGTCTCGAGAAAGTGTTTTGAATCGGGAAAAATATACATCACCCGATAATACTCGGCAAGACCTTTAATTTTATATGCAACATTCGGTACTGGAACCAACCTCCTCCCCCCACGGGGGTTTCTTGCCCTTACCTTAAAAGAATACAGAGACAAATTTTCTTTTACGAATTGTAGCTGGTAATGAGCTGAGCCACACAGTGAAACCCGTCTTCTGATCGGACATAACCCTAACGAGTTAGAGCCGATCTAAGGTGCGAAAAATTGACTACCGTAGTTCGAATAATAAAGAGGGAAATACTAAAAAAGTGAGTGTGGGGATGGCTATAAATAGTTATTTAAGCCTTCGAGTATAGGAGTGTGGCTACTCAAACTTCTTCTTAGGACCTAAGGAATTCGGTTCTGTACTAGATGTTACGAAATGTACTAGATCAAATTTTGGCCCCCTTCTCCACGCTTTCCCCCGTTAGATAGAAATAAACATTGTTCATAAAAAATGTTCAGAATATCATAATACATCGTTTAAGTCATCTCTCATGTCTGGAGGTGTCGGACCTAAAATGGGCATTCCTCTTTGATTTAATTGTGTGTAAAGCTTACTTAATTTTACCAAAAAAGCGAATTCAAATTACAGTTTATAATATCCTTTGTTAAATATTTCGGTGGATTGCGAGCAGAAAAGGTCTGTTTGATAGGGAGCTTATTGAACTCATTGAGCTCATTCACCAAAGTAATCCATCACAAAGGAGTTTTCCGGAAAATCTTAAGAAAATGATAAGCCCTCGTGTTTATTTAACATATGAGAACTATATATTTTTATAGAGCGATTTATTTTTAGCCGTTAGTGATTAATTTGATGTGTCTGTGCTGCTTTTAGCATAACAAGTTATAATTTCAATTTATTTAGTATTCATTTCAAATCTTGTGATGGATTAGTCAACTTTGTACAGGAATTTCATCCATATGATAATATAATGTGAACTCCGGGTTTTAACCTCTCAATCCGGATGCTGCAGGGTTACTGTCTGCCTAAACTGTGAAGATCTAGGTTACGTCGATTTTGAATTGATACTACTACTACTGGTACACTATGGGTACCAAGATAGATTGTGTTATTGAGATCCAGGTTCCAACTCCTCACTCCTAATACTACAGGGGTAATGCCTGTCTAAATCGTGGTACTTAAGAAGATACTGATTTTAGAATGATGTTAAAGACTTAAAAACTCCAAAATTTAATTCAAAAACTAGATTTATTTAAATCCATCCAAGTTGAAGTTTGAAAAATGCTGCGGACTGTGTGTCATTACGGTAGATAAAAATTATAGTTCATTGGCTATTTGCGCTCAAGGCTCAAAGTCTTGCCTCTTTACATGAAAATTTGGGTGAATCGACGTTGTGTTGTCCAATACTCGTGGGAACAACACGGGCGATAAATAAAAAAAATCGCACCAAAAGCTTAAAAAAAAATATATATATAAAAAAAAACTTTTTACATAAACGGTTTTATTTGACATTACATGATGTACTAAAAGCTAGAAAATAATTACGGATCATATATGTGGACGTACCGAGATAAATGGTAGTGTCTAGTGGTAAGAAATCATGCAGGACCAAGAGCATTGACATAATTTACTGTTGGATTCCAAGATCCACTAATGCGACGATTAAACGACTCAGTATTGATATTGTCTGTCATTTTTACTGCCTAAAAAGGCTTTGCGCTTGATCAAGTGACTAGTCAATTCATTATAAAATGTCATCTAGCGGTACAGACATTCGTCATCTGTATGCATTGCTAGTGATTTTTTCCGTATTCCATTCTTATTGCAAAATAATGATTACAATGTATATTAAATTCTTTTCAGTCATTTCCCACTCAAAAGAGAGAAGACTAGAGATATAAACACAAATTTCTACTAGAGTCTGCCTTTTATTTTCAATTTCCGCCAGCTTAGTTTTACGTTTAACAATCTACTGACTGGCCAGAAATCTAGTCAGTACTGATTAGTGAGTTAAAAATAATTGTTAGAAGAGGAAAATACTAGTCTGTGTTAGTATCATAGTCCGTTCTACTAATTCGTTAGGATTAGGGTCGCTGCTCCAGTGGAATAAATAAGTAATCAGGGGCTTTGATCAGATTTCAGTAAAACCGAGGGACCTTAGGCTTCCAGATTTCCTCACGATGTATTTTTATGCACTCGAATTCGAAAAGTCAGAGGTGAGCTTCAGAAATCTTCCAACACTAAAAGACGTCACTGCCGTTGGTCTTGCAGGTTTTCTTACCAGTAGACAGTACCTATATTTCGGTAAGCCCCACATTTGTGGCCAATAATTATTTTATAGCTAGAAAGCAATCCTAGAAAATTTAAGTTACATTTCAGCTTTTGCAATGGAAGAGAATAATTTTATGCGGACTTTCTTTTTATATGCACCCGGAAAAAGAGCATGTTAAAACGGATTCACTTTAACTTTAACAATACAAAAGCACTAAATGATACGAGCTTTTTTCAAGATCACTAATTATAGGTCCAATCACTTAAGTGGAAAGACAGATATAGAGAAAACTATGTAATGTATGTGATTCTTGGATGCAATATCAATATTTATCACATTATCCATTGACATAAATTTTACTAAGTTTCAATGACACTAACCAATAGGGTAGTATCAGCAACTTGCCAGATTCTATCTAGGATAACGTCAATCGATCACTCTGCAACCATAATCACACAAGTTCTATGCTGGGACTTCATTTAAAGCTGAGCACTACGAATTGATTCCGCAGAATTAAATATGACGGCTGCCCTTGGTTTACGAATGAGATAAGATCTCTTATTGCTGAACGGGAATTTTTATATAGGAGGTATCTGCAGTTAAAAACTTCTGATAGCCGTACTCATTGCAAGATGATTCGCAATAGAATTAATACCAAAATCCGATCTGCAAAAAAGCGTTTCACTACAGTGAAATTTGCTCCCAACCTATCCTCGAAAAAATTATTTGCTAATCTTAAGAAGTCAGGTGTTTTTGGCAGAGATGAACCTCAATGTGATCTAAATCCTGACTTATTAAATTCTCAATTTGCATCAGTGAACTCTGCTATTGTATTTATGACCGATTCTCACTCTTCATCTGGCTTTGACCACAAGTTATCTGATAATCGGCCCTTTAGTTTCAGATGTATTGATGAGTTTGAGCTCATTAGTGCGATATACTCTATTAAATCGGGAGCTACTGAAACTGATGGGATTTCCCCATAGTTTATTAAGATTTTGGTGCCTTCGATAATCAAGCCACTCTTACATGTTTATAATAGTTGTCTCATGTTTTCACAATTTCCTTCGCAGTGGAAGGTGGCAGTAGTTTTGCCAGTGCCGAAAGTGAAAAGGGTGAAAGATCCTGGCAATTAGTTTGTTGTGTTACTTAGGGAAAGTATTCGAAAAATCAATGTCACGACAAATAACATATTACTTGGATGAACATAGTCTATTGAGTCCTTTTCAATCTGGCTTTCGGAAGTTCCATAGTTGTGAGACTGCTCTTATTGACGTCACAGCATATATTCGCAAATCCCTCGATATGAATCAGATATGTATTCTAACGCTACTTGACTTTTCAAAAGCGTTCGACTCAGTTAATCATTCTAATTTACTCTCGAAGCTAGGATCACAATTTAACGTCCTATTTTCTTTTATCGCACTTTTCGGTAGTTTCTTATCAGGCCGTCATCGATATGTCAAAATAGGTAATACCAAATCTGGTGTTTTGCAACTTGACTATGGTGTGCCGCAGGGCTCAATCCTTGATCCACTGCTATTCAGCTTGTACATCAATGATTTGCACCCGATATTGTTGAGAATTGTAATATACACCTTATATTCCGATGAAGTACAGCTCTATCTTAGTCGACCTATTGGCCTGTCTGAAGACTGCATCGATCGTATGAACTGCGACTAAGAGAGCGTCTCATTATGGGCTAATTTGTACTGTTTGAGTTTGAATTCTCACAAGTCTCAGTGTATTCGTTTTTATCGAAATGATCTTACTGGCATGGATATCCCTCCCAGTACACTTTTTGGTGTCCTAATCTCTCCTGTGAGCGTGTGAAAAATTTAGATGAAGTGCTGTGATCATTTAGGATATATAATTGGTAAAATATATGGTACCTTACGTTGCCTTTGACTTTTGGCTAATCTCCTGTCAACAAACACCCGGATGCTTTTGGTTCGATCACTTCTTCTTCCTCACTTCATTAATGGTAGATTGTTTTTCCCTCATTTGCACTCTGTTTGCTCAAGAAGGCTAAATGTGGAGTTCAATGACTGTATTAGATTTATCTACGGACTTAGACGATGTGATCAACATTTCCTCATACAGAAACAATTTACTGGGGTGTTCCATCACTGAGTTCCTTCATCGTCGATTACTTATATCTCTTCACAAACCGGCGTACCTTTTTACCCAACTTAGATTTTCAAATTCTTTGCATCATAATAATTTAATAATTCCTAGATTTCAATATTCAGTTCAAGAAGACTCTTACTTCGTCCGTGATGTTCGGGCGTGGAATCGCTTACCAATAAATATCCAGCGCACTGGTTCGGCGCTCAGATTTAAGGCACTCCTAATGTCCCTTAATAATTAAAATATATTTAATTGAATCATTTGAGTTAGTTATGGGTTCGGGTCTTTCGATAGGTTGATCAATTTATATTATATCTTATTTTACAGGCTGTAAATTTGTAAATTTAATATATACTCTAGATTTTCTGATGTTCTGTTATTCTGAAACTTTCTTTCTCTTACAATTATTAATATCTGAATCTCTGCTGAAATAATAGAATATTAACCGATTTTTTAAGTACTACAAAAGAATTTATATTGATTGATTCTTGTGTACAATTTATTTAAATAAAATTGAATTGAATTGAATTGAAGCACAGAGTTTGATCTCCATTATCCCTAGATGGAATTTTCGTTTTAAACTTGCTTATCAGCATGGTCTCGAAGTGGTGGTCGCTATCCCTGTTGATGTCAGGTGCGATGAACCACACAAAATCAAGGATGGACCGGTGTAGAACCATGGTTCCCAAATAGATCCAGCTCAGATGCAGCCTCAGCATTGCGATAGAGGCCCACTTCTTAATATGTATCTGCAGGGGGTTTATATTGAGGATAACCTCAAGAGTGCAGGTGTTCGTAGACTTGTATGCTCCGCTTTAACTGAGTAGGCACAATCTTTGAATCTTTTCCAAAATATTACGATGATTGGCATAATCCATTGCTCCTGTGATTTCTACTATACCACAGAACCATAGGCTAACATCGATCTGATGATGCTAGTGTATATCCATACAATACAATGTTTGTCTTACCTGGAAAGAGTGCGTGAAGAGTGAGTACATTTGTACCCCTTGCTAGATTTTAAATGTTTAGAATAGAATTCTTGTCAACCAGGTATCTAACCTATTGCGATCCATCGAGAAATTAAAAGTTCGCATGCAATCTGAGCACGAATCAAAAATGCAATCGTATATAGCATCCATCTTGCTGCTTCTTTGTCATATCAAGTGTACGTAATAAAATCCTATTTGGAATTCATTATTTTCCTGCGAACCCAAATTGAAGGTTTAGATGACATTTTTAAAAAAATAAATCTCCGTGTTTTGTAATATGTAATTAATAAAGTTTCCAAAAGGACTCTCTATTTCAATTATATAAAGCTTAAAATTGTTTGTTTCTACTCTGAAGTAAATTTCATATATAATGAACTATAGTACATCCAAATGTAACCCAACCCAGATTGCCATTGTTATCAGCCAGCCATCTTAATTAGTAAAGGCGCTTTAAGTGCCCCACTGCATACGGAATGGTTGACTGCACAGGTGAAACTTATTTTGCGGTTGAGCAGAATAATATGGTGTTCATGTTGAACTTATTTTATATTCACCCTGTTATGCATGCGATTTTTTAATTAGATACAACACCCTACAAAAAAGTAAGACGTACGCGCCTCGTCTGACACCTACCTATACATACATACATTTTGTAGTCCTAGTTAAGTCATTGCTGATGGTTTTATCTTATCAAATTACACAACAGTATAGGAAATGACGACACAGGTACCGCAAAATTCACATTTGACCTCAACAAATGTGCAATTGTGGTTTACTGTTTACACACGGCATAGCATATGAGTCACACTAACAGGAGCAGGAGGAATCAAGAACATAGAAAGGAGCGTTATCACGTGCATCTGTCTAATATATAAAAACCTCAATTTACAAACATCATCATGTAACCGCCAGGATGGGGTATATTAACAACAGTTAAGTCAACCCCCACCCTACATCTACCTTTCATTAGCGAATGCAACCATCAATTTGCGGTCAACCTTTAACCCACCAACAACACACCAACATTGGTGAAACTTTTCGTCGTTGGCTACGTTGGGTAGTAACTGGTTGCATTGAATATCTATATGTAAGTTTTTACGGGGGTCAGCATTCGAGGAGGAGGTGAAAACTCGAAAATATGTGACTTAACTGTTTATAAATGCAATTTTCCTAAGCATGCAAAGTGGGTAATATAGTATGCAGAACCGTTTATCAAATTTTAATCTCACGGGATGCATAAATTACATAATTAAGCGCTGTTAATTGTCCAGTACTTCGGAGACGAGAGTGAGAAAGTGGATGACCGATCTCGTGTCAAACTCAAGGAGTTCCAGTCACCAATTTGCTGTTGCCCGCCATCGATATTCGTTGGGTGTTGTGTTGGTTGGCCTGAATGTGAACGTACCTTATACATATGCACCGGAAAGGAAACTTTTCTCGGCTAAAGCTTAGCGAAGACTTTGCATGTTACGAGAGTAAAATTTAAAAAGTTTTCAACGAAAGGCAAAAACGGGTGGTGGAATGATTCAGCGACAAAACATTGTTATGAGACCTTCTATAACTTGAACGCTTATACTACCTGTATACACCATACCAAAGCTGTTGAAAGGTCATTGAGGGGTCAAATGGGAGGGGAGGGTTGTTTGTTTTAGTTTTGTTGTTGTCTTAATTAATTACTTTTATGCATGAAACAATTTACTTTTCAGCTATTTATCACTTTAACGTGTATCCACTCCCCTTATTTCGTTGCCAGTAAATTAAGCGCGTAGAGAGTGTTGAGAACACTTTAACTCTCTGTCCTCCTATTACGACGTTGTTGCGGGGTTTGTCATAAAAAATTTAGGCCAACTAAGGACAATGTATATTATGTACACATAATGTACATATACCAACACAGCGTGCTTAAGTATATCGTTGAAGTATTAGTTAGTTATATTACTAAAAAAAAGTATACATATACATATATGTATATATAATACATATGTTGACCTTTAGCTGAGTCTAGTTTAAGTGTTTTCCCAACGGTGATATGTGATTATGGGAGTTTCTTCTGGTTATGATTTTTTAGAGAACTTAGCGGGATTTTCAACAGAAATAACTTTAATATCTATATTTTAGAATAGAATAGAAAAGAATTTATTAAAGAACCTCAGCTTACGCTACATTACAACCTTAGGTACATCGAGTATACAATAGATATTGATAATAGGTCGAGTGAATACAAGGCTTAGAAAAATAACAAAAATCCAACGAACAAACTCATTGCAGTAGGAAACTATCTAGATTGTAGTAATAATAATGAGTGATAAAGTTATATTACTTAAATTAAGGTTGATGTAATGCAAAATACAAGATAAACTAGAATGAAATAAGATAACATAATATAAACAAAACTAAAATAGAACAAATCAACAAAAGTATGATGAGTAAAAAAGAGTAACATATAAGATTAAAACCAAAATAACACACTGACCAATTGCACATAACATAAAGATCCAAATACAAATTAACAAAGTAAAGTAAAGTCTAAAAATAAAGATAAAATAAATATATAAAAATATGTAAATATAAAAGAAGTTCAGTGAATTCAGAGCTGCGCACACTTTTTTTGTTTTTTATAATAATAATTGGGATAGGAATGAAGGAAATGCTCTCATAAGAGCTATAGATCTAAAATATGTAAAATCGCAAGCTCCTTTGAAGTGCTTAATAGAGGATGTATTTCTGATAAAATCAGGTAACGAATTCCACAGGTTCCCTGACCAAATTCTCCATTAGAGCCAAATCGGGTATTAGTTCGGTGTGAGACCAGCCTGGAGGTATTGAGAGAGCTTCATAAGAGTAATTCACTTATGTATTTCGGTAGCAGGTTCCATCTGCCTTTATGAATGAAGTACAAAACCCTGAGTTCAAAGAGTTTGGTAAGGGAACCAGGCAAAAAAACCTACAACAATTGTGAAACATGAGAATGCCTCTTAAGACAGTAGATGTATCGTACACAGCATTTGAGCGCTCTGTTCAGTTTCGCTATCTCAGTGGCCTGTAGTGGGTAGAAAGCAGCATCAGCATAAAAACAATGCGGCATGATAAGTGTTGATACCAGGGACTGCCTAATGGATTGTGGCAGGTGGTGTGATACAGCGTATAAAGAACGGAGGCCATAGTAAATCTTAGAGCACATCTTACCTGTGGCCGCCAAATAAGTTGGGGGTCCATAAGGTGGCCAAGATTCTTGAAATGACTGCTTGTTAGAGGAATGATCTGGTCATAAAGACGCAAATTCGGAAGTGTGTCAGTAAGCCTAGGAACATTAGCTCGGACATAATATCTAATGGCTTGTGTTTTAGCAGGATTTAGGGCCAGACCATTACCTAGGCACCAACCGGATAAATATCAAGAGTAGAGTTGAGTTCATCAATTAGTGACGGAAGATCACTCATACTAGCAGCCTTATAAATCTGAAGATCATCAGCGTATAAATGGAATTTCAAATCACCCAGCACCGAGGTGATGTCATTAATGTAGATGGAAAACAGAAGCGGAGTAAGGACAGCACCCTGCGGAACTCCTGATGGGGAAGGCCGAGAGGTGGAGCGACCACCATCACTGGCAACAGCAAAACTTTTATCCGCTAGATAGTTGGATATGAGAGAACACGCAGTGGAGGTGAAACAAAATGATGTGCGAAGCCTGGTAACTAGCAGATCATGTGGAACAGAGTCAAAAGCCCTGCTAAGATCTAACAGAATATGGATCACACATTTGTCCTCATCACACAATCTGCGAATATCAGTTGTGACCTTAACAAGTGCAGTGGTGGTAGAATGTTTATGACGGATTGACCAGATTGAGGCCATTATCATCAATAAATTCAGATATCTGATCCGCACTGAGTACTTCAAAAACCTTAGAAATGGATGGAAGAATTGTTATGGGGCGGCAGTCACTGGGACTAATCGGCGATGAAGTTTTGAGTATGGGAGTAACAATGCCAATCTTCCAACACTTAGGAAAGAGGGAGCAGGTGACAAGCCCATTGAAAAGATGAGTGAGTAAAATAAATGGGAGAATGATTTTGAGAAATTTAATAGGGAATTCGTCGTATCCTACAGCATTGGACTTAATGCGATTGAAGGCATCTAAAACTTCAGCCTCGCTGAAATTACGGAAAGAAATCAAAATGGCCAAAAAGAGGTATTTCTCTTCATTGCTTAATACTGAACTATCACCAAAAAAATTATGGAAAAACTTGCGTTCAGCCGGCGTAGTTTGTTCCACTAAAAATAATGTTGACATCGATCCGGAAGAACTCAACAAGAAATTCCTAATGGTACCTGCAATAACTTCGAGTTCGCAAAGCAGCCCTGAATTGCCTAATCCTAGTATTTCGCACAACTTTTCTCCATTCAATTTTTCCCGGGTAACAACTAATGACGTTCTGATGGCCTTTTGTGAAATAAAATCTGACACCACTGGGTGTGATGGTATAAACCCGAAATTTGTTAAAATGCTTCTGCCCTATATTCTCTCTCCTATTACACACATTTACAATACGTGTTTTACGTCATCTCGATTTCCGAAACAATGGAAGTTTTCAAAGGTTATACCAGTTCCGAAAAATTCATCAAATACCGATTTCAGACCTATAAGCATCTTACCATTTTTATCTAAAGTAATTGAAAAGATTATGTCTGCCCAGATAAATAGATACATTGCATATCATAAATTACTAAATGAGGAACAATCAGGGTTTAGAGCTGAGCACAGCTGTATTACTGCTCTTCTTAAAATAACCAATGACATACGGATTGCTATTGATAGGGATGAGTTCTCCATGTTAGTGCTTTTGGATTTGTCTAAGGCATTTGATTCGGTGAACCATAGCAAGCTATGTAGTAAACTGATATCGCAATTTAATTTCTCTTCCCAGGCTGCAAACCTTATCGGCAGTTACTTGAATGATCGGTATCAATCTGTGTATTCTAAAAATTTATATTCCACTTTTCAACTGGTACCTTCAGGAGTACCGCAAGGATCTATCTTGGGACCTCTGTTGTTTTCTCTTTTCATCAACGATTTATTTCATTGTGTTAAGTATAGCAAACTGCACCTTTATGCTGATGATGCTCAATTGTACATCTCAAGACCAATTGGATTAGCTGAGGATGGTGTTTTTTGCATTAATGAGGATCTCCATTCAATATATTTGTGGACCATTGGCAACATGCTACACTTGAACCCTACCAAGACTAAATGCTTAATTATATATAAAACAATTTTAGACACTTCTTATTTCTCACCTGTCGTAATCAATGGAACGCAAATTCCAGTTGTCGATTCCGCTTCTAACCTGGGAATTATCTTCAATAGAACTCTTTCCTGGGGCCATCATATTAATGCCCTAATTAGGAAAGTATATGCTGGACTACGTTCACTTTGGGCGACTAGTAATTTTACTCCAGTGGAAACCCGTTTAAAGCTAGTTAGGACTCTTCTCGTCCCTCTTTTTACCTATGGGTGTGAAATATTTTCTTGTCTTGACTATGAATCTATTCGGAAGATAAATACTGCATTCAACGCTACTATAAGATATGTTTTTGGTCTCCGTCGTTTTGACCATGTCTCTTCCTGTTGAGATTCAATGGCGATTATTCATTAATACAATGAATTATTATCCTTTCTCTATCTCATCCAGACCCCATTAAATCCCTCATGGAAGGAAAATGATGCAAATGGAGATATTCAAACAGTCTTAAAACAAAAGACTGACGTGTATAAGTACTTCTACTTTCTTTTATTTTTGCAAATATTAATCGAATAAGTATTATATTCTTTTTAGTTATTAAGCCAGTAAAAGTGAAAACAATTTTATCTTAGTTCAAGAAGAGTTAAGTAAAGATAACTAAATAAAACGTAGAAAATAACGCAAATGATCAAGAAATTGGTAAAAAACGCAGTATATAAATTCTGGAAAATGGTTTCGAAATACTGAAGAACTACAAACGATGCAAGGTAAATAATATCAAAATGGACATAAGAGAAAATGATCCCTGCAAAGAATAATGATCATAAATTTTGTGATTGTGTACGACTTTCTAACTAGAATTTAACCTTTTCTCAAAGAAAAAAAAGTTGCTTGCTACAAGCTTAATGATTATCACCATAAGAAAAAAACTATTTTTTAAGTGGGTTAATCAAAAGGCAATAATCAAAAGACAAAACAATATAGAAATAACATTAAAAGGCCAAGATCTCGATCTTTTTATTTATTATTATTATATTATATTATTTATTTATCGTTTTATTTATCAGCTAAGGTATTCGTGTTTGTAAAAGATATTTAAGAAACATATCAAATAGGCGATGAGCAATGATATGATTGTTGATCAAAGAAGATCTAATTCATAAATAATGAATACAATGTAATCTGCAAATATTATTAAAAAGATCGATTAAATCAAATAAAACAACTTTGAAATGTATAATATGAATATGAAATTATGATTCCCTCTACCCACAAAGTCAGTGATTAATAGTCATGATTCCGGAGCATCGCAGCGTGCGTGGGGATTCGCAAAGGAATAAACGGGCAACATATCTTTCACATAGCTACTGCACAGTATATTTCATACAGTAGAACAGCTTAGAATAAACTACTGAAAAGTTAATTTAAAAAATTAACTTACAAGAAAATCAAAAAACAACCTGACATGTATAACATAGACTACTTGATCTTCTATTTCATTGGATCCACTTTTGTTGGTAGGGGTGTCAAAACTATCTTAATTTCAAATTTCATTTTAGCTTTAACAGTCATGTTACAAGCTCAACAAATTCCAAATATATTCAAAATTATTATTTTTATTGGAAGCTGTGATAGGAGACATCAAATATTCCTGAAACTCGATTTTTAAGGTAATAAAATTAAGCAAAGTTTTGTTTGCCCATCCCTAAAAGTAGCTATGGGGGACAGAGAAAGGATTACAAATGTTGTATTGCCATCTATTTCTATTCATTTGGAATATCCACTGAGCTGCAACTGAACTATGGTGGCTTTCATATAGAACTTATTATTTTAAATTCAGTGGAATCCATTCGTTAAACCAAAAGGAGACAACTATAGAAAAGTGATCCCATAATAATGTAAGCAATTTCAGTGGTGTCAGCGGTCTATGTTATACATGTCAGTGAGGGTAAAGGAGTAATTGAGTATGATGCGGAAGGACATCCGTCAAAAGTGGGTAGTTGCCGCATTTAGCGGCATCAATTTCATATTACGAAATATAAAACATTTTTTTTTTTGTAATATTATTAAGCCAAGCTCAGGGAATACCCTTTGATGCAAAGCACAGCATCGCAGTAAGGAGAGAGGGAAAGGATTAGGGGATATGAGGAGAGTGGTGGAGGTGCCGATGCATGTCGCCCTTAAACTTCCGCAGATTGTATTCCGTAGGAAAAACAGAAGATGGTAAGCTGTTCCACATTCGCACTGTTCGGGATAAAAAAGCAACACGGAATTTTACTGTACTGACGAAAGTAATTTGAAGGGTTAAAGGATGTGCGTGGTTTACTGCGCGAGTATTGCGTGCAGGAATCATTCTACAAGGGATTAGACTAGAATATTGACCATGCATATAGCGATAAAGGAGCAAAAGGCATCCAACATTGCGGCGATGCTCGAGCGAGTCGATATGACAAGTTATTGCCATATCGGCAATGAGCTTGAAGGCTCTCTTTAGGACAATATCCAATGAAGCTAAGGCTGTGCGACCAGCCCCGGCCCATATATGGGAGTTGCATTCTATATCTAATGTAGGACTTATAGAGGAGCGCTAGATTTGACGGGCTGAAATATTTCTTACACCTTTTCAGAAATCCAAGACATTTCGCTGCTTCTTTGGCAACAGAGAAGATGTGATCTGACCAGTTTAACTTACTGGAAATATTAATGCCAAGAATGTTTAATGACGGTGAATCAGAAATTAATGCACCATCAAAAGAAACGGCTGTGGTTAAGTTATGATCTTGTTTTAATGAGATGAGACAGATTTGGGTCTTGCATTCGACGCGATTCGCTTTGCCCCAAGCGAGGATATTGTTAAGATCGTTATTCAATGATCTAATCATGCAATCTCGTTTAACACATGCGGCATTCCCCCTGGAGTCCGCAAGAGTATCAAAGGAGTAAGCGAAATCAAGAGTACCGTCATCAGCGAAACTATGGATGGGATTGAAAGTAAGGGAAAGCAGATCATTAACGAAAATTAAAAAGAGAGTTGGAGAGATAACAGAGCCTTGAGGCACACCGGCATTTATCGGATGCGGTTCACATGTAACGCCATCTAATACAGCTCGTATTTGGCGACTAGATAGGAAACTTTCAATCCATAATAGAAGAGGAGGAGAGAGACAGAAAATTTTAAGTTTGACTAAAAGGGCTGGATGCCAGACTCTATCAAAAACCTTTGAAATATCTAGGGCAACGATTTTAGACTTAGCAAAATTGTGAAGACTACAGTTCCAACGTCCCGTAAGAAAGGTCAGCATGTCTGCAGATGAGCGTCTAGCTCGGAAGCCATATTGGCGATCGTTGATGCGATGATTAATTTCTATATACTTCATTAATTTTGAGTTAATGATAGATTCAAACACCTTTGAAAGAATAGAAGTGATCGCAATTGGTCGATATTTATATTTAAATTTAGAACCGTCCTTGAGGCACTGAGTGTATCCTGAAAAGAGAGTGCATAGTACACATCCTATATGATATTTTTTCATTGTATTGAACCTTCGGCTTCCTACTTAACATAAATTTGAGAATGACTTTGTGTTCGTTTTATTGCTAGGCACTCGTAGCCGGAACGATCGCTATATATCCTTTGGGGAGCTCTGTACCCGAAAATTTCTACAACATATTTTGTATGAGAAACGACTAGAAAGGACTTTCGATCGTGTTTTAATGCAATGTTTTTACCTGACTCAGTTGTTTCCCTTTTATTTATCCTTACGGATTTAGAGGAGGCGTTTTAGTTTCACTTTGGATTCATTCGTGGTGTGACTTGGTTATGTGTTTCTTCTATATATAATATAATTTTTTTATTTTCAAAGTTGTTTTTTTTTAGTTTGGTTTATTTTGAAAAATTTTGGAAAAAACGACTAACAGAGCTCGTTATTTGGCAAATATTCGACATGGTTTCTTCGAAGAATAAGATCAAGAATTGGCTGATTATTTTACCAGAGTTAGTGACAACGATATTAGTGAAGGCAGTGATAGTGATGCGATTGGTGGGCGCGATCATTCGATAGCTGAAGTATATTTTGGACTGGCCAAACGTGCAAATGAATCTGGAAATGAGCGTGTTCCGGATTATGTAGGTAGCAACGATTCTGATTTCGATGGTCGGAAAAATGAATCGCTTCGAGATCCGGTTTTGGAGGCGCTTGTTTATGATATCCAAGAATTCGATGTGACAATTGAGGCAAATCGTGGTCCAAAATATATGGATCAAGGTAAAAATGACAAAACTGTTTGGAGGTCGATGTCGAGTGAAGGAGAAAAAGCGAGAGCTGCAACGATGAAGCAAAACAGATTGCAGTATATTCAGTATTCCACTCAAAATTTCGAAACGAAAATAAAGGCATTCATGCGTATTTTTTTTTATTTCAATTGTCGAAAATATTGTTCTAGAAATAAACAACAAATCTAAAAAAACGTAGGAAGAGAATGAACTAAAAAAGACATCGGAAAAATGAGACCAATGAAATGGAATGAAATTTATGCCTATATTGCCATATTGCTTCATGCTGGTGCTGAGAAATCAAATTTGGTGAAAAATAAAGATCTGTTTTACATATCACATATGTCATTTTATAGAGCCGTTATGTCATTGAAACGCTTTGAACAGTTATGTAGCTTCTTCAGTTTCGATAGTTCGAGACCGCGAATGGTTCGATTAGAAAAAGACAAGTTTGCTCCGATTCGCTTTATATGGTCATTATTTCAAGTAAATTTAAGACTGATGGATTGATGGAACTAATCAAAGAACTTACGATTGATAAACAGTTGCTATCAGCATGAAACAGATGCCGCTTTCGCCAATATGTACAATTAAAACCAGCAAAGTATGGTATCACATTTTGGTGGCTTGTTGATTTAAAAACGAATTATCCGCTTGCAATTGAAGTGTATTTGGGCACACAACCAAATGAAGATCTTTGAAAAGAAATCGCCCTTTCTCTTGAAATGTGACTTGCTAAACGTTATTTGGATATTGGTGCGAACATCACAATGGCTAACTTTTTGACAAACTATGCATTGGCGAAGGATTTGAGTGAATGCAATTCAACTATAGTGGGAAAATCAGAAGTAACAAACGCGAATTGACGAAAGTGTTTGCATTATTGGAGGAAGAAGAAAAAAAAAAAACAAAGAGGTGCCTTTACTTCGGTGTTCTATTGTTCAGACATTTGTGAGTTTGTGAGTTTCATCAATGACTCAAAAAAAAAAAAAAATGTGCTGCAATTGTCGACTACACATGCCACTGAAGAGATAAATCCTTAGAACATATATTAAACAGGAATGCTGATAAGTTCCGTATAGTGAAGCCGAGCCTATATGTGTTATGTGTTGGAGTATGTCGCCTTTGTAGTTGTACGCCAGTGGTGACGGTAAATATCATATTCATAACTGGGGGCACATTAAACCCTCGTGGCGGGCAAATTTGAAAATGTTGCTTTAATCTTTACATTTCCAATTAATATACACGATATATTGTGTATTCAAAAATAATTGAATATTAATTGTTATAGATGGGTTACGCTCTAGGAGTCCGTCCTACGGCACGTGTAAGAAGCAAATTCTACTGAACCTCAAGATGACTTCTTACGGCATGTGTAAGAATCGGCTGTGGTGCTAACTATTTCTGCTTGATATTTATTTTAAGAAATGAAAAAGAACTCCGATCCACTGATTTATTTAAAAAGCTACGCTACTTCCCTATTGTTAGTATTCTGCACTACATAGATAAGTGTATACACATCTACACTCACGTGCAAGATGATACAGCAAGACATTACCCAAGCAAGATAATGAGCAATGATAAGTATTTGTTGTATATCAAAAGCATAAGTTACATATAGGTATATTGATCACATGTGTATTTTAGCGAAAAATTGTTGTAATTTGAATAAATGTAACGCAAACAAAGTACATTACACCTTGTGCCATAGTATAATAAGCTTGTGAACCTTCTTCTTTCCCTTGTAGTTACACCAATCTCTCCAAATATTTCCATGCAAGGCATTCTCCTACTCCATTGGTAATATTTTTGATATCTCCTGAGGTATTTCGGACAAGTTTGATCCTTTGACAAGGATCTGGATGAACTATTAGTTTATTGTTATCGTTATCCATATTGAAGTAACTGCGGTCATTAATGTTTCCCAAATCACAACCCAGAACTTCAACTTCAAAAATATTGATTACTGCCTCATTAAAAATTATTCATTTAATTTCAGCGCTAGTTGCGTTTAATTGTTCCAAAGTTATAGAAATTATGTTAGCTTTTTGATCTTTTGTCATGGAGGCTATTAGGAAAAAAGCTATGGGGATTTTCCATGACTGGTTCAAACAAACAGCAATTAGCACTTAAATTTGTATAGCTAGGATTGCGTTTTGTCAACCATCTCCTGCATCATCATAGCCATAAATTTTTTCTCTATCCCAATGTAATGTTAGTAAGATAATTGTTTTTTTTTAACAATGGGAAACTTTCATGCAAAGGAAAAATTACTATAATTCTATGATCACGTTTATTGGAAAATATGTACAAATTATAGATAAATTAATTTCATGTCGTAAGATCCGCCCCAGACGTGTTTCCACGCTGCTACACTGTAACTTTTCAAACGTTCAAAAACGTTCAATGGCGCATAAGTTCCAAATCCTTAACCGGGTCAGGGCCTTGTGTGCCAAGTGATGTTAGCACAGCTTGGACTTTAATTTTTAACCATACTTTATAAGGTTATAGATATAAATTTCAGTCCAAGTTTTACTAACATCAATTGGTGTGAAATTTGCATACATCGATGCAAGCTTAAGCGTCTGATCTGCACCTTAACGTTTCAACTGTTCTTTGGCAGCATTTGAAACTATCAAAAAATACATATGTACATAAACTAGAAATAAAGCTTGCTGTGATTTCATATAAGACCTCCATGAGTTGCCAACGATAACACCACTTTCCTCCACATTTCTCACTGGAATGTGCTCCACTAGTTCCTCGTAATCCTGTGCAAATAAAAAAATTAGGAAAATTTTATGTATCTTAATCGTTTAACTTAATCAGATTAAGTGTAACAAGAAACCACTACTACTGAGCTCCTTCATTTCTAAACTTACCTTTACTGATTCCTCTATATACATCTCCCCCACTTCAACTATAACATCACTTTCCTGCTCATCGTGTGATGCGCTCTCCGCAGTGTTTCTCACAGGAATTTGCTCCATTAGTTCCTCGTAATCCTATACAAATAAAAAATTATAAATGTATGTATCCTAATCGTTATTGACAAAATTTTATAGCAGGTTCCAACAGTTTGTCTTACAAAAGAAACAAATTTGACAATCAAAATCCAAATACAAATTTGTCACAGGAATGAAATTTTAATAAATTACTTTGAAATATCTATTCAAATCAAAATATTCAGAAAATTTTCCAAATGTCCCCTTAAAATATTTTTAACCCACCGCCATTGACTTATTGCCGTTCGACTTTAACAGTGGTCTTTTCACGTAAAAAAAACATTTTTTCTTACAAGTGCACAACAAAAATCAAGTTTATATATTTGCTTGAAGATGATTCAGCAATATTTGTTGTTATTAGTTAAAAGTAAAGGGATTAGAAATAATTTGTGAATATACTTGCCTAAAAAATGATTTCCATGGCTCAGTTTTTCCTCTATAACTTCGGCAACCTTTTACAAATCGTATTTATTCAGAAGTTTGCTAGTACTAAATATTGTTTCAAATTATTTATATTAAATCACTAGAGCACTTGATTAGTTTTGAAAAAAAACTGTTATTTGTTGTCACTATGAAATCACAATTAAATAACAGAAATAATTGACTGCCACGAAAACATAAAACTCACTTGACAGATAAGAATTATATTTCTCTTTCTCCAATGTATTCCGTCCTTTATTATTGCCTTCCCCTTCGAGATAATTATGAGGAGAAGAAAGCTTCATTCATATACACGAATTTTATACGATACCCGCATTCCTGTTTGATATATGTTCTAAGGATAATGGCTGATTTACATTACTCGAACATGCGATTTTACTGACAAAGTGAGTGAGAGGGGCATATTACTTTGCACTATTAGAAGAAAAGGAAGAGGTGATCGACTGTCAAAATATTATTTCCCACACTTTTATAGCGAAGTGTCGCTTGTAACATTTCATCAATTTGAATTTGACATTTAACTCAGTAAAATTTTGCTGGATTATGTTTTGTCCTTATCGTTCTAAAGTATTTTCAGATAAGGGGAAACTACTTACTCTGTTTTCAAGCAATGTTCGAGTAATGTAAATCAGCCATAAAATCCAACAACTCGCAAACCGGTGATAATACATACATAATTACAGCGAGCACAAAGGTGGCGTCGACCACATTGGATCAAATGTTGCGTAATTTCACATGTAATAGAAAAACCAACCGCTGGCCCATGATTTTTTGGTCCATTTTCTGCTTTTTGTTTGTACGAATCATGCCATCCGGCGTGAAACAAAAAAAAGTTTGGAGAAAAAAAAAGTAATTCTAAAAGAACTGGCACTAGAATTGGCGCAGAAACAAATGCAAATTCACTGCAAAAATCCAGTGAAACCATCAGTCAAGTGTTATGGCCCAATATAAGGAAGATTCTTCTTCCAGCAGCCAAGGGCGCATTCTAGCGAAATAATCAGCAATTGCTAAACAATAACCTCGCATGAAATTGTTCTGTAGCCGTCGGTTATTTTGCTGATTAGCCCAACAGCTGGTTGCGATGAGCGCTTAGTGAAGCAATCGATGATTAAGATAACAATTAACCTCGCATGGTAATTATTATGTAAAGCGATTGTTTACTACTAAGCGACTCAGATGCTGCAACCCGGTAGAACAAACGGCAAGGTTGTGTCGTTTGTTTACATCCGCGTTGTGAGCAAAGAACGTTTACTTCCGAGTATCGGACATAAAAGACCAATGACTGGTCTGGCGAGTGCCGTTAAGTGTTCAGTCGCGAGTTAACTTTTGTTTTAAGGTGTCAAGTTACCGTTCGGTTCGGTTTAGATTGTTTTAAATTATTAAGGCAGGTCAGTTTGTTTGAGTGAAATAAAGATTTACATATTTGAAATTCGAGCGTTGTTAATTATTCGATTTTCCGCTATTTGATTTCTTTGGGACACGACACAAGATTGCTATGGGCTTGATCAAAATCAAATGTGTTGCTTCTAGAATGCGAAACGTAGATGAGACTTTTGTAAAATGAATAGGGCAACGATAAACAATAAAACGATTGTCTTGTGGGCCTTGTGTTTGAAGTCAACTTGTACCAAATAATATTTTCGTTCTTGGAAACGTGCTACCTGAATAAATGCAAGGATGATGGTGTTGATGATCAAGCCGGCCCATCAACACGAGGAAACCGTCATCAAAAAGATCTCGTACAAGATCACCAATTGCTTTATAAAACTTGTGACTTATAATTTTTCCATTTATAACATATTTATATTGCCAAATGAAATAACATGATACAAAATACACCCCAAAGGAGGGTATTAAGTTCTTGATGGCATTGATGGCTTTAAAGTTAAATCAAGGTTCCATTAGAATGTTCCAAATATTTTTATTTTATTATTTTTTTTTCGTTCAAAGCGTTATGTTCCCAAAACGGTCATAAAATATAAAAGTTTCATTACACCGAAAAAGGTATACAACATTTTTCCGAATAACTGTATATTTCTTAAATTTTTACGCACCACAATGACCATTTTTTATATTAAGTGATAATAAGCCAATTTACAAAATTTAAAATTTTTTAATAATCTTTGTAATACACATACCATTGGGTATAAATAGAGTATGGAAACTCACACGCACGTGAGTAATAAATTGTATGCGATAAAAGCGCACATACTCATGAGTACATGAGTGAGTAAATAAAAATACAAAAAGCGTTGATAATGTTTTATTTGCGACACACATGCAGTCAGTTTATTTATTGTAAATTACTGAAAAAAAAAAAAAACTAACTGAAGGCAGAATCAATTCCGAAACCACATGACAGGCATAAAATACCATGCTCGCCAAGGCAGTCCTATTATTGGCCCTAATCTTTGCTGGACAAATACAAACAGCCTATAGAAAATAAGGTTTCTGTGTTCCCACAGCTGATGTCAATTCCTATAATTGACATTCGAATGAACTGTTGTTACAAACGAGAATTTATTATACGCTGAAATAAAATACTTAGGTGGAGTTTAGCGATTGAATAAAGAGATGAAATTTATCGCTCAATTGTTCACTCAAGAAAGCAACTATAGTTAAATGAACAAATGCTAATACTACACTGTATCATTTCGATAATATCAATATTGATGTAAAATTACAAATTACATTTTTTGACATCCTTCCCATATAAATCCTTATTAATTTCGAATGATTATTATGCTTTTTCTGAATCTTACCATAATTTATTTTATTTTGTTTCAATTTAATTAATTACTTTCAGAGTTCATTTTCGTTCATTTCCATATGTCCCTTACACACCTTTGTGTCACTTTCGCACTCATTGGTGTAAAGGTAAATTCGAAAATTCGCGATTAATCCGTAATGCGTGAAAAATATCGCGAAGTAAAATAAAACAATATCCATTAGCATCCGTTAGCAAAATCATATTTAATAATATTCAAGTAACTAAGTAAATTTAATTAATTTCAACGTACCGAGTTTACATCTGTTATGGCCGTAGCGTAGTGCATGTAGCAGTATGCTACACTGAGACTAGATGCATCATGTATGTCCGGCCTACTGTCGTATGAACGGAGAGCGATACGCACCGACACCCGAAAAATAGATAAGAAGAAGAGGAATCGAAAAAGAACAGGTGTGATGGACAGGATAGCGACTTACATAGTGTGTTTGGAGTAAAGTAATTAATAAATCTAAAAATATCGCGGATTAAAAATAATAATCGCAGCTCATAGTTTGGTGGCAAGAACAAACCAACAAGTAAGAAAGCAACGCCAATGAAATAGTTAGTGGAATCAAGTCTTAAATTTGACTCCTTTTGAGGCTACAAGTATTTCATCAGGGCAGAAAATATTTGTGAGAGGATAGTAAAGTAACCTCTGCTTGAAAACGGGGCACACCAACACCATGGCATGGCAACTTAAAAAAAAAAGAAAAAAATCATTGTAATTCGATAATTCGAAAAAAGAAAGAAAAAAACATAAAACCATCCAGAAAATTAGACAGTCAATGATAGTGGTGTCAGCTGGAGAGTAAGTTCCAATTTAATTATTCTCGTTTAGTCTACACTAAAATGCCCATAGTTAATTCATACAATAGTTCGCTATAAAAGGGATGACGAACCAGTACATCTGTGAATGTAGTCCACCTCAAAAGTTACCGTAGAATTATAAAGGGTATTCCAATAAGAGGTGTTATTTGATTTTCAAAGAAAAATGCCATTTTTTGAGATAACTGATCGGATCTTTATTTCATTATAATAATATTTCATACTAATAATGGATAATAACATCAGCCAAATAACCACCACGACCACGCCTACAGGACCATATCCTTTTCATGAAATTTTCCATAACCAAATCGCAAAGTGGCTGCCCTATGTCCTCGATAGCCTCACGAATTCCATTTTTTCGAAAAAGTAAGGTCCAATGACCCCGCGGGACCATAAACCGCACAAAACAGTCACACGTTGAGGATAGAGAGGCTTTTCAACAATAACTCTTGGGTTTTCCGAGCCCCAGATGCGATAATTTTGCTTGTTGACGAAGCCATCGAGGTGGAAATGGGCCTCACCACTCAAGATGAGTTTCGATGGAATTCCGGATCATTTTCATGCATTTCAAGGACCCAATCAGCAAAGACTCGACGTTGTTGATGATCGGCCGGCTTGAGTTCTTGTGTTAACTGAACTTTATTAGCCTTAAGACCCAAATCTTTATGCAAAATACGGTGTAATGACGTTTGTGGAATGCCTAATTCCAAAGAACGACGAGGAATGGACAAACCTGGGTTTTCTTCAACACTTTCGGCTACAGCAGCAATATTCTCGGCTGTTCTTGAGCGACGTGCACGGGTTTTATTCTTCACATCACTAACTTGTCCCGACAGCTCAAATTTTTCTACCAATTTCTGTATTGCGGTCCGACAAGGTGCTTCACGACGACCCAAAAATGTTCGAGTTTTACGAACCGTCTCTGCCACATTTTCACAATTTTTATAGTGAATTTTAATAATTTCAATGCGTTGTTGAATCGTGTATCGTTCCATTTTTATTAATGGCGTAGTTTCTACTTGTCAAATGTCAAAAAATGACAGCTCCAAAAGTGACATCTACCGAAATAGCGGGCTAATTAAAATAACACCTCTTATTGGAAAATCCTTTATATAGTGAATTTACTGTGAATATTTGGAAATGTCAGGAACCTGCTTATAATTTTGTCTATTATAGGTTTCGAAAGAAGTTTTCTACCCCCCAAACAAAGCAGTTCTGTTGCAACAAATATACAGAAGCAATTATATATGTTGTTGGTATATGGAAGAATGCGATGAGAAATGAAAAAATTAAATTATCACTAACAGAAAGTGGTTGGGTGTTAGTAAAAAACAAATTGAAAATTAAATGGTTCGAGGAAAATGCACACCGGAAAGACTGCAAGATATCCTTAAAGTTAATGTAAATGAAGAAAACAAAAACGATGTACTCACTTGTGATTCATCAGATGACAGTGAATCTGAAAGTGATGCTTGAATTGAAAGTATAAATTGAAAAAAAAAAAAAGATTTCTAAAAGTAAAACACGAATGCTGGAAATTGTAAGATTTGTATGATATTTGTCTGTACTTCAACTTAGTCTGGCAAGGGGTTAGCTGCACGCAAAATGTCTTGAACCTGCATATTTGTGCTGAGGGATATTAGCCCTGCTTCTGAGCCGAATTTCATGTGGTTATATAGATTATTGGAAAATCCGAAATTTTCAGTACTTTAACTTCGTCTGGCAAGGGGTTAGCCGCTCGCAAACTGTCTTGGATCTACATATTTGTGCTCAGGGAAAACCTCTCTGTCTTTTAAGACATGTATTAAGTGGTTATTAATAAGTATTTCAATTTTGAAAAAAGGGTGTTTTCAACATGCTATTACTCACTTAGGCCGCGTAGATTTCCTGCCAGACGATTGTTTTTGACATTGCCTTTCCATTAACTTAATACGTATGAATCAATTTTTTTGGTTATATTTCACACCAAAAACTAAATCTAAATTCTCTATGTCATCTTCTTCACAATTAGTAAACTTCGATGAATAACTTACTTAACTTTACGGACACAATTCTGCTTATAATTTCATTAAACTCAGCGACTGATGGACTTTTAATTTTATCTAAGCCTAAGGTATAATAATGTCGATTTTCAGAATTTTACATTATTTCGCTCGGAATTATTTCACTGCATCTTGAAAATGTTATAATTCAACATAACCTACTTTAATTTATGTAAACAGAAATAAATAAATTTATTTATTTCAACTGTGTAGCAATAATAGCGATCATAAACTTTTTTGAATTTGAATACCTATTTGCCACTTATCTTTTTCATTGTTAATAATTTTCCCTTAAAACTTCCATTTTTCCAAACTGTCGCTGCAATCGGTAAATTTATAACTGACCTTTCCTATGGCAAGCGATAATCGTGTCAAACACATGTTGAATCTCCATATGCTGCATCCAAATCACAAATATACGAAAAACCCCATCATCAGTGTAGAATCACAGAAAATCTACTACAGCCATGCGCGATACTGCACTAGAAAAAAAAAAGAAGACTGTGGAGAAATTGAATCCTTAAAATCACTGGGAAATTTTCGAGGGATAATAACGTCACAAATACATACACGGTGGCAGTGTTGCCCCTTTTCGATAAGTTGCAAATAAAATAACCACTTCTTTCGCCAGCAACACAATCGTCTCATTACTCGTTTCGTTCAACTCGAACGACGGAACACCCTGTGGTGGTGTGCCTGTGCTTTGCTTATTCCGCTGCTCGCCTTGGTCTGTTTGTTGTCTGGTTTGCGTTTGGTTCTGCTTTTGGTGGCGAAGCATTCCACTGAATCAACGAGTGGTTTTCCTTTCAGTCAACTCGGACGTCTTCAAAACTTCGGTCGTGGCTGGCTCGATTCTCCGCGATTACTTTGTTTTGGTGGTAACTTGAGTACTTGTTCGTTAGAGAAAATATTTCTACGAAGTGTTTTCTGTTGATCTTATTCCTACGGGAGAGATGTGATTGTGGGAAAATATAGAATTTTCATTTCACTTTTGCATAAGAAAGTTTTCTCGTGTTCCAGTTTAACTCTTAATAAATATTTTCAAAAAAAAAAAAAAAAAGCAAAACCAACCTGAAATTTTCAGAGAATTTCTTAATTATTTGAATTTTTGTGTGAGTAACCCTTGTTCCCGCCTAAAATTTCATTATCACTGTCATAGTTAACGGTCGCGGAAGAATTTGTCTTGTGAATTAAGTAAGAATTTAAAGCGCTCCCGTTTTTACTTGTGGCGGGGGTGGATTTTTTTTTTCTGTTGTCTCAACTTGACGCGGGATAATTGGAAAATTTTGTGGAAGAGTGAATAGAAAAAAAAAAAATAAGAAAAAAAATAAGGAAGTGTGATACTTAGTTAAAAGGTGCTCTTTGAAGGTGTACTGGGTGCTAAAAATTGAATTGATTTCAGGTCGAAAGTGGCGAAAGGGTTTTTTAGTTGTTGGTGCATAAATAGACAGTGAAAAGTGTTAAGTGAATTCGTCAGTTATATTCGATTTTCAGTGAGTTTCATTTCGGTCGGGATAACTATTAATTGTTAAATTATTAAAAATAAAAATAAAAAATAAAGTAAAAAAAAAAAATAAAAAGAAAATTAAATAAAAAAGTATCAACTTACAAGAAGTTCACCAGTGAAATTATTTTTAAAATCAATTACCCACAAGAGTTTGTGACAAGAATTTTTTATAACAAGCGACGTCCTTCTATTTACCCTTTTGGTTGGTTTTTAAACGCAAACAACAAAAAAGGATACACAGCAAATTCTTTGAGGCTTTTTCATTGTATAGCTCTTGGTGGAACATCGGTAAACAGTAGAAGTTTTAAGTTGTTTGGAAACGGGGAAAAAGAGGCTTAAGTTACACAAGCATCAAGGTCGTTGTAACTCTTGTGCAAAACAAAATTACTATGTTGATAGACAGCTAGAGCTAAACGAAAAGCCTGTTAGATTGCTGCTAAAAAAAAAATAATAATAATAATAAAAATAAAAAAATAAAAATAAAAACAAAAACCAACGATAAGATAACAAGAATAAGGTGGAAAAAGCTTTGTAAATTTTCACTACCAGTGTTTCATTGTCGACAAAAAAACAGGACTTGCAACAACAGAAACAACTAGGAGTAACAACAACAAAAAAACAAAAAAAAAGGGTAAGCTCGACATTTGATTTAATTACGCGCGCGAACAAGGCATTGTTCTCTAATACATTTTCTTTTTTTTGCTTTTCGACATGAATTTTCCTTCCCTTTGTGATTTCTCATTTCGCGTAAGGATGGGCTGTTGATCTTATCCGAACTCATCCCTTCTCGAAAATTATATCGTAGTGCCAAGTTTCCTTCGGACTACGGTTGAAGTGTATTTCCTTCATTTTCTTGCACTTTACTAACTGGACTACCTAACCTACCTACTATAATAGTACAGGAATGGAACAGATAAAGAGACTTGGGCTTTTTCAAATCTGCGGGCTTTTGTTTGTAGAGTGATGGTTCTTCTTATATTCTGGTGTTTGGTCTTTAGGTGGGGGTGCCGCCTACTTTATGGGAATGCTGTAGATAATAATATAGAGATGTTGAGGATTTCTTACTTTAATATAAAAAGGGAAAAAGACTCTATGACAAAGGGAATCAAAAATCAAATTTCATACCCCTCCGCCCTTATCTATGTAACTTGATGGAGTTTGGAGTGCTTCACATTTTCTAGGAGAAACGTAGAAAAATAACAGATTAAAAGTAGCTTTCTGGAGTAGGTACAAGAAGGGCTACAATTTTTAACTGTTCTTCAGTCACATACCGCTTTGTTTTGTTTTTGCTTTTTTTTTGTTTTTGTGTGTTTCTTTTTTTTTTTTTGTGTTAAGAGATTCTTTGTTTACTTTTCCTGTAAAAGGACTTTAACAATACTCTCGAAAGTAATAGATTTCTTTGTGGCAGGCTTACGGCAGTTTTCTTTTGTCATCTTGTATAAGTTTTGTGTTGTTTTACCTCTTTTAATTCAATTTGTTTTGTGTTGATTTTTGTATACTTTCGAAAATGTTATTTCAAGTTTTTTTTTTTTTTTTATTGATCTCTCTTTGTGAGTTTTGTTAAATTTTCATGTAATAAAAAACCTGCCGAACAATAATTTCTTTTTTTGCTTGTTGTTTTTTGTGTGTCTTTGTTTTTTGTTTTGATAAGGACTAAAAAAAAAGTATTTTTGCAAAAGAAGAGGAAATTTTTGAATTGTTATTATTGGTGTATTTTGCTCTTGCGTGAAAAGTATCTATGTAAACATATTTATTTATTTGAATATCCATGCCAAAGACACGAAAAGCACTGGGCACATATCATAAAAAGTTACATAGTAGATTCATATTATAACAAAACAATTAATAAAATATTATAAGTAGTGGGAATTTAATGAATATATAGTACAGTGTGCTATGTGAGCGATTAACACTAACCTTAGCCAAATAGATAATAACTTAGAATTACTAGAAAGTTAATATATAAAATCGAACTTGCATAACTCGAATTTGAAGAGAGTCAAATTTTAATTCGAGATAGGGAGATTGTGAATATTCAAGGTTTTTCTGAACCTCGGTAATTCGAAGTTTATTCGAGATATATTGAAGCTTGGAATAATTTCCGTGCTTGGGTGAAAATACTCATTGTACTTAGTATTAATAATATACAGTTTCCAAATAAAATTTAATGAAATTAAACCTAATTATGCATACATAGGGGAGGGTGGGGCAAGACGGGGTAGTTAAGGTTTGGTGTTAAATAAAAATCAGAATATCATAGATAAAGAAAAATACTTTTGATTCATTTAACTTTTAGTAATAAATTTTTAAAATTATTGGTAATTTAGGAACATAGATTCACTTATTTAAACATAATAAAGGACTGAGCCAAAAAAGTTCATTTCTCCCTGTCTTGCCCCATAGATGGGGTAACATGGGGTATCCTATGTGGCAAGATAGGGTATGGAAATAAAATTATAAAGTGTAACTTAATTATGATTAATTCACAATTAAATAATCGTTAATAAGAACAAAATTATATTTTAGTTATATAAAATTTTGTATACTTGTTAGAAAACATCATAAAAGATCCTTAATCAGGTAAACACATCATACAAACATGAACTTCCTGCTCGTCATTATCCTTGACTCCTGCATAGCCACAGTGTGCCCATTTTTTATATTTTACAAAATTTATCCAACCTTCAATAGAATCCGAGTATACGAGCCGTGGAAGTAAAGACATTGCGTATTATCAGAATCGTTGTCACTATAATAAAATTAATTTGTAGTTATTACTTTTAGCGGTTTTCTTAATTTTGGTATTTTCTCATTATCTTTTCTTTTTTTTTTTTAATCTGCTTTTCTTCTTTATTTTTCAGGCTTTCAGCTTTTTTCTTCTTTTCTTTCTATTGTTCTGCTTCTGTTTTCCTTCTTATCTCTTCTTCTAATGCTTTTTTGTATGGAGATGAGGTAATAACTGCAGTATTTCCCCCTTTTCTTGTCAATCTTAGAATTCTTGATGTTACAGGACTGGAAGTATTTGTTTTGGGCTTATTACTTGAAACGCAGTATCGTGTGGTCTAAGTGTATGACTATCTGAAGGTATTCCGGAATTCTGGATAGTATCTAACCAATATGAACATCCAAGCTGAAGGTATTTCAGGATTCTGGATGTTATCTGACCAAAATGAACATCCAGGCTGAATTGTTTTCCGCAAATTCGGATATTGACCTTGGATTGCAGTGGCTGCAGATTGAATACGATAAGGTAGTAGCTGCAGCTAAAAAATCGCTTTCTATGAAAACACTCAGATCGAAAGGAACAATCCCACATTTCCTAAATGCATTTATCGCCATAGATAGCAGATTGTATAAATGCTTTTCCAAATAATTCCGCTACTTGTCGGACTCAAACAAGCCCTGGATTACAGCGGAGCCAAGAACTAACCTCTTGGTCATAAAAAGTATTTAAAGCAGGGACGGAAAATAATTTAACTAGTATTTCGAAAATTTTAAACAAAAAAAAAAGCTGGGATAAATCATGATCGTGGAATTTAGTGGCATATACCAAAATATGTCTCGTCAAACCCGTTTCGATTCCTGTAAATCTTTTGAAAACTTAATTTTTTATAAAAAAAAAAAAAAAAGCTAAACAAACTAAGCTGGAAAGGCTTTTCATTTTATCTTTTTATTTTTTCGAGCTGGAAGTAACAGGTTTTGAAGCCGGAAGTATAAAAAGCCAAGCTGACTTCTTATTTTTAGCGACCGAAGCAGTTATGAATTTTTACGAAAAAAGCTTAATTTACTTGTTAATCCTGCCCAGTAATAGTTTTGAAGCTAGAAAAGTAAGCGCAACGGCTTGATACTTTTTATCGGTAAAAATATAAAAAGCGAGCCCGGTTTTTTATTTTTTCTAGCCAAGCTGCCTTTTTACTTTTGCCAGATGAAATAAAAAGCCTTTCCGGCTTAGTTTTTTTTTAGCTTCACATTATTATCGGTGAGGAATAACAAGTAAAATTTGCGTTTTTCGTAAAAAGTCATAACTGGTTCGGTCCCTGATTTAAAGGCTTCATGAAAGCCATATCGACTGGTTGAAGCCAGTGAATCGTATGGGTCGGGAAATAAATAATGACAACCGCATTTTCCCTAGCCAAGTTTATTAATTCAATGTTTTTGGTATGTGTAGCATGATCATCGAAGAGTAATAATACAGAAGGTTGTTTAGTAGCTCCACTAAAATCAATGAATATCTTGAACCACTGTAAGAACAGTTCTGTCGTGATCCAGCTTCTTTCTCTGCAGACTCCCCATCAGGCGCGTATCCAGACCTGCAGCCTAGGGGGGGTCACGACTAAAATGTTCGAGATGGAAGAAAAAATCGGAAGAAGTTGCTTTTAAATTGTTTTTTTTTTTTAAAGCATATTTACGTTATATCACAAAATCCAATTTTCAGTTTGATTTGGAAAACCTACCGATAATATTATCCACATCAATGTCGATCTCAAGGTTGACATTAAGGACTCATAACCAGATACGCCTTCTCGTGCAGAGATTGTAGAAATAGATGCTCACGCAAGCGATTCTGTCACGGGTGAAGTAATTGATTGAGAGTGAGCTTGCACCTTGAGCCACATTTAAAGGAATGGAAGAAGAGCTTAACTGGTCTTTCTTTCTTCTAAAAAAAAAAAAGTTGTCAATGGTCTTATCAGTCTTCTGCTTTGCACTTTCGCTACTATTTCTGCTGCCATCGCTAACTGATATATCAAGTTTATCCTTTTCCTACAAATTAAAAGTTAACATGAAATTAAATTAAACAACACTACTTGAATTAATACGAAAGTACAAGCAAAGCAAAGCCAACTATTGCAGAGGAGAAAGCGAATGAATTTTATTTTTATAGTTTTCCCGTAAAATTTCTGAAGAAAAATTGTAGAATTAATTTTAGCGGCACTCGACTCAATCCAACTGATGGTTTTCATCCACCAATAATGTAAATTTCTAAAAACATAATGTATGATTGCCAACGTTTATAAATAGCCTTACCGACCAAAGCCAGCCAAGACACCTGAATCAATATAACTCTTAGGAACCATGGTCGGCCACCATTAGTGTATGAAAAATCTAAAGAAAAAATGTTAAATTTTTCTAAGAAAACTGAATGCTTGTGCCCTTGTCCGAAAGAGTGAACCACTAGAATTAATCCACCAATTCGTTTGAACTGTTTGTTGTCGGTGAATAGTTATTCCTTAAAACTCTTAAGAACAATTTGCAAGTATATTTCTAAGAAAACTTTAATGCTTCCCTCGCTACGAACGTAAAAACATTTGAACAACTTAGGTCAGTGTCGCCATGAAAAATTAACGGATGGCTAGATGTTGATTCCATGGAACTAGGGTTCTACTGGAAGAACCATAATTTAAAATTCGTTAAGTCAGTTTTTATGCTTCTGTTGCGAGCTCTTCACCAAGTTATCCTATTACCGATTTTATGTCGGAAAATCAGATAAGTTAAAAAAAAGAATTTATGATCGCCGATCAGTTTATTAGAAACAATAACACTTGCAAATCTCTAAATTGTGTGCTTTTCCATCTATAGGAGTAATGGGTGCAACAAAATATAAAAGTATCATAATAACCGGGCTGCTAAGCATTGCATGCCTTTTTCTAAACAATCTAATAGTAAAAAAAATATGTAGTATGTGTATGTGTTCCAAAATTACTTACCATCCTGTGATAGGTGTAGTGAATAACTTTTCGACACTATACATAAAACACAAGAAAATTCTAAGAAAACCGTACACGTTTCAAAGAGGAAGAGCTACGAACGAATGACTCAATCCAGACTCCACTATTACTATTCAAAAGAAGAAAAACAAACGCCCAACCCAGCGCTAACTTTCACCGCAGATTGGAAAATTGCGTTACAGTACCAGCATTAAACGCTGGCAACAACTACACGTTGTGTCCGTACCGTACGAAAATCGTCCTGTTAAACTTTTAAAACTCACTCTACAGTCCACCACCACATTTAATTCATCGCGAAGGTGAGGTGGCGCTTTGGGGTGGTCATGACCCCCCCCCCCCCCCGACCCTCCCCCTGTATACGCGCTTGATCTCCATGCACCTTCAGGAGCATTAGCCATTAATTCCAGCTTCATGCGTTCACGAAGAAATATCATCATAAATGGCATTAGTGGCCGACTGCACTAAAACAAGCTTCCCACTTGCTTTGATCCATTCTTGGCCATAATTTTGCATTTGCTTTTTGGCACGATTGAGACACCCGTTTCGTCTGCATTATATACTCGATCAGCAGGAATTTTATTTAGATCGAGTATTTCGCCTAATAGCTTGAAAAAGCTATCAACGGCTACTTGAACTTGGAGCTCTTGCAGCTGTAGTAGGTACTCTCTAATTTTCTATTAGCAATTAGTGGATGGCGTTTCATAAATCCCAAAAGCCAATCATTCCCAACCTTCTCAGATTTACAGTTAAATTTATGTAATTTATTATTTTTTTGCGCTAACTGGTACGATAAAGATCTTAGGTCATTTGTCGTGAAATCAAATAGTCTTTGTTGTAAATACAATGAATAGTTCACTATTTTGGCCTATTCTTCTTCTTAGAAGACGGTGGATTTAGGACCCAAGGGAACTTTTATTACTCTCATTCAACGATAGTACGAGTTAAATTAACTTTCCTTTCTAGGTTGGTTTGCGGAGCCCCAAAAGTTTTAGCCGCCGAATACTAGCTCATACTATTTTCTAGTACGGCGGCAATTGCATTTTTCATTTGCTCTTCCGACCAATTCCCTCTATAAGTTTTTCGGACGTAATTTCGCACCATTCTGAAATATAATTTAATAAAATTATTTTCCCAGGAAAATGAGTGAGGTAAGATGGGATACATACCCCGTCATGCCTCTTTTGATGTAGCCCAACTTGCCCCATTGGATGTTATTAGAAAAAGAAAATTGTAAAAAAATTGTACAATAGAAACACGTTTGAAAATATGCTCACCTTTAATGCTTATTTTTTAAAGATTTCACCAAACTAACGCTTGAGAGGCATTCACAAAATCGTTTGATCCGTTTGTCACTTGATGAAAAAGTTCGAAAATAATAAAATCAGTTTTTTTTCTTCTCAATATTGACGAAACGCGGCTTCTCATTTCAATTGTTATAAAGATAAACTGATTGAAAGGTCAAGGATAACGGATGGGTTGAGTATTTGTTGCATTTTTGTAGAGTGCTTTGTTTTAAGTATAGAAGGGGTACCCCGTCTTGCCCCACCTTACCCTACATGTATTTCTTATAATTTTTAGATACATATTAAACATTTGTACAGAAATGGAACTTAAAATTATAAAATTCTCATAAAATTCATCATAGATATTTTGTAAACAGTAAAAACTTTGCACAATTGTTACCACAAAGCTTTGGTATTTTTCCGTAAAATGTAGGGAATATTTCCTAGAATGTAGGGAATAGGGAATACTCCCCTAAATTTTAGGAAATATTCTCTACATTTTACGGAAGAATACCTAAAATTTGTGGCAACAATTTCTGCATCTTTATATGTATTATGTACACAGTTAAAAAAACGGTGTTGATTTGACACCGATTCGGTGTCGAATAAGGTCCCACCATTTCGATTGATTTCAGATTTATACATTTGGAGTTAAGATTTAACTCCAGATAGTATTGGGCAAAATGTAATCTGATTAATGATTAACAATTACAATTAACCATGTAATCTGTAATCAGATTACTTTGTAACAGATTACTAATGTAATCCATTTCCATAATTACATAATGTAATCGATTAACGTGTAATGTGATTACAAGTTAATCTGATTACACATTAATCGATTACAAGTTAATCCCACTACATGTTAATCTAATTAATGTGATTACATTTAAGATATTTAAGATATTTGTATTCTAATTCTTCATAAAACTCCCTAAAACTAATTTCGTACGAGAACAATACTATTTTCTTTCAATTCATTTAATTATATTATTTTAAGTAATCTACAAAGTAATCTGTTACAATGTAATTAGATTACAAAATAATCTAATTATATTGTAACAGATTACACATTTGATAGATTACATATTCTCTCATAAGTAATCTGATTGATGTGTAATCGAATACAATTTAATTAGATTACTTTGTAATTTGACTAAACTGTAATGGAATTATTAATTAAATTACACTGCAATCAGATTACGCCCAATATTGACTCCAGATTAGAACAATTTGCGACTTTTTCAGGTGTCTCTTAAAAACTCCCAAAATATAAATAAATTGAATACGACCAGTTCTCTTCTAAAACTAAATTTGTGGTGTGAGTTATAAATAACAATAGAGTTAAGAGACAACATTATATGGATTCATTCAATACCACCATTGAGTGTAAGTCAGAAGCACCATTAATATGAAAACTAAATTTTTAATATCCAAATGGAAATTTGTTAAAGTTAGATTTGGACGTAATTTTGCAGACGGGAATCCACCACAAATTGAAAATTTCAGCTTAAGTTAGTAAAAATGTCCTAAATATTATTATAGTTTTTTTTTATTTGTCAAAATTAGAATTTTGGGAGCAATATAATTTTGAGATACTTAGCTTAGCTAAAAGAGTTAAGTATCTAAAATTTATATCTGTTAGGTTCTGAAACGGAAACTAAGGTAAAGTAAACTTCAAAACATGGAAAGGAAATCTCGAGTTGCTTAGCTATAACTAGAAAATATAACAAAAAAACTATTCAGTATTATTCCAAAATTTTATTTGTGATTATATGCTGACAATAGATTTCTCGACTTTTGAATCAAATAAAACATCTGCAGTTTTAAAAATTATTTTCATAACAATAAGAATATCAAGATTTTTTTTAATATTATACTTTAAAAAAGTTTCAAGAGTATATTGTAAAAATTCAAGATAATATATTTAAATTAATAAATTAAATTGAATATTTTAAAATTGCCTCTTTGAACACTTCAATGTGAATATTATTTTTTGGTGTAAATAGTTTTCTTTTTTCTTAAGTTAATTAGGCTTCAAGCTATTTTTAATTTCAATTAATTTGGGTGTTAAAGCTTTTATATTGATTTCATAAAAAAATTCTTGTACAAATAAGAAAAAACTAATATGTAGCAGCTATCAGGATACACTGCATTAAAGACAAAAAAATTCTTAAATAGGGTATCGAAAGTTTCCAAGGAATTATTTACTTCCACCGATATTTCATGCTCATCTATTAGTATGTGGTACGATGAACTTTGATTTTTTACCACGCCTGTCAAAGTTATACAGGGTTGGTTTGATGTATATAGCCAGATTTGAGCTAACCTACAAAACAATTTATTTCCTATCTATATTTGTTGTAAAGCAAATATTGTCTAATAATTAAATGTATACAGACAATTGAAGTAAATGAAGATGTTGCGTTATATCTATTTGTGAGTGATCGAGAAAACTAGGCCGAACATACATATGTATTTAATCATGAAAAATCTCAATTAAAAAAAAAAAACTTTACATAACACTTTCATCTAGTCTAGTTAATATTTTCAAATTAGAATTTCATTTGAAGTCATTACCTTCTAAAGTGAAGTAATTCCCCTTCTAAACCTTTTTACAACACTATTCAATGAAACAAATTTTCTTAAAGATATCCTTACATATTTGAATTCTCTAGAGTCCAGCGATAAAAGTTTTATTTTCGATTTTTACCAATCCAAATTATTTTCTCTAAAATTGGGGAAAGTAGGAAAAAGTGACAGCATTTTATACCTGCCTATTTTTATTTATTTTGATGATTTCGAGGTTAATAACCCATTAGGCTCACACGCAAATATTCATAAAATTGGGGCCGTGTAAGTTAAAATTCCATGCATACCTAAAAGAATGCAGTCTCAGATTTCTTCAATATTTTTGGGAATGTTATTCTATTCTGAGGACCGAAAGAAATTTGGTAATAGCAGAATATTTCAAAGTTTTATTAATTCAATTACGGAATTGTTTACTATAGGTGTTGATGTTGATTATGGAAAGTATAAAAAAGTGAAGCTAATTCCTTCCTTATTTCTGGGTGATAACTTGGGTGTCCATTCAGCTCTTGGATTTGTCGATTTTGCATGAGCTCTAAAAGTGAAATCAAAACGTCTGCATTACTTTTAGCAGAAAATATAAATAAACAGTTATATGATGACCGGGTTAATTCAAATTTTACTGATTGCAGTATTAAAGAAAATTCAATTTGGAACACTTTACCTTTATTTCACGTTACCGATAATTTTTCAGTAGATCCAATGCATGATCTCTTGGAGGGTGTCTGTCAATATGACAGGTTTTTTCTACTACATTGCTTTATCAATAAATCGAGGTTTTTCACTTTGAGTGAATTAAATTTTCGAATGTTAACCCATAATTATGGTCTCAAAAATATAAATAAACCACCCTTATTAAATGCAGATATTTTTAAAAAGAAGAAAATTAAAATGTCAGCATCAGAAATGCATACTTTTGTATTAAATTTTGCACTATTAATTGGAGCTAAAATCCCAGAAAATTGTACGGAAACAGAATCTGTACCTCATTCTGCGTGAGATACTTGATATAGCTTTCAATAGCATTATTCATAACCAGTCTTATGAACTATTAGAATCTCTTATCATAGAACATAATATATGCTATTTGGACATTTCACAATTAACCCTTACTCCGAAGTTTCATTTTCTTCTTCATTATGCCCAAGTTATGAAAATGTATGGACCGTTAAAACAACTCTCAAGTATGCGGTTTGAAAGCTTTCATCAAGAACATAAGAGAACCGTTCATGTAACAAAGTGTAAAATAAATATTTTAGAAACAATTTCTGTCAAATATTCTATTCAATTATCAAATTTTATTATAAATTACGACGAAATTACCAATCCAAACATAAGGCACGGGCCTGCTAAAATTGTAAGCTCTGAAGTAGAAAGTAAATATAAATTTACATGTAAAGCGAAGATACAGTCGGTAAGCTACGTTGTGTATGATAATATTAAGGTCAAACCGGGAATAATACTTAAATTAAGGAATAAATATGTGGTTATTGATATCGTCTTAAAATATAACCACAATTTTTATTTGTGTATTTTTGAATTACACACCATTTGTTTTGATAAGCACTTATTTGCTGACGAAGTAGAGAAGGCTTATAATTACTTCGTAATGTCAATAAGAAAAGTAGATCTAAGTCAAACGACGTACATAGTTAGTACATCTGGTGGAAGACAAATGGT
Source organism: Dioctria rufipes (assembly GCA_963924295.1). NCBI lineage: Eukaryota > Metazoa > Arthropoda > Insecta > Diptera > Asilidae > Dioctria > Dioctria rufipes. The sequence continues at coordinate 261,526,702 of OZ002741.1, forward strand.
AAATTTTCCAAAAAACATGTAAAAGTTCATATCTGATTTTGGTCGCAAGGTGAATGATCAGATTTTATTTAGAACAGAATCCACATAACGAATATAATATTTCGCCAAAATAATATTTTTATAAGAGTACTTGTGATCGCTGAAATGTATATTAATTTTACCAAAAATAATTATATGTACCTGAAAAACCTGAAAATATATCATTAATAAGACCTATTATTTGTACGTTTTAAGTAACTCATTAAATATACATACATGTAAGAATATTACAAAATATATATTTATCATAACTTGATTATTCATGTGCTTTTTATTTATTGGAATGCTTTAACTTATTGTAACATATAAAAGTTATAAAGGACAAACTGTTATAGTATTAATGAGCATTAAATTACCGCTGGCATTTATCTCGGCAGCACTCGGGGTATTCCTGGTGAAAATTCAGTCAGTTTTTTGACGAAAAACTTAACTTCATATTTTAAATAAGTGCTTTTCAGATAAATCTGATGATATTTTTCAAAACCCCGCGAGGGATCCTGCCGGGTTAAATCAACAACTAAAGCAACTGCATATTATGGATACTACACGCGTAATTCTTTTTGCAGGTACCATATATCTAGATTGAGTGAATAGAAATAAAAAGTACAATGATCATAATAAGGTTACAATGGCATATAATTTCGATTCCGATATCTACAAAATAGTTGATTTTCAATAGATATAATAGTCTAAATAACTTATATTTCTAGAAATTATGAGCCCAGCATAGTTGTAAAGTCTATAATTTTCCGTCCTTACGACTGGAAATTTGTTGGAAATTATCTCATTATTTACTTGAAGTCACTATAATGTTGTGATGAGTGTACATATTATAGTGAAAGCAACCACAACATAGAGTTGCGGTAGTTAAATTTTACCGTTACAAGAATTCAAAAGAAATTCAATTAAGACGCAACCAGATATATTTATATAGTCAATCTAGACAGTTATTAGACGCAAGAGACTATAATATTGTGGCCTTATTACCTATACTGTAGTCGGAAGCATCATATCTTATAGTTCCATATAGATTAAAACACATCAGAATATCTAGTTCTGATATCCAGATAATTAGAAGCTCAAACCAGATTCAACGAAACTTTCGTTCATTTTTCTTATTTAGTCCTTTGAACTATAAGTGTAGTTCTCTAAAAAAATAGTTCTGGCCACATGGATTTTTCTTTCAGTCTTTTTGGATTTCTTTCCAATAGTACTGGCTATTCTGCAGAGAATTAATAAGGATGTCACGTCTTGATGAAATTCTGTAAAATAATAATGTGTAAATAATTCGTTAAATGACGAAATTGATTTTTTCTTACTTTCGTCATCTGATTTGAGTGAATCATAGATCTCAATCTTTCTTGTGTCTTTTATTTCATTAATTCTCTGCCTTATCAATTTCCAGTTCTTCTCAAATCCATGTTTTTGACCAAAACGAATTTCGAAGTCGTAGTTTATATAAAAATAAGAAAAAATTCTACTAATGTAAGATTTGCTAAATTGTTTTTCGTTAAATTTTCATGTCATCAACATTTGTTTTCAGAAATGAAATCATTACCTAGCATTGTAAATGATGTTAGATCTTAACATCAATCAAATGACAAATTTTAGAAATTTACAATGTGAATATTAACAGTGCCATTTCAAAACAATGGTATTTAAATTATAATAAATTACAACTTACCAGGCGGTTCCTTTCTTGAATTATTTCCTAAGGACCTGTTTATTGTCCTTAATCGGAACGCACAAAATCCAGCACGGCCTTGAGGATTGTAAAATATACCCTGTATATATAGAATGATAACAATTATATGGAACATAAATTTCCAGGAATCATACTAATACTTACGAAATTGTGAGCGTTATATGATCTTCACATAATCTGGGGAAAATCTATGCTGTTGCCTTAGCCCACAGAATTTTGTTTTCTGCAGATGGATAATTTCCATGAATTTGATTTAAGTATCCAAAAATTATATTTACCAATTTAATTCGAACCTTTTTTGGTAGTTCTTCTCCTTTCTCATAAAATTGTAGTATTTTTTTACCTTCAGAATGATTTTCTAAGTAATTGATTAGTTCATAAATTTTCATATTTTTTATCAATTTTATTATACACATATTATGATTCCCCATTACCTGTTTAAGAACCTCAACTTCGAATTTAATTTTTTTATGGAAGTGATCCTCAAAAAAAAATTAGATTTTTCGACAAACGCAGTAAAAGGAATTTCACTTTCAATTTCTTCAGTTTGAGTTTGAGCATCCTTAACACGTCATTTTTGAATTAAACTAGAAAAAAAAAACTTAGAATTGATATAAGAGTAATAAATATTATCAATACATGAAAACATGCACGAAGGATCGTCACGCATGTATTCTTAAGGGTTCATAAAATCTGTCTAGGATTGTCAACAATTATAAACTTTCTTTAAGGTAAAGCTAGTTAAACTTCAGCATTTTTTTCCAGCTAAATGGTCAAAAATATGCTGACGGAAAAAGTGTTCAAAAATAATTTATGAAAACGCGCCAGGAACCCAAAACAATTACTACTTCTTTTTTTGATATATCTGAAGAAAAAAAAAAAAATTATGCAAAAGAGTAATTTCTGAAAGCAGTTCGACATGATTTCGTTTCGATTTTAAAATAAAAGCAACATTTCGTTATTCATCACTTTAGCACTTGTTTGATTTAAAAATGAGTAAGAACATAATAATAAATTTTGACTATCTAATCTCTACAATTTCTATAATCGCCTCAATCAAAATTTTTAAAAAAATTGAAGGTAAATGATTATCAAAATAGGAGACAAAAAACAATAGCACAAAATTAAAAATTTTTATCCTTACCATAATTTATGAACTGTTTTACAAAAAATGTTTTTTCAAAGGTGTTCTTCAAAATTATTTGTAAAATTTCGTCGTCAATATCCGCTCCACTTTCATCACAAAGATACAAATTTTTTTCTATTGTTAAATCATATTTACGGATTACTGTAAGGCGAAAAAAAAACAAAAAAAATTAAAATAATATCTGATAATTTCACTGTCACAGAACATTTAAATCACTTGCCTTCTTCTATTAAAATATTTATCACTTTAATTTCATCAGTTTTCACTACCACGTATTTTCTAATTTCATTAAAAACTACACTGAACATCGACATTTCGCATGTAATTGGATCAAAACCTTTCAATAACTACTGACAAATCCGAGAACATTCTATCTTGAATTACACCAGACTGTGGTTTGCTTATCTCATAACTGTACTCTTCGGGGAAAAACATTAAAATGTTCAGTTATACTTAACAGTAAACACCGATTGATGTAAAATTTAACAAAATCTGAATGCGGAATATTCTAGGTAAATTCAATAGAAAATGTGCCAACATTTACACCATTTTGTGTAAAGTTCATTCCAAAAGGAGTAAAAGAAAAAAACACAATGGATTTAATAAAAAAAAACTTTATAACTAAACACTAAAAGGATGAAAAATTTGAGTATTCACTAATATTGGATAAATTTAAGATTTTATCGAAATTTTCAGTGTAATATTGTGCTAAACAGCACCATGAAGACAACATTTTTAAGGCTTTTCGGATTTAATAATAATTTAATCCGACAATTTTTAACAGTGTATTTAACATATATACCAAATGTACTTCTTTTTGTTTAGAAAAAAGTATTCCTCCACCAGTGTAGATTCAATTCAATTCAATTCAATTCAATTCAATTTATTATAAAATACTTTGGTATGTTACACAAGACTTACAGTCTTTTAAAGTACAATTTGGATACAGTAAATTGATTAAGAGGTCAGAATAGATAAACTATTAGAAAATTACAGTTAAGACTGGTGTGCAAATTACCTAACTACATATGAGTCCTTTAAGTAGTACGTATATCGTATAATTCGGTGTAGAAATTAAGTTGGATTGTACAATTTAACTAACATAACGGTATAATAAATAATATTGAAATTAGATGGATTATACAGTTAAAAATATACAAGCGCAAGTAATTAAATTCTAACTTACATACTAAACAAAGTAGTAGATCTAATTGTATAAAATAAAGCTACAAATATTAATTGTTTACAAACACAAAAAACCTAAAAGAAATAACCGAAAAAGTAGCAGTCCCATTGATAGCAGCACATTATATTGTTAATAATTTTTCTTGAATGCACCCACATCTCTCACACTCTGGATAGAGTACGGTAAAGAATTCCAGGTTCTTGCAGCTTGAACAAAGTAAGAGCCCTCTTGAACCATCCTACGATAACGAGGAATTAGAACATTACGATGGCGTGACGAATTCAGGAGTTGGATGTTATTCGCAAAGTAATCAGGTTGTTCCGTATTAATGAGCTTATGGAGGAAGCGAAGTGACCTGCGCTTTAAGTATGTATCTAGAGTACATCCGACTAACCTAGTCTGAAAGCCAGAAACGTGGTCAAATCTTCGAAGACCGAAGGCGAACCTCACACAATCATTGAAAGCAACGTTGATTCTACGTAGGCAGGTAGAGTCTAATTTTGGGAAAATCAGGCTCCCAAAGGTAAAATGTGGCAAAATCAGAGCTTTGATGAGCTTCAGTTTGGTGGTCGAACTTAAAATTTGTGCGGACAACAAGAGCCTGCGTAGCCCACAATAGACCTTTCCCAGAACTGATCTGACATAACCACAACATTTCATATCTGCATTGAGCCTTATTCCAAGATTTGTGACTTCATCGACATATGTTAAAGCTTGTTCCCCGAGAAATATGGAGGGGATAGGTCTAGTCAAGGTAACACCACCCAAAATGAGACATTGAGACTTGTCAGGATTAAGGATAAGGTCATTCGCTAGAGACCAGTCATAGATTCTGGCAAGATCCTCATTGACTCGCTGCAAGCAATCCTCGAATAACCCAATTGGTCCACTACTGTATAACTGGACATCGTCGGCGTATAAGTGGATGTTGACTTGTTGGATAACGCCAGGTAAGTCGTTGATGTATAAGCTGAACAACAATGGTCCTAACACAGACCCCTGAGGAACGCCAAGAGGTACAGGTAAGAAGTCTGAATCACACTCGTTATAACGAACTTGTTGGCATCTTCCCGTGAGGAAGCTTTTGATCAAGTTAAAAGCCGATTGGGAGAAACCAAAATTATTGAATAATTTCAAAAGTAGCCTTGAGTGGTTGACTCTGTCAAAAGCCTTGGAAAAGTCAAGTAGCACAAGAACGCCGATCTCACCCTTATCAAGGCCTTTCCGCAGGTCCGTAGTAACCTTTAATATGGCTGTTTCGCAATTGCGATTTGCACGGAAACCTGACTGCCAGCGTGTCAACATGTTAGATTGCCGACTCTTTTGAAACGTTCGCTGTAAAATTATAGAGTCAATATGAGAAATTGCTTCAAAGGTTTTGTCAGTAAGATCTGTTTGAGTTTCGAAGAAATTTCTTATTGTGGTAACAGCTTGGCTTGCTACATTATTTGTGATGCGATTTTGTAATTAATTGTGACCATTTTCTTCGTCACTAGAATCATATGGGACATTTATAGTAGTTATTTCTGTTAATATTTCAGAATTTGTAAGTACACCACATACTGCAACATTACCATCAATTGCGCAACATAATCCGAAAAAGTGAGTTCTCAAGGTAAACTCATATTTTCTGTTATACCGTCCGAAATTTCAAAAGCACATTCATTTGTGTTATCATAGATGAGAACTGTTCGCAAGTTGAAAAAATTGGAAATTCAGTTTTCTTTAAGCAATTTCTTATCATTTGAGAGGATACATTTCTCCAGGCTATGTCAGTTATACGCATTATTTTAAGGAGATTAATTCCTAATTTCTTTCGTTCTTCAATATCAGCTAAGCATTTTTGTATAACAAAATTTCAATATTTACATTTACGACTTTGTATTACACTTTGATCTAACTAAAGGCTGCAGAATAGAGATTCTATTAGCTTGCAAAGAATTCTAATTTGTTTGAAGTCAATTTCAAATAGGTATGTGAAGCTGCATTCTCCAAAAATATAATAATTTTACGTTTTTCTGATGTCATCCACGCCTTATTATTATTCTCATAATCCAATAGAAATGACTTAATACCTAAAAAACACCTTGCTTTAACGGACTTCTCTATTATTAAGGCCGTTAATTTTTCATTTTCAAACATATTACTTCCTAGCATAAGAGTTCCTATTTGTGCCACCACTACAACGATCATCTTAAAAAGTCATTGCCTTATTAGGAAGACATTTAAAAAATAATGCGGTCTCATTGATATTAAAAATATCATCTGGATACAGGCGCGTATCCAGACCTATAGCTTGGTGGAGAGGGCGGGGGTGGGTCACAACTAAAATGTTTGAGGGGGGAGGAAAGGGTCGGAAGCAAAGTTTACCTAATAATAAGTTAAGAAGCTGGTGAGATATCCGAGTGTTTTACATTTAAAATGCACACGGCAAGAAAAGGAAGGAAGAAAGAAAAAAAAATCGAAAAAAATCAAACTCTCTTTAAAAAATTTATGAATAAAGATAAAAAATATGAAAGCGCAAGTTGCATGCACCGAAACAGAATGGCAAATGTTTCATTTTCGTAAATAAATGAGAAGGGGCGGAGTTTTCACGTTTTACTCTCATAAAATGCTCCCGCGCTTTTGTGAAAACCGGTTTTCATGAAATATTGATAATGTTAGGACACATGTTGTTGTTGTAAAAGGAATAGAAGGACACATGTTGTTGCTGTAATCTTATGATATTTGAACAGCACGTTTTTCTGTTTACATTCGTTTTGCTATGAAGAGATTAAGTGGGAGAACTCATGCTGAATTCTCTGATATTTTCGGGAAAAATGAGAATTTCATTTGAGAGGAAATTTACATCTCCTTTCAGCATCCGGGCCATAGCGAAATTTATCTTTTTCTTAAAAATGGGAGGTAGTGTGGCCCGAAGTACATTATTATGAATAGGTTGAAAGGATTTTGAAGGAATTAATAAGATTTTGTCGTTCGGGTAATCCTACGTTCTCTCGATTTTTGTTTTTAACTCATTGTCTCAGTTGCACTACAGTAGTGCATAGACAAGTTCTTTTCCCCCATTCATGCAAAAGACGAAAGTATATGAAATTAGTTGTTTCATTCTAAAAAACACCAGAAATTTGCCCATTTTGCTCTACAGCTTCTTAACTTATTATTAGGTAAACTTTGGAATAGTGTACAATCTAAAACTACTGTAGATGAGCAGGTTACGTTTTTGTGTGATACCCTGAAAGACTTACATGAAAGGCATGTTCCTCTTATAACTAAAAGAGTGGTTAATTCTCAGTGTCCTTGGTTTTCACATAGAATCCTTAATTTGATTCATACTCGTAACAGAGCTTTCCTTATGTGGAAGCGCTTTCGCTGCTCCAATTTTTGGGAGGAATATCGGATTCTCCGCAACCGTGTAACAAATGCCATTTACATCTCAAAAAAGAGGTATTACTCATCGATACTACGCACCGACCTTCCCAATAAACAGCTTTGGAAAAATATTAAACTTTTGGGTGTAAAATCAACTAAAAGTACAAATTGTGAAGTTGATCCCGATACCCTAAATGATATCTATTTGTCGGATCAACCTCCAGTCTCCACAGGATACAACTTGACATTTTCATCATTGTCATCATCTCAATCGCATGCGAACTTTTCATTCCAAAGAGTTTCTGAAATAGACGTATTGGAAGCTTTTAAAAATTTAAAGTCGGGCTCCATTGGTTTGGACTTGATTACTCCCACATTTGTTCGTCTATTATTGCCTAACCTTCTTTCTCCTTTAGCTCATATTGTCAACACTTGCTTCATGATGTCACGTTTCCCCAACCATTTCAAATTATCTAAAGTAATTCCTATCCCTAAAAGTTCGTCGGAATTTCGTCCAATTTCTATTCTTCCCTTTTTATCTAAAATCATTGAGAAAATCATGTGTACACAAATCACTAATTTTCTGTTAAGTAACTCTCTTTTACATAGCTGCCAGTCTGGTTTCAGAGCAAAGCATGATTGTATTACCGCACTGCTGAAAATTACAAATGATATTAGAGAAAGTTTGGATAATGAAATGTTTTCGGCGGTCGTTCTTCTTGATTTTTCCAAAGCATTCGATTCAGTCGATCATGAAACACTTTGCTTAAAACTGATAAACAACTTTAATTTTAGCATACATGCCGTACGATTGATTTCTGACTATTTATGTGGACGCTTTCAGGCAGTCTTTTCCACTGAAAAGCTCTCCTCATTCAAAGCAGTCAATTCGGGTGTTCCACAAGGCTCTATATTGGGACCGATCCTGTTCATTATGTTCATCAATGATATATTTGGCTGCCCTCAACATTCTCGTTTACATCTCTATGCCGATGATGTACAATTATACATCTGTCGTCCTATTGGTTTGGCTGAGGATGGGGTGTTTTGTATCAATCAGGATTTGGAATCAATAAATAGGTGGTCAGCTTTGAACAAACTTAAATTAAATCCAGAGAAATCTAAATGCTTAGTTATTTATAAGACATTGCTTGATCTAAACAGCTTTCCCGTGGTTGAACTCAACGGTTCCACTATCGCTTTTGCTCAATCCGCTCGAAACTTGGGGGTAATATTTAATAGAACCCTTACGTGGAATAACCATATAGATATCGTAATTCAAAAAGTATATGGTGGTCTCCGCGCACTGTGGTCATCTGCCTCATATACTCCACTCTCAACGCGCTTATTACTAGCTCGCTCTTTAATTGCTCCTATAGTAACCTATGGGTGCGAGGTCTTCTGTCAACTTGGTCCGGAGTCCTTTTATAAACTTAATATCGCTTTTAATTCAATAGTGCGATATGTTTACAATCTTCGGCGGTACGATCATGTTTCGCGATACGTCTCGCCTATTTTCGGATGCAGTTTTTCACTTTACCTTAAGTTTCGGTGTACCTTATTCTTGGCGAAGATCGTTAAGTTTCAATCTCCTAATTATTTATACGACTGCTTACAATTTGCTAGATCTACCAGGACTGTAACATTGATTATTCCTCGGTCCAATTGTGTTACATCAAAGCGCCAGTTCTTCGTCCACGCTGTCAGAATTTGGAACATTTTACCAATTTCTTTGAGAAATTCTTTGGGGATCCTCACATTCAACTGCTGCAAAAACCTACTATTTGAATTTATGAAATCTAACTCTACTCTATTTAATTTCTAACTTAGCATATTTTGTATTCACATCTAGCTCGATTGATTACTTCTTTATGACTGCAATTATTATTCCAGTTTTAAGTTTAGTTATAGGTTTACATACTCCTTGTTACTATTAGGTACAATTATTTCTTTTTTGTGTTTTTTTTTTTTTGGCACATGTATTCATTATTTCAATATTTTGGAGTTTCGATAGGTTAAGTTTTGTTTTTCTTTTGATTTTGTATATACTTTTGAACTTGTACTAATAATAAGATCCCGCATCTTCATTGTACAATGCCTTAATTAAATAAATTGAAATTGAAATTGAAATTTAATAAGATTTTGTCGTTCGGGTAATCCTACGTTCTCTCGATTTTTGTTTTTAACTCGTTGTCTCAGTTGCACTACAGTAGTCCATAGACAAGTTCTTTTCCCCCATTCATGCAAAAGACGAAAGTATATGAAATTAGTTGTTTCATTCTAAAAAAACACCAGAAATTTGCCCATTTTGCTCTACAGCTTCTTAACTTATTATTAGGTAAACTTTGGTCGGAAGTAGTCGCTTTTAATTTTTCTTCTTCTTTATATCATATTTAAGTTAGATATCACAAAACTCAATTTTCGGTTTGATTTGGAAAACCTGTCGATAATATTATCCACATCAATGTTGATCTCAGATTGGACAGACATTAAGGACTCATATCCAGATAATCTTTCTCGTGTAAGTCCATGTTTTCTTTTATCTTTGTTTTTTTTTTTTTAATTTGAATTTTACCTGTCCTGTTGCATTAGATTGAGATTGCTGTTCCCTTTGTACAAGAACAGTACCAGTTTTAGTTGTTATGAACACAAACACCGAAAACAGATTAGTCGTTGAAAGTTTGAAGTGCCCCATGAGCTGTTAGATTTAATACACATTGAAATTTCTTCTTTTAATTTTTTTACTGGATAGTTTTTTTCAAATTTTGTCATACAAACAGGGCAGGGGGGGGGGGGGTATCAAAGTCTGTTTTTTTTTTAAAAGACTTTTGATTATATAATTTCGAATATATTTATTAGATGTAGATGATGTCGCTCCATACAGTCAATTAAATTTCAAGGTTAATAATGGAAAATTTTCCTCAAAACCAGTTATAATATGCAAAATTCCTCGTGACAAAATTATCAAAATATTAACTTCAAACATTTGTGGACTAGAGTGAATCGGTTTGAAGTTGGAAATAATAACACATTTGAAAGGAAATTATGTTAACTTTGCAATGATATGTGAATAAAACTTGGGAAATCCTCAAAATGGTTCCCATACGTCTATTACATATCAAATGTCTCGCCGAGCACTATCCGATGGTTTACTTTTTTCCCGATTCAAAAACTTCCTCGGGACGTTTTTATCATCGGAAGACTCATTTTCATGCACTTGGTGCACATACACCCAGCTACTACATTTGGCATATATTTTTGGATTTTTTTTTCCATAGCCATTCATTAGTGCTCTGTTGTGAACAATTTCCTCATAGGAAGTAATTTTCTACGACTCACCAAATCTGCTTAATCACGAGAAGTAGAAATATCCAGGATTTTCACCCAAGAAAAGTGGACATTCCCCTTTCTTTAAGTTTTTACAATTTTCTTATTTAAACCACCTGCTTCCATGAGTCATATGATTTGTGCAGACATTTTTGTATCACCCTGTATATGTTTTAAATTGCTATTAATTTTCGATCTACTACGTCTATCTGTTCGTCCGTCCTGTCCGTACGCACGATAACTCGAGAATGCGTATACTTAAAGAGCTAAAATTTTGTACACGGACTTAAAAAAAAGGTAAAATTAAGTTCGAAAATGAGACAAATCCGGGAAACTTCTTATTGGTGTTGCCATATAAAAATTTGGGTTTTTTACGTATACTGAGAAAACGATCAGTCCAAGACATTTTTATTGTACTTCTTCAGAATACGAAATCCTATAAAATTGGTATCATAAGAATTGGTCTTAGACCAATTCTAACTTTTTCACTTGTTTGTGTTTAATTTTTGACTTTTAGGGCGACAAATATATTTATTCAGTCTTAAAGAGTTTTTGAGTATTATGTAAATTTCCAGCTTTTTCTACAGGAAATTTTGTGCAAATTTAGTTAATTTTATTCTCCTTAGTAAAGTTTTTCTCGTTTATGGGATTACAAATCTTCTTCTCAAGTTATACAAAAAAGATTTTTATTAATTTTTTATTAATGGTTTGGACAGATTAAACTACGATTTGGTTTTTTTTTTGTACTTTTAGGGTTTCGGGATAAATAAGTTAAGGTTAACTTTTTTTATTGCAGTACACATTAGATAGATTCGATTAGATATATTATATTACAAGGAAAGTATGTAGATACCTGGAATACTGCAAAGTATAACAAGATCATTATATGTCGAAAAATTGAACTAACATTATCAATATTGAATCTACTACTAATTTTTGACTGAAAGATTTGGTCTAAACCATGCAAAATGTTGTCCAGATTTATTTCACAATATATATCTACTAAAACAGAGCTACTAGTACAAAGTTTGTCTATTGTCATACTGTTTGTTATCTGTTTCAGTTAATTTATTTGTAATATTTTGTGAAAAATTAAACAAGCCTCTTTCAAGCTGTCCTTAAAAATATTTAAAATAGGCGTTAAAAACCAGAATTTATTTTCTATGGCAGCACTATAAAGAAGTTGTCTGATTATTTCTGTATAAAATTACTGTGTACAAAATTTAAACTTGCGTCTTATCAACATGTGGTGGGACAGATGAACAAACTTGGTATATATGCTATAACAGAGGTACGCACGCATGAAGTCAATGAGAGCCGCATGCCGATTTTCCACACACCTAGAGCTTCACCATAATGTTTAAGTACAAAAATTGTAATTAGATAGGAAGCAGCTTTCTTTAAGTGTGGATATTATGATTGTGGCACGAGTTTCCGAAATTCAATTATAGAAATAGATTTGTTCTATATTTGCAATGACTGATCCTATTTCATCTCTAATAACTCCAATTCCCGCTTTTTCAAAAAAAATAATGAAAATCAAAAATTGGATTGGAAATTCATTTTCAATAATTTTACATATAAATCGGTTCACAAAATATACAAATGTAGATTTAAAACTTTTCAAATCTTCAAAGCTAAGTTTGCAATTCTTCAATTATTTTATTAAACTTTTCTTCTTTTCTTTGACGATAGTGATTAACTAGTTTACTTTTAAAATCATACACAAACCGCTTCAAAACTAATAACAGTGTTTGACAAACTAATAAGAATTTTTACCATTTAAATGGTAAGGAACATGAATATAAGTTCCATTTATAATGTGTTATTATATGTTGTGCTGTTCCGTTCACCAAATAATCGATTCTGTAAGGATCTTTTATTTTTCAGGGACAATAAAAATTAACAAAATACTTAACGGGAACATTTCATCCACCACGGCAAAATAGTTCATTAATACACAAGGGTACACATAACACCGAACACTCTATGTTCATATTCCCACATAACTTGGTCAAAATAGTCACACACAGGGATGATAAAGACAATGGAGGCCTAGTACACGCACAATACACTCAGCATACACCCAAACACACACCAAAGGATACGTTCTCACATCTTAATTGATTCACGTTCACTGGCTCCACACAAATTTGGAATCTTGATATTTTTAAAAAATAGCATATTTGTATACCATTCGAATTGGTATAATTCTAAGTAATAACGCAAAAGGGGAAATTTCTTTAGTTAAGGATGCACTATAGTAGATTAGTAGATGTTACTTATTAAGGGTTAACGACTTGTCAGGGTGGAGGTCACTATTGTCTTAGAATATTTTATATTGTCTGTAGTAAAGCCTTCGCTGCTCGTGAAAAAAAAGGAAAGTCTCAGGAACTGGTAACCGCCGGGAAGAGCCATGACAAATAATATTACTTAAAAGCAGGGTCATTTTATATGCAATATTTGACCCTTGCACTACATATGTACATACGTAGGTACTTAGTACAGTACAAAATAAATTACTACAATGCGAACCGAGTAAAAGCTCCGAAAAATTGCATTGTCAAGCACCACTAATATTCGGCCAAGTCTGAATTTTCTCATGGACGACTTCCTCTTTTTTTGGCGGGGGTCCCGGGGATTGAAGGGGGAGACTTCACGCAAGTAATTTTGGAATAGTTTTGATTAAAGAAAAAAACAAAAACAAAAAACAAATTATAAATAAGAAAAAAAAGGTTTAAAGAGTTAAAAAGAAAAGAAAGAAAATAATTAAAATTACAAAAAAAAAAACAGAGACGTAAAGCGAGCTGGGAGCTGTAATGATTAAGTCGCATAGAATGAACGACATGTGGTTCTCACCTCCACGCCAGCAGAGTTCAAGTTAAGTACTACCTACTTATTATTATTTTTTTTTTTTGTATATTTTGCATATCTTGTTTCGTAGGAAATTTATTCTCTTTTTCTTAAATATATAATTTTGAGTCGCAATTATATTGGGCATCTGAATTGTTGGTTCCAAAAGTATCTACACAAGTATATCTTTTTTATTCTTCTGTTTGTAATAAATTTTAAGAATTTAAAGGAATTCGGGGTTTAATTGATAGGATAAAAAAAAATCAAAAATTAAGAGTTTCGTGGTATCTCGATTATATAAATAAAAAGGGGGGAAGAAAGGACCACGTGGCGCCCAAAGAAACATAATTCTGTTTCAATAAAAAAAAAAGGAAAGTTATTTAACCTACGACCTTCTCCGCTGACCTATCATGCTAAAGTTGAAGCGTGGCACATTTCCTAATTCTGGGTAGTTTTTCCTTTTACTTTTGCAAATGTTATGATAGGATTTTGAAGTTCCACAAAATGCAAAATGCAAACATTGTAAAATGACAATAAGGAGATATCACTGGCCAATTCATCTGTTTCATAATTTAAACGTAACTATTCTAAAAAAAAAATCTGAAACTGACGATCAGTATTGGCATTTGTTCTAATTAAATTCACAATCTGCAAAACAATCTGCACAAATTTTCGTATTTGTAACTAAACTTCGTTATGAGTTGCTCGCGGTGAATTATGCAGTGAAGAGGTAGAAAATGTGAAATTTCAGGATTGTTGCTTAAAATACGATTGGGATCTTGGTTTTCCCTAACATTCTAGGCGCACCGTAGCCGCATCGAGGCAATTCAAAGCTGTATCTTACTTCGTCAAGTATATATTTCTTCTGACAACGACACCACGAGTTGTATCGATAAGAGCTACTAAGTCTAACATTACTTCCTTCACATTTACGTCTGCAGATACATAGCAGACAAAAAACGGTGAATTGTGAAACCTCCTGAATGTCTGTAGAGATGTCAAGAGCTAAAATCTGAATGCTGTACAATTTTTCAAATCACAGATCAATAACCTATTTCACAGTTTTTACTAATACAACGTTTAGTTGTACGCCGTAACATAGTTAGGAACCTGAGCGACGAATTTATACAGTTATGCATAAGCAATATGCCAAGCTGTCAAAAACTTAGCTTAGTTGGCTCTGTCATCTTCGTGACTAAAAGAAGACAAGAGCCCTTAATGCTTGCGAAGCCCTGGTTGCAATGACTTAAATTTCTTTGTTCGCAATTGTGAATTGAGTGGATATTGAGTTTAGAATTGGCGATGACTTACATCGTAATGTCGTGTCGTATGCAATTGCAACTTTGCAAATAAGGCACATCATCTTTCCATTATTGTACATAAAAGCAAATTTTTCGACCCATTTTTTTGAAAGGCTCTATTTTTTTGTTTTTTTTCTAGTTCGTATTTTTGGTTTTTTTTTCTGAGGTTACGTTAATAGTAGAATTTAGTAAACTTGTATCCAAAGTTTGAAATTGAAACAAGCAAATTAATAAATTTACGCCGTAGAAAAATTACACATCGTAAATAAGCTTAAATAATTGTTTGCTAAAAAAGTCTACCAGATTTTTTTAAATAATGATAAAAAACGAAATAGGCATTCAGTTGATAGGAAAACTAAGGAAAACTATCCCTAAAATAAGGTTCCACAAAAAAAAAAAAAAAACAAGAACATAAGAGCACTAAGGAAATTCAATTCTCTTTTTCCCAAGCGCGCTCTCCACACATAAAATAATTTTAAAACAGGACTAAGGCAAGCTCATGCACGCACTCGAAATTTTCTAATTCCCAATTAATTTTATTGCCAATTTCATTTATTTGCATCTGTGACTGATGAGTATACGTCTGGATTTACTTGAAGGGTTTAATGAGGGACTTTTTTACTTTTCCTAAAAATATTTGTAATATTTGCGCCTGACAAATTATTCTGCTGATGTATGGGAACGCGGGGAGGAATGGGGTACTGGGGTGGAATGGGAAAGTGTTGGGGTGCTCACTATGGACGACAGAGACTGCCCTATACATAGTGGTCGCTGTCAGTAAGAGAAAGTGCTTAGTTTGGATTTTACCGAAAGCCGTAGAAATAGTTTGCAAATTTTAATTTTCCTTCTGTGACACCAAGATAATTAATTACACCAAACACTATTCTTTATTCGGAAATTTATATCACATCTTTGTTTCAACATAGTTTTGACTAATTAAAGTGATAACTCAAGACTAACAAAAAAAAAACGGCCATAATACTTGTGTTTGAAAGAACATTAGGTCGGGGCACAATGGGTTATAACTCATTCCGCTCCTGATAATATTTGTACATCTCAGATTAACAGGCATTTTTCTTTCATCATGAACTATCATCTGTAAACTGTGCCAATAATTGGTACCCCATTGAGCGCCGGGTACATTTCCCATTGTTCTCCGAGGGTGGGGCAGAATGGGAATTTTTTTTTTTCAGACATTGATTTTGGATAATAATTATCAATTTACTTAAGTTTAGTTTCTTTGAAGAGAAAGATGTAAACAAACATAACAATTGACAAATAATGGTGTTATTTCTTTCAAAATCTCTCAAATTGTAATCAAAGGTTAGTTACCCCGTTCCGACCCTGCTTCCCCTACTGTAGAATTTTCTAATTTGTTATTTCATCACACAACCCATTAATTTTTGGTGACAAGTTTCAAGTTTTGGTTTGACTCATCAACAGGTCCCAAATAGCGAAATTGGGTGATTTGAAAAACAAATGAAAAAAATGAAAAAAAGAAGAAAGAAATGAAAAGTTTGAGAAAAATAGAAAAAAACAATTTTTTTATTTATTAAAAAAAATTTAAAATTTTTTTAAAGAAACAAATTCATTCGAAGCGAATCGAACCTGTATACGCCAAGAAGAAAAGGAAGAAGAAGAAGCGTTTCGTGGTTCGATTCGCTTCGAATGAAACTGTCTCCTTAAAAATTTTTAAATTTTTTTTTTTAATAAATAAAAAAAATTGTTTTTTTCTATTTTTCTCAAAATTTTCATTTCTTCTTCTTTTTTTCATTTTTTTCATTTGTTTTTCAAATCACCCAATTTCGCTATTTGGGACCGGTTGATGAGTCAAACTAAGACTTGAAACTTGTCACCAAAAATTAATGGGTTGTGTGATGAAATAACAAATTAGAACATATTTTAGCTTTTGCTATATACCGCAGAATCTCAAAAAATTCTTTCTTCAACAAAATTAAGTTTAACCCGGTAAAAAGTCCAAAAGAGTAATCTTTTTATCTACTGTAGAATATCTGAAATAAGTTTTATTTAACGATTGTCATATAATAAACCCATTTGGCGTTTCTCAGTAAGAATAACGATCAAAAGATACTCTGTTTTAATGAGATTGACGAATAAAAACGAAAACAGTGTTTCGTTTTTTTTTTGTTTGTGAAACGAGAAATGGCCACTCTTATGAAATGCAACATGAAAAAAAAACTCAAATAATAGTGTTACTCATTCAAAATAATTATTGCAAAAAACTACAAAATATCTAGGTATAAAAACTAAAATAAACACAACATAAAATCCATATAACAAAATACGTACACAGTAAAAAATTTGCACAAATTGTTGCCACAAAGCTTAGGTATTTTTCGATAAGATTATGGAATATTCCCTAAAATGTAGGTTTTCCCTCTAAATTTTAGGGAGTATTCCCTACATTTTAAGTAATAGTCCTAATATTTTTTACAGTGTACATAGTAACTTATTTCATTTAAAAAGATTCACTGAAAAAGTTTTGAAATTATAAAAAACGAATTTCAATTTTGCATGGGAGCCACAGTTAGCTCAAGGAAGAGCCACATACGGCTCTGAGAGCCACATTTGCCCACTGTTGTGTTATAGCATCATTAACAGTGTACAAATCTTCTTTTTCTTTTTACGGAAGAAATGTATTCACCTACATTTTTTAATGCATTTTTCTTTTGTAATTCCAGAGAGCTCCAATAGTTTTGTAATGCTCTTAATGACAAGTCTCTATAAAAATCTAAAAGAAATTCTGTGGAATTATACTATAAAAAATTGAATATCTGTAAATTTTTAACTTTCAAAGGGTAAATGAAATTCTGAATTTGTCATAAAACTACCGATTTACTTTAAAATGTTGTGCAAAATAATTGAACAGAAAGATTAAGCTTTGAATATTATTTAGAAATTTGTTCTTTTTTTTGCAGATAAGTCGTTTTGCTCACGACATTTTCAATTTGATACAAATTCTAAATATTTCTAGTTATGTACTTACTATCTTGATTTTACGATAGTCTGGTTATAATTTTTTATTATAATTCTCAGAAATATTATTATATTTATATCTGTCGAGTTCTATGTGATTAAATGAAAATAGATTCAACCTTTATCTTCTCGCAGTTGTTGCTTCAAGTGCCCAGAGTGACCTCAAAAGATTTTCAATATGAATCTCTTTAATTGCTAATTTGCGTATATTGCGTCATTTTATTGATATTTTTTCTGGCTGAAGAGTTCAAATGGTTCATCGAATAGAAAAAACAATGATAAGCTATTAAACAAATAGAAGTTTAAAATTTTCTTACTGAAGTGATATTGTATTGCATTTATTTATTAGCTGCACAAATATGGAAAATATATTAGTTACTTTAAGTCAATGAATTTTTTTCATCATTACATAATATCAGTTGATTTTCAGCTTACGAATCTTATTGGTTAAGAAAACTTACATGAGTTGATTTAGTTAAGGTCGTTTTGGTATAATGTTTGTGAAATAAACTGTTTGGTTAGTTAAGTTTTGGACAAACTTTTGAAATTGCGTATCCAAGAATCGATGAATTGTGTTTAGTGTGGAATTATCATCTTTATAAACTTCGGGTGAATACCATCTATTTTCATAGCACTAGATTTAATAATGCCCATAAATGTTGTATTAACTTCGATCTGGGTTACATTTATAAATGAGTAGGTACGAGGTAGCCATCATTTGAATCATCTCATGTAAAATTAATAAATCATTGCTCAATTCATTCATTAAAATATGATGGAAGGTTAAATGAGTACACCCAGGATTTTATTCATTTAAATACTTAGTAATTTACTAAAAAGACTTAGATTTACTTAAAAAAGGTCATCCAATATTTTTTTAAGTATGCTTCACATTAAACTTTCATTTGTGGCAATGTGTTTTTAATTTACGGATTTTATGGTATTCATTCATTCAGCATTCAGGGGATCTAAAGCGTTTCCATCTTTTTTAAGCCAAATTACGTTGAGGGATTAGATTTTTAACTTTCCACATTAAACCAAGAACAGGTTGCATCGATGTGCTAAGCCTCCTTTTAAATGGTACACACATAGCTGTTAAAAAAATTTCCCCAATTCACTAAAGAATAAAGATGATGGACTTGATCATTTACAGATATCAACGAAAAGGACACGTTGATCTAATGTCAGTCCAATGCCCACGCCTCAGCATATCTAATGTTGTGGTAGATGCTATCAAAATCGGGATAAAAAAATTTTTTTTTTATTATATTTAGCATCTATTTCTCCTAGATCATATATCTATTGGTACCTATGTAATAAAAATATTAAATCATACTTCAAAAACTTGGGAAAAGAGAATTGATTAAAAAAAAAAAAAAAAGAACATGAAAGTTGAACAACTTGGATCACTAAAAATAATTCAATGCGTATAGTGGATGACTAAAGCTATAAATTATCATCTTCAAAACATTAGCATTCGATATGTGAAGCGGTTATACAACATTATACTGATGGTTAATAAAAATTTCAATTAGTATTCATAGCATCTCCTCAAATGAGTCCGACCGAGTAACAAGATGGGTGAATGCACAATGCATTATTTACATACATCGCGATACCGTCACCCATTGTGAACATGCGATCATTCCATAAAATTGCTAAAACGCAAAATTGCAGATTTTGAATTCATATTGCGATTTCGATTAACATTCCAAGATCAATTAATATCAGCTTCACCTCCTGCATTCCTTCGTACGTGCCTGAATGTATTCATAAACAGAGAAAATAAATGTCGCAGATGGATTGCAATGCTTATAAATAAATAATGTAATTTAATCTAGTGAGACTTTCCTGAATAAAATGCAAATTGATGCTTGAAAAGCAAGGTCACGCGGTGTAAAATGGGCTGAGTTATATTTCACTATATAATCCAGATGCCTGTCACATTTACAAATTTAGACTCAACATGAAAAATATCTTTGGCTGGTTGGAACAGGACTATCACGTTATAGAGTTTTTTCAATAATTTGTTTAAATTTTATTTTTGTGGCTCTTTAGGTAAAGATATAATATTGACGTAATCGTGTTAATATTGGTTAGTTTTTCCAAGACGTTTAATTTTGTAAACTATATATTTTTTTTTCAACACAAACTACTAATCTACTTTTTACATTCTATTATCTAGGAGCTCCTTATCTGACAAGTTTCACTGTGCTAAATTTAATGATTCATTTTCCCCAGACTAGTCTGATTCTTAGGTTTAGGGTTAACCTCAGAGTTCTATCTGTTCAGGCCAGGCCACATCAAAATCACTTTATCCCCCGATGCAAATTCCTCAACAATATATGGTCCTGAAAAGCAAAACAAAAGTAACTCAAAGTATCTAATTCTAAAAAAGTTCAAAGCCAAAAAAACACTTATCTAAAAAGGAATCCCAATCTAAAGCTTCCTATTTGACTGCTGGAACAACTCTCACAACCGCACTCACAACTGCACTCACAATAATTTGGCAACCAAATTTGCGGAAAGATCTAGTTTCGCGCAAGCATGTGACAACCAGTTTGGTTTTATGTTAAAACCATTTTATGGTTGCAAGAGTAAGTGACATTGTAGGTGGAATTACATACGTATCATCGGAGCCCGATCGAACTATTTTGATTAAAATTACGTAAACCGGACTTAAGAATTTTTAAGGTAAATTAGGAAGGAAATTTTACTTGATAATTCTTTAAATTAGGCTTCAAAGTATGCTTGACTTTGTAGATAATTATTAGGGAAAAATAACGTAATAATTCCATTTTAATTTATATCATAGAAATGAAGAAAAATAGGGAAATACCTAAATTTTACTTAATTTTGAGGTAAATTTTGAGGAAATGTATGGACTTTGTATAGTTGAATCTATTCCCAAGTTCAAGGCAAAATAAAGTAAATATTCCCTAAATAATTCCGTATTCGATTATGTTCGCCCTCCAAGTCCGAATTTCCAATAGTTGAAATTACGTAATAATATAATCAAAAATTAAAGTTCATTTACTTTTGTTTGGCTTTAATATCACTGGAATTAATGAACGGCTTCTCCCACTGAATCGCTTCATCAAGATTCAAAATGTTGCTCCTTTTTACGATACATTTATATCGGAACCAGTCAGGCTCTGGAATACACTTAATTTGAGCCAATACACTTGATTATTTGCTTCCCAATCATGCGGACTATACGCATATTCAAATACGTTTGCATTAACCCGATTTTTAACAAATCTTGTATCCAAATGATGATGCCAATGACATGGTTTACTATTTTTAAGGTGAAAATATCGAGATATCTTTACCGTCTCTCTGTTGGACAATCAATTCAATTCTTTCAATTGTCAAATCTCTTTTAGGGCGAAATGTCCTATTTGAAGTCGAATTTCATTGCTTTTAAAAATAAAATTACCTAAACAGGGATTTTTGCCCTCAAAGTCGAAAATTTTAGCTATTTCGGCTTTGTCATCCAGGAAAGTCGTCGTATAAGGAAATATTTTAAGTCGTGAGATGTAATATGCGCCATATTTATTTAATAAAGCATGGCTGCCATATATTAAAAGAATGAATAGAAAAATTGCATGACACCTCAATTTAATTTTTTTAATAGTTACTACAAAAAACACCCAAATAAATGTATTTTTCTTAATTTTAGAACGATTAAAGAATATTTAAATTAATTTCAAGCCTCTAAATGGCCAACCAAGTAATAATTTAAAAAACTTTAAAATTATTATTTTTAAAGTGCGTTGGAGTTATTTAGGAATTGAATTTTTTGTCGTTCTTAATTGAGCGCTCAGAAGCTAAGAGAATAAATTTTGAACAAGCCCATAATTTGTATATATTTTATTAAAGCAATACTTCTCATAATCATTTAAGTTAGAGTTATGTGCCTGGTTCATAGTACATACATAGTTTTTAATTCCACTTTAAACAAATTATCGTGATAGTGTTCCTGATGAAGAGGAGTCTGAAGCAGTTTCGTTCACAGCAAAAGTCATCCGTGAAGGGCTTGAATTAGAGCGAAAATTGTGTAATCATTTTGTACAAAATGACCCGAATGTTGAACAAGCTCTCTCTCAGCAATATATTAATAAACGCTTAACTAAATTTGAGGAGGTCTAAGAAAGATTATTATGTACTATCTACAAGTATTTATTTGTGACTGAAAACTACAGCGTTTTGTATCACAACCAATCGTTTGTTGATCGTAACTACTTAGTTGTGTCCCATCAATTAATTTATTACTCCTAAATCGTACGTACAAAATTCATAGGACATCTTTTATCGAAAAAAAACCTATGTTTTAAAGACCTGAATTGTGTTAATAATATTCATAAAACGTAATGCCCAATTTTAGATGAACTCACTTAAAAGAATTTAAATGAACTTATGTTTCTTATTTATGGTGAATTAGAGTTAAGAAACTCTTCTCGAAATATAATTTTCTCGATTACAGCTTCTCTCTAACAACCGTGAGGTTCTGTTTGGAACTAGAACAGTTGTAACCAACAGCTACGTAATTCTATTCAGAAATTTTAAAGTTATTAATCACAACCATGTAGTTGTATTCATAATCAGATGGCTATATAAAAATAATGTGTTTCTCCTAAGAGTTCCAGAGTTGAATATTATAGCTAAGTTGTTGAGAACTACTGACTTGTAGGTCACAATTATTTAATTCTTTTGAAAACTATAGAACTGTAATTCACAGCTAAGTAGTTCTTTTAAGAACTAGAGAGTTGTAATTTACAAAAAACGCAGTCATTCTGAGAACTATGGAGTTTCGATTCGAAGCTATAGTATATTGCAGTTCTGGTGAGTTGTAGACACGTTCTTATCATTAATTGTTATCTAATTTCATTCAGAAATTTATTAGTATAGAGCAAAATACATGTAGTTATAAGATCGTCGAGACTAAGGGAAGATAGTGACATTGAAATTTTTGACAAGACCAAAATGTTGGTTCTGTCCAGAATACAAGAATGGCTGTACGGGTTACGTGTCAACCATATTTAACGACTATGACTTGTAGTTCGCATTTGATAAGTAAGTAAGTTAGTAAAATGGTTAAAGGTTTGTATATGGATAAAGCGGTAAGTTCGCATATAGTTGTTACAACCTCAAAACTAATAACTCATTACTATTTGTTAAACTAGGCTCAGTTATACCTCTTAGAACTCCTCAGGCGAGCCAAACATAATCGAACCTTTAAGGATACAATGCGTACTCGTCTATCTAAAAACTATCAAAATATTAATAATAAATAAATAAAATGCATAATTAACAACAAACTTACCATTTCAACATCCACTTCCCTTCAATTATTTACATTCTGACATGTCATTAAGTAACAACACATCCATCCTGTCCATGGTACAGTCAAAATTGGATGGAATCAAACAATGAAATCAACGTGATCATGAAGCAGAGACGTAGCGGTTTACAGTGGCTATAAAAAGGCGATAAGCTGCAGCAATATCACCCATTTCCATTTCAGAATTTATTCTGAGCTCCTCATATATCCAAAACCTACATAATTGTGCCTTCATTATATAGAAATTTAATTCTGTTAAACCTCTATCTTTCACTTGCTCGGGTGAAGGACTCCTGTTGCAGAAATTTATTTCTGCTTCATTTCCATCCTTCACCTGAGCAGGAATTTACTCCTGCTGCAGAAATTTATTTCTGCTTCATTTCCATCCTTCACCTGAGTAGGAATTTACTTTTGCTGCAGAAATTTATTTCTGCTTCACTTCTATCCTTCACCTGAGCAGGAATTTATTCTTGCTGCAGAAATTTATTTCTGCTTCATTTCCATACTTCACCTGAGCAGGAATTTACTCCTGTTACAGAAATTTACTTCAGCTTCATTTCCATCCTTCACCTGAGCAGGAATTTACTCCTGCTGCAGAAATTTATTTCTGCTTCATTTCCATCCTTCACCTGAGTAGGAATTTACTTTTGCTGCAGATATTTATTTCTGCTTCACTTCTATCCTTCACCTGAGCAGGAATTTATTCTTGCTGCAGAAATTTATTTCTGCTTCATTTCCATACTTCACCTGAGCAGGAATTTACTCCTGTTACAGAAATTTACTTCAGCTTCATTTCCATCCTTCACCTGAGCAGGAATTTGCTTTTGCTGCAGAAATTTATTTCTGCTTCACTTCTACCCTTCACCTGAGCAGGAATTTACTCCTACTGCAGAAATCTACTTCTGCTTCAGTTCCATCCTTCACCTGAGCAGGAATTTACTCCTGTTGCAGAAATTTACTTCTGTTTCACTTTTATCATACAATTAATCAGAAATTAAATTCTGTTGCAGAAATTTACTTCTGCTTTCACACTGCAGGCTTACACAGTGCAGCATACAAATTGCAGCTTTTTTTACAACGACATTTTATTTTATGCCCGGCGGCTAACACACTGCAGCGTTCACACTGCATCTTTCATACTGTAGCACCCGCATTTTGCTGCAAATGCTGTGTACCCCCACATGTAGCAGTATACTCCCAAAAATCATATTTTGTTCACGACTTTTAATTGTGGATTCTCTTCTTCTTATTTTCAGGGATAAAGTGAAGTAAAAACACAGTGGGAGCACTGAACTTCTTTTAAAATGAACTTATAGCTGAACTTTAATTTAATTTTTTTTTTGTAATTTTAATTTGTTAGTAGATATAATTGAATGAAAATGAAATAGGACTTAGAAAAATGAATATGTGTGATATTAGCTTTAAGCAGTATATATTGAATAATGAATTTTATAATTGAATTAGAAAGGCTGAGTTATCTATTTATCAACCGGCAACTCCATTCGTTTGAGCTCAGATCTCACAGTATCATTGACACAGTCACATTTTCATCCTGTTTGAAGCTAATTAAATGTCCTGCACTTTTAAATGCATCTAATTGTTAATACTTGTTCATGAAGACTATTAGTGGATTTTGTGGTACAGCTGCATAACCCCACTGCGGACTTACACAGTTTTAATTCGTTTCGAATTAATCTATTTTCAATTTTTTCCAGTAAACCGTTTTTCAATTTTTTTCTCAATTTTTAGATTTTATCATTTTCATTTGATTTTTCAAGTCACTCAATTTTGTTATTTGAAACCTGTTGATGAATCCAAGCCAAAACTTGAAACTTAATAATCAAAATCAAATGGGTTGTGTGATGGAACAACAAATAAATAATATTTTTTTCGCTTTTATGCTGCTATACCGGAGAATCCAAAAATAGCCTTCATGAACAAGTATAAAGTTTACCCGGTAATAAACCATATTAATTTAAATGTTAATATACAGATTTTCGTCTCTTGTAGAATTCTCTTCAGAATTCTGTCTCGTTATTTGTGGATGTAATCAATAAAATTTGGGTGAAGTAGGTGTCACACGGGGAGCGGCGCGGCATTTTGCAGATGCCGCTGCGTGATTGTTCTTGCAAAATTAAATCTATAAGTTATTTGGCAAAATAGTTGCTGCGCGGTGATTTTGGAGATTACTGGTCACACCGGAAGCGTCGTGGCGATATTGGAGATTACTGGTCATACCGGGAGTGGCGCTGCCCGATGCGGCGCCGTGGCACTGGGAGTGGCGAATTTTATCCAAATGTACTCTAGTTCCGATGATAAAGTTCTGTTTTGGGTTGAAGAAAAACAAACAACAAATTCTGCCCACTGACTTATAACAATGGACTGAGCGATTTGCTATTTCATGTGGCACAAAAAATTTTGTGTTTCTGTATATCACCGTTAGAGCACCCTTTAAAACATTTACTACACAAAAATATGTAAAACTCAACCAATCAGATGAAATTTTACACCCGTAAATCGAATTAAATTAAAAACATATATTTTCTTGTGTCCAAATGATATTTTAATCGCTTATAAGCACTCTTCTAAGAAATTAAACTAATTCTGACTTTAATTTTCAAAAGTTGTTCTTAACTGAATCCTGCGTATGGGCAAGAGAGACGGCGCATGGTAAACACTATCTTTACCTTATTCTTTCTGCGGTGATGAATCTGCAGCCAACATAAATACATCAAATGGCATAAGTAAACGTTCAGTAAGCAATATTTTGTGTTGGTAGCTCCAACTCTGCCATAGGGCGAAAGAGAGAACTGTAAAATTTGTGCCATTCTTTCCTATAGGAAAATGGCAATACGCTCAGTCCATTGTTATAAGTCAGTGATTCTGCCTATCGTCTTGAGACAAATGTTCACACACAACAGAGCAGTAATGGTAATGGAAAAAAGAACTGCAAAAATATATGCGACAGCAAGAGCGTTCCGAGCAAATTTTCTGAATCGGGAAAAATATACACCACCCAAAAGTACTCCTCGGCGAGGCCTTTAATTCAATATGCAACATGCGGTATAGTGTTTCCAACTCTGAGTTTATCCTTGTACTAGCTAAATTTAGCTACTTCCCAGCTCCTTTGTAGCTAAGCTCATAATTTTTTCGTAGCTAAATGGTAGCTAAACTTTTACTTAAATTAATTTTTCGAATTGATTTAAAAAATGAACCTTTAGTTCAGGAAGAAGAGAAGGAAAATTAATAAACCCACCTATACGTGTTATCAATTAATATTCGTTCAAATAAAAAAATAATTTTATATTAACCAAAATATTTATTTCTTTTAAAGTCTTATATTTATATCAATCGAATTAAAAGAGTTTTAAATAACACACACGGGTTAAATCCAAAGAAGTCAAATCCAAATAAGTAATTCATTAGATAAGATCTTTCAACAGTTCTGTAACATTACATACATACATACATATGTACTCACTACTTAAGTTTCTAAAGTGCCAATTTTTTTTTAACAATAAGAGCAGGAATTTCATACTCATCACAGCTTTTACCATACTTTTGTAACCCAAATCAAATCGAAAGAATTGAACCTAAAATTTTTAATTTCATTTTGTTCCGAATTTGTTTTTAACAATATTCATGACGTTAAATATTTTCCAATATCCGCATTGGAATGAGGTAAAGGAAACGATTTTATAACCAACTGACACAATTCCTTAAATGATTTGTTTTCAGTATCCACTATCTATAAATTTTACAGCTTTACAGTTTCTTGCCCGCATTTCTGTACCAATGCAACAAGCAAACACCAGTAAATGCAATTACAATTTACAGCAGTGCCAATACAATTCGTACTAAGAATATACTTTTTAGCAGTTTAGATTTCGGGTACAGGTCAGCATACAATTTTCTTTCGCAATTTGGTAAAAAATTTATGGTCAAAATAAATGAACATTTTAGCCACAGTTCGGTAGTTAAAAGAGCCCACGGTAGCTAAATTGCTACCGGTAGCAAAATGAAAAGTCTTCGTAGCTAAATTACCTTCTTGATAGCTAGATTTAGCCACGAAGTAGCTAAATTGGAAACACTGGCGGTATTGTAACCAACCCCCCTAGTTGGGGATTCCCACAGAGAAAACATTTCTTCTACGAATTGTGGTTGGTAATGAGGTGAGGCGAACAGTACAATCCGTTTCCCGAGCGGACATAACCCTACCGAGTTAGATCTAAGGTGCATAAAATCTAGTACCTCAGTTCGAATAAAAAAGAGGTACTGAAAAAGTGAGTGTGGGGATGGCTATAAATAGCTATTTAAGCCTCCGAGTATATGTGTGTGGGTACTCAAACTTGTTCTCAAGACGTATGGAATTCGGTTCTGTACTAAATGTTCCAAAAAGGTACTAGATCAAAATTTGACCCTCTCCTCCACGCTTTCGTCTGCTAGATAGAAATAAACATTGTTAATAAAAAATGGTCAGAGTATAATAATGCACCGTTTAAGACATCTCTCATGCCTGGGAGTGTCGGGCCTAAAATGGACATTCCCCTTTAGGCACGCAACATGAATGAATATTGTGTTCGATTACTACCACACGCAACGCAAAAAAATCGTTCGAATTTATACTTTTCATTGCAAACGCGTTCAATTTAATTTCAAAATTTGGATATTGTTCTGTTGCCCGATTAGTTTTTTTTTTTTAGTAATTTGTTTTATTTTCAAAGGTAAAACGGGAATTGGATAAAAATTTGATTGAGTAAGTAGAAAAACACGAATTTATTTATAACAGAAAGTTCAAATTTACGGCATGTCAAATGTCGGCGAGTTCAATCATAATATTTTCCAACTAGCTTCACTATACCCTCACGTCTAAAATTAAAATCTAACTTCAGCTTAACGCAGGATATAAGGACTGGGTATAGCTTTGATTAGAACTCCATATATGTCAAATAAACATACAAACTGATTTGTTGAATGTACTTAATTTCCAGACATTAAGTGCTAGGTTTTTTTTGGAACATGATAACTATTCCTTGCTGTCCTTTTGTTACATGCACGACTGTCTTAAACAAAACCAATTTTATATCGCCCTCCTGCCTTCATGATGGCCTACTCTAAAAAAAATATAGTCCGCACCTTGATAGCTTGACCCCAAGATTGATGTTTTTGTTGATCCCATTGTTTCTTAACTATTATTAAGCTATCTCTTTGTCACGAAAGCTTCAAATCTATGTTCACGAACAAAGGCATATGTATGAATAATAAAAAGGTGGGTGGAAGCGCCATGTCTAATAGCCCAGAAAACAGAGTGAGAGAGAGAGAGAGAAAAAAGAAAAAAAAAAATCTGAACACAAAAATTCTTGTGGTGGCAAACATTACAGTCTCATTCTACCTGCCTAGCCTGCCTACCTGCTTCGTCATGGAAATTGTAAGATACAAACTAACAATAAGTATGCTCCCCTTTTCCACTCGTCCCGGTGTCGGCAAAACACCACTCATTAAACCTTATATTAGACAACTTATTCAATATTTTCCCTTTCTTTTCTTGGAGGTTTTACCTGATGATGATTACATGGAAGAAGCAATGCCGACAGGTTTCTTCCAGGTGGATTTCTGTTAAGTCTGGAAAAATTGCGACCTCGGCAAAATGGTCTATTTAGCAGGAGGAAATCGATTAACACGTAGCAAAAGACAACAAGTGTATAAGGAAGGATATTCTGTGCTGTAGGGCGAATCTCCTGGGGCGATGGTGTAAACGAATACACGGAAAAACATTTTCCTTTTAGAGATGGACAAATGACCAAAAGATGCTCTCCTCGCCTTTTTCTTCATTACGTAGTTTTTTTTTTTTGACTTTAATGCGGCACTTAAAGTAGGTTTTGGCGGTTTTAAGTTTTTTTTTTTTTCTTTCGTGCTTAGTTCGTATTTTGGGTGATGTCGCGGTAAGAAGGATGACATTGTTGGATTAGTCGAATTCGTTTTGTTTTTTTGTTTCACACAAATTAAAATGAGAAAAATTTATCTTCTTAAAAGTATTAATTAACAAAGGCAGTGGATTATTATGCAGTAAGAGGCGCAAATTTCTGAAATTACGGCAAGCAGGCAAGGTGTAGGTACTTATTCTTTTAACTAACACCCTTTTCTTATAATTAATGGTAATCTTTATCCCAAAAGCTTTGCGTTATATAAGCTGGATTAAAAAAAGAGTTGAAGCTCCTGTAAACGAGTGTTAACATTTGATGGTAGTGTCCGGACGTAGTATAGATTTTACTTAGTGAACTTTGTTTAATTACTTCTATAAGATACTCTAAGGACTTTTCAAAATATACCCAGCATGCAGTTTTAGGAAAAGATTAATGGTTTCTGTATTTTTAAATGGATGGTGATAAAACATTGAAGTTGGGAAGTTGGAGTTATCACGTTGACGTATGTAGTCAATATTGGAGACTAAAACTATCTGAACTCTACTTTCTGTTTTAAGATTTTTTAATATCTAATACCGTTAATGCAGGTGGTGCTCTCTTATGTCAATTTTGCTTCCTAAACCGAAGGACCTTTCAGAATGCTGGATACATATAGCGTAATCTGCTTCTCTCCATGTCACCGTCATTTTTGTTTAAACTCAGTTTGTTGTATTTTGGGACCCAATCCTGTAACACGGAGAGTTGGGGAGTTTGGGAGATGAGAGTTTTCATTTTCTCCGATTAAAACTTCCCAATACCCATTCTCTAACATACTTGAGGATTTAGGGAAAACGTGAGAAGTATGAAAAAGTGCGAATTGTCAGGTACGATAAAGGCTATCAGTTTTTTGTTCTAAAGGGTTGAACTTTTCTTTATATTCGAGGTGCATGTGTCTATTATCACCTAACGTGGAGATAAAATAAATTTTTTTTATAAGGGTAGTTTTTGAGGGTTGTAGTAGGGTTGGTTTTTTTTTTCGAATTTTCCGGTATATCAGGAGAATGGAGAAGGAGAAGAATGTATGTGGTATAAAAAAAAAATGGGAGCTTGGGGCGAATATGATATGGAGAGAAAAAGGAGCAGGGATGATGTGGGGATGAAAATGGGAACGGATTAACGGAAATTAAAAAAAAAAAGTTGCAATAAGTCGCAGGGACAAGCTTAAAATCTGTAAGATCAATAAAAAAACTGCATGGGTGTTATGGGTTGTATTTTATTTCGATTAACGTAATTTTCAAATTTAAGAAGCTTCGGAAATTAATTTCCTTGTCGCAATATTGATGGACGCTGACCTGTGTTTGGGAGGGTCGTAGAGCAGTCGGGTTTTTCCGACGGATTTAAGTTCTAGAGTACAGAAATATATATTGGTGAACCACGTGTACCATGCGTCTTAGTTGGTTGTCCAAAATACGTCATGTTTAGTATCAAATTAAAGAGGGAGTAGAGAGTAATCGAGTGGTGTAGTTTATTTTTGATCGTTTTAACATCATAATTGATTTTTAACATATACATCCCAGTTCCTATATTTTGCATATATTTCTTCCGTCCTTTGTTTCACATCAACTAGTATTCTGTTGTGAACATTATTCTTATGGGAAGTGAATTTCAACGACTTACCAGTTCTTCGCAATATTGAATTTAAATTCTGTCCATTTTTGTAACAAAAAACGGCCATTTTTTCATCTTAAGCACGACTGATTCACTTCTTTTGCAGTTACCTTCAAAACCATATATCGGACTCAAAAACTGTATACATATCAAGTTAGAGGACAAATTGTAGATGCGATTTCATTCTACATGCAAGTTTTAACATGATCATTTTCGCGTGATTTAAAATTTTTTTTGGGTACCTTGAGTCACCAATAGCCATATTTATCTGTAAATATAGCCAGGATATGCGGTAATTGCACAATTTAATTTGATAATTCCTAGGTACCTAGGTACCTTAAAAAACCATAACAAAAACAGACAATATTGTCAGTTGAGAAATATTCTTCTTACTTCTCTACAACTAAAACAGCCAAGAGTTTTGTCAAGTAGAATAGAGAGTTTGGTAATTCTCAATACAAATTTTCCGTGTTACAGAATTCCGAGTGGAGAGTTAAGTGTCAAAAGAACTCTCATTTCCACAATTCCACAACTCTCCGTGTTAATGAATCCGGTCCCAGGTTGCTTGATCACTCGTACCTTTAATTCTTTTCACTTTGGCAATTGCATTTAGAATTTTTATAATAATATACCTTCCGTCCAATTTTCCGAAGACGTACAGGTGTTTGAAGATTTTTCAAGAACTTCTAGGAGTACTTTTGCTATTTGGATGATATACTGAAGCTGGCCAGCAACATTCTGAATAGTTTTCGAAGATTAATTTGTAAGGATCTATTTAGGTCAATTCTCCATTGTTTATGTTCTCTGCATAATGAATTACGGTCACTAAAATATTGGTAATATTTTTTTAAGGATTTCTATCTCTTTGTAGAGATCGCTGGAAGAGAAGATTGACACTCTGTGCATACACTGCAGATACATACAGTGAGTTTTCATTAAAACTGAATAGATATGTTCTCTGTTAGTGTATAAATAACTCTCTTGCTCTCGTGGTTGGATTTATTCCTAGATTTTCTTAAATGCATTAAAAATTGACACCTTTTTCTAAGTCTTATGACATTAGAGGCTATCATTAGAAACTATCAAATATGGCCATGAAAATGGTATACTTGAGCTTTCTTTTCCACTTCACCCGTTTTTAACCTTTCTATGTTGGTGTATTTGGTTATTTTATGTCGAAATTGGTGACAGGCCTGAAGAGACCGGTGGTAGGTAAGCATGCTGGACCACAATCCTCGGAGGGCGCGGCTTTGAATCCCACTTCGACTTGGTCCTGGAGTTTTTCCTGCCTAGCCTTCCTTCAAATTTGTAAGGATTATACAATTTAACATGAAGTCACGCATGAAGTCAACATAAGCAAAAACGCGAGCCCACAAACATCTCGAACAATAATCAACAGGCTCCTCAGCATGGTGCGTTTTTTTCTAGTAAGTGACAGATTGTATAGCTGTATTATCAGAATAGCCACTGGCGGGCTAATAACCTGGCCTGGCATATCGATGATATACGATTAAATAACCTAAAGCAGAGCTTCGGATATGTACGGATAAGAGAAAATAATATTGGAAGAATATTGGGAGCCTTATGTTTCTAAGTGGCACGAACAAAGAAAACAAAAAAAAATAAATAAAACAACCAAAAAAGAAGGCAGATAGAAATGTTTAGAATCTACAGAGATTACTCATAAAAAAAGCTGCCAATAAGTGTTTGCAAAAAGGTAAAGAATTGTGCAAGAAGGGATGCTAAAAACTAAAGAAATAAATGACAAAATTAAAATTAGCGAAATAAATTTGGTTGTGTGCATGATCGTCTCCTTCAGATGTATCCACACATAAAAGACATTAGCAAAAAACATTTGTCAAACATTTGAAAAACATTTTATAGACAGTTGACAAATGTTTGTCAAATGTTTGCCAAAAATCTGAGAGGATATTTGTGTGAAAAATAATTGCTAAATGTTTTCCAAATGTTCAGTTCTAATAATGTATGCTCCGAGTAAAGTAACGTGCTTTGTAGCATATTTCGTCATACTTGCCTCAACGTTTGAAGAAGATTTGCAAAAAAGGATATGGTGGAACAGAAAAAGTTTTGTTTAGAGTACAGTGTTCGAGCTATATTAAATAATTTAAAAATTGACGATCGTTCGAAATTTCACGAGAATCTCTTCAAGTATCTTCGAAATTCTAGCTAACAGAATCGGGCCAAAAATAAGAAGACGAAAAATATACAAACTGTAGAAAAACGATTAGCCAATGCACTGAGATTTTTTTGCAACGGGTGATTCTTATCATTATTTAATGTACTTGATTAAAGTCTCCAAATATTTAGTTGATTTCAAAAATTGTTCCTGAAGTAGCTGAGGCATTAATTGTTGTGTTGCAACCATATATGTCCGCAAGTAGTGGCATAGCAAAATATCATATATGCGGACAACATCTCTGGCTGGATCTAACCATGCAGGTTATATAAATAATATTATTATTTCAGATTCCTATCACGTCAGAAGATGTTGGAGAAAATATAAGATGATTTCAACTATTATTGGAATTTTCCGCACTGTATTGGAGCTTTAGATGGAAAGTATTTAATCATTCAAGCTCCGATAAAATCTGGAATACCAAAATGAACTCTCACTACTGTTTTCCACAGCTATTGAAAACTGACTAAAACCTTAACAAACATATAATGTTTTCAATTTCATTTGAGATAAATTTAAACTGTTTTAAAAATTTAAAACTGTAAAATTCCACAAATGTTTGTCAAAAAATTCAGAAATGTTTGTCAAATGTTTCACAAAAGTTTGTCAAATGTTTGTCAAATGTCGAATGTTTGTTACGTGTGGACGTGCCTTTAGAGTTATTTTCTACACTTTATTGTTCTTGAAATACAGTTCTCAGTCAGTGAGTGATTGGTATTTTGCCTTTTATAATTATAGAAGATATGTAGTTAGATTTTATCTTATCCCAGTAATTTAAAGCTCGATACTTTTTGTTCATATACTTCGACTGTGCCCGATTCTGACTTTATTGATGCCTTTATTTCTGTATACTCCTTCTGATAAGATCTTTTAATAATATTAATTTGTTTTATAACTAATTCTTCGTTCACGTTTGGTTTGAAATACTTCTTCGATTATTAACCTTAAATAGGCAGCTTCGTTTTTACTCTATCGTGATAATTTTTGCTTTTTATATGCCAAAGAAAGGCATAGTTCACTTCGGTAAATTTTTATAAATTCCATCGAGCTATATTTATTGTGGGATACTATTTTGAACTTATTAACACGGTCCGGTTAGAGTGCACAAAAGCATTTTCGTATTTCCTCTGGTGACTTGCAGAGGATTAAAAATACATAATTCCTGTTGGATTGAAGCCCTTTTGCATGAAAACATGCGTTCCATTAATTTTAGCTACTGAGAAATTCATACAAGTTTTAGGTTAGCTCCACTTAAATTTGTAAATTGCGATAAGCATGAAAATATAATACTCAGGCCTCAGAGGTAAACATTTTATTTGTACAATGAGTTTCATTTTTCAATGTCTTAAGCACGACATCTTGAATGAAAGTACAATAGCTATAATATTGTTGCCTATAAATAAATCACGATACGTTCTTTACGACTGTAATTAGAAATCAGCTTAATTTGAGAGCCTTAAGTTATCGTGACCTAATTGGTGCGTGCGTTTAAATTGAAATATTCGATTGTATCTTACTAGCACACATGTGATTATATTTCATAAGTTTACGACACACTTAAAAAGTTGTGTGGCATAATACCTCTTGGCTTAATTAGTCATGAAATCCTTTTCTCGCACCTTAATCAACTTGTTGCGGTAATCACAAACATTATTCGCTAAAGTGAAAGGTTATATGTGCGTGGTCAGTTAGAGCTAAATTGATAACATCGGCAAACCACAACAAAACGATGGAAAAAAATTCAAAATGGAAAACGCGAACTCAAATGCTAGGAAATAGAATTGAAATTAAATAGCCTCAGTTTAGAACGTAACCATGTAAGCTGTACATACTCACATACATAAATGCATGGTCTCAATAAGTGCATAAGTTCAAAGGTTGAAGTCACAACATAACGAATGGTCATTTAATACGTTCGTTGGCACGGAATGCTTCACTCATCCAACGTAACTAATCGATTGGTATCAGAAGGATGTACACACTGGGGGGACTTTCATATAACAATTTGTGGCGCTTGATGGCACTAATATATCTGATACCGTGGTAATATTCAATGATCATTTCACGCGTGACTTTAGTGAAAAACATGACATTTAATAAAAATATGTTATTAATTCTTTATCATGATCACCTGGCATTAATTTTCCGTCTGGTTGAGTGACAACTATATAATTACATATAAAAATTAAATAATAAAAAAATAAAACGAAGAGCAAGGAAGAAAATAATGCGCGCAAAATGTTCTAGAAATTATATCCTTCCATGAATTTTCTAGAAACTAAGATAAATTGGGGTCATAACGAACAGCCATAAATATAACAACTTTGAAGTTGAGTTTGTGGAAAAATGCACTTGTGGGAAACAGCTCATAGTTGGAGAGTCCACCGTGAATTATTAAAATAATTTCACAAGGCAAATTTTTCGTCCTTTAGAATGAAAGGCTTTACAGGAGTTCCTGAAAGTGGTATATATATATTATACACGCTAAAACTTTAACAGCTTTCTCAGCAAAAACTCTGTCATCATTTTTTTTTTACAAGAAACCCGTAACAAATTATTCTTTTGGCATATTCTTTATTTCCCACCGTCAGTCTGGTGTGTAGAGAAAAAAAAAAGGCGTTTATGAATAGAATATGAAATTTTATATTGTATAAATTTTAAATTTAAAACCGAAAATTATAGACTTACCTATACAGCAACTTGTTTGCAAAATAAAAATTTTCTTTCGAAAATTTAAATTACTCGAAGAAAATTCCTGGTCCTTCGAGCCGGAAAATTAAAAAAACAAATTAGAAGGCCTATTGACATAAATCAAAATATAAATGCATATAAAATCTATTAGAATAGTAAGAAAGCATATCAACTTTGAAGAAGATATGTCATCATAAGTGCCGAAATGGAAAATAAGATTTTTGGGATAAATTAAATTAGAATTAGAATTTATTAATGAAAATACGTACACAAGATATTACAGTAATAATAATAATAAAATACTAAAACCAAAAATACAAGAAATACCAATAAATAAAAAAGGGAAATCCTAACGTAAGGTAGAATAAAAAAAGGCACACGAAAACTTAAATGTTAAACTATAAATGAGTAAACAAGCTATGTTATACAGAAAATAAGGTAAAAAAAGATACAATAGAATAAATGCAAAGAAAAGAAACACGGTAATTAAAACAAGTTAAAAAACATAATAACTAAAATAATAATAATAAAAATATTTGTTAAGTTTTTAAGGAAACAAATAGGTTTGTTCTATGAAAACACTGTGTAAATTTTCCCATACAATTTCCCCCAAATTTACCCGGGCTTTTGTGCACTCATCGAACTAGTTTTTAGAACACCGGGTAAATCTAATGTAATGACATTTGTCTGACAGTTCTCCTGAATATAAGCAATTGTAAAAAGTTATTTATAAAATGGGTGAATACAAATAAAATGTGCTCTAGGTATTTTTATATTTCTTTTCTTCTAATTTTTGCTAATTTCCGCTCAAGAAGTAATTTATATGTCCCAATCAACCACAAATTGCAAGTGACAGTTCTCAAGTGACAACTGTCAAACCATTACCCGGAGAAATTTTTAGTGTAATTACGGGGTAGCCCAGGTTTAAAAAAAAAAAACAAGATAGTCTAGCCCGGTGTAGTCCGGGGTTTACCCGGGGTTTTCATCAAACAGACCTAATAAATAATTTAAGGCATCAAACATCGAAATTGTTGTCAGCGTTCAGGGAGCTTAGGTCACTAGGAAGCAGCCCAGAGAGAAAAATGTCACTCCTTGAATATGCCGAAGCAACCGGCGTTTTGAATATTAGCTGGTAAGTTATTCCATAAACGAAAGATCTGAACATAGTTAGAATCCTCAAAGATGCTCTACGAAACCGTGTCATGACCAAATTTCGATTCCTCGCTGATTGACAGAACTGAGTATTATCAAGCAAATATTTTGGGGTGCTCGGGCGTAGTAAATTAAATATTACGTAAAACGCTTTCAGGTTGAGATACATGGACAGTGAGCAGCCAAGAAGCTGCGATTTATAGGGCGACACATGGTCGAACCTATGTAGAGCAAAGATAAATCTGATGCAGTCGTTGAAGGCAATTTCAAGTTTACGTCTACATGTGCTGTCAAGCTTAGGAAATACCAACCTACCACACGTGAAGTGTTGCAAAAGAAGAATTGTAATAAGCCGTAGTCGCACTTCCTTGCTTAATATGTCGGCGGACAGCCAAAGCTGCCGAAGTCCATAATAAATTTTACTTATAGAAGCACTAACATGATCACAGTACTTCATATTGGAGTTGATAATTATGCCTAGATTTCTAACTCAATTCACTAATGTAAGAGTAGTTTCGTTGAGTTCAGCTGCTGGAAATTCATCAGTATGAAAATTATTATTGTGGAGTATCACATATTGTGATTTGGATGAACTCAACTTTAGCTGATTGTTTACTGACCATTTCTGTATATTTTTGAGTTCGTTATTTAAGCGAACAAAGTAATCCTCTATTAGCCCAATCGGCCTGTACAGATATAACTGAACATCTTCAGCATACATATGAATTTTTGCATCCTTTATGATTTCCATTTATTTGTTCGAGAAGGAATTTATTTGGATTCTCCGGTATATAGCAAAAGCTAAAAAATGTTTTTAATTTGTTATTTCATCACACAACCCATTATATTTTTGGTGACAAGTTTCAAGGCATTGGTTTTGACGCATCAACAGGTCCCAAATAGCGAAATTGAGTGACTTGAAAAACAAATGAAGAAATTGAACATAGAAAAGAAATGAAAAAAACCAAAGAACTGAGAAAAATAGAAAAAACAATGGTAGAAAGAAACTAAAAAGATTTTTCTACCGCACAATTAAAACAAGACCAGGAAATATTAATTAACAGAAAAGTTATGGCTCATATAAAAACTTGTCATCACGCTTCCCTATAATATTATTTTAGTGTTCACTTAAAACTGAACCGTAGGTTTTGCTTTTTAAGTAAGTATGTGTTTT
The DNA here is from genome assembly GCA_963924295.1 of Dioctria rufipes. Lineage (NCBI taxonomy): Eukaryota > Metazoa > Arthropoda > Insecta > Diptera > Asilidae > Dioctria > Dioctria rufipes. Next base: position 261,564,755 of record OZ002741.1, read on the forward strand.
ACACTATGAGGGAAAATTCGTCAAAAATGTTTTGTATCGTATTAAATTATATGCAAGTAGTTGGTGGTAAAGTGGGATATAACCATCATTTTTGCTTCCTTCTAAGTTTTTATGTACATATAATGGTGTCATGTAATGTCTTAATTAGCTCTCTTGTTAATAAGGAATTTAATATAAATTTGAATTGGATTTTTCGTTTTTCATCGGAAGATCCTATTTTGGATTTTGCTTGTACAATGTATTGAAAAAATAAAACACTTTCATTTGAATGCAACATTTTCCAAAAAAATTCCGATTATGCCAAATACATATTTCTTCCTGTGCAATCACAGTGTTAATCTAAAGTTAAGCAATCTGTTATACTTATATAGGCGCTGGACTCGTTATACACTATACCTTTTTTCTGGACGAGAGAGCGACTAATTACCCATTTTGTAAGGGATGGTATCGTTACAAGTAAATATTTGTTCGTGAGGTAACCACGTGTAATACAACTAGGAAAATGAAGCGCGCATACTAAAAGAAAACAAAGTAAATAAATGAGTATGATTAAAGAACATAGAACATTGTTACAAAGTGATACAAGCGACATCTATTGGAAATGGAAACAACTTTAGGTTAGTGACCCATAGTTTAATGGGTTCGGAGAACGGAATATCCAGGAAGGTTCTAGGATAATTTGTAGAGTATAAATATGGCGCACCAGGGGGCGGAGTCTTATTTCAGACAGTGAAGTGAACGAAGTAAACTATTTGGATTACGATAATTAGAAGTAGAGTACTAGCGATAACTAAAAATAATGATTTAATAATTATTTATGAATGTTATATTGTGTTTTAAATAACGAGAACTAAGGCCACATAAGCAGGTAGATCTTAGGAGTTGGTAAATTAAAACTCTCGAAGACCCCCACATCCACAAAGGCGCATGCGATTAATGATTATCAAGTAATCAATAAGTTATTTGATGAATTATCAAACACATGAACGAAACTGATGAATAAAACTAATGCCGAACATAATCACAATTAAATAATGCACTATCGGAAAACAAGAAATATTATTAAGTACTATGGTAAATAAACAAGATATAGAATTCATGGTATACTTCCCTCGCGTAGAAGTGAAAAGCCTACTGAATACCGTAGATATTTATAACAAATAGTAATGCGTCAAGAAATTATTCCTTTTTGTGTTCTGTAAATAATAATCGCAGATGTATTGTAACAATAGATATAACGATGAAATATTGTGCACTTTCCCGAAATTATTACACCTATATTGTAAACTGTCAATTAGAAGTATCCAACCAGAAATGGCAACCATTGATAAAATTGTGTCGATGGAATGGATGTTTCAAGCAAGTTTTATAGTTTTACTAATAAATTTATAATGTTTTAAGAGAAGTCAGTACTCAGCAAAATATTCAATTCAGATACCAGCGAACCTGTAGGCAATAAAATTTACTACTTAGGTTTGTGTCCTGAAAGTGAGAAAACTCATATAAAATTAGCCTAGACATAGATCACAGAGCACATAAGAGACATCTACCGCAAAAGACAGAAACCCAACACCCGACAAAACCATACAATTTAAGACGAAAAATGAAAATTTGCAGTTCACATAAATTGAAAATTTTTAACGAGAATTAACTCTCCTAAATTTTTTGCCCATAGTGAAATATTTATAAAAATAAACAGCCATGGCAAAAAATTTAACATTTTCCAATGCCGGTTTGTTTGTTTACAATTGAATTGTCACATGGGCATTAAGTTATCTGAGCGATACATAGGCAACGCCAAGAAATATTATCTGAAAATAAGGGGGCGCTAAAAATTTGTTTATTTTACATAGCAATTTGGATTATAAAATATGTCCCCCTTTCAAATGTCACGATTTCATTACTGGCATGACGAAATGTATACAAACACGGCATACTAACACATTTCGCCGAATGACTTAGGTTTTCACTCGATATGCCGTTTCCTTATTAGTTATTTATTCAATGATGTCAACCCAACCGCTGATATCTATGTAAGATGGCGTTGTGGAATAGAATTGATGTCTATTATGGTAGTAGATTTTTGAATTGTTGTGAACGTATACGTAGTTAGAGAGCTAAGTAGTTAAGATTTTCATTTAGATCGTCCGAATATTATATAGGTAAGCAGTTGCTTAATGTTAATTTAGGTTCATTTAGGATTCATAAGTAAAAACTAACTGAGTGACTTAAAAGGTAATAACAGACTCTAATATAGGTTAGTTGTAAGTTGGTAGTGTGTGAACGGCTTAGGTTAGTGCCTTCAAATTAAGCCGCGTGGAGGAAGCCGATTCAGAATCCGGAAGAGGTGGCAGCGAGTTGCATGAGTTTCGGTGGACATTTTATGGCTATCAAGAGAGTGAGAAGTACAGGAAATCGCAATTTCAATAGCGAAGGTTTAATTTAAAACAGGAAAAGAAAGATAATAGTGCAAATTATTAAAAAAATAATGAAAAGTATAAATGGAAGAAATATAAAGTGACCAGTATCCTTCGGCGTTCGTGAATATAATTTCAATTTCAATTTATTTATTTACATATACATATAACTAGTATACATATATTAGTGGCAATGCACCAGTAAGACAAGTATCTTTTATTAGGCACACGTTAAGCGAAAATAAAATAAAATTATATGTTCCTATGAACTAGAGAAATCCAGAGCTAACTATAATTAAATACATTGCATTTATCTATGAAATTTAATTAAAACGAAAAAAGAATAACTACAGTTCAGTACGTACTAAAAACTACAATAAAGCATTTACAAAAAATCATAAATGATTTCAATGCATCATACTACTAACTAAATCTAGACTAACTGCCGAGGGACATAGCGGACACTTACATAAAATTAGTAAATCAATTAATATACACGTAATTCTGAAGACTTTAAATGCTCAATGATGAGTTGCTTGATCGAGGAAAGTGAGCCTGCCCAAACGGATAGTTTAATGGAAGCAGGTAAGGAGTTCCAAAGCTTGATTGTATGAACGAAGAACAGACGCTGAGAAATTAAGCAAGAAAATCTGGGCAATATTAGATTACAATTTCTGTTAGAATTACCAAAATTGAGAAATCGAAACAAGTATGCTGGACAGCGAAATATCAATAACCTGACCAGTACAACAAGACGCCGATAATTTAAGTAACAAAAATGGTTACAACCAAATACGGAGTTAATAAAAGGCGACACGTGATCAAATCTGCGTAAATTAAATATGTATCTGATCAATAGCATTAAAAGCCATGGAAAGTTTATGTGAATTAATATAATCTAGATGACCAAATACTTCAAAACCAAAGGTGAGAACAGGAACAAGAAGTGATCGGCATAAGAACAATCTTGTTGCCGTAGGTGTAAATTTGCTAGAAGCCCACAGAGACCGCAAAGAACCATAGACTTAACGAATTATAGTCGAAATGTGATTGTCCCAGGTTAAAGTATTGTTAAATATAACTCCAAGATTACGAGCAGTTTCTACAAAAGGAATTATTTCCCCTCCAATAGTAATAGGAGAGAACCCAGAAATGTCAATATTGGTTCTGTTTATTAACAAACAGTTAGATTTACTGGCATTAAGCTTCAGGTCATTGATTACAGTCCAGTGAAAAATCCTTTGTAAATCTTCGTTAATGCAACTAGTTCCATCTTCAATGAGACCAAGTGGTCTTGACAGGTATAGCTGAGCATCATCAGCATATAGGTGAAACACATTCAAAGACATCGTTAATGAAGAATGAGAAAAGTAATGGACCAAGAATCGATCCTTGGGGGACACCGCAACTTACTCGCAACAGCGACGAAGAAGAACCATTGCAGAAGACACTCTGAAATCTATCAGTGAGGTAATTAAAAATCAAATGTGTAGCGGACGCCGAAAAATTAAATTTTGTAATTAACTTTTTGCAAAGGAGATTATGATTGACTACATCAAATGCCTTAGAAAATATATAATGCTCAAGAAATAAGAAGTGGTGGGATCAGTAGGAAGACATCAAAACGCAGAAGGAAGAATGGCATTATAAGAAAAATCAAATCTGTGAAGAAGAAACCTGTTCTAACACCAAAAATGGAATACCAAGGACAGTCCATGTGAGTTACTAACAGGTTCCTAGCGGAACATGAGGAGTGTATAAGCAAGAAGTTCTCGCTCCTAAATTACCACAAAATACGATAAGGTAACGAAGCCGATATTAGTAAGAATACCAACCAACGGATTCAGATCGACCAGATACCAAGAAGCTGCAATTTAAGTGACAGCCGTCATACAATTTGTTAAGTAAGATATTTAGAATTAAGGCAGTAGTCAACAGGTGTAAATTTACATACAATAACTCTCGAGTATTGAATTCTCTATAAAAAGTTTGATATGAATGAGTTATCCAAAAATTTAATTCAATCTTTGTTCGTCGAGAACATTTTTAGAAAGAATAGGCAGTAGTAACAACTAAACCATGAACTCTTCTATTTATATCAAATTATATCAAATTAATCCTTTCCAATTATATAAACCTTAAATTGGATTTGTAGTCTCTTTGAAACAAATGACCTCTTTTGACTAAAAATACAAAAGAGACGTCTTCCAATTTAATTTCAAAATACTTGCCATCATCGTATACGCTACAATGTTTTATGCAACTAATTTAATAAGTACCTACTTCACCTTCGGCATAGATCGTATAATTGTCTGGTAAACAATCAAGAATACGTTACTAAACGGGCTAGGAAAGCAATTGTTAATTAATAGGAAAATACGTATTAATCCCGTTCACAAAAGTCTCTGATAACGAGCAGCGTGACTCGTCCTGTCGCCCAACATCCTCACCGCACTTAAATATCCCAAGGGCAGCAAATACACTTTTGTATACAGGTTGTTCATAGGACTTTTTCATAAAACAGTTGCGTGTAGCCATTAGTTTTTTTTTTTTTTTTGTGGAATGAATTATTTACACAGCGTTTAAATTCGTAATTATTGGGTCTGTATGACTGTCGCGTACATTCATATATATAAGTGTAACAAGTATTTACCAAAGGGAAAAATGTCATTCCTAATCAATTACGTTTTCGAATATTGTTTACAGTCGGTTACTGGCAAAACATTTCGTGCATTATTTAATGGGCCGTTGTATATGTGTACTTGTATAGGTACGATGTACATACATATATGTATGAATGTTTGTCAAAATAAAGCCGTCGAATACCATGTTAGTATCTATGTTCTGTTTATTTCATTGATAAGCCGAATTTAGTGTGTACATCTATTATGGGGCCGACATTATTTTGATCCCCCCGTACTTTATTTCACCTTTCAGCTAATCCTATTATATGGCCACTAACACTACTAACAATTCTCCGATTAGGATACCAAGAGCAGGAGGAGCGCAGCGGCTCGTAATCACAGACTCTACAGACCGAACTATTGATATAAATCCTTTATCCAATTCTCCATACCCCAACATGACATAACCCATAGACTAAACCCACAACACATAGAGAGAGAGAGAGGAGAGAAGCTTCATAATTTCTGTGTTATACTAAGCCTGGAGGAGCCTTTTATATCGGCATAAACATGCAAATAAAGTCGTGAAATGGCTCCAAATCACTTGACACGGTTATAGCATTTCAGATTGTACTGCTGTGTTGTTGCTACTACCTCTTGTCGTTTATTTATCCATTCACTATATAATACCGCTCGTAATTGCGGTCCTCTAGCGAGGAGACTGAGTGAGAGCATAGCAAAACAGCAATCGTGCTAGCAAGGAAATTCTATACGTGTATAATTCATAACTTTGTCAGTTTGTTCCCTGCAGAAGTGTACAGGAGTTGGGGGTCAAATTTGCAGAGTGCTTGACGCTCCAGCTTCACATACATAATATAGGTAATATAACAAGAAGAGCCGGAAATAGCATAGGGTAGCGGCATAAAATTTATTTATCTGCCACCTTTTAGCCCTCTTGGATATATCGTGATTGCGCGTAAAAGTGCCTTTTTTCATCAGTTTACTGCGCCATTATAAGTGGGGAAGTTATTAAGGGAGAGCATTAAAAAAAAAAAACAAAAAAAAAAAAAATAACAACAACAACAGCAACAACAAAAAAATAAAAAAAAAAACCATCATACCCTCTCTCTCACCTCATCATTGTGTGTTTGTCTTGTTTATGGCCGAATGTTTTTTGATTTGTTTAACATGACTGCTGCCTCTCGGCGAAATGTTTACAATTCAACACCCCGTCACTCATTATGCTCCGAAAATAGAAGTGAGTGGCATTTTGCAGGGCCATTTACATCCAGATCGATTCACGCATCATTTTTTGATGCGATGTGTATATATACATAAAAGGGGAGTCACACCCTTATTTCGGGGCAAATATGAATCAACTGTGGTGGCCGCACGTAACGTATACGTAATATGTAGTTATACGTACTTCTCTATATATATATATGTATATGTTTCACATCAAAAACGGTTCATCAACCATAGTAGGTAGGCTGGTTGTTGGATTGAATGCCTTCAAGCACGAAGCGTGCTGCCACATTTCACAAAATCTCCTCCTTCCGCAAAGAGATTTGACAGGAAATAGGGAGCAGTAACACCACAGCGCACCAGTAGCAGAGAGAACAGATTCTTTTCTTAATACACACGCCAATATACAAAAACTCACTTGTACGTCTTTCGCAGTTGGGTTATTTTTTTTTTCTTTTTTTTTTTTTTTTAAGCAAAGAATGCAGAGGATCCAACATATCCTTCCTGATGTATTCGTATCCGACACGTATCGATTTCCTTTCATTTATGTTCAGGGTATGTTCAACTTGCTCAAGCGATTAATGCCAAGATAAAGTCGAAAAGCATTCACAATTTCACACTCGGGTAAGATATGTGTGTCGAGGAGATTTACATTGGCCCAAACTCCAAAAAAGTGCTGTGCCGAATATATAACTGTGAATATATTCTTATATAAAAAAAAAAAAAAAAAAAAATATTAAAACGTAGTGAAAATGGCAAAAAGGAAGCTGTGTGGGGGTGGTGTAAGTGAAGTTTATACATTCCTACATACGTATGTAGTACCTACTATACAGAAAAAAAAATCGATAAGCGCCACTTTACAAAAGTACCCTGAATGCTTTATAGCATAGTATATGACTCCCCTGGGGTGGCAGGTACCGTATTGTGCACATTCTGTCGCCTTCTTCTGGGAATTTGCAAGAATAATGGCAAAACGAACTGCAAGGCTCTGCACCTCTTTCCATACCAACTTACCTATATATATATATGTATATACCACGCCACTTATATACCGTACAATATTCAGTTTTGTCCTGTCGTCTTTAAAGTGATTTTTTTTTTAAATTTAATATTTTTTTTTTTTTTGGGTCACAGATTGACATTGTGTCGGAGAATTTAAAAATAAGTTTTAACGGGACGTGCAACACCGACATATATATATATTGATAAGGGTGGGTTGAGAAGGGTGAATATTAAATAGCAATCTGTTGCATAAGATATGAGCTCTCCACTTGATTTCCGTAGAAACGTAGAAAATGCAGCGGCCCGGAAAATTATCCCCATGGGATGAGTTAGTATATGTAGTCCATTTCAAGCTGGTGATATCGGAGAGCAGTTGATGTTGTTTTTTTTTTTTTTTTTTAAAGGACTCTGCGACATTTTCCACCGCCATATTCACATGTTTCTTGATACATTCACGATCGTTTGGGAATTGTGTCCCCTCCTAACTACTATACCTCTACAGAATGTTACCCAACATTGAAAATATTTTCTGAATTATCACACAGGTATACCTGTAGGTATTTTTTTTTTTTTTCTGGATTTATGGGCTGACGCTCCCAGCAACAGAGGTATAAAAATTGAAGTTAAATTTTTTAAATTCCCTAAAAGCATTGTAAATATTCTCAATTCATTCTGTTCTGTGAATGAATCAAATTTTATTAACATCTTGAATGAATGTACGACTGACTGTACACAGACACACCCACTGTTTTAATGTTTATTGTATGTATATTATATGATTGGTGTATAGGGTTTAATTATACACCTCCCAGATCTATATTATCCCATGAGTTTTGAGGGTGTTGCATTGTATGTATACCTTAATTAGTCTGCACCTCAGGGTTACCTCAAGGGTATAATTGCTTTATATTTAGTTCATTTATGTTTGCATGTTTGGCAGAGCTTAATGAGCAAACTGTGGAACTTGAGATGTTCTGATTTGAGAAATTAAGTTGCATAGATTCGACAATTTCATATTATGTCAATCAAAAATAAAAACTTTCATTCTTATGTAAAACGAACCAATTCGCGGCCATTTAAGGAAATGCCATCCTTACAAGAAGGGTTTTTAGTAGAATTTACTTAATGTCGTTGTTTAAACTTTTGTAGTACAATAGTAAGTTGAATATTTATCTTTTAATTTAAATTAAAAACTCAAAACATTATTTATCTAGTCTGCATAATAATTGAAAATATCAGTGTATGCGGAAATCACCAGTTTGCGTCCAGTTTAAACCAGTTTGCGTTCAACAAAGTGCCAATTTGCGGCCAGTTTAAAAAAGAAAAACTTCTTTTATATGGGGTATTAAATACATGTTGTTTTGAAAGATACGACATTATTAAGTTTTCGTTATTTCTGATTTGAAAAGCCATTAAAAAATAAAAGTTGTGATATAATTCACAGTAACATAACATTCTTCAGATTAAAACTAATTCAATTCAAACTGTGTTGTTTTACATAACAGCATCTTTTAAATTTCATTAAATTAAAATAAATAAAAAGATTACTCTTTTGGACTTTTTACCGGGTTAAACTTAAATTTGTTCAAGAAAGAATTTTTTGGGATTTCTCCGGTATATAGCAAAAGCTAAAAAATGTTCTAATTTGTTATTTCATCACACAACCCATTAATTTTATTCTGAGTTTATATGAGAAGCGATCAGTTTGATCTATTTTCAAGCGTCTGCAGCAGGCAGAAAACCAAGCTGCACCGATGAGTGTAAGGTTTTCTGCTGACACGAAACGCTTCTTCAACTTCCTTTTCTTTTTTATTTTTCAGCACTGTGCGTGGCGTATACAGGTTCGATTCGCTTCGAATGAATCTGTTTCTTTAAAAAAATTTTTTTTTTAATTTTTTTAATAAATAAAAAAAATGATTTTTTCTATTTTTCTCAAACTTTTCATTTCTTTCTTCTTTCTTTTTTTCATTTGTTTTTCAAATCACCCAATTTCGCTATTTGGGACCTGTTGATGAGTCAAACCAAGACTTGAAACTTGTCACCAAAAATTAATGGGTTGTGTGATGAAAAACAAATTAGAACATTTTTTAGCTTTTGCTATATACCGGAGATATCCCAAAAAATTCTTTCTTGAACAAAATTAAATTAAAAGGAACAAATCAAGAAGGAATTATATAACATAATGAAATTAAACATTTTATAAATGAGAATAATAAAACATTTCTCCTCTCCACTTTTATTATGGATTGGTAGTTTTTGATCTGTTTGATGTGTTACATCTGAAGTTCATCCTATAAATGCCGTGTGCCCCAGGGTCTATTATTTCGCCGTTTTTTTCTCTTAATTTTCAATGATCTGCTTTGCCTTAATTTCAATCCCATCCATAGTTTTGACGATTTCTTGATTTCGCTTATTCTTTGACAATCTTGCGGACTTCGAGGGAATGTCACATTTGTTGTACGAGATTGAATGATTAGATCATTGAATAACGATATTGACAATATTCTCGGTTGTGCAAAGTGATCACATCGAATTCCATGCCCCCAAGATACAAAGCTAACTCATCTCTTTAAATCAAGATCATCACTTAACCACTCCCGTTACTTTTGATGAAGCATTAGTTGAAAACATTAGTACCTGTTCGTTGTAGCATATGTATTGTGATAGGAGGAAGTGCGTATAAAATTATCCCCTTTGCCTGAAAAACTCGCATAGCTCCAATTTTAAGTGGAATTTGCGGCCCTCAGCAAAAAAGTTCACATGCTTTTGAATTTGTTCAGTAATTAAACATGTAACCATTAACCCTATTCGCGAATATTCTCATGCATCCTGACTCAGAACGAACTAAGAACCCGGCTTCTGGTATTGCTTCTGACTAGATCCCTAAGTGGTCGTATGTAAGGGAAAACAACTGTTTCTTTTAATATGTCTCTTGCATTCATCTCCTTTATATAATTTTGCAGTTCATCAAACCATTTTCGAATAACCTCTTCAGAAACAATAGCTCTGGCTTCGGTTAGGCCTTCGGGAATTGGATGTGCTAGCTCTGGATTGCATTTCAGGAAAAGGTCGTAACATTTTCGCCCTGATTGCCTATTTTTGAAGGATGTATTCGTGCTATCGCCTTGCTCCTTTTTTCGGTTCCGTACCCGTACTAAGCTTCCGCTGTCCGTCTGTCTGTCAGCCGGCTGTATCTTATGAATCGTAATAGGTAGTGAGTTAAAATTTTTTTGAGTGCGTATTTCTATTGCTGCTAAATATAATAACAAATAATAAAAATTAAATTAAATCAAAAATTAAAGGGGGACCCAAAAATCTCGATTTTCTCAGCGTTTTTTGCTCGACCTTAACAATCGCTGTATCTCTTGAACCGTAATAGGTAGACACATGAAAAGAGTGCGTAATACTATAGCTGCTATAATAACAAATAATGAAAATAAAAAAATAGTAATAATAAAATAAAAAGTACATAGTGTTAAATGGTACGGAACCCTTCGTGTGCGAGTCCGACTCGCTCTTGGCCGGTTTTTGTTTTTTTTTAACTGTTCTTAAAAGGCTATTAGGACTTAATAGAAACCTACATGTGGTTAACGACTCGCATCACTTAACTAGTTTTTTCTTCGGTTTCCGTTAAAACATTTCATGGTCCAAACTTGTCTACACCTTCAGGATATTTTTCAGACAATTTATCCTGTAATGTTTTTTTGGAATATTTTATTTGATTCTAGATTCTGTTCTAATAGAAAATTTTCCTTGTCGAATGTCTGACAATGTTTCATTTAGTGTTGTAGCAGTATATTTTTCCATATTTCCTTATATTCAATGCATTAAATCAGACTAATTAATGAAGAGCTGCTTGTATGTAGGCCGCAATTTGAACATGGTAAAAAAATGCAGCTCTAATTTGCGGCCACCAGTACACGCGAACTGGCTCATGATAGTAATCATTCATCCATTTCGCGGACACTAAAATTAATATGGTTATTCCGAAAATTTACTTAAATTTCAAACAATATTATATTTATTTGTAATATAACTACTTAAAAAACTTTCTTAGGAAAATAGCACTACGTTACAAAAAAAAAAAAATGTTTTCTTGCATTTTCGCATTATTTACATGCCGACTCCTAATGAACTAAGGTCTGAAGACTCAGATTTAACTCAACCATCCCATTGCTTACTTTAGGGGTAGCAGACATATACACGAACATAAGGATAAAGAAATATCTGCATTTTAAGGAAAATACGTCGTTTTATGGCATGTTATGAAATGAAGTGGACGCGAATTGGGTAGTGGACGCGAATTGGTGCATTTACCCTATATCGTAGTGGCTGTATAGCAATGTTTCCCAAAAGGTGTGTCGCGCCACACTGGTGTGTGGCGGACGGGTTCTAACTCTGTCGCAAAATTACAAAAAAAAGAAAGTATTTTTCATTAATCGTGAATAATTACTAAAAAAATTATAGTTTCCGTTAAAGTTTTGATTTTCAAATTTAAGGAATGGAAGAACGGTTAAATTCGAGTATCAGTTGCCTATGACTTTCTAAAAATTAATTTTTTTATTTTTATTTTTTTTATTTTTATTTATTTTTATTTTGTCTGTATCTATTTCACGAATATAGAATTGTAAATTTACATACTAATAATACCAAGTAAATTTTTTTCTTCAATTTTTTAAATAAAAAAAAAAATATTTAAAAAGTGTTCAAAAATACAAAAACAAAATACATATTAAGTGATTTCAGTTGTTAGCGCGCGTTGATCATATTACATATTTTTTCCGTAATTACTTACTCTGCCTGCACCTTGGTCCTCCAATATAAAATCAACGATTCTTTGACTCGACCTGAAGTAGGGAAGACCTCAATTTTTTTCTTAGAATTTTACTGGAAATTTTTTCTTTAGAATTATTATGCATTTGTGAAGGTCGGCAACGGCACACGTGAAAGTATTGTAGCTGAAAAAAACTCTAGTCGACCACTAAAGTGAATAAAAATTCTGCGAAACATTTTCTAAAAAGAAGCAATCTAAGAAATCACAAAAATTATTAGCCATCCAAGCACCTGTTGTCGGACATAATGCATACCAATTCTAAAGAAAAAATTTCCAGTAAATTACATCAGGTCGAGTCAAAGCATCGTTGATTTTATATTGGAGGAGCAAGGTCTTATATACGTGCAGGCAGAGTAAGTAATTACGGAAAAAATATGGAATATGATCAACGTGCGATAACAGCTAAAATCTATAAAAAAAGATTATTTCGTAACAAAGACAGATATGTACTTCTATGGGCAAACGACACTAGTTGCTTTTTGCATTCTTCTTCTTGGTTATTGTAGAATGTAGAGCATCACTTTTGCCCATTGGCACTGGATATCTATCTGTATTACTTGTAATGGTAGATGTATTACCAACAACTTCAAAATGTACCTCTCAAAATGACACAGAAAACATCACAAAGAAAGCTAAAGTAGTTTGCCGAAAATATAATGTAAAGGGTTTTCCAATAAGAGGTGTTATTTTAATTAGCCCGTTATATCGGTAGATGTCACTTTTGGAGCTGTAATTTTTTGACATTTGACAAGTAGAAACTACGCCATTAATTAAAAATGGAACGATACACGATTCAACAACGCAATGAAATTGTTAAAATTCACTATAAAAATGGTGAAAATGTTGCAGAGACGGTTCGTAAAACTCGAACACTTTTGGGTCGTCGTAAAGCACCTTGTCGGACCGTAATACAGAAATTGGTAGAAAAATTCGAGCTGTCGGGACAAGTTGGTGATGTGAAGAATAAAACCCGTGCACGTCGCTCAAGAACAGCCGAGAATATTGCTGCTGTAGCCGAAAGTGTTGAAGAAAACCCAGGTTTGTCCATTCCTCGTCGTTCTTTGGAATTAGGCATTCCACAAACGTCATTACAACGTATTTTGCATAAAGATTTGGGTCTTAAGGCTTATAAAGTTCAGTCAACACAAGAACTCAAGCCGGCCGATCATCAACAACATCGAGTCTTTGCTGATTGGGTCCTTGAAATGCATGAAAATGATCCGGAATTCCATCGAAAACTCATCTTGAGTGATGAGGCGCATTTCCACCTCGATGGCTTCGTCAACAAGCAAAAATGTTGCATTTGGGGCTTGGAAAACCCAAGAGTTATTGTTGAAAAGCCTCTCTATCCTCAACGTGTGACTGTTTGGTGCGGTTTATGGTCCCGCGGGGTCATTGGACCTTACTTTTTCGAAAATGAGGCTGGAGCAACAATTACGGTGAATGAATTGCGCTATCGACAGATGATTAATGATTTTTTATGGCCGGAATTGGATGGTATTGATCTGGACAACGTTTACTTTCAACAAGACGGCGCTACGTGCCATACAAGCAACGAAACCATTGATCTTTTACGGGAAAAGTTCCCGGACCGTGTTATCTCTCGAAGAGGTGATCACAATTGGCCACCGAGATCTTGTGACTTAACACCTAGCGACTTCTTCCTTTGGGGCCACGTGAAAGAGAAGCTCTACGCCAACAGCCCAGCGTCGATTCAAGACCTCAAAGATGGAATTCGTGAGGCTATCGAGGACATAGGTCAGCCACTTTGCGATTTGGTTATGGAAAATTTCATGAAAAGGATATGGTCCTGTAGGCGTGGTCGTGGTGGTCATTTGGCTGATGTTATTTTCCATTATTAACGGCATACCTTCCTCTTTATAATGAAATAAAGATCCGATCATTTATCTCAAAAAATGGCATTTTTCTTTGAATATCAAAATAACACCTCTTATTGGAAAACCCTTTATCTTATTTAAAAATGGGATTTTCATGGGTCGGTAGTGAGACATATCCGATTCCGATTTGTGTTGTGTGCGACGAAAAGCTAGCAAATGAATCAATGTTTCCCAATAAACTAGAACGTCATTTTAAATTAAAGCACCCGAATTTATCTATAATAAAACAGCGGATTATTTTCAGAGACTGTTAAATTAAAAAAAAAAAAAATTCAAGCGACGACATTTTCCGGTAAAAGTATCCGAGAAAACTCAAGAAGCGAGTTATCTTGTTGCCGAAATGATTGCAATGAAGAGAAAGTCACACCTTATAGCTGAGAGCCTTATATTGCCAGCTTGTCAGATAATGGTTGAAACTATGATATGAGAGGATGTTGAGAAAAAAATTTGGAAAATACCACTTTCGAATAACACCATTAACTAGTAGGAGAATTTTCAGTATGTCAAAGGATATTGAGCAACAGATAATTGAACTTATTACATCAGGAGAAATGTTTGCATTTCAAGTTGATGAGTCATCGGATATTAGTGGAAAAGCCCAACTTTTAGCATTTGTACGATTTGTTTGTAATGGAAATTTAATCAATCAATTTTGTTGTTGTAAAGAACTAACAGAAACTATAACTGGTCTAGATATCTTCAATGTTATTAATAATTATTTAGAAAAATATGCTTTGCAATAGTATTTGTACTGACGGTGCACCGTCTATGACAGGATCAGTAAAGGGATTTTTAACACTGCTTTTTACATCGAGAAGTTTTGGTAGCGAAATGTGTTGTCGCTGATTTGAAAATAGTAGTAGGTACTCGATCAAGTAGTAAAAATGATAAATTATATTAAGAGTAAGCCAAAAAACATACGTTTGTTTTCGAAATTGTGTGAATCCATGGAAGCCGATCATTTGACCTTGCTCATCCATTCTGAGGTCCGATGGCTCTCGAAAGGAAAGATTCTTTCGCGATTTTACAAATTGCGTAATGAGATTCTGATCTTTTTCACAATGGACAGCAGCGAATATTGTGATTTATTGAGTAATGATATTTGGCGCTCAAAACTTGCTTTTATGGCGGACATTTTTGCGCATCTTAATTATTTAAATTGCAGCATGCAAGGAGAACAGGAAAACATTCTCAGTTCTACTGATAAGTTAAGTACGTTCAAGGATAAACTTAATATGTGGAAATAACGAGTCTTACAAGGAAACCTCGATATGTATCCCTGCACATCAAAAACTTCTTGCTATTCCGAAATTTTAACGGTTATTGCTGATACGTTAAGTTTGTTTAATCAGAAAATTGATTTTTATTTTCAATCACTCGATATTAGTTAGTTTTGATTGGGTACGAAATCCATTTAGCAGCAATTTGGTACGGCAAATATTTCATTAGCAGAAGAAGAAGAAATTTTGAAAATGCAGAACGATCGAACTCTTTGAATTAAATTTAATGATAAGGAATTAAGCAGCTTCTGGATAGGAGTAGCAAAAGAAACTCCAATCTTGTAAAAAAAAAATGCTTTAACTCTGCTATTACCTTTTCCACCTCTTATTTATGTGAATTAGGGTTTTCAGCTCTAAATGAAATAAAAAGAAAAAAAAAACGAGAGAGGCTTTTATCTGTTGAAGAGGAACTAAGGGTGGCCTTATTGAAAAAGTCGACCACGTATAAAGAAACTGTGCTCTGAACAACGCGCTCATACATCACTAAAACATGTATCACGGGGAAAAATATCAATTCACGCGTTATGTTTTTTTTTTAATAATTTCAATACTTATCTGTATTTTATCTTAATTAGCATCGATAATAAGTTTTTAAATTAATTCAGTTATGTAGGTATATACAGGGTGTTTCCCACTAGTTGGTCAATAGAGCGGGATGTGATAGTATTCACCTAGACGAACCAAAACTTGTATGGCGGGGGGGGGGGGGGCATAACAACCGTTTAGGAGTTACAGGGTGATTAAGAAAAAAAGCTAGTTTTTTACGAAACACCCTGTATCTTAATAACTACACAGTTAAGAGCTCATTGTATGTAGCACTTCATGGCCTTTTCAACGACTACTCAATTAGCCCCATACCATACTCCCATCAAGAATTATGGTTGTCTAAACTAAAAATTTCGGATTTTCTTACCTTTTTTTTTTTAAATTTAACCTCTATTATTTTTGCAACAAGGTCGTTAACATAACTTTTTTTTATAAAAACTGTAAACTCTAGACCTTCCTCTTTAAGTTGAGCTATTACACGCAGGTCAACTTAATGAGGAAAGTCTACAGGTTGTAGTTTCTATAAAAAAAAAGTAATGTTAACGACCTTGTTGCAAAAATAATAGAGGTTAAATTAAAAAAAAGGTAAGATAATCCGAAATTGAATAGACAACCATAATTGTTGATGGGAGAGGGGTATGGGGCTAATTGAGCAGTCGTTGAAAAGGCCATGAAGTTCTGTATACAATGAGCTCTTAACTGTGACCGTACGCCCTGTAGTTTTTAAGATACAGAGTGTTTTGTAAAAAACTAGCTTTTTTTCTTAATCACCCTGTAACTCCTAAACGGTTGATATGGCCCCCCCCCCCTGTCATACAATTTTTGGTTCGTCTAGGTGAGTACTATCACCTCCCGCTCTATTGACCTCCTAGTGAGAAACACCCTGTATTGGAGTCGTGTTTAATAAAATGTTTTTTTTTTATATATAATTATTACACATGTAATGAATGAAAAAAATTAATAAAACTATTATTTTCAATATAAAATATTTTACTTCTCTTATAAAATATCGTTACTCAGTTTCCTCTGTGTCGCATAAATTGATTAGTTTGAATATTGTGTCGCGAGAAAAACAAATTGGGAAACACTGCTGTGTAGAGTGCAACTATATATACTACATGTGTATCGGACACACACTTTTTCGTCTAGAACAACATTGAGGTTTTAGTATTAATTTAGGTACCTATACGAGTTGTAATCAATCGAGTTCTGAAGGGCCAAACACAATTCCAACGTTTCGATCCGATTCGTACAATTGGGCACATGCATCGAATCGAAATGGAGAAGTTGAGCAAATTTCAACTTTTACGGATGACATAACCTAGAAAGATCAGCTGTTTAATGTTTGTTGTGTATATGTACTCATTCAGGATGGACGAAGAACTTTTTATTGAGGAGCTTAAAAAACATGAAGAGCTGTATGATAAGAGTAACAAATTTTACCTGGATATAAAAAGAAAAGATAAAATTTGGAAAAATATAAATGAGAAATTCAAAACTGATGGTTAGTTTAAATATGTAATTTTGATTTACAAGCGATGTTTATGATGATGATTTCTATTGAATGTAGCAAATAAGAAATGGACTGCAATTCGGGACCGCTATGTAAGGGAAAAAAAGAAAAATGCTCTCCCATCAGGATCAGCCGCCATACACATTGGCGTAACTAGAACTTTTTTTTTGGGGTGGGCCAGATACCCCAACTTTCGTACATAGATTTTAACAAACATTTTGTTTGCGAAGTATACCAGCTCATGAGTATTTCCAGCTCTTGACCGACATTTTTTATGCATTGTTCTGAGCATTTACAAGATATTGATATAATGCCTAGAGTCAATGAAATTGCATAAATTAAAAAAACCATAAAGTTTCAAAAGTTATAGAGAGTAGAGCGAGTCTATAAGTTACAGAATTCACAAGAAACACAAGCTCTGTACTTTATTCTAGAACTCACATACTGGAATAAAATTTTCAAATGAAATCTCTCCTACTGAACCGAGCAAAACAAATTAAAATATTGCCAAATCAAAGAGAATTCGTCTGGCAAACGAAATATCACACAGTCATATTAGTTCTGTCTAGGGTTTCCAATCCGGATATCCGGATATCAAATTATCCGGATTATCCGACCAATTTTGATTATTCGAAAATCCGGACATTTTTCCTTAATTATCCGATAATCCGGATATTTTTTGACATTTTTTTTTTTTTTCAGAAAAATACTGGATATTTTTTGAAATTTTTTTTTTTTTCAGAAAAATACTGCTTTCTTTCTAGTTGTTCAGCTATTTTCAAAATAATATATATAATGAACAATTATTGTGAGTGTTTTTTTTGTGTGCAAATTTTAAATAAAACAAGTAAGAAAGCTCGAATTGGTCTAAGACCAATTCCTATGATACACCAGATGAATGTCGGTATGAGCCTGTTTACACAGGTTAGTATGCTACCTCTGCTTCATGAAAACTTTTTGATAAGATGATTGTTGAGGCAGGAATGAAGCATTACTCTATCTACAGATTTCGTGCGGCAGAGGCAGCATACTGAGACTGACCTATCCAAACTGAGTCTATGTAATATCGTACGGTAACCTATCGGTGCAAGTTTGATTATCGAATTGGTTTTTTGCATATATTTCTAGAAGGATTCGTCGGACAGTAAAAATTATTATGACTGACTAATTTCATTTCATTTCATATTCTTAAGAACTTTTGAGTACACAAAAAACGTCTAGAGCTGACTGTTTTCACAGAATACGTACAAAACCAAAATTTTTATATGGCAACAAACAGAAAAGGTTACCCAATTTAGCTTATTTATGAAATTATTTCTACTTTTTTTTTATGAAAACGTCGTGTACAAAATTCAGCTTTCTATGTTAATGCGTTCTCACGCATGAAACACGAAGTTTTTGTATGGCAATCCCACGAAGGAGTTACCCGATTTGTCCTATTTTCGAACTTAATTTTACTTTTTTTTTTTAGAAAGCCCATCTGCAAATTTCACTTCTCTACGTACAAGCGTTCTTGAATTGTCGTGAGGACGGACATGCACAAAGCAAAAAATAATAATAATTATGGGTGGCTGTCCAATCCATTTTGCTCTACCATAATTATTTCTATGCGTTACAAACGGAATGACAAACTTAGTAAGGTTTTAACAAAACCTACCAAGCACTGAAATCTTTTTTTATTTGCTCGAAATTCACTGTTCTACGCATTATTAGTTTTTTTCACATTTTAATTTGAAAATTAAATGATAACAGTGTGGTTAAAAATTAAATATATTTATAAATAAAATTTTGACGTAATCGCCAAAAACGATAGTATATACACATACATACATTGATTGTGGATAAATATATATCTCCAGATTCCGGTGTATGCGTTTTCTGTTATTTGTATGGGGTGATTATCTATTACTGTATGACGTAACCAACGGATAAGCCAGCAGTGAACGATGCGACATTTAAGTTTTTTAACCATTAAAGAGAATAATATACAAAACTTAAAAGAATTATTAGATGTCCAGTATAAATTTTTCGAAAAATTTATGAATCTGCTTATAATTACGATGACATCGAGGAAGTAGCTGAAGAAAGTATAGCAAATGAAAGTGAGTTTGAAAGTTAAAGAGATACTACAACTTTATTTTAAAATTCTCTACATCGATAACTTGAAGTTGAAATTTTTTCAATTACCTATATTGATGAGTAGAGCAATGCAATTACTACATTGGTGAAAAAAATTTCATGCTTTTAACAAATACAAAAACAAGGATAGAGGATTTATTTAATATTCAATGCACTTCTTACAATAAAGCTAATATTTACATTTTGAATTGTAGGCCTGACTAATGTAAGACAAAAATTAGAACTTGTCTGAATTTTGAAATTTTCCATGCAATAATCTTTTCAAAATTTTCATTTTTAAGAATGAAATAAATTTGAATCATATATTTTTTTTTTACTATTTATTAATTCTTAATGTACATAATTAAAATGTTTGAATAAAAAACAAATAAATTAAAAAACACCACGAAATATTGGATTCAAGCTAATTATTTATTTTGTTTTTTGTTATCCGTTTATCCGGATTATCCGGATATATGGAATGTTCAGTATTCGATATCCGGATAATCATTAATGTCGGATAAATGGAAACCCTAGTTCTGTCATAGTAAGCCAGACAAAACAAAAACACATTTTTCTTTCTTCGTAGTGGCGAGCATTTGTTGTGATTTGTAGAACGCTTTGGCATCTCCCAAGAGAGTACGTACAGTAGTGTGGTATAGTTAGCTGAGTTCTATGGGCATGAATTGGTACTTCTCACGGCGAGGTAACGTTACCTTAGTGGAATTGAAATTGAGGTTTTTGGCTAAGTGGGTACTGTAGTACGGCACAGGTGTGGCTATCAGAGTGTCATGGTGCAAGAAAGTATGTACTCATAATAGTCAGAATAATAAAATCTCAGACATAGGATATGAGAGGAGAAAGACAGACATAGCCTGGTCAGGGGGCGAAAGGATGTCTTAGTTGATGAATGAATAAGTTGATAAAAAACGGAAATCAGGTATATATGTTAGTAGTGCTTATATGGTTAGTATGCATGGTCAGCTATAAGATCCAAATGGTGAATCTCAAAGCATCTCCAGACTGAATTGGGCATATCTTAACCTTCACGTGGTTGGCCCTGAAATCTCCCATAAGGATTGAATTACCTGTATAGGCAACGTACAACTCTTTTAGAAGTTGCAAATAAGATCTAGGCCCGAACGGAGTTACCAGTACCGTTTAAAAAAGCATATCTTGCATGAAAGATTAAAACTGGGAGTATTCATGGTCCGTTGATCAAGCCATACCAAATGGGCGGCCCGACATTGGCTAACTTTGTACTACGGGGTTGAGGAGCCCTGGATGAAAAGGTTTTATCCACCTCAACTTGGGATGGCCCCTTTATGGGAGCATTGTAGTGGCTGTGGTATTTAGGGTGCCGTGACCCGAGATCGGCTGAGGTTGGACGGATAGGTCTCGCTTCTACCAGTAAGTTGATGTCATGTCATGCTCTATTGGCATACTGGAACTCGTTGTTTCGCACATGAGGACGTTGATTGTCGATAACAATCCGATCATGAAGAATGCCGTGGAATTAAGCCATACTTGGCAGGTGCTCACGTAAAGCCACAAGGAACTTTCTGTTCAACTCTTGGCTGTAGCCGGCTATAGCCAAATTGGTTAGTGTTCTGGAGGTGAAAGCCAAAGGAGCTTGACGTTTGTTTGTTTAGTTTTTGATGTCAAGTACCCAAAAAAATGTCTCAATTTTACAACTGTGTGGATAGCAAAAGTGAAATTATTTACGAAAATAATGTACCATTATTAACAGATAAAAGGACGGTAATGTTGAACATTTGCGCTGTGATTAAATTATTTATTAATATAGTTTCACTTATTTTCTAGGGTATCAATCCATTCTTTTATCATATGTAGTTACTATTGCAACAAATTTACTTTTATTATTCGGCGTAATTCTTACAATGAAATTGAAATAATTTATGGAATGACGCAAGTTCGACATTTACTCACACAAATTAGAGCCCTAGCTACAGCCAGCTATAGCCGGCTCTAGCCAAAAGTTGAACACAGCCTAGGTGATTGAAAAATGTAAACATTTCTCCTTCAGAAAAACAAAAAAAAATGTATTTAGCTCTGTCACAAACATTCTCAATATCCTTAAATGCTACATGCAATTCTTTTTTCTTTTAAAATTTGGATTCATTTCTTTTTCAAATGACGTCTACTTTGATGGGTAATCTCTTTCTATTGAACAGCTGTTCAAGAGATATCTCTTGATAGTAGCTAGCGGCTAGTCGCTTCGGTGTATGATTAACATCGGTTCGTGAATATTTCTTTTTGCCGCGACTTTTAGTTAACAAGTCTCAGGAGTCGTCCTTTGTGAGTTTTAATTATTGTTTCTGTTTTGCTTCAAATTAGAAAGAAAAACTTTTTCAACGAACAGTCGATCGAACAAATTTAAGTAAATATATTTAAATCTGATCCAAATTTGCCTCTGATAATTGAAAAATGAATGAATTTTACCAGATTGTGCTGGAACATTACCAAATACGTTATCGATTAAAGCGTTTCTACTTTATTTAGCTTTATATTTCATATATTTTAAACATTCACGTATTGTCAATTTACAACAATATGTAAACAATAGGCAGACACAAGAGTGATCTTATAAGAGGCGGTTTTATTACTAAGAACTGTTTTAGAAATTAGCACAAAAAAAAAAAAAAATTGGCTTTTCAGATACAAAGAGACTGACGAACGAAAAAAAGGTATAGTTTTCCTGTTATCTATGACCTATAAACCCTGAGAGATATTTTTGATTTATATTCACATCGAAATAACAGTTATTTTAACATATCACACATATCATATCACATATCTGCAGTAGTCTCAAATATGTCTAATTTGATTTTCAAGAAATGTTCTCGCACACTTTCTGAACCGATATGTAAAGGTTACTGGGCACCTTACTATGTGCGTTTGACCCACCGCGCACACATGAACGAAATTGATAGGCTGGATTGCTAAATGAGTCTAGTTATTAGTGATATGGGTCGCATCATTGTGAGACACCGGAATCTCGAAAAATCATTAATGTATAAAAAATACTTAGAAATGCATAAAAATCCATATAATTTCGAAATCTATGAAACCGTTACTATTTTATGTTTATAATTATGATATTGCTGCGACTCTTGTAATTCCAATACAAATATTTATCTAATTATTCACTTTCATTTAAATAAGTGGTGAAAAAATAAGCCAATTACTTTTATAATTCTTTATTCAGCTTGATCAAAATCAATTATTACATGATCTAGGAAAGCAGCCGGCGCGTTCATAGTTTCTTGATGTCTGGCCCAAGACAGAAAATATACTATACTAGCTACATATATGCGCGCAGCTCCCGACACAGTGCGGCGGCAATGTATACAGGAACAGTAGTAATCCTCGATGTCTTGTCGTTCATTTAGAGTTGGATTTACTTGAACATAAATATAATATTGTCGCATTCTGATATGGCCCATCGCATCATCTGGTTAAAACCTCCTAAAATAACCCACCAAACCAACAATAACCACAGAGCCAACTATAATCTATTAAATCTATTCATAACGGCAATATATCATGGTTGAACGACGTTGTCCCATCATCACTTATATCCATTCCAGGCTATACGCTACTTCGAAACGACCGCAAAAGTCGACCAGGCGGTGGGGTTGCGATTTTTGTTAGAGATTTCCTGAGAGCTAAGGTGATTGCCTCTTCCAAGGAACAATCAATTGAGTTCATTTGCGCCGAGATAGGTTCTACAAATGAAAAGTGCATTGTGTCCTCGGTATACTGTCCTCCCAACTGTTTTGACATTACTAATGCTAACGAGTTTGAGAATACAATGTCACATATAGGGCAACGATATGAGAACGTGATTGTGGGAGGTGATTTCAATGTCAATTTAAGACGAAATGATAATTTAGTCAACCAATTCTCTCATCTCCTACTCTCTGTCCA
This sequence comes from Dioctria rufipes, assembly GCA_963924295.1. Classification (NCBI taxonomy): domain Eukaryota; kingdom Metazoa; phylum Arthropoda; class Insecta; order Diptera; family Asilidae; genus Dioctria; species Dioctria rufipes. Next base: position 261,588,183 of record OZ002741.1, read on the forward strand.
CCTGCATATTGTGAACTCATTTCCCACGTACTTTAATGCCACTAATCCTTCGATTCTCGATTTGCTTCTCGTAACCGACTGTGACAAGGTTTTATCGCACGACCAAATTGATCCACCTAGCATTTTGGACCATGATCTCTTATTTATGAGCTATGAATTCTCTCTAGATCCGAATCTCCATCATAACTATTATTCCTTCCGCGATTATAATAACATTGACGCTAATGCGCTAATAGATGAATGTACATCCTTGTGTTGGGACACGATATTTAACTCTGTCTCAGTAAACCACCAAGTGTCTACATTTAACTTGCTTGTTACTAATCTGTTTGAAAAGTATGTCCCTGTCAAAACGAAATGTGTAACTGCGCATGGCTGCCTGTGGTTCTCTGAAGGAATACGATTTATTATCTCTAAACGTGAGTATCTGTATCATCGTTATAGGCGCCTCCGAACAATTGAAGCGCACAGGTTATACAAGATTGCACGAAATAAAGGTAATCTGGCTATCTCACGTGCTAAGCGTCAGTACTATTCTTCTAAGTTCAACCCCAGTCTTCCTCCTCGAACACTATGGCGAAATTTAAAACTAGCGGGCGTATATGGCAAAGACAGGAATGATCACTGTAGTCTAAAACCCTGACGAACTAAATGAATTTTTCATTTCCGCTGGAAACTCACCTGTGATAACTAGCCAACCTGGCCTTCCTGATTATCTAATAGAAGAATATGCTACCCCTAATCCTTCTAACACATTCTCGTTCCGTGGGACTGATTTAAATGAACTTACCGTGGCTATCAGTAGTATTAAGTCTGATGCAATCGGTCCAGATAGCTTGTCACCGCGGTTTATCAAAATGTTATTCCCGTACATTGGTAAGTACATCTTACATATTATTAACTCTTGCCTGTACTGCCGGTGTCCAAGAAAACCTCTGCTGAATCTCACGCTGATTACAGGCCAATAAGTTTATTATGTTTTATGTCGAAAGTACTAGAAAAGCTTATGTACAAGCAAATACTACTTTATGTGGAATCCTGCAACCTATTAACGAGTTGGCAATCCGGCTTCCGCGCTTCCCATAGCTGCGAAACCGCAGTCTTAAGAGTATCTTCAGATATAAGATTGGCTCTGGACGGAGACAAGTTCACGGCTTTGGTTCTTTTGGATTTTTCGAAAGCCTTCGACTCTGTAGACTATCGCATTCTTCTCCAGAAGCTGTCATTCTCCTTTAATTTTAGCACCTCAGCTGTTTCTCTGATCAACAGTTTTTTATCTCACCGTCGTCAACAAGTCAAGGTGAAAGATTTGCTGTCCAGTGCGCGGCCGCTAGAACGAGGGGTTCCCCAAGGATCTATTCTGGGTCCTTTGCTCTTTTGCTTATTTATCAACGATTTACCGAGAGTTGTTCATGATGCGAAAATTCATTTATATGCTGATGATGTTCAGCTGTATCTAAGTAGACCTATTGGCCTCCTCGAGGATTGCGTGTCACGAATAAACTCTGATTTGGACCGATCTGGTCTAACTATAATCGGCTGCTACTAAATCCGGGAAAGTCACACTGTGCTATCTTTTACAATAGCACACTCCATGAAACCGACATACCGCCTATACTGTTGAACGGCGTTTCACTGCCTATGTCAAACAAGGTCACCAACCTTGGGATAGTACTAAACCCCAATATGAAATGCTGTGATAACATTAATAATACGATCAGAAAAATCTATGGGGGCTTACGCAGACTGTGGCTTTCAGCGAGTATATTATCCAGTCGTTCTCGTCTAAAGCTAGTAAAAACACTAATCGTGCCTTATTTCACTTTTGGATGTTTGGTCTTTCCTAAACTGGATAGTATCTGTACACGCAAGATGGAAGTTGCCCTAAATGACTGTGTAAGGTTCATTTATGGGTTGCGTAGGTTTGATCATGTCTCTCATCTCCGGTCTTGCTTGTTCGGATGTTCTTTTGCCTCTTACCTTAAACGAAGAAACTTGGTTTCTTTGTACAATGTGTTAAAATTTAATAAGCCAGAGTACCTTAGAGAACTTTTCCATTTTACTACCTGCCAACGAAATAGAAATTTGGCATTGCCTCGCTTTCACAAGACTGTAATGGAAAGCTCTTAGCTTGTCCAAAGCATCCGTCTGTGGAATGATCTCCCTGTCAGTATGCAGGCGGCTGGTACCATCAATGCATTTAAGAAACTCGTTAAAACGCACATAATATAGCTCCTTTTTCACATTCTTTTCTTTCTCTCCGCAAGGGAATACCAGTTAGTGTTATACTTGAATTGTAACTCCTACTTAATGATACTTATTTTTATTTTATTTTTTATTTTTATTTTTAGTTTTAATTTTTTCTTTACTCTTTGAATTTCGATGTAAATGATTCTAGCTCCACTATAATAGTTGTACTCTATAAGATTTAAATCTTGTGTACTTTACCGCAATAAAGTTTATTCTATTCTATTCTATTCTATTCTATATCTTATTCATTATTGCATGTCATTAACACTTAACTATTTAAAAACCATTACAAGTCTTTAAAGATACAAACTAAAGGTAAATAAGAAAACACTGACCTCACGTGGTATTATCTCTCGTAACAATAATTCTACAATCTCTCCAGAAACACGGGAGTCAGGCTATGTCTTGGGCTACGTAACACAGATCGTGGACATGCACATGACACACAACGATTTAGTCCATCCATATCAACAAGAACCAGGGATCAAATCGGTTATGACTTTTTACGAAAAAAGACTACTTTACTTGTTATTCCTGACCGATAATAGTTTGAAGCTAAAAACACTAAGCTGGAAAGGCTAATTATTTTTTCTTGCAAAAATAAATAGCCAAGTTGGCTTTTTATTTTTACCAGAAAAAATAATAAGCCTTTCCAACTTAGTTTTTTTTTTTTTTAAAGCTTTACAGGAATCGTAACGGGTTTCACGAGACATCTTTTGGTATATTCCACTAAATTCCACGATCATAATTTATCCCAGCTTGTTTTGTTTAAAATTTAAAAAATACCAGTTATTTTCGGTCTCTGACAAAAACCCAATCCGAAAGCAAATAACGAGTCCAGGAAACAAGCACGAGTCGAATAATAGATAAAGAAACTTGGAAAACACGATAATGCTGATCGGACAGATGACGAAGGACTGCGCAGGGGGCGGTTGGAGGCGCTCGCGCATCGCGTTAGAACCAGATCCAGAACATTACTAATGTGCAAAACAGAGAGCTAGTATTAATGTGTATACTTAACGTCCGTAACAAAAAATATGGTATATAAATAGTCTTATAACAGAAAAAATATTACTCAGATTAAATATTTTGTAAATAAGCAATAACTTTTTTTTTCCCACCAATTCTCAATTAAATTACTAATTACCATTAAAAGTTAGTAAAATCTATTTTGAGTGATGTCCGCGATTCCAAGCAAAGTGGGTCGGACTGCGCCCAATAACCTTTGTTTAATCTATCACAGTTCGCAAGAATATTTTTCCCTCAGATTTTAAAGAATAGTTTTTTTATCCCGATGCCATATATCAAAGGCCCTGGGCTCTACCCCTACCGTATTCCAGGCCGAGGTATTGGCCATAGAAGAATGCGCCAATACCTGCATTAAAAGAGCCATAAATGGCTCAACTATTAATATTCTCTCGGACAGTCAAGCTGCCCTCATGTGGGTACCTGGACATGAGGGCCATAAAGGCAACGAAATTGCTGATAGCCTAGCCAAAAGAGGAGCGGAAACTCCCTTTGTCGGACCGGAGCCATTTTGTGGCACCTCAAAATGTTACCTCAAAGCTGCCCTAAATAACTGGGAGAACAAACAAAAATCCCTATACTGGGAAAGGCTACAAGGACTTCGTCAGGCAAAAAAGTTTATCGACACCTCTGGAGGAAAAACAAAAGAACTATTACTCCTCAAGAAAACAGAGCTCAAAATAATTACAGAACTCTTCTCAGGCCATTGCTCCTTGAGGTATCACCTTAACAAGATGGGCTTGGCTGAGACTTCATCCTGCCGCTTTTGCCAGGATGCTCATGAAACCTCGGAGCATCTGCTCTGCAACTGCGAAGCATTGACCAGGCGGAGATTACTCCATCTCGAACATGCTTTTCCTACACCTAACTACGTACGGAACCTCAATCCCAGAAGGATCCTAGACTTCATTAACAGTCTGAACCTAGAAAGGGAATAAATTCAACGGGGACTCACAATAGATCTTTTAGGTCGCGGTGATTGCGAGGCTGTGTCTACACACCCCTCTACGAATCTAATCTAATCTAAATCCCGATGTATAAATCTAGTGATCCGCATTACTAACTATCGGCCTATATCAAAATCTAACAACCTTACTCTCGTATTTAAAAGAGTTGCATACTGTCAACTTTTCTATCAAGTTAAAGCACATATCCATTAGCATGGATTTTTTTTATTGGACGGTCAACGACTAACAATCTTGTCTTTCCTACTGACACTAATTATAGCAAGCGACAAAATTTCTCAAAAACGTGTTCTTTTCAAAATGGCGCAACTTGGATTCTATAAAAATACAATTTCTTGAGTTTTTTTCCTTCCCAATTAATAGAAGTAGCGCCATTTTTCTTAAGCCTTAAGTAGGTGTATGGGGTCATTCTCTCTCGACCAGTAGCTTTTAATCTTAGAATAGTATTTTGAAAATCGTCGTACTCGAGCCACTGCAACGTACGCATGCTTTTGTACTATAGTGAAGTGTGACCCTATGCGCCCACTTACGTAATTTTTTTCGTGAAGTAAGTTTTGTTAGGTATATTTTTAGAAATTTCGACATTTTATAATATTTTCGGATGAGTTCTAGCGAAAATAAATAAAACGTATATTGAGATTGTAGTTTTTCTACTCTACTCCGATAACGGTTCTTATTTTTTTACTTTTCTATAAAGGAAGTTATTTGTTTTCAGTTTTTGTTAAGCCAATAAGATTTAGTTATCGAACTGAATTGTATTAGGTTTTGAATATTTTGTGATTTACATAAATTTCTAAAAAGAAATTGGGGTCACTGCTGACTCCATGCCCCCATTTGTGTGATTTTGATAGTGCGTCTACTTAATGCTTAATGGTTTCCGATCTGTCTGGCACAATCGTTGGTTATCTTATGTTCTTGATCTACATTAACGATCTACCCATGTTTATTGAGAGTAACTGAGTCAGTGGCGTAACTAGCCTTTGCGGCCCTAATAAAAAAAAAAAAAAAAAAAAAAAATCCAACCCCCCTTCACCGATGAAAGCAAGCGTTGGACGTGAAGTCTGCTAGTCAAAAGTAGACACCTGAAACCCGGCTTTAAAACTGAAATTACGTTTTTTGTTTTTTTAAATCTCAAGTCATAGTTGATACAGGAGACAATATAGAGCCTGTAGTAGAAAATTATTAAGTTAATTATAAATAACAATATAGCATAGAATTGCGTGACACTTTTAGAATGGTCTTCTTTTGAGATTTGTTTGTGGCTCGCTGGACTGGAACTTACGCTATCGCATTGGTTGCATTGGCATAGCTACACGAATGAACTGAGTACTTTATGCCGATGATGGTAAGATAATTCAAAGAGTTATAAATATCAATGACTGCCTTTGCCTTCAAAGAATATGGAAGCTTGGTATAAGGTCAATTCTTTGAAAATTATCATCAATAAATGTAAAGTTATGTCATTCGTTTGTTATATTTGATTGCAGCCATAACATCCAAAGCGTTTAGGTTAATCGAGGTAATTTTTAGTACATGTAGGTCCCATAAATGCTCCACATCTTATATTACTCGTTATAACTCAATAATTAGACGTATCTTAGTATATTCATGTCAGTTGTGGAATCCGTTTTAATCATGTTATTCTAACCAAATCGGGTCAATTCAAAGAAATATTTCTAGTCTCTTGTTGTTTAAATTCAATATTATTTCGGTTGAATATTCCAAAAGGCTCAGTCATTTTAATTTTTTATCCTTGGTTAATCGTAGCGTAGAGTCTACCTTGATAATATTTTTCTTTTTAAGACGGTAAACTGTTTATTTGATTGTCCTATCATGCTGTTTCGGGTTCACTTTAACTCTTCCGCTCGCATATCAAGGAATATACCTTGCTTTATATTGACTTCTCGCAGCTCTCCAATAACAATGAAAATTGAACTTCAATTGTATTGATATCTTTAATACGGACCTTCCGATATTTAAAAGATTGACAATCTGTCTAGCCACACCTGCAATGAAAAAACATATTTTAAAATCAGTATGTATCAAGGTGAACGATAAACACCCACCTGTACCTGGGAAAAGCGTCAGGTCTCATGATCCCACGCTGAAATATGTAAAAAAGAAAGCAGGATATTAATAAATAGACTTTAATTTAACCACAAAAACAATAGATCAACAATTTATTTAGCAACACAAGTTTTTTAACATAATATGTACATTTAATCATGTTTCCGTGAGCAGCTCGTAGGGTTGCCAGGTGTCCCGATTTGGGCGGGATTTTCCCGACTTTAAACCAATTTCCCGCCGTCCCGATATCGGACTTGAATGTCCCGATTTTTTTGATTATTTCGATTTTTTATGAGAAAGCTCTTCATTACATAATACTTCAATAATAAATCGATACTATGATAAACAAATCTAAATCTAATTGACCAGGATTATAAAAATCACAATATCGATTTATTCCTACTCTTGAACGTGCACTCATTATTTTGTGTCAGCCCTAGTTGTCAATCTAATGCATAATTGATATTTGACAGCTTTGATTCTGTGATGCATTGTTCAATTGTTGGTTGTTTTTCTTTTCATTTTCCTTTCTCCTTTTACATAGATGTAGCCGGCAGTTTACGTCCTTTACGGTATAATAAATATGTAAGTATAGTTGCAAAAATTGATCTTAATATAACATTGTACTAATATAAAATTAAATTAAATTAAACTAACCCCAGCGCATAATGACAGCAAGAGCAGCAGCAAACAATAACCGCCAAAAACCAAAACGACTTGTAAAATATAATAAGAACTGGAATGAAAAGTATAGTTGGCTAAGAAAAGCCGGTGCTGATGACAATACAGCAATATGTGTAATATGCCAAAATAAATCTTTTTCAATTGGACACGGTGGAGAAAGTGATATTAAAAAGCATCTGAAATCCAAATTTCATACTGAAAGTTTAGCAACTGCTGCAAGTTGCAGTAAACTATCTACTTTTCTTGTCACTAAGAATTCGAAAGATGAAAATTCAATTATTGCCGCCGAGACAACATTTGTGTACCACGGAGTTATGCATTCACACAGTTTTATATCCAGCGATTGTGCTGGCAATTTGTTTGCATCGTTATTTCCCGATTCTGAAATCGCAAAAAAATATAGATGTGGAAGAACTAAAGCTTCGAAAATTGTAACACAAGTACTTGGTCCAGCTTCTAAAATGTTAATTATTGATGAAATTAAGGATAACCGTCCCTTTTCAATCGCAACAGATGCGTCTAACAAAGGAAATATTAAAACATTTCCGCTTGTAGTTAGATATTTCAGTAAAGTCAATGGTGTCAAGACTGGCTTAGTGGACTTTTATTCTCTCGACAGCGAATCGTCAAAATCAATAGCTGAGTCGTTGAAAATGAAATTAGAATCCAATGGATTGTCTTTAAGCAATGTGACGGCTTATTGTGCAGATAACGCTTCGGTAAATTTTGGGAAAAACCAAAGCGTTTATACAGAATTATTAAAACATAATAATGAAATTATTGCTGTAGGTTGCAATTGCCACATTTTAAGCAATGCCATAAAAAAAAGTGCATACCAATTAAAATATGACTTAGAATTGATTGTGATAAAAATATACAACGAATTTAGCTCATCCACAAAAAAAACAAAGGAATTAAAGGAATTTTTTGCCTGGTCACAAGTTGAATGGTGTGAATTGCTTCGACATGTTCCAACTCGTTGGCTTAGTCTTTTGCCAGCTATCGAAAGATTAATTAAGAACTATGATCCAGTGAAAAGTTACTTTTTATCAAAAACTGCTATTTCCCCAATTATAAGATTGTTTTTTGAAGATGAAGTATCCTTGGCATATTTAGGATTTGTTATGAACATATGTTCTACTATTTTCCAACCAATAATAATTAAATTAGAGTCCAATGAGGCATTGGCTTGTGAAGTATTTGAACTTATGGATAATGTGAAACGAAGTTTAATGGAGCGTACAAATGCAGCCTTTTATGGTTCCATTGCAAATACCATTTTAAAACAAAGTGACAACACTGATGCTGTAAACCGTTTCAAATTAGACGCAAACAATTTTTTGAATACTAGTGCAAAATATATTGCAAAATGGTTCGACTTTGAGAATAATAAATTTAAGGTTCTGACAGCGATGACACTAAAAACCGAACCAAGTTTCCTTAATTTTATAAAAATTATTGAAACTTTCAATATAAAAAATGTCGACATTGACTCATTATTTGAAGAAATTTTAATCCTCAAAATATTTGTTTTGGATCCTTCTGATAAAGAAAATACCGTATCTGGCAAATGGGTAAATTTCTTCAAGATTAATCCTAATTGTAAAGAGCTTTTAAAGATTGCCAGCTCCATTTTATCTTTACCACACTCCAACGCAATGAGCGAGAGGATTTTTAGTTTAATGGCAAATGCGTGGAGAAAAGATAGAAATAGATTACTGCTGGTAAATCTCGAAGCAGAGTTGATGGTGAAGCAAAATTTCGAAATGAATTGTAAGGATTTTCGTAAATTTTTAAATACTGAGTCTGGAAAAAGAATTCTTCAAGCGGCAAAAGCAAATGATAAATATGGATCATTAAAAGGATAAATGTGAATTTTAGAAACATGATGATATAATTATACTTACGTTTCGTTTTGGTTATAAGTAATGAAAAAGTGAACTAAAAAAAACCATTTGAATTACAAAAAAAAAGTAATAATAATCAATAAATTTTATATCAAGTTTTTGTTTTGCTTTAGCTTTTTATAGCAGTTTTTTACTGTATGTTTCAGTTAATTTGTTTTTGTTTCAATTAACATTTCAAGAAATTTTTTTTGTTCCTTGTTTTTAGCTTTTTAATTCTTATGTATTTCATATATGTTATTTTAATGTCTTGTTTAATAGTTAATATATAATAAAGATTAACAAAAAAATCAGTGTCATTTCCAAATTGGCCAAAAGTACCATTTCGGTTTTATATTATATTTTCAGCAAATAATGTCCCGACTTTGTTTGTCAAAAAACTGGCAACCCTAAGCTCAGGTAGGAATCTTGAATTAAAAAACACCTGTTGATAGCTGCTGTAAAGAAAATGATCACCTGTAGAATAAAGACACAAAAGCAATTTACCATTTTGCCAATCACTCGAAGCTTACCAAAAGTATTATTGGATTTATTAAAGTACTAATAGCACAGACAAGAAATACCCAGATATCGACGCTAGTACTAAGAAAGTGAAGTATGGAAGAGCTCATAGCAAACCTCAATAACTCACTGATCTCGGCTAAATATATCATGGGTACGAACCAAAAAAAATTTTCAATATAGGCAAAAATTGAATTTTTTCTTAGAATTTAAATCGACCATATTTCTTCACAATTTGTGTGCATTATTGGTGGCTGAAGACGATTCGATTAAGTTGTGTCTGGGCTGAATCGGCTTCGTGGAAGTTGGATTGGTTTGGTTGCTTGGGCTTGTTAACTAAAAATTTTTATGAGCGTTGTCTCAGGCCGGTATAAATTTGTGTTCAATGTAGGAAAGAATTGATTTATTTCTTAGAATTGAAATCGACCATATTTCTTCAGAATTCGTGAGCATTATTGGTGGCTGTAGACGGTCCGAACAAATTCTGTCTGCCCAGTCCTTGCTGGATTGTTTGGCTCTGAATTGCATGTTCCCGGGTGGAAGTAGGGGGGGGGGGTCGGATTAATAAATTAATGTTTTCAATATCTTGCACAAATTTTTTTCTCTTAGTTTGAGAACCCGGATATTTATTTTCATATTTCACGACTAGTCAAGCAGGGAAGCCGAACCGCTGAGAGTTGCTTTTATTCGTTCTTTGGCTGTACTTAAATACGTACGCACTGTCGCTCTTTGCATTCCACCAACAGAATTTATTGAAGTAAGTTTAAATTTCATTGTGATCATCGATTTGCATTAACTTCTCCGATTTAAATTTTGTAATAAAAATTTTGGACATTCTATTCTTAAATAAAAATTAGGTAAGTGCCTGGCTATATTTATTTAAATGTATTCTTGCAGATTTATCTGTAATAAGCATACCTACATTATCCGTTCCGTCTTCTGGTCAACACGTACTCAAGAAAAAGTACGGACGGTTGGACATGCAAAAGTCGAAATGTTTAAGTTTCATGATTCACGTAAAGGAGGATTTACATTATGATGGCATGCATTTTTCCAGATATTGTGAGAGATATACATAGCTTATTGAAATTTCAATGTTACCAAAGCAATCACTGCAACACCTCACACGTACACCCCTCACTAGTTCTTATGGAAAAAATCACAAACTGTCAAACAGTCAAATTGTGAAAATGGAATATCTATTTCCAAAGAGCTTCGAAAAAGACCACTCCAACGAAAAAAGTATTTATAAATCTCACTACGTCTAAAACTTACAAAAAAATTTACAATATAATCTTCCTACTGGTATGCCGTACATTTTCCCTGATTGTAATTTTAATGGAATTTCAATGAATATTTTACCTCAATAAAATACTCTATCATATTTAAAACATTTCTAATGTGCGAACCAAGCCCCTTTTTTTGTTAAAATTTGCAATTTTCTTAAATACGGAAATCAAAAAATGCAAAATCTAATTTGGTTGTGGCGATTAGTGATAGCCGCTTAGGCGTTATTACCATAAATGTTCGATTTGTATCCATGCAAATAAATTTCGGTAAAATTTGTAATTTTGTTTGCTTATCCAACTATTAAAAGAAGTAAGTCTTGCATTAATGTTTACCATCCACCGCCGCTCGCTCAACTCATCATGCAATACGATACCGGACAGAATTTGTTCGGACCGTCTACAGCCACCAATAATGCTCACGAATTCTGAAGAAATATGGTCGATTTCAATTCTAAGAAATAAATCAATTCTTTCCTACATTGAATACAAATTTATACCGGCCTGAGACAACGCTCATAAAAATTTTTAGTTAACAAGCCCAAGCAACCAAATCAATCCAACTTCCACGAAGCCGATTCAGCCCAGACACAACTTAATCGAATCGTCTTCAGCCACCAATAATGCACACAAATTGTGAAGAAATATGGTCGATTTAAATTCTAAGAAAAAATTCAATTTTTGCCTATATTGAAAATTTTTTTTGGTTCGTACCCATGATATATTTAGCCGAGATCAGTGAGTTATTGAGGTTTGCTATGAGCTCTTCCATACATCACTTTCTTAGTTCTACCGTCGATATCTGGGTATTTCTTGTCTGTGCTAATAGTAACAAAATAGTGGCAAATTTAATACGGAATAAGAAAAGATGTATTCCTGTGACACATAACCAACAATTTTCAATTTATGATAAATTGAGCAAGTTGTGGAAATAAAGACACAGGAAACACAATAACACCACACCAAAATTACTTTAGAACAATACTCACCTGAAATCACACCTGAATCCCCATGAATTCGCGGCGTAAACAAGCCCGCGGAACGAACTATAAGAAAATCGCGCACTGATATCCTTCTATTTATGTCAACATATTATGACAGATGAAATTGGGATGTTTTTTCTCGAGAAACACAGTGGTGGTAATAAAAACGGACGAAAATATCCCTATCAGCTTTTACCTTATATTACCTTTTACTTTCAGTCTGCCTGTTTGATCCCGTGGTGCTGGTTCACTTGACGTGGATGTAGATAGGATTGGTATTGGGTGTCCCGTCATGCATGCGATAGCAGATCTAGTCCCGAAGTTCCTCTTAATGTACGAATTCGCTGCTCTGATCTGCACAGCTGGCATGGTGAGGGCTTCACCAAGATCTTGCAGAAACGTACGCCTCTTATTTGTCTTTTGGTTAGGATTGTGCGTATCGTATATAATGAAGACTGCCAGAGCAGCCAAATCCAAAATATTATAAAAAAATGCTAGGGTCCAGCGCAACGTACGTCTCTTGGTGGTATAATGTCCTACCATCTTATCCATATTGTCTACGCCCCGCTTGCATTTGTTGTAAAAGGATATGATTTCGGGCTTTTGGAGGACACCACTAACACTTTTATCGTAATGGACTGTTGAAAGCAAAATTACAGATTTTCTCTTTTTTGGTACGTTAAGAGCAAATCGTGGTTTTGTCACAAAATCCAAACTCGGTAGAAGGCGGTATACGCGAAGGTATAGCTTGCATTTCTGTAGGAATGTATGGTTTATTTTTTTTTTTTTCAAAGTTCCGACCAGTCCAAGATTCCACGATATCAATAAACAGGCAAGCGGTAATGTTTTAAAAAAATTATCACCAATATTAGTTCGCCCAGAGTTCTTGTATCGCTGCACTAAATCTTTTACTACTCGTTCTCCTTGGTTTACATCGCGCTGATTATTTATTTTGCCAGTATAAATTTGACCTGTCAGCGGGTACGATGTCTTCGAATCACAGGCCCACCAAACTTTTATACCGTATTTTGCAGGTTTTGATGGTATATATTGAGTGAACTTTGTCCTTCCTCTGTATGGGAACAGCTGCTCATCAATGGTTATACAATCATGAGGTATGTAGTTTTTCCGCAAATTCCGTTTAGCATTTCCCATATATCTCGAATAGGGGCCGCTTTATCAGTCAACGCTCTGCTGGCCCGTGATAATTCGTTGTCAAAGCGTATAAATCTTGAAATGCTCCAGAAGCGATTTAACGACATACTCGCTCGATACAGAGGGTATGAACTCATTTTCCATAAATCTGAGGTATTTTCAGAATTTGAATGATGAACACCACAGGTGATTAAAATTCCCAAATATGCTTCAAATTCTAAGGGAGTAATCGGTTTCCAAACCTTCGGTATACTTGACGAATGCTCTTCATTCCACTTAGCATAGCTCCTTTGAACTTTTCTGTTGCTTTCTCTGATAATTACATCGCACATTTCTGCTGTTATAATTTTTTTTGAATGTTTCAAGTGTCGATAGTAATGCCGTTTCCTTTGTAGGCCCACCTAATTGGCGAGCAATATTGTGACCTCTTATTCGGCTGGATGCAGGAGCGTCCTTGTACCAATGTGTTCCATCGCGTGCAACGAAATATTCCTCAGAGCATTCTCTTGCTACATTCTCTGCTTGCTCATCGTAATCACTATCGTCGGTATCGCTATTTACTTCTGGTGGAATAATTTCATTTTCCGCGTCCGAAAATATATAAGGCGCTTTCGGCAAGAACATTCTCAGTGACACAACTGAGATATTCTCAGTTGGCTTACTGAGACTGCACTTTCGGGGAACTGTCTCAGTTCCATATTGAGCTAACAATTTCGAACGCAACCACTGAGCAACTGAGACAAGTGAAACTGAATTTTCTTGTCTCAGTTGACTCAGTTTCGTTATTTTGTGATTTTAATTACAAATAAAAGTTTAGTGAGCTGTTTGAATAAACTAACAACACTTTCCTCAATTTATTACTATCCAATTCTGTGTTCAAAATTATTTAAATGTCAAAATTGGCAAATCAGCTGATTGGTTTGAACTGAGACAACTGAGACGATTGCTCAAAGTTTTGTCTCAGTTGTCTCACTGAGACAGTGCTTGACGAAAGCCCCTATAGTCATCAACCAACTCGTGTTCAGAATCCAGAACCGCTTCATGATCTGATTCACCTTCCCGTTCTATTTCATCTAGTAAACGCTCAACAGAAGCATTCTGTTCCTCAGCACTCATACTAAAAAAAATATAAATGAATATGAAGAAAAGGTTTGACATTATTTTTCTGGTATAATTACAGTCCAAATCGCGTACGATGAGTTAATGCATCCAATTCCATTTCAAACAATGTTGCGAAAGAAAATAATATATCGAAAAAATCACTAATAAGTTTGAATTATTTACTTCGCTGTAGGTTTTAACTGAACTGTGAATAAAACTGCAGTGAAATGATCTTTTGAACATTTCTGCAGTTCACAACTGATAAAAGCATAAACTCACTTATATTATCGATATTGCTTATAATGACCATGATTAGACAGTTCCAGTATGAGGTATGCTTTGCGGTCGATACCTCCAAATGCGATTTATGATCAAATCAGTCCTTTTGCTACCCTTGTCAGTCACTGGAAAAAGTAAAAGCCGGTCTCAGGAATGAAAATTTACACTTAATATGAACACATAAACAAATTTTCCTTGAAATACTCGAAAAACTGCATTCCTGCGATCAACAATTATCCTACCTCCAACTTTTGTAAGCCATATGCAGCATACCCACCTTTTGAAACAGGCCTAATCATAAAAATACTTTTCTTAGGAACTGTTTGACTAAATATTCTCCTTATACAGGGTGTTCCGTAAATGTCTTTAATCTTTTAAGGGAATGAAAGTAGAGGTCATTTGGGTAAAAAAAGTCTAGATACTTTTATATCGAACTACGCTTGGTTTTCGAGTAAATCGATAATATCGATTTTCGAGATTTTGCATACCTTTTCAGAGTAATTTCGTTATAAGTTCTATTATAATTAATGGATTGTGACGTTCAAACTCTTATTTAAAAGAACACATTTTGGCCTTTCTAAGAATGTATAATAAGTTAAAATTGTGCCTTCAATTATTTAAAAAAAAAAAACAGTTATCTCTAGAATTTTTTATTTCACCAAAATTTTTGTCTCGCTTCAGTGTACATTTATTCGAAATATCACCATTGCACAAACTTGGCAAAACTATGAAAAAATTTGCGCATTATGTCCCCATTCCAAAATGACCTCCCTAAGTGCTATCAACAATAACAATCAAAAGTTATAAGCAAACATTTGGAAGATTTGCCCATTGAGGTAATCTTCAGTTTTTCGTAGGATTCTATCTCCTCCTACAGTTTTTAACCTACGACAACCATTTATATGTCATTGTACGGGAATTTGAACTGGCTATTAGATAGGGTACTTTTCGATTTCGAATTTCGAAAATGGAGGGGGTAATTTCGAAAAAACACTTTTTTACCAAACTTGATATTTACGTAGATTTCGTTATTCCGCATCTTCATTTTTGCGGGAGGGGCAAGCTCTGGGAGGGGCGGGAGTTCAAAGTTTCAACTTTAAGCGGCTATATTTTCTCAAGCAAGCATTGTTCTAGCAAGTAAGTCCTAAATTCATAAATGGAAAAGACATTTTTGGTGGTTTTTATTCAAATATAGCCGCTTAAAGTTGAAATTTTGAGCCCCCGCCCCTCCCAGAGCTTGCCCCTCCCGCAAAAATGAAGATGCGGAATAACGAAATCTACGTAAATATCAAGTTTGGTAAAAAAGTGTTTTATCGAAATAACCCCCTCCATTTTCGAAATTCGAAATCGAAAAGTACCCTATCTAATAGCCAGTTCAAATTCCCGTACAATGACATACAAATGGTTGTCGTAGGTTAAAAACTGTATGAGGAGATAGAATCCTACGAAAAAACTGAAGATTACCTCGATGGGCACATCTTCCAAATGTTTGCTTATAACTTTTGATTGTTATTGTTGATAGCACTTAGGGAGGTCATTTTGGAATGGGGACATAATGCGCAAATTTTTTCATAGTTTTGCCAAGTTTGTGCAATGGTGATATTTCGAATAAATGTACACTGAAGCGCGACAAAAATTTTGGTGAAATATAAAATTCTAGAGATAACTGTTTTTTTTTTAAATAATTGAAGGCACAATTTTAACTTATTATACATTCTTAGAAAGGCCAATATGTGTTCTTTTAAATAAAAGTTTGAACGTCACAATCCATTAATTATAATAGAACTTATAACGAAATAACTCTGAAAAGGTATGCAAAATCTCGAAAATCGATATTATCGATTTACTCGAAAACCAAGCGGAGTTCGATATAAAAGTATCTAGACTTTTTTGACCCAAATGACCTCTACTTTCATCCCCTTAAAGGATTAAAGACATTTACGGAACACCCTGTATATAAAGCAAAAAAATGAAACAGTTCCATAGAAATATACGTAAATATGGTTACATACCCGGGTACCCTTACGTCATTTATTTTATCCATTGACACAAGGGTTAAAGCAAGTCATCGAACAGTCTGTATTCAATTGCTACCTACATACCTTGCAGGGGAAATTGCGATTCTACATACGACTGCCTCATAAATTTACCGAGATTTTCAACAGCAGCCGTTTTATCTTTTTTTTTAATTTTTTTTTAATATAAGATGCAAGTGGAAATAAAGTAATTCCCTTTGATTAATTAATTTGTAGTTGTAATAAAATTTTTGTAAAATAGTTTGTGGTAGTCGTAGTTAATTTTTTGGCACTATACTTTGGAGTTCAAGTGATAAAACAAAAAAAAAAAAAAAACAATCAATAATAGTTTGTAACAAATTACTTTTTGTAGTGCAGTTAGGTAGGTTGAAATTGTTTCTTTTTGTTGACGCAATAAAACAAAGGTGAAGTAACCGCTCGCATTTTTTTTTTGTCGTTGACCTTAATACCGCTACACACCCACACCGTTGGAATTTCTAAGCACATTCAATTAATCTCAGTGGTTGATCAAATAACTTTGGTGTGCTAAAACACATTCAATTAATCTCAGGCATTCTATTTAAATATTTCACCCTCCTAATTAGTCTTGTTCCTATTTTCCTTCACAGTTTAACTTTTTCTCTTTTTTTTTTCATTTGTTCATTTTCAAATTAGTTTAAATTTTTTACGTACCCAGATTTAATATTGTTAACATATTCCATTTTTTTATTTTTTCGTTAGTTTTATTTTTTACTCACTATTTTTACATTTTTGCATTCATTACTTATGTTTTTTTATTTCCGTTCTTATAGATTTATTTCTAATCTCAGTATAAATTATGTTTGTTGTTTTTTTGTTTTATTATTGTTAATATCAACATTCTTTACTTTTTTTTTTTTTATGTGTAATCTTTATTTTTTCATCTGCATGGTAATTTGTTTTTGAGCTCTGTCTGTTCACTATCGCTATAACTTTTCAAATAAATAAATAAATAAATATCAAAATTTTAGCTTTAGAAACCTAGAAGGTTTTTGAAATTCTTGATAGTAGTAGCCCTTTTGAAGGGCCAATTAAAAATCAAAAGAAAACAAATATTTCATAAACTTTGACTGTCAAAATATGTGTGGCGCGTCATATGGATTTAACATTCCGCCAAAGTTCAAATTCCTACATCAATTCCATTTCGAGATAAACGTCTGTGGTAGAAAGACAGACGGACGCAAGAGAGATCTTTTTCCTTCCTTCCTTTCACGGTAACACAAAATACTGAATAGTGTACATAACCATAAAATATATCGGTAAATAATAAATTACTACAAAGCTAGAAAGTACACATAGGAACGCTTGGAAACCTTTGTTAAAGTTGAATCCTTTTGATTAAAAAAAAAACATTTTTCCATGTGTTTTTCAAATATATGTTGCGCATAAAATTAATGTCAAATGCCTTTTTATTTAAAAAGTGAATGTTTTTGAAGCCCTATACTGGGTGCTTCCGCCTAGGAGGTAAATAGAGCAGGAGGTGATAATACTCATCTCGAAACACAAAAAATTTTAGGGCATATCAACCGTTTAGGAGTTACAGGGTGATTAAGAAAAAAGCTAGTTTTTCACAAAAGACCCTGTATCTTAAAAAGTACATGTCGTACTGTCGCAGTGAAGAGCTCAGTGTATGTAGAACTTTATGGCCTTTCCAACGACTGTTCAACCAACCCTATTGGGCGGAGATGTGAGTATATCACATTGCTATACAACAGAACCCCCAAGTGGAAAGCATTTGAAAATAATCTCCAAATTAACTATATTTTCGTATTTGCGAATAATGATGCTCTTTATCGATCCATATGGTTGTGGGGGGGGGGGGGGGTAGTGCTATGAAATATTCCGTTAGCATAGCACGATAAAAAAACTCTAGATAACGTGTTCATCAGTGCTATAGTCAACCCATTCAACACATAAATAATGTATTTTTTATAAATCGTACAAATCACACCGGTGATGTCCTATTTAATGAAAATCAATTTACGGTTTTATTTATTATTAATTAAGAAAGCACATCAAGCACAACACGAAAGTTGCATAATTGAAGCTATTCGGGTTGAAAAGGCAACTCGAAGGTATAAGTCGAAGTAAATCTCTTGATGAGTACCACCTGGACAATATACATAATTATGATTGCGACATAAGTGAAATCGTTAAAATTTTAATACATTAAGATTCTGGATACCATTTCGGTTATTAATTTTATCGAACATCCTCGAACGAATAAATTAAACTGACTCACCCTGTGAAACAAAAATTACTACCATAGACTTACACTTAGTTGATATGATGGGCACGTAAAAGTGTCCTTTAAAGAGTTTCACTTCCTACTCTGATGGCTTCCCTTTTTGAAGCACTAAACAGAGTTTCTAGCTTCAATCATAACTGATGACTTGGGTAGAAAAGACTGTTATCAAAATCTAAATTAAACACACTTTAAACCGTATTCACATCATACTCACGAAAAACTTGGGTAAATTGTGACCAATAGAGCTTTAACTGACTGAATACGATTCTTGTAAAGCCGTATACATTTACAGTATACTTATACACATACACATACATACATAACCCCAGTCGAATAAGTTATTAAAGAGCAGAGTAAGTTCATGTAATTTCGCCCATTTGAATTGGACAAGTTGGACAAAGTGCATTTGTAAGGATGGCTGGATACAAAGCGAACCATCAGATGATTAAATTGCTCAGTGGGAGCTCATAAAGAGGATTTGACTTGTTGCTACAGTTATCATTGCCTGCAGATGGGCCCACAGTATCCATTGGTTTCTGAATGCTCTAAGCATAGACCTGGTGAAGTCTTCTTAAGCATGTGCCCACATTTTGTCGATGTTATTGGTTCTATGATTCATATTTATATGCATTCTAGGCAATATATTAGTTATTAACGTCAACACTATTGATTTAGTAATTTTTGTGGTTATATACATATTAAACTGGGTTTACATATGTACATATATTTAATTGGGAATAACGTATCGAATCGAGTAATTAATTAATAATAGCTACTCTCTTATGTATACATGCCTACAGGATAACGTTATGCTAAAGATCTAAAATTGTTGAACAAGGAATATTTATAACGGTCTTATGTTTAGGTGGATGCTTAAAATAACCCTAGAGGAAAAATTTAAATATATTTTGTTGTTCTTAGAGACAAATCCAGATTGCCAGATTTTTGAAGATAAGGATATTTGAGGTGATTATATTTGAAATTATGTGATGATGAGTTTGCTCGCCAATAGTTTGGTCGATAGCAAAACGTCGAAATTTAACTCTGGTTGCTACAGTGGAGTAATGGGCCAAATAACAACAGCTGGTTTAAATTCTATTTCTTGCTTTAGTGATTACGCCCCAAATAAAAGTGTAAAATATTTATACTAAGTATTAGCAGGGTTGTAAATGAGCGGACTCATGTGTTAATATCAACTGATCACTCAACTCAAGATTTGAGTCCGCTCAACATTTGACTGGTTCTTCATCGCTCGAAATTTGAGCGGATTCACTGATTGAGCGGACTCAAGTCTTGAGTGGATTCACTGGCTGAGATGGCTTGAACGGACTCAAGTCTTGCATTTCCAAGTTTTCGTCATTTAGACGACATCTATTAGGAGTTAACATCAGTATTCCTATGCTAAATAATCTTTTCACCGAAGCACTACTAGGCAGTGCTGTGTTGTATTCGGTAAAACGATTTTTTATCGCGCAAAAACTTCATACCTTTTTGATTTTTTTACAAAAAAATCCATCAAATTAATCTTCATCGTAAAATAATTCAAACCATTCAACAGACGACCTGTTAGTATCCAAAAACTCAAGACGATTCCATTCCCGTTTTTGATGTTCCGGTAAATCAATTCCTTTCCACTTCATTTTTTCTATGATTTTATTTTGTCTTATTTGCTTTTAGCCGTAGAACTGAATCAGATCTCTGATAGAGCCACGCGC
Organism: Dioctria rufipes; assembly: GCA_963924295.1. Lineage (NCBI taxonomy): Eukaryota > Metazoa > Arthropoda > Insecta > Diptera > Asilidae > Dioctria > Dioctria rufipes. The sequence continues at coordinate 261,608,401 of OZ002741.1, forward strand.
ATCTTCCTGATTACTATCACCATCATTTAATATATGGTTGCTGGGAAGGCGTGTATAGTATACACTGCCGGATACTTGATGACTGACACTTGAAAATTTTCCTTCGCTTCGATTATTGTTTGAGTTTTAAGAGTCACATTACAATTAAATTTGGTTATATACCTGCACTTTCAATAATTCTCCTTTACAATGATGAATCATCCGCAGAGGGTTTGAATTTTTCTAACAATGCAGTTCTGAGAAAACCTTTTTAGTTTTTGGGCTACTTAAAGAGAGACACTTGATTACTGGCAGAGGAGAATAAAATTGATAAGCAAAATTAAATAAGACAGACTTTTAATAATTAGTAATCAATATGACCTCCATTATTTCTTACAATACTAATACATCGTTTTCTCATCGAATTATACATGCCTTGTACACAGAGCTGGGCAAGTACTAAAGAAAAAGTACTGAAGTACAAGTACAAGTGCCGAAGGTCTGAGTACTTCAGCGTAATGTATGAAAAGTACTTGTAACTAAGTTCTAAGTCTATAAAAAGTACTGAGCACTTTTTGAAGTACTTTTTAAAGTACGTTTTTAGAATATTTGTACGTTTGCAGTAATATAGTGAAGTTTATCGAGTTCAGTTAATAGATATTAATAAATAAATACCTTTTGAAAACTATAATATGTATAGTAACTAGTGGCTACTATTTATAGTCCGCCCAAACACCCATTGTCCCCTCCAATAATGCATTAAAATTCTAAGGAAAAAATTTCCAGTAAATTTCTAAAAAAAAAATTGAGGCCTTCCCCACATCAGGTCGAGGCATCGTTGATTCTATATTGGATACTTGCCCAGTCTTGTTTGTATGTTATTAGTTTATCTAAGGCTTTGCCTTGAGGCGTGAGTGCGGGACATGCTTTGACAGATCTTTGCGTGCTTTAAAACTTAACAGAAAAATAGTTGCGCTCGAGATTGTGTTTGCTTTTCTACGAAGAGTTAGATATTTGTAGATACTTAATAGACTCAGAAATACTTAAGTAAAAATCTTGGTACTTAAGTACAAAACTAAGTCTTAAGTACAAGTAAATATAAGCAAGTACTTATGTTCAAGTACTAAGTAGGGACATTTCAAAAGTATTGAGTAATAAGTCTTAAGTAACGAAAATATACTTTAAGTAGTACTTAAGTCTTTTTTTACTTAAGAATTGCCCAGCTCTGCTTGTACAACACTTAATGGAATTTCATCCCAGACTTTTATCAATTCTAAAATTAACTCGTTTCTGCTATTGAACTGTTTTATACCGCTGTAAATTCGACGAGATAGCCATCCCGAGAGATTTTCAATTATGTTTAAGTTTGGAGACAATGCGGGCCATTCCAATATTTGGATGTCATTGTCCTGGAACCAAGTTTTTACTAGTCTTGCAGTATGAAAGCCTGCATTGCCCTGCTGAGAAAACCAATTTTCTTCATCTCATCTATTTTTATTTTTTCTTCTCGAAGTAGCTCAATGTATTTCCTTGTATTGATCCAAATCAATAACTTCCCTATAGAAAATGGCTCCCCATACCACGACAGCACCCTCCTTCCTCAGATCGTGCAAATAGAACCTATATCTATCAGGACAATCCAGATAATTGTCTGAAAAAAAAAAAAAACTTTTTCCCAATTAAAACCGTCCTCGATCATTTTTTGACAAAAATTTAATCTGGCGTTTTTGTGACGTGTCTGTAATGCCGGTTTCTTTTTTAATTTCTGCCTACGTAAATGAGAACAGTGTTGAATAATGCGGCAAACAGTTCGAACACTTGCTGAAGTCCCTACCTTCAGTGCCATTTCCCAAGCAGTTGCTGTAGCATCCGAAGTTTCCCTCAAAATTGATCGACGCTCTCTATCTGTTGTAGCCATTGGCGTTCTGCCTTTCCGCTGTTTACCATAGTTCTCGGAATTTTTGATGAAAGCATCAATGATTGATGGGTGTCTTCCAAGTATCCGCGCTATTTCCCGATTAGAAAAATTTTGTTCTTTAAACGCAATAATTTTTCCCATTTCCTCGCGTGTATGACTTTTCCACCATCCCATTTTAAACAAAATAAAACCTAGAGTTTCAAACCGTTTTTAAATGTTTCTTAATTACAAATGCTTAAGCAAACACTTTCTTTTGTTTCACTTCAATAGTCGGAAAATAACTGGTGCCGGTAATCAAGTGTCCCTTTTTAAGTAGCCCAAAAACGGAAAAGGTTTTCTAAGAACTGCATTGTTAGAAAAATTCAAACTCTCTGCGGATGATTCATCATTGTAAAGGAGAATTATGGTAAGTGCAGGTATAGAAATAAATTTTATTGCCATGTGACCCTTAAAACTCAAACATTATTCGAAGCGAAGTAGAATTTTCAAGTGCCGGTAATCAAGTGTCCGGCATTGTAGGTGGTAGATAGTATTCTCAATAATGTTATCTTCTGTCTCTACTCTGTCTATAATTTTAGCCGAAGATAATCTAAAAAAAATTTAATAAATATATAAATATAACAAATAATGCACAAGGGTAACTGATAGATACAATAATTAATGTAAATAAATATTACATCCATGATATGAAGTATGAAATCCACATGCGACTTCGAACTCAGTGCCCTAAGAATGAGGCGATCTAAATAATACCTCTAAAATCTATACCTCAACAGAAAAAATCAATTTATGGCACAAGACTCGTAGAACATAGATCAATCAATACAAAAAACTGCTTTACATGGCCTTACTAATTACTAAATTATAATAAACTTACTTGTTACTGTGCTACATCGTGAACAACACACTTGCAGTTTTGTTTTTTCAAATGTCAGAAAAAAATGGCGCCAAAAATTTGACGTTTTTATTTTTCTTCTATGTTGCCGAAATTTTTGGCAAAAGGAATAGTACCATTAAAAAATAATTAATTATCTTTAGTCGACACAAATACTAAATAACTTGCCATTGCACATACATATGTGTTAAAATGGGCCAAAAACGAAAATGGAGATCAGACTCAGTCATTTGTTAAATTCAGCAGAATATCAACATCAGTTGATCATGCGATAAATTTTTATTTTTCAATTCCAATCCACGCTTTCCTTTTATAGCGATTTGGTTATTTGGAAAATATTTATGGAATTTTTCGATTAATTTTTGGACATGCGATTTTATTTTATCAAATTTAAATCCGAAACATTTTTAATGTCTGACCAACACGATTTACATGCGCTTGCTGTTGAATTAGCTGACACGACTTGCGGATAAGACTGGACGGGAGATGTGCTTAGTCGAACTGCTGGGAGGCAACTGACCAATCTTGCAAGGGCTGACCGACTTTTATAGCCATTCCAACTCTTCTAGCTTGGTGTTTGCAACGATTATCTGCGCGATCTGGGAGGCTTAACTGACTAAATGACTTGTGCCTGTGTAAGTGTTCGGTGATCAACTGAGTGATATCACTACTGTTGGCTGGCTATTTATAGACATTTTGGCTGCTGGTGTCGTGTGCAAGATGCCTGCTTCTGCTATCACGCCACCAGCACGATGTATGTGTTTTCCTCACATTATTACTTTTCTGCTGCTAGACAATTCGGTTTTGCTGATGTTTAGCTTGAATGTATGCGACTTTGTTACACATTTCAAAAATATTTCCCTATATTCTTTAAATTCATATATGCTGTTTTATTTTCATCGCCTCCATTGTTGGACTGATTTCCTTGCAAAGATAAATTTAGCCGACGTAGAATAGATAGAACAGATATCTGCGTACTTAAGGGCGATATGCTAGAGCCAAGGAATTAGGTCAAGGAATTTTTCCACTTATTTCTTAAAGAAAAATTGACATTAGGTCAAGGAATTTTTGACAATTGGGATTTGACAGTATTGTGTGATATCGAAAATAATACGTCAATGTGTGGCTGCTCGGATAATTTGTGAATCGTTTGATATCTGAATTAATAAAGAAAATAAAGAAATGGATAATTCCCAATTGTAAGTAATTTAATCATTGCGGCGTGAATTATATCAGAAGTGTTATTATATTTATTATTTTTGCAGAGCAATGTACATGAAAACTGTGGACTTAATTATAAGTACATCTAGTCCCTGCGCTACCAGACTTTTTTATTTGGGTTGCTCTGTACCTGTGACTTTCTCACAGAGATATCCGTGCTGCCTTGCACTGATTAACTATGGAAATAACAAAATTGCATTGATGAAAAAACATGTCAAATAAAAGCAAACCTGGATTATTAATGGACGCACTTATTTCTTTCCAAGCCTCAGAAATTGCGTTTATATTAAAATGGTTTTTATTGCTTAGGTCCCATATTTCTTCATGTATTTTTATACCTGCCGCAAATTTTCTCTTATCGTTCGAAGTAAAATTTTCGGCTCGTTTTTTGCACGCCTTTTTGTTGACTCCAGAACAACTAGGCCCATCTTCACTTTTTGATGATGCTTCATGAGTAATATGTTGGGATGTCAATCTAAATTCTTTGAAGACATTATCTTCAACATCCGACAACAAGTACTCTTCCTCATATTCGTTCATATTTAACTAAAAAAATTATGAAACACGTTACAAAATTTTTATCCTTCATTTGTCAGTTTAAAACTGATTTACCTCTTTCAAAATCGCCGTTCTTGCCTTCAATTTTGTAATTATTCCATCAATGTCAAAATTTCTTACAGAAATAAGTGCATCGGTACTTGACATAAATGGATTTTTCGTAAAAGAGCAACATCTTTTTGTCAATCGGGAAGTAGAGTTTTTTTGTTCGAATTTCTTGTCTCTAGCATACTACCTCAAGGAATCGGCAAAGAAAAAATTCCTTGAGCATTCCATGACATTTTTTTTTTATATGGTTTTTGTATAGGAACAAAAATTCCTTGGCTCTAGCATACCGAGCTTTAGTATGAAAGTCTTACAAAAAAATTTAAATTTTTTATTTGTTTTGCAAAACTGCTTAGAATGCTCAAATCAAACGAACTGAATTTTTGTACATGGTCATTTTCTGAAAAAAAAGGAACTTTCAGCTTCTATAAAATTATGCAACTCCTTCGTATTTTTACCATGGATATATTTTAGTTTTTAATGTTTTTTTTTTGTTTTTTTAATAATTCTATTGAAAAAAAAAACTGACTGATATGTAGCATAGTAGCATAGGGCAATATGTGTGCAGTTTGCAGAATGATCTATAAATTTTGTACACATACATAACTAGGTTTGTTGTGAAATTAAAGTAAGCAGCCGCAGATTGCATTTATGAATTTTCCCAAGAAAGTAAAAATCAAGCAGCAAAATAGGACCAACCAACATTTCACATTTCACTTTCAAGTGATTTCAACGTAATGAAAAAGAAAAACAATTATTAGCTCAATTTAAATAACCCCCCCCCCCCCCCGCTCTCTTACAAATGTATTTAACATGTTGTTATAAAAATATTTAACAATAAAATTTTCCGATGAATTTTAATACAATTATGTTTTAATTAATATTTTTCGTTTTTTTACTTTCAGATCCAATTTACTACTAGTTCAGCATAAAGAGGTAAATATTTTATTTTTTAATTAAAAACTGTAAATATTTCCAAATAATTTCATGTGTACAGTCCGTGGTAAAAGTAAAACTACCATACGAAAAGAGTTCTGAACAACAATTCTAAATTTGAATTTTGTCTTATTAGTAAAATTGTTTATATAATTTGTGTGAAGGACCAAGGACCAAAGTTAATGAGAGGAAATGATACACTAATATTTCAACTGAACTATTTACTACTATTCAGATTAAACAAAATTCCCTTTGTTTTCTACAATTGGAAATTATCTGTTGCCATCCTTTTTCCTTTAAGTTGGATGTTTTTATAAACTTAATATTTCGCAATAATCATCTGCTTTTCTTCAGTTCATTCACAAAATTTCACTTAAAATGCGCAGACAAGTTTGAATGTATTTTGATTCTGTACGTATACCTAAATACTATAAAATGCGATTTTCATTTTTTTTTATGTTATCTATGTATGTTATAAGCTTGGTGTGTTCTGCTTCTAATTTATTCAGTCAGTAAATTTGATGCATTTCAAGCGGACATACATATTTATACATAAGTTCAGTTCATTAGAAAGTTCTATTTGTGAAATTTTGAAGGATTAGTTGGAAAGTTTTCAAGTATTATTTGCACTGTGAGAAGTTCAGTTTTCTTTTTACATAAATTTAATTTGCAGTTTCTAGAGAAAAATGCCACGAGGAATGGTGTTGTCAATGTAGAAAAAGGCAAAAATTTATGCGTGCAAAGAAAACTGCTCCTCTAACAGCGAAAACTGCTGGAAAACATGCACACATAGAACTAAAAAAAAAAAAACACAACACTATTAAACAAATAGAAGGAAAACCCAGTTGAAATCAACATCCAAAACTGAAAATTCAACTAAAAGTTTTGGTGATATACCACTTGGGGTGGATGTTGCGATACCAATTTAGTGGCAAAAGAGTTCTAAATTAGTATGCCTTCGTAATGTACCATGACCGATACAGATAGTACCTATAACCATTGCTGCGGTGTCGCAGGTGTAAGAGCACTAAATGTTAATGCTGCTTTTGGAAATAAATGGTTGATCAAGGACGAAGGATTAACTCCGAGGGATAATGCTTCACTATCTGAATGTAGTTGTAGGAGTTATCTCCTGTGGATGGCACCTACAACCGTCCTGATTTGATTCTCTTCAATGAATTACACTTCTGGAAGTAAGAGGTCAATAAAGCTTCTTAATTGGACCTTCCAGGGAGCTACGTCTCTTGAAGTAGGAAGGTCAAGATACTTTCCTGCATTTGACCTTTCAGAAGATTCTGTCACCTAGACGCTAAACGTTACGGAGAGTAAAGATTCTGAAATAAGGAACTTTTTATGTCAACGAAGTAAAACTCTTCTTCGGATTTTCTTATAAGGTTTTATTGAAAATCTTCAGAGAATTATTTTATTTTTTGGTAGGCTAATTCCTTAGCTGTGTGAGCTCTGCGGTGAACAATCTTCGACTATTTTTAAAAGTGATACGCTACACAAAAATTCGATCATGCCGCACAAAATAGAGATTTGAAAACTATGTAATTTAGGAATATCCTTTATGTTCAGGTCAATACAGCGGCTCAGACAAAGTATAGGAGGATGTGAGTTGACTTACAAGAGTTTAAAAGAAAACGTCGCAAATTATATTCAAGTTTCACACAATTTTATTTAAAAGAAAACGCAAATTCTATTAAGATGTGGAATAAGGGTAGTTTTCTAGAAGAAAAATATCGCAGATTGATTGAAATTTCACACAAAAGAGAGGAAAACTACTTTTCACTCCTTTTTTTTTTTTTTTTTTTTTTTTTTTTTTAAGAATTGACTAAACTAATCGATTGAAATTTCACCTAAATAAAAATGCTTTTCAGCAAATCATATTAAAATGGTGAAAGTTAACATTGCAAACTATATTACAAATTTTCTCACAAATACGTGGATATGAAAACGTCAGAGATTATAGTAAAATTTTTTTTTAAATAAATATGTCTAACGCAAGTTATAATTCAACAGAGAGAGAGAGTAACTAACTTTCCACCCTGTTCACCCGCTTTTTTTTCAACTAATTCAAACTAATAGTTAATGGAAATATCAAATAATTCAAACCAATTTCTGAAGTTACGATAAGCGATGATTTTCTTCAAGAAAGAATTTTTTGGGATATCTCCGGTATATAGCAAAAGCTAAAAAAATGTTCTAATTTGTTATTTCATCACACAACCCATTAATTTTTGGTGACAAGTTTCAAGTCTTGGTTTGACTCATCAACAGGTCCCAAATAGCGAAATTGGGTGATTAGAAAAACAAATGAAAAAATGAAAAAAGAAGAAAGAAATGAAAAGTTTAAGAAAAATAGAAAAAAACAATTTTTAAAAAAATTTAAAAAATTTTAAAGAAACAGATTCATTCGAAGCGAATCGAACCTGTATACGCCACGCAGTGGGCTGAAAAATGCAGGCAGAAAACCAAGCTGCACCGATGAGTGGAGGTTTTCTGCTGACACGAAACGCTTCTCTTCTTCCTTTTTCTTCTTCATTTTTCAGCACCACTGCGTGGCGTATACAGGTTCGATTCGCTTCGAATGAATCTGTTTCTTTAAAATTTTTTAAATTTTTTTAATAAATAAAAAAAAATTGTTTTTTTCTATTTTTCTTAAACTTTTCATTTCTTTCTTCTTTTTTCATTTTTTCATTTGTTTTTCTAATCACCCAAATTCGCTATTTGGGACCTGTTGATGAGTCAAACCAAGACTTGAAACTTGTCACCAAAAATTAATGGGTTGTGTGATGAAATAACAAATTAGAACATTTTTTTAGCTTTTGCTATATACCGGAGATATCCCAAAAAATTCTTTCTTGAAGAAAATTAAGTTTAACCCGGTAAAAAGTCCAAAAGAGTAATCTCTTTTTATTTATGATAAGCGATGAAGATGTTAATTTCAAACGAAAATAAATGCTAATTGCACGAACACCAAAACACAAAATACATAGAGAAATGTCGCAAAGATTTCATAAAGAGAGGGAAAAATTTTTTTTTCACTTTTTGATTTTTTTTTTTATATTAACGAAATTAAATTTTATTAAGAAATTAAGAAATTTTCCTAAAACGTCGACAATTTCACTTAAGGAAAGAGAGAGCAAAATACTTTCACACCTTTTTTTTTCTTAATTAATTTACACTGCTTAATTAATTCATTTTAGGACAAAAAATATACAGGGTGTCCCGAATTAGGATGGCCATACGAAAGGAGTTGATAGATCTCGGTAAAAAACGAAAAAAAATGTATGGGAGGGGTGGTCTAATTTCACCCCCCTGGGAGCTACGGGGGTTTGAAGTTTTTTCCCAGTATTGAGTAAGTACTTCAACATATTTCCCAATATCTCCTGGGTTTTTTTAAATATCGGAATGCATCTTTTTGTAATCGATGGCTTATCAATTGCCCATTAAGGAGGTTTGAAATTCTTTTTCTTGTTCTTAATGTTTTCGAAGTTATAGCCCTTCAAAGTCAAAATTTTGAGTCAAAAAATTCCTTAATGGGCAATTGATTAGCCATCGATTAGCAAAAGACGCATTCTGATATTTAAAAAAACCTAGGAGATATTGGGAAATATGTTGAAGCACTTACTCAATACTGGGAAAAAACTTCAAACCCCCATAGCTCCCAGGGGGGTGAAATTAGACCCTCCCCCCTCCCATACATTTTTTTTTTCGTTTCTTACCGAGATCTATCACCTCCTTTCATATGGCCATCCTAATTCGGGACACCCTATATATCTATACAGGGTGTTCCGTAAATGTCTTTAATCCTTTAAGGGGATGAAAGTAGAGGTTATTTGGGTAAAAAAAGTCTAGATACTTTTATATCGAACTGCGCTTGATTTTCGAGTAAATCGATAATATCGATTTTCGAGATTTTGTATACCTTTTCAGAGTAATTTCGTTATAAGTTCTATTGTAATTAATGGATTGTGACGTTCAAACCTTTATTTAAAAGAACACATATTGGCCTTTCTAAGAATGTATAATAAGTTATAATTGTGCCTTCAATTGTTTAAAATAAAAACAGTTTTCTCTAGAATTTTTTATTTCACCAAAATTTTTGTCGCGCTCCAGTGTACATTTATTCGAAATATCACCATTGCACGAACTTGGCAAAACTATGAAAATATTTGCGCACTATGTCCCTTTTCCAAAATGACCTCCCTAAGTGCTATCAACAATAACAATCAAAAGTTATAAGCAAACATTTGGAAGATGTGCCCATCGAGGTAATCTTCAGTTTTTTCGTAGGTTTCTGTCTCCTCCTACAGTTTTTAACCTACGACAACCATTTATATGTCATTGTACGGGAATCTGAACTGGCTATTAGATAGGGCACTTTTAGATTTCGAATTTCGAAAATGGAGGGGGTAATTTCGAAAAAACACTTTTTTACCAAACTTGATATTTACGTAGATTTCGTTATTCCGCATCTTCATTTTTTCGGGAGGGGCAAACTCTGGGAAGGGCGGGCGTTCAAAGTTTCAACTTTAAGCGGATATATTTGAATAAAAACCACCAAAAATGTCTTTTCCATTTATGAATTTAGGGCTTACTTGCTAGAACAATGCTTGGTTGAGAGAATATAGCCGCTTAAAGTTGAAACTTTGAACTCCCGCCCCTACCAGAGTTTGGCCCTCCCGAAAAAATTAAGATGCGGAATAACGAAGTCTACGTAAATATCAAGTTTGGCAAAAAAGTGTTTTTTCGAAATTACCCCCTCCATTTTCGAAATTCGAAATCTAAATTGCCCTATCTAATAGCCAGTTCAGATTCCCGTACAATGACATATAAATGGTTGTCGTAGGTTAAAAACTGTAGGAGGAGACAGAAACCTACGAAAAAACTGAAGATTACCTCGATGGGCACATCTTCCAAATGTTTGCTTATAACTTTTGATTGTTATTGTTGATAGCACTTAGGGAGATCATTTTGGAAAAGGGACATAGTGCGCAAATATTTTCATAGTTTTGCCAAGTTCGTGCAATGGTGATATTTCGAATAAATGTACACTGGAGCGCGACAAAAATTTTGGTGAAATAAAAAATTCTAGAGAAAATTGTTTTTATTTTAAATAATTGAAGGCACAATTATAACTTATTATACATTCTTAGAAAGGCCAATATGTGTTCTTTTAAATAAAGGTTTGAACGTCAAAATCCATTAATTACAATAGAACTTATAACGAAATTACTCTGAAAAGGTATGCAAAATCTCGAAAATCGATATTATCGATTTACTCGAAAACCAAGCGCAGTTCGATATAAAAGTATCTAGACTTTTTTGACCCAAATAACCTCTGCTTTCATTCCCTTAAAGGATTAAAGACATTTACGGAACACCCTGTATATATTGTAAATAAGCAATTTATTTGCAAAGAAAATTTACTTCTGTGTATACAGGGTGTTTTCCCCTTAGGAGGTCAATAGAGCAGGAGGTGATAGTGCTCACCTAGGCAAACAAAAATCTTTTTGGGGCATGGGAGTTACAGGGTGATTAATAAAAAAAGGTTGTTTTCACAAAACACTGTGTATCTTAAAAAGTACAGTGCGTATGGTCACAGTTAAGAGTTCATTGTATGTCTCAAGATTTATTCTTGTCTAAACTAAAAATTTCGGATTTTCTTACCTTTTTTTGTTTGTTTTTTTTTTGCAAAACGGTCGTTAACATAATTTTTTTTATAAAACTTATAAACTGTAGACTCTCCTCTTTGATTTGACCCAGTATACTCTATGTGCTATCTGCAGCCGTTAAAAAGTTATCACCTAAAAACCTATTCTGAAAGCTATTCTCAAACCTATATTTGTTCCCTTAGTGACTGAAAACACATCATGTAAAAAAAATATCGGCTAATTTCGGTATCACATGAGCAGGATTTGCGCTAATAATTCCATGGGGCTGGTTGAGCAGCAGAAAGGCCATAAAGTTCAGCTAACAATGAGCTCTTCAGTGTGGCCGTGCGCCCAGTACTTTTTAAAATACAGGGTATTTTGTGAAAAACTATCTTTTTTTCTTAATCACCATATAACTCCCCCGTGACATACAGGGTAGGTGAGTACTATCACCTCCTGATCTATTGACCTCCTAAGGGGAAACACCCTGTATATTATTGTAATTATTGTAAAGGGATCGAATACGCTTATCAATTTCCGCTTTTTTTATCAGCAAAATGTTGAGGGGAAAATTCCCTTCATTTACGTATTTATGCCTGGTCGGCATACAGTGCGTTGCGAAGTTATAGATGCACTATGCAATTGTGCGGTACGCCATCTCTGTAGCAAAAGAGATAGATATGTGTGATGGCAAAAGAAATCTTCTCTCTTGTTATCGCTGACACCAATAAAAAATTTTCCGTTAAAACGGTACTTTTCAAGTAATTCGATAGAAATGTGCAAAAAGAGTGTTGCATTATTATAGACGCAGATAACTTTACTTAATTTAACAGTAATGAAAATGCACATGTTCGCTACAATGTCCAGAAGTCTTTTTGACATTGATTCTACGTAGGGCTTCAACATTTCTGGAGTTAAGGTTAGCCAAGCTTCTTCAACGGCATCTCTAAGCTCACTGATCGTGTTAAATTGCTTAGCATCTTTATAAACTGCTCGAACTATCCATCTCCATATGCTCTTCATAGGGTTTACATCAGGAGAACGAGCCGGCCAGCCGAGAAGGTTTTTGTGGAGTTACTGGCGTGGATTGTAGCGTTATTCTGTTGATAAATTAAGTGATCATCAGCATGGCGCACAATATACGGAAGTAGCTTTTGTCTAAGGATTTCCTGGTACTCGAGGCTATTCATACGGCTCCCCATACCATCAAGGACCCACCTCCAAAAGTTAATCATATGCATACCAGACCGCAGTCTTGTGCAATATGAGCGCGAGCAAACGTGACACGCGTGAGCTTGTGGTGTCGCTTTTTGCATAATATCCCTGCGCAATATTCGGACTGCGCTTTAGAGTGCGATAAATCGTTGATTTATGAACTGTTATCCCGCATTTTACTTTAAGTTCAGTCAAAGAGATTGTTGAATTGGACGAAGCACGGCAAATCCTTCTCAAATCCCATTCTCCTAGTACTTTTCTTCTTCCTGCGTAGGACCTAGAATTGTAATTCTCGCGGTTCTTCAGGTAATTCCTGACAACATGGTCTGATTTACCAATTTTCTCGACAATTTCCCGTTTTGAAGCACCATGACTCCACAGTGCGTCAATGGCACCTTTTTCATGATCACTCAGTAAAGCTCCTCTAGGCATAATGACAGTTTTCACTGTATTTCAATCAAAAAATAAATAAATAAATTAATAAAAATAAAAATCACAAAAAAATTAGCACAAACATTTTTCAAAAATTTTTAAAGTACTCACCAAGCCGGATGCGTCTATAACAATGCAACACTCATTTTGCACATTTCTATCGAATTACTCGAAAAGTACCGTTTTAACGTAAAAAGAGGACATCACACATATGTCTATCTATGGCGTACCGCACAATTGTATAGTATCTGTATCTTGTCTCAAGTATTTCATAAATTTCTTGCTTTCTTGTTTACATTGCACTTAAGCAGGGAATAATTTAGGGCACATGTATATGAAGTGCGATATTGCTAATTTCAATTATCGGCGCAGGTTGGGGCTATAACAGATGCAGGGTGTTTTGTGAAAAACTAGGATATTTTCTTAATCACTCTATAAATGCGAAACTGTTGATATGAACTTCCCTCTGCCATTCAATTTTTGGTTTGTCTATGTGAGTACCTACTATCTTACCTTCTGCTCTATGGACCACCTAGGTGGAAATATCCTGTATAAGGGAAAGGAATGTTTAGCTAGAACTAAAACTACATTTACTTACATTAGAATCTTACACATATTCACCAAAACTGTCTTTTGCAACCTTTTCCGTATATATTTACTTACATTAGAATCTTACACATATTCACCAAAACTGTCTTTTGCAACCTTTTCCGTATAATTGATTTATTATGTAAATAAATAGAATGAAAAGATTCACTAAATACAACAGTGCTACATATGCACATCCTAAATACATACATATATCCATACTATTAATTTTAATGTAAAAAGTCCATCATAAATTTCAACTTCATTAAAGAAAATTGCTTCGTTTTTCATTTAAAGAATTTGTGTGTCCAAAGTCCAAAATTCCAAACATTTTCTACACTCATTCTATCTTCATGTGATTGACGTGCTCAATATGTTCTACAGAAATAAGTTCTCCAAGCCTCTCTGAAAAAAAAAAAAAAAAATAAATAGCAAGTTCATATAGGACAGAAGAAAACGAAATACGAAAATGAGAGAGAGAAAAAAAACGAACACGAGCTAGCCAGGCTACTATCAAACATAAGAAGTATAGTAAAAGCCCGTACGTCCTCCTATTGGATGAAAACGAATTGAATTCCGGGCTCCAATCTTAAATTTCAATTCCACAACAGTGTTGGGCCCCGGCGTTGTTGTCTGCTTACTCAACTGTGCTGTCTTCTTACCTAATATCAAAAACCCTTTTTGCAAACTCTGCACACTAACCCTGTCAGGGACATGACCCCCCATACTTCATACCCCCTACAACGTACTTCTATTTATAGATAGAAAAGTCTGTTTGGACGACCTGAAGTATCCTTGTATAGAGATAGAAATTGGGTGGTTGGTTAGATGATTCGCAGCAGTACCCCCAGAATCTCCTTGGCATTTTCATCTTGTAAACTTGCTTTATTATCCTACGTTAAGGAAGGAAGGTAGCTGTGGAAAGTATTAATCAGACGAAGCAAATGACCGTCAAATGCGATTTTGCAGACATTTAATGCGGTCTAAAGAATCTTCAGATCACATAAAAGTATGACTCTCTGTTCACATCCGAATAAAGCCTTGCAATCTATTCTCAATTTTCTCGTCCGGTTAAATTTGTCATCTCATTATATGTACCTAAATAGGAATGAAATGAAAATTAGACAGTTGATCATATTCTTCTTAAATACAATGCAGGATGGGTCTGTTGGGCCTCTGTTGGCACCCTTTCCTTTTGGTGCATCCATTGTTTCTATATAAATTATTTTCCACAGGAGAGAAGTACAATTTTGTGGCACAGTGCAGTTAGAAGATGAACAGCAAACTTTATATAGGATTGCATTTTGTATTTTGCATTTTATAATATATATGTATGTATGTATGTACAATATGCATATACATATATACATCAAGAGTAACGGATACAGTTGACTTTGTTTCAAAAACACAGACATCACCCGAGGCTAGCCTGCAATTAGGGGATGCACAAGGTTTCATTTTTGCAACTTGAAGTGGCTTCAAGATAAACTTCTCCGGTTTAAAGCATTCCCCTGACACTAATGGCAATACCGGTTAAAGGGCACCACTAGAAAGTAATGTTACCTTAGCACGTACGGCAATTGTGAACGTACGTTTACATCATTTTTCTCTCCTTTTATAGGAATGCTTTCTTTTCTTTATAATTTATGAAGAATAAAGGAGGAAGGCACGGACTCAAGTGTAATTCCTGCAAGGATTTCCTCTCTATAAAATTGGAGCGTATTAATGTGGGGGAGATATCGTTTGATGATTTTTGTTTTTTTTTTTTTTTTTGTGAAAATTCTTCGCCTAATAATAATATCATCTTAAGGATCATTTTTATCTCATCATACAGAAGGAAACTAATTGAAGGATTCCATGGATTTAATCGGAAAATTAATTTTATTCCCAGGGTATTCTTCAGGCTCATTATATATTATCAAAGAATCTTTGTATTGTGTCTTGAGAATTATATAGAGCCATATAGAGGGAGAAATAAAGAGAGAGTATCTCATGTATACGTGGCTATCATTAATATTAATTTACTGGGATTTATACAATATGGTACAAGCCAATTTAGTTCTAATTTAATACAAATTATGCGTACAGAAAACGGAAAACTGAATATATATTTACTGTACATATGTATATGTAGTGGAAGAGTAGAAATTTTAATATCTATGTAAGCTGATGTACTTACAATTGGCTTTTCCATATATTATGTATGTAGTTCGTAAACTTTGTTGATGCATACTTCCTGTTTGTGTCTGAAAGTATTACATTGAAATCTAAAATATAATTCCTTCCTAAAAATATTATACTCGTACATGTGAAGTGCATGCATAATATAAGCAGAGTTGAAAACAATTTCCTTTTCAAATAAGAAGAGCTGTACGAGTAAAAACTATATTCAGGAATCAGGTTGTATATAACATGGATATTAACAATGTTATTACTTTCAATATAATTTAAAATCACTACGTGATGTATACACATCAGTAAATTGATTGTTTTAAGAACTATTTTTTAATTTCCGATGAGTGAATTCTGATAAATAATTTACTTACAGTTAATTGAGAGCAAATGCATCTGTCTTTAACATCTTCCTAATAAATTTGCGCTGATATAGTTTCCCCGCCATTTGTGGTGAACGATATGATATGTCTTTGGACCAGCTGTAATTTTGTTTCGAACTTTATGAGAGCCCAATTATAAGCGATTGCATTAAGAAAGTGTTACTAAACAACTTAACTGCTTCATCTGTTTCTGTCACTCAACAACATAAATCTAATATCATTGATAAGGATTTTGACAGATGCCTACCTATAGATGCGTACTAGACATTATAACGAGACGAAATACGTTCAGGAGAAAATAGTTTCGTTATAGATCACCCTGTTACAGTATTCAATTTGTTATGGTTTCTAGCAGATCTGCACGCTAGCACCTCGGCTATTAGGCGGAGAGTGTGGGTTGAGTACACCGAAAAATCCGTGCACCATTTTAAAAAAATTTTCTCGTGCCGAAAAAAAAACACCCTCCCACATTGAGTCCTGATGGGACTTGATATCATTTATTTTAGAGATTTTTGTGAGGATCTAATGCTAGTGATCCTCGCTGTGCCTTTCCTGGCCTCCTGATGACTCTATTAGTTATACAAAAATCACTAAAGTAGTAGACTCAGGCACCTCTTATTGTAAATGCGAGAGACTCCGTCAGAAAGAAAGGAATGAGAAAAATCTAGCTTTTAGCAATATATCGCTCAGCCATTTTTATTGAATCTGTTAACAAATTTATCAGAATCTGGTTCGTAAATTCCCTGGATCTTTGTTTTTTTTGTTGTAACAGCTGACGATACACACAATGAGAGAGTATGTCTTAATACTACCAAACATACCGAGAGATCGGTACAAAAATTTGTGTCTTTACACAATCAATTTTAAAGGAAAAATATGACCATACATGAGATGGAGTCTCAGCACAACTACTTTAAAAACTCAAGTGCATATAAAAGTATGTACGGGAAGCGTGGATAAAGTAGCCAGGGCGGGTAAAGTTCCCATCGGAATTTTTCCGTTGGAGAGTGCTGCAGCATTGCGGGAAATGTGTGAAACTATCAATACATATGCAGTCAGTGTTGTCAGTGACCGTCTGATGTAAGGTAAGTGGCTAATATTGTTGCTGTTAGTTTAGTACGAAGTAAAATTATAATAATTTGGTGTAGTACTGTTGGAAGGCCGGCCTTTGCTTTGAAAATAGTCTCTTTTGGATATACATAGTTTAACTAGGTTTGACTGCAGACCAAATTTTTCGTAATGCCGTCCGAAAGGGGCAAAGTGGCCACTATACCGACTGATAATTTTTATTTAGTAAAAAAATATATGACTTCATGCTTTGCAGTTGATTAATTACAATATTATAATAAATATATATTATAATAATGTAATAATAACCTAATGACACCGAAGCCATGTTGCAACGTTTTTTTCTTGTTATAGGACGATATCAAGATGCATTCAAAATATGTAAGGAAGTCAACCCAACAGATAAAATGCAATTTGCGAAACAATTTAATGTTCCACGAAATACACTTAAAAGGAGGGTTGTCCAAAAAAATCGCGATGCGATCGAAGAAGAGAAGATTCTTAGGAGCTACAGATGTATATTTAACCACGAACAAGAGGAAGAATTCCAACAAGCATCGTTTTAACAAAGAAAAGAAAATGGATGGTTGCAGACAGATGTTTTCATGCAATGGTTTGACCATTTCTTTAAACACGTCAAGCTTACAGCCGAAGATCCAGTGGTTCTAATTCTGGATGGACATGTTACCCACACCAAAAACATAGACTTCATAGAAAAGACCAGACAGAGTCATACAACTGTTGCAGCCTCAAGCTACAGCCTCTAGATGTATCATTTATGGCACCTTTCAAAACGTTCTACGTTCAAGCTTGTGAGAAGTTTCTTCGCAACAACCTTGGAAGAGGTCTAACACAATTTCAAATCAGCAGACTTCTCGGGGAGGCATTTTTGCGTACAGTGATGAAAGGATTTCCCAAGTGTGGGATTTTTCCTTAACATACGAATGTGTTTTCTGATGCAGATTTTGTTGCAGCAGAGATGTCTGACATTCCCATGGTTCCTCAAAACAATGATCTTGCTTCCACCAAAGACAGAGTGATAAAAGATGAAACTGTAGTGGATAGTGGTGAAGATGAAGCTACGGGTGCAGTGGATACTGGCGGAGATGAAGTTATGTCTGCAGTGGATAGTCGCGATGGTGGGGTTGGGGCTACAGTGGATGGTCGCGAAATTGAAGTGACGGGTAAAAAAAACAAATTTGGTGGTCGATACAGCCAAATCACAACCCACATCAGTCTTAATAAGTATAAAGGACATTGTACCTTTGCTCAAACAAACAAGCTTAAAGAGAAGAAAACTAAACAAGAAAAAGGGTCTGACAGCGATAATAACATCTAGCCCATACAAATCTGAATTATTAAAGTAGAAGCTGACGAAAGAGGAGGAGGACATAAAAAGAAAACGGAGGAAAGAATAAATAAAAAATCAAAAACACAAACCAAAAATGAAGCACAGGCTGCTGCAATGAAAAGGCTTTTTGACCTAGATGACGAAGAAGATGAGGATGTCGAATGTTTTTATTGTAATAGGGCTTTCTCTAAATCTAAAGATAACGCGGGTTGGATTAGGTGTTCCAAGTGGAAGCAGTGGGCTCACGAGTAGTGCACTGGTTGAGCAGAAGAAGATGACAAGTTTGAGTGCGAATTTTGTAAATAAACTAAGAAACGGTGGCGAACCCAGTCAACCTCTAAAGCTGATGATTCTTCTTTTTAATATTTATTTATTTTTATTTTATTTTATTTATTTATTTTTATTTTATTTTATTATTTATTTCTTTTTTACTAGAGTAAATTACGTGGGATGAAAAGGAATAGTGTTTTTAATATTCACTAAAATGTTCATATTACTCTACTTGAGTCCCGAGGAGGTCTCCTACAGTTGCTCGCTGTTCGTCCTACCTGCCTATCAGATAATTTGCTAGATTAATGAATTCCTTGTTTTCTTTTTTGAATTCTAGTTTTGTGGGTATTCGAACAGTACAACGGGCCTCTCTGCAGTTAATTGTAAGAGCGCTATTCACCTCACAGGGCGCAACACATTTTTCATTAGTGTCACTAATCAATACGGGACCCGGTTTTCTTCAATACTTTGTATTTTTCTTTTGTTTTTCTAATTCTTAGAGAGGGAATTCCACTAGCCTGTAGGATTCCCATTTGTTGTTATACGTCCTTGGACTGATAGCTAGGTTGAGCTATAAATGAAATATGAATTTTAAACAAAAATCTCATTCAGACATTCCGAAATGATTTTACATTAAGACGGACACCGTCTTAATTCATCGTTTCCGGCATCTAAGTTCCATAGTTCCTCCATGCGCAATATTCGACATTCAAATGTCATCGGAGCTGGAATTTCCTGAGGATGAGTTTTCAAGCGATCATAAAAAATGACGTAAATGTAATCACATTATCAAAAAGTTAGTTATTGTATGTAAAAATAAAAAGTGGAGTTCATTTTCGCGAAGATAGGAGAAGGGTTCCAAACATTTCTGGAATGTGGCCAAAATTATGAAATACAAGCGTAAATCAATTTTAGTACTTTCGGAAAATAGGTATATTAGGAGCAAAAAAAATTTGTGTTAAACTCTACCATCTCATCAGAATCGTAGTAACCCTGATACCATTGAGCCATAGAGAAGAGATCTTACTGGTACGAAAAATGGTTGGATCTGGCTGAGAAGCATGGGGTGCAGATTGAACTGGCCGGACAAAATACTGAAAGGTTGCTAGAAATTATAGAAAAGGATGAAAAGTGGTTAAGGGTGAGAGCGCAAGATAGAGCAAGAAAAACAGTGCGTCACGAGCTCTATGAGAAATTGAACTATAGTTTTGGGGAGTTTAATTTATTTCTGAGATGATTTTTTTCAGGTTGAAAATACGTCTAATACTGATTTATAGATGTGAAATGCTCCGAATGAACGCCAGTCCCTGGCATACGGAAAGAACTGGGGGGGGGGGGGTCAATGTGTTCACTTTGTAATCTGTACGAGAATGAAGATGGGATACACTACCTAGCAATCTGCCCAAACCTCAAAGAACTCAGAGTCATAGCTCTTGATAAAAGCAGCCTCTCAGAAGAAAAGTTTATGTCAATTTTAAAAGGCAACGATTATGAAGTCATATATAAATGATGCCAAGCGACCCTGGAAGTTCCGACAAATTTTGATCGATGAGTTTAACTGTTAATCGTAACCTTGTACTGCTTCAAAGCTATAAAAGTATAAAATTTAAGTATACTCTACATTTAATAATTCATTATCTTCACTTAATTTTTTTATGAATTTTTTTTTGTTTCTTTCATTTTCTTTTTAATATGTTTATTTACTTCTTAATTTAATTTGGAACGGAAATCACACTAGTGTATTGCCAACTCGACAGACGACCTCCGGGTTATTGTTGACGTTTATTTAATAACAACATAGTTTGAATGAAATTAAGAATAAAATTTATTGTGAAATAAATTTATTATTATTATTTGTTGCGTTTTTTAAGTTTTTTTAAAATTTAAAACAAAAGCATGCTTGGGTTCAAACGCGTTACAGATAAAGTTTAAGCTTTTCCTAAGTTTCGTTTTTTTTTTATTTTTCATTTTTATTTTTAAATTTTTAAAATTTCTTTAAATGCTTTTTTTATTTTTCTTAAATTTTTTTTAATTTGTTTTGTTAATTTAAAGAAAAGCATTCAGAGTCAGGGCTTTTATTAAATTTAATGAGCATTCCCTCACTCCATTGTTTCGCTTATAAATTCCGCTTTTACAGTACCTTTAATACTAGTGTAATATTTATAACGTTAAGGCAGACTCAAATGAGTATAAATAAATATATAAATAAAAAAAATAAAGTGAGCATCCACAAAAATATTGTATAAAAAAATAAAACTTGATTACACTGTTCTAGACTTGACACTTGATAGTAGTTGATGCACACTCTAAACTGCTCGTGATCTCCATTCATCTGTTCCCTGGTAATATCCATGATCGCTACTGGTCTGGTACTTTCGGCTGTCAAGCTACCAGGTCAAAATAATTAAATTGCCTCCATTTGATTTGCTGGCATATCTCAATAATTTGGAGGGCAATCGCTCAGAGGTCGTCACATATTTTTAGGTGATCATCGATTGAGGTAGCTAAAACGCTGAAATGGTCTTGCTAATTAAGATTGCCATTGAAGTACGGTATCATGTTCTAGGCGTCAGAAACGGAGATTCTTAATTCAGCCATTATTTTTATATGTAAAGGCTGGGGTGTTTTTTGGGTAGAGTGGGAAGTGATCTATTTTGCCTCTGTATATTATTTATTTTCAATGGCGGCGGCGGGGAGGAGAAACTATTCCGCTGGGTTTCTATTTTGATGGTTAATATAGTATAGTATTGTTTTTAATATAATATATATATATATATATTTTTTTTTTACAATATAATGTACTATGTATACAGAATATAATTTAATAGTAACAATTTCCTTACTCTTATCTTACTTGGTGTGTTGAGCCAGACGTTGCTTCAACATAATATAACGGGTGAAATCGGCGGTATACTCATCCTCTCCAGGGGTAGGATTCTGGAACCACGGAGACGGGAGATGAGAGTATTCGTTTTCTCCGATTAAACTCCCTGATTCTCCATTCCCAATTCACGAACAAGGTTTGAAAATTAGGGAAAATGTGAGAGAAATTGCAATTCCCACCGGTTAATTTGAAAATTCGTACCTACCTTTTTAAAATGCAACAAAAATAGACAATATGCTCATGAACTCTCATCTCCCAAATTCCACAATTCTCCGTGTTATAGAATCCGGTCCCAGCAGACTGTTCCATACGGGAAAATTCTTGTTTCAACTCGGCAATTTTCTGGGGGTCCATGTCTAATGATGTATTCTTTTGGAGCTTTAATTGGGATTCCAATTGGTCTAGGACAATCCCAGTTGTTGGGGATGCCTATTTTTTCAGGATATATCCCTTTATTGGAGATGCCTATTATTTCAGGACAATCTCTTTGTAGATCCCACTGCTGCCACCAGATTTTTATGTTTTTATTTTACTTCCCTTTTTTCAACAAAGGACAGGGAGTGTTTTTTTTTCAGACGTTCACCTGCTCTGAATTGATTTAGTTTTGCAAACTCTGTTTATTGTTTTTTTTTTTTATTAAATTACACTTGTTCTCTTAAATATTTTAACTTAGCAAGATCTATATACCCAGAATAAGAGGCCTTACCGTTCGTCGGGCGACTCAGGTATGTGTATGTAATTACTGACCTTTTTTAATTTATCTAGAGCTATCGATCCACCGAATTTTTTAAGATAGATGGATATCGATCATCATTTCGGCAGTACATATTATACTATATATATTACCATTTAGGAAGGGTACCTTAAAGTAAGGGAAACACCTATCATCATTATCTGCATTGCATTCAGCAAGAAGCAATAAGCGCGCGTCATTGATTCTAGCTTCGTATATAGTGATATAGGGGAAAATTTTACATTGCTTAATTAAATACCGGTCATCGTCCGATGTATTGATGATGTTTACTTGCGTAAACGAGTTGACCCACAAAGCTTGTGAACAATACATAGCAAAGCTAAAGCGGCTCTTTTGGTCTCGTGCTGGCGAAATGCTGTTGCAATTTTAACAGTTAACGTAATTAAGCTAGAAATATGACACTGCACTTTTACACTGGCGATAAATTTGAAGAATTTATTGTCGGTTGTATTTGAGTGAGATTAATGAATTTTATTTATTGTAGAATTAATAAAATTCAGATGAAATGATTGGTAATGGAAACTCATTTCATAACTTTTTCTGTGCTGGGTGTTTAGGATAAATCTCGTAACAGTGTTATAGTAGTTTAGAGGCAAAACTAGATCAGACATACATGAGCGCGTGCTATAAAAGTGCTTCTAGATACCGGAAGACAGATAGAAAAAAGTGATCGTTAATCAGATCTATGGCTTAAAATCTGGCTGGAATATCTTGAAGCTAAGGCACATAACAAGATATAATGTAAAAAAAATATGTAAACATTTAATGCAGACAATAATTTGCCATTGTGCTGCCTCAATTGTCTTCAATATAAGTAACTGAGAGAGCCTGTTTTATTTTCCAAAAATATCGCTGCTATATAACATAATTGAATTACTATTTCTACTCTTCAATTAAAATTTACCATCAAATACGTTTTTACCAAAAAATTTAACAAATGAACATAACCAAAGTGTCGTACCGTTCGTAGCACACATAAAATAAATGTAGCTCTCCTCAGACCGACAATACATTTTATAGTTGCCCCGCTTTCAATTAAGCATACGAATACTAAATCCAATTTCCTTTTTTCCTCCCCTCATCACACACACACGCGCACACACACACACATAGTACAATTGCATATTTGAGTTCGAGCAAAGTTTATAGCAACCAGAACCCACCATTAAAAGGACAAAGCTGGGGGGGGGGGGGAGAACAAGGTGATATGGCAGCTCTAAAATATTTTTCATTCAGCTAAAAAATTTGCATGATATGCAAATTTTCATATCCCATACAAAGTCCACGTATTTATGTCAATATGCGACTAGATGGGAGGCCTTAATGTATACTATATAAATATAAGGCCTCCATCGGTATTATGGCAAAGCGATTATTATTTTTTTCTTTTTTATATTGAAAATTTTTCATTTTTGTGAAAGTTCAACTCAAAAAATATGTCAATCACTCTAGTGGCCTTTATGGACTTGTATCCATTTTTCAGGTAAATTATATGACAGAAGGTGTTCATCGTGATAAATTTTTGCTCTCAGGATGAATTTCCTATCTTTTTATGCATATTAGGTAGTTTGTTGTGTGGTGTGGCGAAGGCAATATGGCGACGAGATATGTATATTCCGGTCTACGAAAATTTAGATAGATATGCTCGCTGATGCATAAGGGAAGGTAAAATGATAAATTGGTTATCATCATGCATGATGCTGTTGTTGGGATGATTCTCTAAATTTTTTTTTTTTTAAATAGGATACACGAAAAGACTTTTGTACAAAAGAATCCTAAGCTGAATGTAATATAAACTCATCAGGTTGGAGAATTAATATTGATTTTCGAAATAACTATGATGCAAATTATCACATTTTAGATGATATGGCTTAAATTTCTACACTACATACAGCGTATATATTCCTTATTTTCCGGTCTGTAAAAGACGCGTTCCCTTTTTTTATATCGTAGATGAAATTGACAGTAAGGTTAAGTTTCTAGATAAATAAAATCGAGTGTTGCCATACAAAAGTTTTAATTTTGACTGCTATATTTGGACAAAGCTTAAGAAAGTCTTGAGCTAAATATTTGTAATGAAATATAGTATACTGATAAAATTTAAGATTCAAATTCGAAAATGGATGAAAATTAGTGTGCATCTACGGTAAGGTGTCCCTTCAGTGGGTTCCTGGGCACATGGGGATCATGGGGAATGAAAGGGCTGACTTTCTAGCAATGTCTGGTTCTGGTTCTACCGTCCTTGGAGCGGAACCCGATGTAGGCGTTGCCGCCTCGATGATCAAGTCTCTCATCAAAGTGGATATTCGTATGAAACATACGAAACGATTAGCGAACCTAAGTACTTGTAGGTGTACAAAAGTTTTTCTTGATTAGCTGAATAGGGATTCCTCTGAATTTCTTTTCGGACTCGAAAGGAAATTATGCAGAACTGTGTTGGCATCATTACCGATCACAGCTCGGTTCACGATCATCTAACAAGGATGGGAGTTGTTGACAGCCCTGAGTGTCTGTCCTTCCTGGATGGAGAGCCTAAGACACCCAAATACTTTCTGTATGCTTGTTCAGACTTTGCCCGAAGCAGTTTGGATACGCTTGGGTTTGTCCTTCTATCTGTGGATAAGCTAATAAACTTATCTCAGCTAAACCGGATGCGCTTCATTAAGAGGACAGTAGGTTTAGTGAGAAGGTTGTTAGCAGGTTAGCATAATGGGCCGCCTCGTGCTTGGAACCCTGCCATTTGAAAAAAAAGTGAAAATCGAGAAAAACTAATTACCAAAAAAATAATGTATTACAATGTTCAGTTCATACAATGAAGAATATAAGAAATTAATAAAAGAAAAAAATAGATGCAATAACTTAGTGGTTGTGTGCTCATGTACACCAAAATTAGATTTATATGAGCAATAAAGTCAAATTAGTATTTCCAGTAATTGGCTCGAACTGTTCATAATTGGCCCGATCCGAATTAACATGAATAAAATCAATATATCTCAAATGTCTTGGTCGAAATTTAATACGTATTGATTCTAGAAGTAAAAGGCTGTAAAAAAACAAATAAGAAGGGTAGGCAACTGTATCATATTTAATATCTTAATTTACGATGGAAGATGAAAAGCATTTTGACATTCGAGTCCTTTTAAATCAAAAATCAGGAATCTCATTTACACACCTTCAATGCGATCAGAATGACGCTTGTAAGATGGGGACGAAACTGGCATATTCCATAATGGGTTGAACGAGAGTTGTGAATAAAGCTTTCATTGTATAGGCATTATCCAATTCCTCAGCCCAGCTTTTTATAAAACTTAGAATCGAGTTTGACTAATTTACAATATGATCAATATATTCATTAAATATTTAAAAAAACAGGGAATTCCTCACGCATCATACAACAAATATGTTTAAATACCTCCTGCGATTCCACACAATCCAATTCAAACTTTATAGTATTATACAGCTTTACACCATCTGCGTAGTATTGATCTACTCAGAGTTTATAACTATCATTTCTAAAAAAAAAAAAAAAAATAGCAGGGGTCCCAGGTGACTTTCCTGCGGTACATCAGATTTAGTTGTTAATTCGTCTGACTGTACGGACTCACCACTCTATAGACTCCTTGCAAAATGACGAAGATTGGAACAAATTCGTTGTTGTTGATATTGTCTTCTTACCTTCACATTCACAAATCTCTTCTGGTTAGGATAATGAAATTTCTACAATGAAATTACAAAAACGCACAGACAATGGTCTCAAAGAGTTTAGGAATACAGGACAGCTTAGTAATTTGTCAATAATTAGTAATATTCTCCCTTTTACCGCATTTAAAAATACATAGAAGCAATAAATTATTTCTTTCATAAATCAGGAAATTTACCACTTTAAACTGACAAATTAAACATATAGGGGATATGAGATTCATCAGGGCCCACTGAACAATTAGTCTCAAGACTATACATAGAAATTTCGATAGAGTATTCTGCTCAATAAATAAACAGGGAATATCAATTTTAGGAAGCGCCGTTAAGTAATTAAAAAAAGAGGCAACCAAGTGAACAACATTACATAAAAAGGCATTATAAAATAGTAAGCAGAAAACTTTAATATGGGTCCTGACATAAAAATTTTGTTATAGGTAAACTAGGTTAAATGGAAAGCAGTTTCATTTTGTTCTTTTTTTTTTTCTAATTGACATACTGCTAGAATTGCCTGTTTGCATTACTCATCTTTACTAAGTATGCTTTGTAAGCATGTAAAAGAGCTTCCAGAAATGTATTGTGGCATGATCGCATAAACCAAGCCCCAAGCATTTCAATAAATTTCATAAGCGAAAAACAATTCGCATTGAGTAAACAAAACAAATAAAACAAATATCAATAATCTAATCAATCAATAGCAAAGTTGCATGTCAGCAAGAACCCAATTTTTTGAAATGTTTGTGCCACGTCAAACGAAGATTGCTTCATGACCCAAAAGGAATTTAATTGTAACAAAATGCAAGCTTGCATTTTGCAATAAGAATTGTATTAAGTAGTAAGAAAGCAATACCTCAAGAAAATATATTCAGTAATCAGTTACATATACACTCATTCACATTCATTTTACTTCTACCACTAGGCATCTGCTAACCTTTAGCTGCTCCCAACATAGTAGAGGAGATCTGCTTTATTTATAAAGCTTCTCCTAGGAGATCTGACTTGTGGCTGCCTCCTTACCTAAAATTAAGTCGTCAACAACCAATACTTCTGCGCATCTAGTTTCAACGATGAATAATCATTCGTTTTCTACTACAGAATCCCTCAGAAGTGAATAATGAGAGAAATCTTCGTTGGATTCAGACATAATGAAATTTTTTCCACACTTTATTCCTAGAGATGTGCACCGTACAAAAGGTGGGGTAGTTGTGATTTTTATATATGTTATTCAGTTTTAGGGCCCGATAAAAAATCCAAGTTTGGACCCTTGAGAGGGGTCTGCGCGGTCCGCCATCTTGGATTAAAGGTACCAAAAATTGGTTTTCTCAAAAAATAATTCCTCAACGGTTGGTAAAGATAAAACATTGAAGAAGACTAAATTCTCTAAATTTTTTGTATAAGCCCTTTTTTTAAGTCTGGATGTGTAATGAGTTATAGTGGCGGAAACGTGAACATTCTTCCAAGAAAATTTATACATATATAGTACCATTTAAACAGGGTGCTTCGTCCATGGTGATCCATAGGACAGGAGGTGATAGTAGAAAAGTAAGGGTATAGCGGCATCTCAACCGTTTCGGTGTTACAGGGTGATTAAGAAAATTCGGTAGCCTTTCACAAATTACCTTGAATTTGTAAAAGTACAGAGTGTATGACAATTTACAAAGCTCATTGTATGCAGACTGTTCGACCAGCCCCGTACTCCTCTCCCCTCAGGAGTTATGGTTGGCTAAACTAAGAATTTCGGATTTTCTTACCTTTTTTTTATTTAAAATTTTTTTGTTTACAAAATGGTGGTTAACATAACTTTTTTATAAAAACTGTAAATTGTGGACTCTTCTCTTTAATTAGACCTATTATACCTATTTTCTAACTGGAGCCGTTAAACAGTTATTAGCTCATAAACTATTCATGTAATACCGAAATTAGACGATATGTTTTTTTCAAAATAACGTGTTTTCAGTCACTAAGGGAACTAATTGTCGTTAGTTAAGCTCACCATAACTCTTAAGGGGAGAGAAGTACGGGGCTGGTAGAGCAGTCGTTGGAAAGGTCATTAAGTTCTGCATACAATGAGCTTTGTAAGTGGCTGTACACTCTGCACTTTTCCAAATACAGGGTACTTTGTGGAAGACTATCGATTTTCTTAATCACCCTGTACTCCGAAACTATTAAGATACTGCTCCCCCCTTACCATACAATTTTTTGTTTCACTAGGTGACTACTATCACCTTCTGTTCTATGGACCACCATGGACGAAACACCCTGTATAAATGGTACTATAAATTTTTTTGTAAGAATGTTTCCGCCACTGTAACTCGTTACATATCAGACTTACCAAAAATGTAGGGAATTTAGTCTTATTAAATGTTTTTTTTACATTTTTGTCGCAGGATCAACCGTTCAGGAATTATTTTGAAAAACCCAATTTTTGGTACCTTTAATCCAAGATGGCGGACCACGCGAACCCCCTCAAGGTTCTAAACTTGAATTTTTCATCGGGCTCCGGAACTGAATAACATATATAAAAATCACAACTACTCCACCTATTGTAGGGCAAAGATCCCTACTGACTGGACTATTGGGTATTTTTTCCTGAAATGTACGGAATATTGCCTAAAATTTAGGGGAATGTTCCTTACATTTAAGGGTAAAATACCAAAGCTTTGTGGCAACAATTGCGCATATTTTTTACTGTGCAGATCCCAATCTTTCACCACCAGCTTATGTTTGAGAAATTTAGTACTTTTTTTTTATATATATATTATTAAGCCAAGCTCAGGGGATACCCTATGATGCACTGCATAGCTTGGCAGGAAGGAAGGGAATGAGGGAAAGTAAATAGTATCAGAAGAAATTCTGCACGTCTAATAGTATATTTATTATTCTTCATATGTCTATTCGTGAAGACAACATTTTAAGCATTTTCCTTCCTAGAATTTTCCTAAAATATCTTCATAGACGACAACATACTCAAAATCATTTCCTTATCCACAAATGATGTGTCCGTCTATCACTTAAGTAGAAAATAACTGTTAATATACGATTAATGAACCATTTAAATTACTTTCGCTTGTACAAAAAATAAAAATAAAAACAAATCAAGAATCCTTTAACCTCCACCCGTATAAATTTAATCTTTGACCGCAAATTACCACCGAAAGCAAATAAACGAAGTGATTAAGACGACCACAAAATAAACCTAACCTTGTACAGTAATGAAAATTTAATTCTTCCTTCTGGTAACGGGGAAGAATAATAACAGTTGGTACCTACTAAAGACAACCCATCAAGTATCATCGAAATAGTGTTTAGTATATATATAGTATCAAAATCAACTCTAAAAGACAAATTTGGGGCAATCTAATGGATCACCCTGTATATCTGGGGCTCATTCTCGTCCCAGGAATGTTGGCTGATATTATATAATTGAGTATCCTTACAAATGGGCCTGAAGTGCCATTCAACAGTATACCAACTAAGATCTCAGTCATAAACGTGATTTCTTACCTTCAGAAATTCTTAATAAAATTTGAAATCCATCCAAGAAGATGGATGAGCTTTTAATTATTTCAAATCCTTTATAGGTTTGCTGGTAGTAGTAAGTAGGTATCTTGTTTTAAGGCTTAACAACTCGATGACACTCAAAATGGAATTGTGAGAGATGTCTTTCAAAAGCATCTTCCTCTCACTCGGCTCACTAATTAAGTACCTTAAGACGATGACACTCGGATGAAATAGTCTTACCGTTCAATATTCTTCTTAAGGAGGGATGATGGTCTATCGATTTCGTTTACATTCATCCCATCTTATCCACGATATTCCTTCTAGCAACGCTGTAAGTAAGTATTTCTCAGTGGCACTAATTAGAGGAAAATGATTTTTTGAAAGTCATCGAACAAGCGACTTTAGAGGATACTCATGGATTAAGGTTAATCCTCTGTGCTAGGATAAAATCATTATCACTCCTGGAACACCTTGGAAATCATTACCGGTTTGAGGTACGTAACGAGAGAGGCCAGGGGGTATATGTAGAGAAGTAAACGTACAATTTCAATTGAAATTGTTTGTTTACGAAGGAAATTGCTGACAAATAATAGAAAGAGGTTGGCAAAAGAGGGTCGGTAGAAGTGCCACTCAATTATTGACTTTCCTTAATGACAATGTATATAACTGAAGAATTTGTATAGGAAAGGGATGGGGAGGGGGGGGGGGTGGAAGAGGAAGAGAAAGAGACATTACCCCGATACAACAAAGGCACTCTTACCACTATAAAAGTTTTATAAGTACACACATACTGCTCACAATTTTACCAGCTGAAATTTAGAGGTTTCATTCGTTGATTTGGAGAATTAAAGCTACGCAGTTGGCTTCTCATGGCTCAAATCTTTACCTTGTTTTGTTCTTGTTGCCGCTGTTGATATTATTGCTTTCATGCCATCCCCCCATATCTACCCTTTAATTAAGAAATTGTTGAGTGTTGGACGTGGGTATGGTTGATTCTGTATAGTTAACTTTAACTGGATATAGTCACGCAGCCATTTTGGCCGGCATTCAAATAAGTCACGTTCCTTAAATTCTATATATATGTATGTATGCATGTATATATGTATGCAAGAGTAGGGTTTTATAGTATCATAATAGTTGTTGTATCTACGCATTTTCAAGCTATGTACGCACATACCTAAATACATACTTTATAAAAGCCTCAGGCATAAGAGATTTTCAGAGATATTCTCTCTAGTAAATTTTTCGTAATTAAAGACTACACCAAAAAGAACAATTAAGAAGCCTCAAATTCCTCTTATTCAAGTAATTTCATTCCGAAACGAACTGCTTAAGTGTATACTTATAGGTAGGTAGGTAGGTACATTATCAAATTGATTTCTTTTTCTTTTAACTAAGCGCCGTCAACTTTCTTCCGCACCCTCATATTTTATTCTATGTTTAGTATAAAACCGAAATTCTCTCTTCATCTCAATTGTTCAGCCTTCAGATCTTGCCTATACATACATATATGTAGTCGGTATATGATACCAAAGAAAGTAAGAACAAAGCTTATTATTAGAAGTCGGCTAACATAGCTTTTGTTTGAGTTTCCAAGCTCTTTGTAGTCTTTACGAAATTGAATTGGGTTTTGTTCAGATTTCAGACCTTGTCAATTAGTTACTGAGCCTTATTAAATATTTAAGTGACTACATATAAGTCCATCACTCTTGTTACATTGATATATTCTTTATAAATTGTATGTTCTATATATGTATGCAGCTATGTATTTATGTATTCATAATTAAAAGGGAAAAAGTTTTTGAATCAGTTCTAAAAAAAAAAAACAAAAAGCATGGAGAAATTAGAATTTTGCGGTTTGCGCGCAAATTAAATAAAGTCTCATTTCTGAATCAAATATTTAGCTTCAAGCAAATTTACTATTTTTCTACAAGAGGCAATAAATCTGATTTGATGATGGCCTTGTGGGGATGTAAATTGTATTTCCTCTATTACAACGAATAAGGACATTAATTTGAGAATATTAAATGTATCAGCATAAAACTTCATTGAAAACTCGGTCATTTTAAGTATGGTGATCGATTGATATACTACATATAAGGAGTCTTTCATACGAATCACAGTGGTATTCCAGACGAACCACAATCATCGTTGCCCTTCACAGGGTCAATGTTTTTAGTACCATAAGGCCTAATTGTCATCAGGGATTTATAAAAATTAATAGTTTTCATGCAGATATGGAAGAAGAAGTAGCTTTTGCATTTCTATTATGCCGTCAAAAAAGTAGACAGTACAAAAGATAATATTGTATGCATCCTTTAATTAGTCTCTTAAAAGGACATTTTCATACTCCGTTTTCGCTGCTAAATAGTTTTAGCGAATGTGTTCCGCATGGGCGAAATTTATCACTCTATGTGATACACCCCGGTGCTGAATACTTTTAACAACCCGACCATGTCCGATTTGGAAGAAACTTTCACAGTTTATATACAGGGTTTTCCAATAAGAGGTGTTAATTTGATATTCAAAGAAAAATGCCACTTTTTGAGATAAGTGATCGGATCTTTATTTCATTATAAAGAGGAAGGTATGCCGTTAATAATGGCAAATAACATCAGCCAAATGACAACCACGACCACGCCTACAGGACCACATCCTTTTCATGAAATTTTCCATAACCAAATCGCAAAGTGGCTGCCCTATGTCCTTGATAGCCTCACGAATTCCATCTTTGAGGTCTTGAATCGACGCTGGGCTGTTGGCGTAGACCTTCTTTTTCACGTGGCCCCAAAGGAAGAAGTCGAAAGGTATTAAGTCACAAGATCTCGGTGGCCAATTGTGATCACCTCTTCGAGAGATAACACGGTCCGGAAACTTTTCCCGTAAAAGATCAATGGTTTCGTTGCTTGTATGGCACGTAGCGCCGTCTTGTTGAATGTAAACGTTGTCCAGATCAATATCATCCAATTCCGGCCATAAAAAATCATTAATCATCTGTCGATAGTGCAATCCATTCACCGTAACTGTTGCTCCAGCCTCATTTTTGAATAAGTAAGGTCCAATGACCCCGCGGGACCATAAACCGCACCAAAAAGTCACACGTTGAGGATAGAGAGGCTTTTCAACAATAACTCTTGGGTTTTCCGAGCCCCAGATGCGACAATTTTGCTTGTTGACGAAGCCATCGAGGTGGAAATGGGCCTCATCACTCAAGATGAGTTTTCGATGGAATTCCGGATCATTTTCATGCATTTCAAGGACCCAATCAGCAAAGACTCGACGTTGTTGATGATCGGCCGGCTTGAGTTCTTGTGTTAACTGAACTTTATAAGCCTTAAGACCCAAATCTTTATGCAAAATACGGTGTAATGACGTTTGTGGAATGCCTAGTTCCAAAGAACGACGAGGAATGGACAAACCTGGGTTTTCTTCAACACTTTCGGCTACAGCAGCAATATTCTCGACTGTTCTTGAGCGACTTGCACGGGTTTTATTCTTCACATCACTAACTTGTCCCAACAGCTCGAATTTTTCTACTAATTTCTGTATGGCGGTCCGACAAGGTGCTTCACGACGACCCAAAAATGTTCGAGTTTTACGAACCGTCTCTGCCACATTTTCACCATTTTCATAGTGAATTTTAATAATTTCAATGCGTTGTTGAATCGTGTATCGTTCCATTTTTATTAATGGCGTAGTTTCTACTTGTCAAATGTCAAAAAATGACAGCTCCAAAAGTGACATCTACCGAAATAGCGGGCTAATGAAAATAACACCTCTTCTTGGAAAACCATTTAGAATACCAAAATAGATCACGCATATTTTTTGTTCCCCACCCCTTCCCCGCTAATCATATCTGGAGAACGGAGAAACCAATTTTTCTGATTCAAATGCCAAATAAAGCACAACGCCTTATATTTTTCATAAAAAAATTTAACAGTACCGAATGAAAAAAAAAATTTGTTAATAATACTATTTTTTTGAAATTGTATTATTTACTAGTTAGGACTTCTAGCATTTTTTTTTGTATTATTATTTTGAAGCTAGAAGGCTTATCTATCTATTTATGTACAAAAAATGGTGTTCGGCATTGTTGGAACAAGCTGAAATTCGGCGGAGATAAAAGGTGGTAGTTTTTAGTAGAAACTTAAAAAGAAAGTAATTTAGCGAACCATGCAATTTACTTTTATTAATTATTCCTAAACGACTAGGAATATGACTAGTGGTTCTTCTTAAATGAAAGATGACTGATTATAGATAATTCTAAGAGAAAAAAATGGCCTTAAAAGCTGACAGATTTACCAGAAAAATGGCGTTGAAAGTAATGTAATGGCCGATGAAACGTAACGTAACGTGTTACAGAAATCATATTAGATTCGGTAATTAGAATCGGATCGAGATTTAGTGAAAAAAAAAAAATAATTTTAGCACAAATAAGAATTGTAATTAACTACCCCTATTTAACCTTCCTAGGTAATTTCCGAACTAAGAAATTGCTTTGAAAAACAAAAAAAGATTTTTTAAAATATCCGAATATTTTGCCGTTTTTTGTCTCCACCTCGCCAGGTCCACCCCTTAAATTTATACCCCTCGTATTGCGGCACATCTGAACTATATTCTGAAAAAAAGAATTATTGAAATCCATCTAACATTTACATAGAAATATCGATTTTAGTGTATCAAGATAATTTGAGTTTACCCAAAAAAATCTCAATTTGGTCGTTTTCCAGCAAAGAAATGACTCTACAAACTTTTTAAATATAAACGTTAAAACATGTTTGTAGAACGAAAAATCGTATCTATATTTTGTCTCTGAATCATATATAGAAATAGTTTTTAAATCTGATTATAAGTTTCGAAGATAACTCGAAAAGAAGGGAAACCAGTCCTTTTTAAAGTGGAAAATGGCCGTTTATTGAGTGAAAAAATTGTTTCGTTTTAATTTCGTGTTTGCGAAGAACCATTACGAAATTTACCACCTAAAGAAAAAAAATTTACAATAGACCTCTAATACACATGAAAGAAAGAAGTGTAAAACAAATGCAAAATGAAGAAAGGAGTGTATATGACCTAAATGCCTAAATGCCGAAAAAGTAACGAAATACTATTATTAATAAAAACTTTTTCATTCGTTATTTCTTTTTATGAAAAACATAAAGCATGAAGCTTCATTTGGTTGACTAAAATAAACCTGTTTCTCCGTTTTCGAGATATGATTTTTTGAAAATGTCATTTCATCGTAAAATTACTGTCAGTTTCTAGCCTAAAGCCGAAGATCAAAAAATTGCATGAAGAAATTTTCTGAGAGAATAGGTACTGTGTATAATATGTTTCGATCAGCAGTAACAGAGCGATCTCCTCAGGACAGTAATGAAACCCTGAAACTGTCTGCTCTCGAAATAGTAAAAAATCCCAGAAGCACAAAAAATCATTTTTATTGTGAAGACAACCCATTTTCCGTAAAATGATTCACATTAAAATTTTTTAAATAAATCTTTATGTATCCACCAACAACTTTTTGGTATCTGTGTACACTGTGTAGTGTAGACAGCAGACAGTTTCGGGGTTTCATTGCTGTCCTGATGAGATCGCTCTGTTACTGCTAATCGAAACATATTATACACAGTACCTATACTCTCAGAAAAAATTTTTATCCAATATTTTGTTCTTCGGCTTTAGGCCAGAAACAGACAGTACGTACCTCTGAAAATTGTCATAGAAATGTGAATCCTTCAATCTACATAAAAAAAAAAAACATTAAAACATTTTGAAAATTTTCATACAAACAGGAAATGTGAAAAATTTATCAGCCCTAGTATTGAGTTCGAGTAAAATGTGACATTTCCGTACAAATTTTAGCACTGGTAAAATCGCAAGCAAAAATTTTACTGATGATTTTGCTAGTGCAATACGGAGTTCACTGGTAAAAAGTGAATATTTCTTTATTTTAAGACAGATGGCGCCTTGTATGTCTCCACTTATTTTACTGAATGTTTTAATGCGCGGAGCATTAAAATGCTGATAAAGTTTTGATATTTCCTCTTTCAATTACAATTTTCAGATTTTTTTTTTATTTCTTGGCAATTTTCAGATTGTTTTTGTTAAATTTTGTGGAGGATTTAATTTCTCTTGATTTGATTTTTTTTTGTTAGATTAATCAAGTTCATTTTTAATTGTAAATTGTAAAAATATTTATCTAAACTTTATAAACAATTTGAAGCTTTTCAGCGATAAATTTTTTAAACATTTGTTACCTTGTTTTCTCTAAATTAACATACGTCAAAAGTTTACCAGCGATTTTAATGTGAAATATTTGGAGACTGCGTTAAATTTTCACGAAATCGATACTAGGCTTGACGCTTCGCACATTAAAATGGTTCGTATAATGAGTGGAGACTTACAAAGCGCCATCTATCCTAAAATAGACAATATTTTACTTTTTACCAGTGAACCCTGTACTACACTAATAAGATTGTTGCTTTCGATTTTACCATCACTAAAATTTGTTTGGAAATGTCACAATTTACTCGAACTCGATACTAGGCTTAAGGAAGGTTATTACTGAAATTTAAAAAAATACGAAAAGTTAATACGACTTTGCGTCAAATCTGTGCATATTATCATAATCAAAATTCCACATTGTTTGGAAAAAAGCATAAACTTAGGTAATGACGTGTCAAAAATAAAGATTTCGGGGATTTATATGTATGTAATTAGCTTTAGAAAATGCTCAAATTAATGAAATTTGCAAAGTTTGGTACATAATAACGTAATAATGTTACATCAAGTAGGTAAATTTGTACTTGAGTATGGAAGGTCTTGAAGTGGAAGAGGAAGTGACGGAGAGAAAACTTGTAAAAAAGTTTTGGTTACTAATATATTTTGGTTTGAAAGTTGCTATTTTCAGAGACGAATAACTATCACAGTTATGAAAAAGAAAGAAAATTCAATTTGTACCAAAGCTCGAATCTTTTTCTGTTTATTTTGAAAAACTCAAATTGTTTAGTGTAATGAATGATAAAGGAAATAAAGTTAATAATGTTAACCATGGTAATGACAAAAATTTCTTGTTTTTATATATTTTGCATACAACTTGGCGTTTTTAATTCATTTCATCACCGTCAGATGGAATGATGTGCTCTCGGAAAGCATTCACTTGTTTTGAAAGCTCTGCGACGGGCTGTAGCCTGCAGGCTCGGGAAATGTATACAAATGGCGGCATAGGTATATTAGTGTAGATTTCGCGGTATATTTTTAGTTTTATCATTGGTAATTTCTTATTTTTGCTTGGAAGGCGAAAAATTATTTTGGAAGCTCTATTTATAATCTATTTGTTTCTAATTGCTAGTAACTATTATTTAATCATGGGACGTGTTAGTAAAATTCAGTCCAATAATTATGGAATAAAGAAGAGCAAACTGAATGTTACTAGGTATGGACATTTTGTATATGAAATAAGTATATAATCCTATAAGCCGTTACACAAAAAATCGACCAATTTTGTGTATGTTTTTTTTTTGATTTTGATGAAATTTTACAGGAAGGTTAGCAATGTTGCGATCCATTTATGAATGAGATACGGTCTTTTGAAATTTGAAAAATGTGGGAAATTTTGCTTAGTAGATGCTGAAACAACTTACATCTAGATGTGCAAAACCTCACAAAAACGTGGAGTTAATAGCACTCTAATAGAAAGCTCTACACATTCTCTCTTTCTCTTGCTGTATTATGCCACATAAATTCTTCGCAATGATAGCTTTCTTTGGTTGAATAAAAAGTTAAAGAGCTTTCAAAAAGTATTCCGGGTTTATATAGAGTTTTGCACATATATAGTTGTAGGTTGTCTCAGGTAGATGTAACGTTATCATCGCATCTACATGAAATAAACATTATTTATTTTGGGAAGCTTTGAGGTTTCAGAGAAAAATTAATCATAGTCATTTTTCTGAAAATTTTCTTTCAAGGATAATGGATATTTCGGTTATCAATGTGCAGTCCCGATATTTTTTATTTTATTGTATGGATCTTAATCCCTAATGGGTTTTATTGAAGCTGTAGGAAGGAGAAAATGGTTGTTGGTAAAGTCAAATCTAACTCTTTAAAGTAGTTCTTTGGTTATCTAGTTATTAAAATGGTAAAACTGACATAGTGTGAACATTGCAAAAATTATATGAAACATTACAACTCAGAGTTCTCGGAAGAGTTTTATTTGATAAGCGGCTCCAGTAAAATAAAATTTGCCCAAGCAATTAATGAAGCCAGACAAATTACAAGGAAAAGTGTATGATCAACATCGCAGAGCGCACATATTTCGTTCGCACCTTGCCTGCTCCTCACGCAAAACGTTTCATAAGTTCAAAAAAAAAAAAAAATATATGAAAAATCCGACACCAAATTTAAAATCTCGCCATGTTTATGCAATCCTACTGCTATCCAGATGGCCGAAATGCTTCGGAGTACAATGAACATGAATACCACAGTATCATATAGCTTTGCATGTACATATAGTGTATGTTTCAATTTTCTAATTGCATACTTCTATGCGTTTATGACTCACTGTGCTTTTGAAAACAGAAATCGTGAGCTTTTTTTTGGTGGTAACCCTCCTTAAAGAAAACAAATGTTTTGCCATACGTAAGGTGATTTTTGTAATGTACTTTGGAAAAAATGCAGATAAATTTGTGGAAAAGAAATATTTTAATTAACTCCTATATATAGTCAAGACCTCCATATAAAAAGGTGCTAGAGTTATACAGCTCATGAAAATATTTTATTTGAATTCTTCCAATAATATATTGGTAAATTGTCTATAAATATAGTACAATATTATAAGAAAATAATAATAAATCAGGTTTATTGATGAACTACATAATCAAATCCAAAAATAAGACCTGAGGGAATAAAATAACAATTAAAAATTCTAGAATTTGTAAGACCAATTCTTATGATACCCTAGATGTGTATCTGTATGTAATTTTGTATGGTATCCATCTGTGTAAGTTTGACTTTTGAACTGGTTTTTCGCATATATTTCTACAACGGTTCGTCCGACAGAAGAAATGATTTTAAACAATTTTATATGATTTTACATTATAAAGAAGTTTTCAGTACAATAAAAATATCTAAGACTGATCGTTTTCACAATATACATAAAAATCCAAGATTTTTATTTGGTAACAGCAAGAAGAGGTTGTGCGATTTGTCCCATTTTCGAACTTAAATTCCCTTTGATTTTTTAAAACCCATGTACGAAATTTCAATGCTTTAAGTACATACGTTCTCGAGTTATCGTGCGCAGAGATGGATGGACAGGCGAACATGCAAAAATCAAAATAACTTTTTACATTATGCATGGGTGTCCAATCTATTTTGCTTTACCATCATTATTTTTGTGCGTTACAAACGCAATGACAAACTTAGTATACCATCAAATCATATCAGTATAAAATGAGAAGTACATAGGTATGAATGATAAAAGTAGAAAAAGAAAAACAATTCCAAGCCAATCACGACCTCTACAACCACCGGTCGTGCCTATGATAATAAGATAATAAGGTCATTTCGTACTATCGGTAATTATAAAATACTGCTATGAGTCTCAAAACGATTGAGTATTCAACCAAGGCAATGTAATGTTACTGTTCAGTCCACTGAGGTTGTATATTCCCCCGATGCATATATTTTTAAAAATAACCAGAGAAAAACCCACAAAGAAATTAAACTTTTAGAGAATCAATAAAAAAAATACTTATCTGATAGTTGGTCACTCCTCCATTTTATCCAACGATGTCGAAAAACTCCTCCAATAAGATTTATCACATTAAATATATGGAATCATTATTAAGTTCAACAAATTATATAAAATATGATCAACTCACCTCATAAGTCACGTACCTCCAGTGTATTTACATTTGACATGTTAAAATGTCATGACACAGTCAACTGATTTCGCCTTAGGTAAAAATGTAATGCAACAAATGTTGCTAGGATTACACGAAAAGGCGAGAATTCATAACTGAATACAGCGGCTATATAAAGCCGACGAGCCGCAGCCAAAAAGCATTCTTGGTCCAGAGCTCATCTGATTTAGTAACTAATCTAAATACAAGAATATTCCCAACCTCCAACATAAAAGATTAAGTCTATATTTCGACTAATCTGAAAAATCCTATCATATGCTAAACCTAAGCAGAAGAATAATTCTGCGCAGAAATTAATCTGCAATACTTTTATCCTCTACATTCTTTTGTTATCCTTATGCCCTTACGTACGAGCAAAAAAGCATATTGGTACCCTTGTGCTCTCACGCACTAGCAAAAAAGCGTTTTGCTACCCTTTTGCTCTCACGCACTGGCAAAAAGGCATTTTGCTACCCTTGTGCTTTCACGCACTGGCAAGAAGCATTTTGCTACCCTTGTGCTCTCACGCACTGGCAAGAAGCATTTTGCTACCCTTCTGGTCTCACGCACTAGCAAGGCGTAGTTTTGCTACACTGCTGCTTACACGCAGTAGCAGCACATTTTTACCTTTTCTGTTGACAGATAATTAATTCTGATCTTCTTTTTCGAGAACTGAAGGATCGAAGGAAGCAAAAAGACGCAAACGTTATTGAATTTTAATTTGTTTTTATTTTTTATTTTATATTTTGTTTGAAGTTTTTTGTTTTTTGAATTTTATATTTGTGAACTTACTGTGATATTTTGTATTAAGCAAATGAATTTTAGTTTAAAAAAAATTTTATATTTGAAGTGATAAAAAAATGAATTGTCCATTTTACCGGTATCCTCCCTTCTACGTTCGACACTAAATCTCACAGTTACATTCGCATTATTTTGTAAACAATTTCTCAGTGGAATATTTTGATTCGGAGAAAATTTATAATATTGCTTTGATGCTAGACTTATACTAGAGATTAACTGAAATTAATTCATTAAATCGTACTTCAGTAATTTAGTACTAATATAGTGGGAAAGTATATTGATCTAGTTCAGAGTCCATTGCGAGTATCATTACTTGAGTCATGAATCCAACTGTTTCTTTACGAGAAATTTTTCGAGTCTATTGTAGTTTTTCCCTATGTAACAAGCATATCATTTCTGACATTGAAAAGGATGTTACGCCTTCTGATCTGTCATACCAACCCTACGGAGATTAAAAGGTCAGAGCAGTACAAATTCAACAACAAAATTATGAAGACGACATGAAATTCAATTATTATGTAAGATGGTTACTAAAAAGTTAAAAAGTACCACACGGGTGTCACATATATTTTTCCAGTAGATATACACTAAAAATTGGATTTTTTTATGAAAACGCTAGGAAGTCAGATAGATTTTTGATCAAATTTAAAGCCTATCTAGATCACAGTAAACTCTTTTTATACAACAAGACATATAAAAATTGCAGAAAAACGGTTTTTTTTTTTTTTTTACATATGATAACCCTAAGATGCTGTAAGCTGATTGTGTTCAGTTTTGAAGAAAAAAAGAAAAAAAAAAAAAAACGAAATACAACGAAATACATTAAATTTCAGTACTGAAAGTTAAGGCGGCCTCAACTATACATACGGACTGGTAAACCTATATGATATCATCTAGGATATAAAAGCCCAAAGAGAGTCTATCATTTTCATTGCAAACCTTGTGTAAATTAATTAGGATTGATTAATGCTACATAGCCAATGTACTATTTTTACATTATAGAACTGTGCAATGTTTTATTTCCCCATTTGCCACAAACATAATCTTGATCAAAAATAAAATAACTTAAAATTTGTCTAATTTCACCATCTCTTTTACCAATTTACCTTAGTTTGGTACAATCCCGAGGACATGTTATTTTACAATTTTCAAACATTTCAAAATAGCTAGAATCTTGCAATTTCACTTAATCTGCATGAAGTGAATTCTTCGTTTTATCCCTCCAGTTTCTTCTTCATCGCAGCCGTATTCTATATCCATTCATCTAGCCACAAAACAGCTTGGATAACGAGGAAAAAAACATGAAAAAGAAAAATAGCAGAAAAAAAAACGCTCTTTATAGGACCACAGATTCCGTTTATCTCTACAATCTTTCCGTTTCTTTATTTAAAAGCAATTTCTTGCTAAATAAGATCGTCTGGAGGAAAATGGGGTGTTAGGTAGTAGAAACAGGAATAAACCGTCGTCGGCCGTGCACAGGATGAAGGTAAAAGACAGCTCTTTTATTCTATTTATACCTGTATGTGTGTATGTGTGTGTATATGCATGTTTAGTATATTTCAAAGAAAAAAGCAAAATAAAATAAATAAATAAAATAAAAAAGATTCAATCGAAATTGTGCCGAGTGTGGTCACATTCAGCCCAC
Organism: Dioctria rufipes; assembly: GCA_963924295.1. Taxonomy (NCBI): domain Eukaryota; kingdom Metazoa; phylum Arthropoda; class Insecta; order Diptera; family Asilidae; genus Dioctria; species Dioctria rufipes. The sequence continues at coordinate 261,650,275 of OZ002741.1, forward strand.
ACAAGATTGAGGCAGTTAGATACATTTTCTGGTACACTCGAAGGAGCAAGGCACACCAGAAACCAGGTAGGTTATAGGTGAAGAAAATTACATTTTTCACCCATTTCCTTGAAAATATATTCGCAGAGGAAAGGTTATCGCAGAGATTGTGCACATCTTATACTTACCCGCCTCCAGCATTTTGGCGTGAGGGTAAAAAATCGACTTTGCAGAGAATTTCAAAATAACTTCATTTCAGATTCTATTAGATTTTAATTTGTCAGGTAGAAAATTAATTTACAAATGTGATTAAGAAATGTACCGTTATTTGGATGCAGATTGCAATCAATCGGCCCAAGGTTCTTTATTCAGGAAAAGTATTTAAAGCCATTGCCATGTGCGTTTACATGCTTCCGGGGAAAATTTCATTCAAAATCAGATTATAGGACCTGAGTGAGTAATCTTTAGTAAGCTGGGAATCTTACTGAATTGAATTATCGAAAGTAGAAAAGTCATTGGGAAAAGTTCATATATGCATCGAAGAATTTTTATATTAACTGTAAGCAGAAAGCAGGAGATCGCCCATTACCTTTTATAATACGTATACGCATATTTATTTTTTATCTTTTAAACTCGGCAATTAGTTCTTACAATTAGTCCCATCCAGAATAGCATAGGTGACTGTGAGCTTTGTTGCATCAATGCTTTTAACAACTTTTTCATACAATTTTATCACCACCATCTGTCTCGTCAGGCAATTAAAAATTTCTACAATGAATATCCTTTCCACCGAAATTGCCTGCGGAGACCATTTTTTTTTTTTTTCAGGAAATTTTCACATTGAAACAGAAATCACAATGAAAGTGGAAGGCAATTTTTGTGATCATTTTCGTCACAATGAATGACGCACTGAAATGGCATTTAAGCTGGCTTAATATAACGGAAATTGAAAAAAAAAGTGATTCGGACACGTGCGATAGTGCGAAATTAAAATTAAGTCGTGTGGAAATTGTTAAGCTAATAAATATGTATGTATGAATCAAGGTAATTAGAGTTGGTGGAATTATAAGAGCAAAGTAGGTACTCACGCTATAAAAGGATATTTGAAATTGAAGATATGTGATGAAATTGGCGATAAAAATATAAATTAAGGAACAAATCAAAAGCTCTGCGGATTGTATATTTCGTATAGGAAAAGTAGTGGACAACTCGAAATAAATGGAGCTTCAGTAGATATAAAATGTATTGTGTCCATTTGGTATATGTATATTATTTCATAGAGTGGCTCAGGCATAAAACTACGCAAAAAGCTATTTTGATGGGGACTTAAATTTTTTCTTACATAAAAAAATGCTTAATGCCAATAACTCCGGAAATGTTTGTTGAGACAATCGTTTAAAATACATTTGTGTATGTGTGTGTGTGTGTTTTTTTAAAAATTAACAATTGAGGAGCGTTTTTGGAACATTCACTAAAATTATAAAATCCTTTTTCGGATAAAGTAAAAAGTAATAGGAATAACATAAACTGAGTCCAGAGAGGCACCCGTCAAAGCGTCATTTTTTTACCTTTGTCGTAGGTGCTCATTATGGATGATCTTTTGCTAACAGTCACCCGGATAGAGTACAAAGCTGTATGTTAAGCCGACGACCTGGTGATCTTGATCACCGGTAGCTACAAGTCTGAATTCTGCGGACTAGTGCAGAACGTGATCCGACTAGGCACAGACTGGGCTACGGATTTCGGACTTTGCATTAATCCATTGAAAACAACTTTATGCCTATTTACTAAGAAAAAGAATACTACCAGATTGAACCTGCCCTCTATCGGCACCACACGTTTGGAACTGAAGGACAGGGTAAAATAAAGGGAAAAAATGAGGACGTCATCCGACCCATGCTAACCTACAGTTCTGTGGTGTAGTTCAAGGCAATAGAGCTCCCCAATAATCGCAAGATATTAGAGAAGACTCAAAGATTGTGTCTCCTTAGTGTAAGTGGTGGTCTCAAGTCAACCAGCTTGACGGGTCTTGAGGTCATCCTTAATATATACATACAAGTCAAGAAGGGGGCGTCAATCGCTGCACTGAGGTTGTATCTCAATAGGAGCTGGATTCACACTGGTACATGAGCTCCATATGAATTCGTCTTTGAACTCGTCCAGTCTATCGTACCTGACATAGACAGGGATAGCGATCACCTCCTCGAGACAATGCTGAAGAGCAACTTTAAATCGAAAATTCCAGATAGGACAGAATGGGAATCACATTCCGTGCATCAACCATTGACAAACCCTATCAAATTGGAAGAGAACACTAGAGCGGGTGTTTTCTGCGAAGATCCTCACATGGAAATTGCCATACACCTTCAAAGCGATGAAACGGTTTTCCAGGCGGAAGTCAAGGTTACCCTTGAAGCGTTACCGTTAGATCATAAACTTGGAGAACAACCAAATTGCAATCTGCTCGGACACCCAAGCAGCTTCCAAGATCTTGTCGAAACCTTTTACAACCTCCAAACTTGTATTGGAATGTAAAACCACCCTGAATACCCTTTCTCAGAATAACGGGGTACTGGTGCTTTGGTAGCCAGATCACAGCGACATTAGTAGGAATGAAAATGTCGACGAACTTGCTCGTCTTGGTGCAACCTTTGAGGAAATCTCCTTCACAATTGGGATCGCACCAAAACACCTTGCCTCTACTGACTAGGCTTAGGCAGACTGATAATACAGTCACCTTTAGTTGAATGACCCTAATACAGTCACCTTTAATTGAATGACCCTTCAGGTAGAATCACAAAGGAGCTGGGGGGCTTACCCAATCCAAATGAAATGAAAAAGTTACTCGGAATAAGCAATCTAGTGTCAATTTTCACTGGACACTCTCTTCTCAGGGGGTCATCTGCATAGGATGGGTGATCCTTTGATGATACGGCATGCAGAGGATGCGGAGAGGAGTCCGAAACGGTGACTCATTTTCTTTGTCACTGTCCGGCCCTCTCCGAAAATGTTACAGATTTCTTGGCTTACACCTTCTCGAAGAACTACATGAAGCCGGAAAGGTGGGTTTTGGGCCAATTTTGAATGTTGTTAGAGCGTTCGCTTGGGACTTATGAGCAATTGCTCATAAGTCTGGAAGGTGAACAATGGGCTTTGTTGTAGCCTACGTTACAAGGATCCTTTTCAGATCCCAACTTCGTTTCAATCCGTACATCCATCGAATAGGAATCACAACTAAAAAATTAAGTAAAATATTTTATTTTTGTTAAAGTTCACAATTTTTTTTTAAAGAGAACATAATTTCAAAAGATTCTCTTAAAATTAAATTAAATTAAAAACTCCTTAAGACAGGATTTTATTCACTCTACATCATTATAAATTCATACAGTTGATGAATTGTGTTTATTGTGGTCATAACGGTCAGTACTGTCTCATAAAATTTAGTTGAATTTTCAGATATTTGGAAATATGTATGGCAATATAATTTCTTTAGATCGTTACGGTTTTCTTTGTAATCATATTAGTTATAGGGAGTATACCGCATTTGGGAATGTTCTATAAAGATTTACTTTTCTTCAATGTAACCATTCCCCTAAAATGAGCGATTGATACCGAAAATTTAGATGTTTTCTCATATTTTATAAATTCAAGCTTCAGACATTTTAAAATGCAGTTTATTTTTAAAAATTTATTGGCTTGCTTTTTGATATTAAAGATTTATAGAGCTATTCCGTAACATAAGTTATGTCCACAGCATACGAATGATGCTTTGATACTTCTCTGAAGACTATATTTCCTCATGTTTTCTATATTTTAATTTGATCAATCCAGAAACACAATGCATAAAACTATGCCCAGGAATAGAAAAACTAGTGAGTGATCGTATCAAAAATGGGAAAAAATTATTATGAATTGTAAAAATTTCTATTTTTCTAAGAACTTGCGATAAGTTTATCAAACGATTGACATGGGTTAGATTTTCTCACTTGTTTATTTTGACAAGTTACACGGATGACGCTTAGTTACGCGAACTACCAAAACACTGTAATAATTGCCACAGGAAAATAGAGTTTTGTCCATAAACCATAAGTACTTTTTACGCTTATCAGATTTTTCTTCTTCTTTAAATAGATTCAATTTTCCTGGTCGGAGTTACGTCCGACCATTTTATAATCAATACTGGTGCACCACAAGGTTCTGTTCTCTCTCCTATCCTCTTTCTCACTTTTATTAATTATCTGTTAGTTCGCACTTTGTAGGCGACAGTATTCTTGATTTTATGTACTTGTTCGACTCTGTAGCTGACTCGCACGGAAATATTATAGTTGACAAATGTGGCCATAGTTTTAGTTAATTAAACAATTACCTTACAACAATACTCTCTTGGAATAGAACAAATCGAGTCTTGTGTAATACTTACTTCCAAAATGCCAAGGTGTCTGTTATTACTCAAACGTACCCCAACCCCCGTTCAACTCATTGCTGCCGATGGAATAGATATCTCGCACTCGCCATCCCTAAACATCTTAGACATTGAAATATGCAATGATTCGATTTTTTTTTGTGCCCAAAATGAGACGAAAAATCTGGGTTTCTTCTAAAGATGCAAGAAATATTTTACTCCATCAGACTTGCCAAAAATCTAGAAATCTCATATCAGGTCTAGATTAGAATATAATTTCCATATTTTTGGGAAGAGCGAGGCTGTACACATTGCATAACTTTGAATGTCTATCTCTCTTTTATCGCTATTTCTGTTGCTATTGCTCTGATGAAATTCCTAGTCTGATCCGTTATATAATTGTCTCTATGCGTACCACACGAGGTGCAATCCGAGTTCATTCCACACCCTAAATATCAGTTATTTCATTTAATTACGCGTATTATTGAGAACAGTATGAATGTGGAACGGTTTAATATCCCCCCCCCCCCTCCCTACACAATTTTTGCAAGTAGTTAACACTGCCTCAACAACACTTTTTAGAGCTGTTAGTAGATGTTTAGGTAAAGTTTGATTAGATTTCTAATAAAAACTAATGGTTTACGTACTTTAGTATCCACAATGGTCTTAATCAAATGATTTCCAGAGAAGATACAGAATATAAATTGTAATAAGAAGTCTCTAAAGAACAGAGTATAACAGAGTATAACAGAGTGTCTGTAAATTATGAAATGGTATTCTCAGACTATGATTACGAACCAGCCAAGCTTACGCTATATAAAAAAAAATTCCCATCTAATCAGAGCACTCAGGGCAAATGAGAAGAACTTAGCAAGACCAAGCAAGTCCTGAAAGCAAATCTTAGAAGCGGAGTGATTATTTCACATGAGAATCATAATGGTATCGTAATTATTATAAAGTGGAAGGATACGCGGAATGTTAGACTTCTTTTAACAAAACATATATACCAATTATAAAACCAACCTCATATCACTCAAGGGCAATCTTCTTCTAATCAAAATGCCATAGAAATACCCATAGCCGTATTATCTTATAATAAAGGAATCGGATGACTTGTCTAATTATTCGAAAAGAAGTAAAATGGTACCGGGAACATGGAATTGAATTTGAATTTTGTGATATTTAACTAAACAGAAAATTCAAATATACAAATTTCGAGAAAATTTGGCAGAAAACTTGTTAAATACACCAGAACAAGCACAAAATAAAAGATCGAGAGCTTCTGCAAGATCATATATCACCATCTCGGTCTGATAGAATTAACGTTGATAATAAGAAGACTAGAAGAGTGAAATGTAGCCTGTGCAAGGGTACGTGCACAACGAGGAGAGGGCGAGGAGGCGTAGCGAGGCGAGGCTAGGCAATTGAGCGAGGTGAGGTGAAAATACATCTCGAGGTGTACTGTTCACAGCAAGGCGTTCAGTTTCTTGGTAAATCACGAAGTGAGAGCATAAATTATGTCAACAGATTCTGAAGAAAAAAATTTGCGTTTGTCAATTAATGCAACTATATTTGAATTTTCAAATAAGTGCATTTTCCGCTGTTTTACTTGCCACCCGATAAATACGAAACGTTTGGAATTTGGCGAATTTTATCATTTATATGAAGATTTACGGATTGATTCTGATAGATTCTTTCAGTATATGAGAATGACTAAAGAATTCTTCAATTATATCAAAGAAAAAACCTATAAGATTATGTCAGCTATCAAATTTAATGTGCTGCATCTCGCGAAAAAATGAAAAATTTTATTTTCGAGCCGAATACCTCTAGCGTTGTTATGAATCCTCTCATAGTACAGCGTACAATAATTTTATTTCTTCAGCTCTTGATATAGCCTCGCCTCGCGTCGTTGTGCCCGTGCCCTTACTCAAATCTTCGAAGAAAAGCAAGTCGCCAAGAGGCTATGAGAAAGAATGGTTTATATCTATTGTGATATGTGTCCTGGGCAGCCTCAACTTCGTTTAAAATGTTTAATATCAAAGTTGTACTTTTTATATAATTACATATTTTTGTATATAATATTTTCGCTGATATATCGCATCGCGTTTCTTGTACCTATATCCTAGTTTTTAGCCTCTGCCATAAGTGAGGTCGCTAATATACGGGAGGCTTCTGCCACAAGGGAGGCCGCTAACATAAAGAAGGCTTCTGCAACAATGAAGGCTTCTGCACCGCTGTGTACAAAGAAAGTAAAATGAAGGAAAAATCAGTTGGCATACTAGGGATATTTATTATTTTCCATCTGGAATATTAGTTTCCCTGTTGCTCTCCTCCCAGCCTCCTAAATTTAACACGTATAATTTGTTTTTCTATAAAAACTCGTTGCAATCAATAAATTCTTCTAAATTATTCTATTTCCCATTAGGCCTGGCGCTTCATTTTTCTTCTCCGAAATTATTTTCATTTATGTGTTTTATCTCTAATCAAATAGAAATAAAACGAAACGAGAAATAAATTCAATACAGTTATGAAAATTGCTTTATTAAAAGCTGGTGCGCCCAAATTTACGATTAGTCTGTAAAAAAAAAACAAAAAAAATGCCTAATCAAAAGCTCAAAGGGAATTCACGCAAAATCAAGAAAATCGACGGAATCTCATTAAATTCCTCCTCCAATTATATTCCTAAACTGATTTGCATTAAATTTTTTCTTCCTTCCTTGAATGCCTTCAATTTCTTCTGACTTAAGATTTAAAATAAGTCGAAAATCAGCTAATTTTTTTTTTTTTGCTCTTTCCAAGTATGTTGAAAACGCTATAAATTTCGCAAGAAATAAATTCGAGAAAGATAATTTCTGGTGGGTTGTTCCAATTTTCACAGCCTACAATAATTCGTTTGCCTTTATTCCTTCCATTCCTCAGCATTCAATTGGCAATTCATCAGCAAATTACCTTTCAAAGTTAACGGAAATTTCTTATACATACATATGTAAGTATGTGTTCGCGTACACCTTAATACCTTACCATAGCTAAATTTTTCAAAACTTTAGGAAAGTGAAAAAAAGTTTCATAAACATCCTCAAGCGGACATTTTAAAATGAACTCACATTAACAACGCTGTCAATAATTGAAGGCATTTGTCTGCTGGGTGGGTGGATGGCTTTTGTCATTAGTCACTCACCCGAGGCTGGAAGCTGACGAGTTGACTGATTTCTTTTCACTTTATCACCAGTAGAGGGTAGGAGCTGGTTTTTTGGAAATAGCAGTGAGAAGAAGTTGGGGCCAGTGGATTTATTAAGGCATAAATATTGCACTGTTACTAATTACGCCCATCCCCTCCACCATTCATTCCATTCGATCAGCTGCGTCTTTTGGAATTTCAATTGAAAAGGTAGTGATGAATGGACCTCCCCCCTTCTACTTTCTATAAAAGGTGAACAGTTAGTCTGATCTGTTTCCAGAATAGTTTAGAATTGAACAAATTTCCCATAAAATTACTTAGGTCCTTCTTGTATTCAATTTCCTTTAGAATGGTGGCATCCAGTTCAGTTTCTTTAAGATAACCATCACCGGATAATGGACCCCTTAAATTTTGGATCCCACTGAACTGAGAGGTGTTCAATGAAATTACTGAAATACTTCAAGTTAGTGAAAGTTCAGGACTCTTTGAACCGAAAAGGTTTTATTACATTTGATTCGTTCGTTTTACTTTTTGAGATGTGGATGGTTGCTTTCGACCCAACATCGGGTTATGTCATCATAACATTTTGTTTTTTTTTTTTTTTATATATAATTTTCAGAAAACTGTTGTGGTTGGTTATTGTGGTGGTGGTGGGGTTGCTCTGGAATTTGGAGCATCCTTTTTCTTTATTTGTATTTATTTACATATTGGACGAAACCAGGTATTTATTATAATTCATTTTTATATACTTCAACGTGATTAGTAGGAGTAATTATTCTATTTCTTGTAATAGCAACAGCTTTTATAGGCTACGTTTTACCTTGAGGTCAAATATATTTTTGAGGAGCAACCGTTATTACCAATTTATTATCTGCTATTCCTTATTTAGGAACAACTCTAGTTCAATGAATATGAGGAGGATTTGCAATAGATAATGCTACATTAACTCGTTTCTTTAGTTTTCATTTCATTTTACCTTTTATTATTTCAGCAATAACAATAATTCATTTATTATTTCTTCATCAAACTGGATCTAATAACTCCATAGGATTAAATGCTAATATTGATAAAATCCCCTTCCATCCTTACTTTTCATTTAAAGATATTACTGGAGTTTTTATTATATTGATAATTTTATCCCTTTTAGTACTATTTAATCCATACATATTGGGAGATCCTGATAACTTTATACCAGCTAATCCTCTTGTAACCCCAGTTCACATTCAACCTGAATGATATTTCCTTTTTGCCTATGCAATTTTACGATAAATTCCCAATAAATTAGGAGGAGTAATTGCCCTAATTATATCAATTGAAATTTTAATATATTTTATCATTTTATCACTTAAGAAAATTTCAAGGATTACAGTTTTACCCTATCAATCAATTTATATTTTGACTAATAGTAATTACAGTTATTTTATTAACATGAATTGGAGCTCGATCAGTAAAAGATCCCTATATTATTATTGGTCAACTATTAACTAATATTTATTTTTTATACTATTTAATAAACGCTTTAATTGTAAAATTATGAGATAATCTATTAAACTAGTTAATGAGCTTGACACGCCTATGTTTTGAAAACATAATATAGAAATATAAATTTTTTATTAACTTTTTACTAATAATAATCAATAATATGATAGTTACAAATAAAATTTTAGGCATAAGACCAGATTGTTGAACACCACCGAATTTCTTTAAACTTCAACACTAGTTCCTTTTTACTCACAAATCACAAATATGAAATCAAAATTTTGCGGAAAGTTATAGTTTCAGAGATAATCGACTTTAAAAATCGCGAAATTTGCACTATATTTCACAATACAATTTGACATTCCCCCGCAATTAATTGAATCTTCTTCTTCTTTTTAGTATTAAAAAGAGGCTGTGATAGGTATATACATGCCTTCCGAACATTCGGGTTACCAGCATTGCGTTTTTTTATTCATTACGAGTTGATGTAGCATTTACTTAGAATGGAGTAGAAAAACTTTTATTAAAGAAGCACACACACACGCACACAGCCTGGCAGGGGCAAATGGTATAACACTTGCTACATTTTTTCTTAGATTATGGAAAAAAAAATTTTTTTCTTCAAGAAAACCAGTTTCGAAAAATTTCTTTTCACGTACTAAAAATGATTCTAGTGTACCCAAAGCTTGCCGGAAGACCGCAACTTTAAGATTCTAGTTTGGGTGAGACGGAGAGTCATTCCATGAAATGTGAGTGCGAAGATAGTGACGCTGTCGTGTCCCATAAGCACTCCAATAAAAACACTCGCGTAATTCTAAGTTAAAACTTTATTTACTGACTTTACTTGACTATTACAAAAACGGTTACTCGCGATCGAGCTTCAGAATCTTAACTCCACTAATTGAACACCGAACCGTATCTTTTATTAAACTAAAAAAACTTCTAACTACGCAACCCGATCTATCGAAAACCGTGCTTACCTCCATTCAACCAGGCGGAAGCGACTTTGACCCAGTGACCAGCGCAATACCTTGCAATCATAATTACAAAGTATTACGCTAATCACTGCCGACAGCGGGAGCCCCCAATACTGTATGTAAACAAACAGTGAGCCCAGCTGAGTATTTCACTATGCGAAGTGAATTACTTAACCATGACTCAATACCCAGTTACATACAGCAGTGGATGCGACAGTTTACAAGTAAACAATTCGCAATCTCCAAGCATTTCACTGTGCGAAGTGAAATGCTTAGTTAATGCAAATCATTTAATTACCTGTACACCTGCTGCTAGCTCGAGTCGTGATGTCACAATTTCACCAATTGAATATTGGGTCACGACAACGCTAGCTCGTCAAATCATTGAGATTTTACAAATGTGCATCGTCTACTCTCCACAGAGGGCCGACTTCCAAACCAAGTACATGGTGAAGGAAAAGTGCCTTACCTTACGAGGACGTAGTATTTCAAGCAGTTCAAGAAGACCCAAGTACTTCGGTACGATGACGCAATCCAGAAAAGCACAGGAGTGCCTAAAAGTATAGATCACCGAATTTTACAAAAACATGAGCACCAGAATTATGGAAGTAGTTGAATTTGTCAACAATGGAAGATTTGCCCGTCTGAGAACCCGATCGTTTTTAAGAAGAGGTCGAACTTGTATTGCAGCTGAAGGAAGTAGTTTGGACATCTTTTGTAAATAATAAATCTTACCATCCAAATAATTGGTGTTTAAATTTAAACGTAAGGAAAATTTGTCCTAATTTAACAAAAAGTTAGCATCTCTAACTTGAAAACCTCACTATCTGTCTCACTCGCACTTCATCTAATGACTCTCCATCTCACTCAAGCTAGAATCTTAAAGTTACAGTCTTACGGCAAGCTTTGGGTACACTAGAATCATTTTTAGTAGTCGAAAAGAAGTTTTTCAAAACAAGGTTTCTTGAAGAAATAAAATTTTTTTCCCCGTTATCTAAGAAATATTGTAGCAAGTGTTATACCATTTTAGAATCCTTATTAAATGCGTCAACTATTAAAGTTACTTGCTAGACTGGCGTAGTACATTTTTTTTTTCATTACAGTCAGTTAAAGTTGGGAGAAATATTAATTTTCTATTCTTAGTTCGGCAAAATGTGACATTTTCTTCCAAGTTGGAGCAGTTGGCTTAGAATTTAAAGCAACATGTTACGTAAGCACTATTTGGGATTACATAAGAAAAATAAAATTGAAAAAAGTAAAGATTTGTAGCAAGAGGAGCTAAAAGACCATCACAGGGTGTACATTTTCTCGAAAACAAAAGAAATGTGAATAATTTAAAAAATGCATGACGTGGATTTTTTTTTTATATTTTTCTGGTAACTATTATGATTTGGTCTATTACCTGGTTCCAACTTGACGTCGACTTGCGGGACACCCTGTATATGAAAAAGCATACAATTTCGAGTTTAAAAAGTATTATTTTTTCTAAGAAATTGGTCAGAGATTATGTTTTTTTCTCCTATCTGAATTTTCCGACGGTAGACGGCAGCTGTGAAAACAAGTATTCGAAAAATTCGGAGTACAATTGCAACGACAGACGGTGAACTGCGATTGTGAAAAAAGATGATACTGAAATTTCATTTGTTGTTAGTTTTGAGCGTTTTGAAATAGATTTTTATCGAGTATATTTTATATTATTTTGAAAGAATTGCAATGGACCAAAGTGTGGAAAAGAAAAATTAACTAAATTAAAACCAAACTAAATGCCAAAAATATCACAACTTTACCATTTGTATTTAAGTGCCTCGAAATATCCATCCAAGCCATGTCCTTCTTGTCAACTCGTCTAGACTGGTTTTCTTGTATATATCATAAATTATTTTATGATTTCGCACTTACTCAATTTCATCAGAATCCATTTTTCTGATAACTATTATGATTTGGTCTATCAGCCGGTTCCGGCATGACGTCGACTTACTCGATACCCTGTATAGGAGGAATCGGCGGAACAAAAATATAAAAGCATCTTCATAACTGGGCTGCTAAGCATTGCGTTCCATGTTCTAAACAATCAAATACTAAAATAAATATGCATTCACAAATTACTTACTATCCTGTGATAGGTATGACAGATGACTATTCGACACTACATAAAAACGGAAGAAAATTCTAAAAAAATTGTACACGTTTAAAAGACAAAGAGCTAAGAGCGAATGACTATTTGTTCCAATTCACTATTACTAGTCATAAGTAGACAAACAAAAACCGCAAAGGTTAGGTGGCGCTGGGGGGGGTCTTAGGAAACTGATCTAAGACAAATTCTTATGATACCCTAGCTCAGGCACGTATACAGAAGGGCCTGAGTGGTTATGACCCCCCCCCCCATGTATACGGCGCCTGAGCTAGGGTATCATAAAAATGGGTCTTAGAACAGTTTCCTAAGAGAAAACCTTAATCTTGGCTCTGTCTATCCACACTACCCCCCCCCCCCCCCCAACACGACCCGGAAAAATGGAAATGAGCAAATTATGTGCTAATCTTGTGCCAAACTGAAAAATTTTGTCCCCGAAAATTAAATAGTTTTTTGAAATATTCGAAATACGGTGTGCAAGAAGATGCCAATCTGGATCCCGCCCTAGTATTAATTAATGTGTTGTTTTTAAATATCAAAACGATGGATGCGCGATGATCATATCGTCGTCCACCGCACCATATTGAAAATGTTGTCAAAATAGTCTTGATTTACTCAGGATTTGTGTGCTAATTATTTGCTAATTGTTTAGCAAATCTAAAAATTTTAAATTCGAAAATTCAGTGGGGTCCAGAACGACCTCACCCTCCAATTCGCCCGATTTAAAATGTTATCACAAATAGTTTTGATTTAGTTCGGACTATGTGTGTTAATTATGTGCTCATTCTCTGCTTAATATAAAAATTTTGTATTCGAAAATTCCATGATATTTTGTCTATATGTCTGTTCCATGGCTACCCAAGATGTCGTTCGTTCACTTGATTTCACCCTATATCTTATATATGAACACTATTTTTACATAAACATTTATATTTATCGTGAAAAATATCAAATTTTCGAACTTTTCCACGATGGGGTTATTGTAAGACGTAAGCCGTAAATCTCCTTTGCACATTTTCAATTCTATTACAATCCGTAACATATTTCGGATCCCTTACAAACGTGCAACATTCTAATGTAGGCTTAACGAATGCTGAAAATAATAACAAAATCAAGCCGAAAATTAGCTTGTCTTACCACATAATCAATAAGACTACAAGAAGTAAATTTACTATCTAGAATAATACTAAGGTCGGAATATAACATTTAGGAATGATACTACCATCGATAAATACTTCAAAAGTAGTTGATGATATCTTTTTAGTAGCCATAAATTGTTTACATTGGTAGAAGAATTAATAAATAAGTGATAAAGATGACATTAATTCGGAAATTTATCGACTTTTGCTTTGAGGTTGGATACTTGAGAGATATCAAAAATTTTCATAAAAACCTAGAACAGGGGTAAATTTAATGAGATCATTGAAAAAAATAATAAAAAGATGGGACCCTAGATGGTTCCCCTGAGGTACACCAGAATGTAATAAAATCGAGCGAGAATATTATTCCTTATTGATTTTGTTAATTTGTATGCGTTGGTCAAGTAGCAAGGAAACCATACAAGTAAAGCAGAATGAAATCCAACCGCCTGAAGTGTTACAATCTGGCCATCTTTTTCTATGACATTTAAGCAAAAGTTGGTATTAGAGGCTAAATCGGTTGCCCTTTTAGAAAACCATATTGAGGGAATGAAATGTACTCTTTAACTAAAATATTTTATAAATAGACGGTAGATATTTTTATTTGGTTATGCAAATGAAAGATGCAGATACCGGCATAACAACAACATTATTTCACTACTTTTTTAACAAAAAAAAAAAAAAAAACAATATGTCCTCCATTATTACTACTGCATGCCATTTTTCTTCGCCTTAATTCTTTTTTGATATTCGTCGACTTTGCCGCCCCATTCTTAAGTTTGTTTACAGTTTTCCGATCTGCGACAATAATACTTTCCTTGTATTCACTGGTCTTGAGTAAATTTCACTTTTCATAAATGCAAACGACCCACAAATAAGTATACTAACCAAGTGGACCTAAGTAGCGATAGTCAGGAATCATATTACCATGTTTCTGTTCACAAATGATTAGAATCGGGCCTTGGAAGTAGGAGGGAATTATGTATAGTGGTTTGAGAAAAAAAAATTAAACTTTTAATTCTTAAGTCTACTGCTCCGTAAATGTGAAAGCTCTCTGAACTAGATATGAACGTGAGGAAAGAACAATTACCAGGTATAGGAAACTTGTTTCAAGTAGAAGTGACGTGAATCACCGGAGATATGTACATATAAAAATTGTTCTATAAAATACTTTAAATTCGTTTTTCCATAGAATAGAAAATAGTGAAGTTATAGCGCCTCAAATATTTTGTTATGGGAGTATTTCGAGCGAGTTGCTTTGGACGTGAAGTCCATCCTGTCACCATGAGATGAGAACTTACTCCCGTGTCCGGCGATAGCATAGGGTGGCACGCTAACACCTCGACTAGTGGGGGAGAGTTATAGGCGGGGAGGGGGGGTAACCTACCGCGGGTAACGAACCATAATAACAAAAAAATAATTGTACCTGTACAAAACCACAAGCACCACATCCGGTCCTGAAGGGACCCATACACCACTTACCTGTGCATTCTTGAAAGCGCAGATGGTCTGCCTTCGCTGCTGTGCCCCATCCACCCATATGACACTGAGGGCAGGAGAAAAAAAATTTAATGTCGTATCATGTTATGTCCATAAGAATATGCGTGGAGCAAAAATATACATAATATCAGATAGCCAAGCAGCACTTAAAGCGTTAAACTCGTTTACGTTTGAGTCTAAGCTGGTTTGGGACTGTCTTACTGTCTTGAAGCAACTGGCTGAGACAAATAGGGTGACACTAATATTGGTACTAGGACATGAAGGCATTAAGGGGAACGAGATTGCGGACCGCCTTGCAAAGGAAGGAGTCAAATCTCCGTTTATTGGCCCGGAGCCTGTCTTTGGACACCCAAAGAGTCACCTCTTGGCTCAGATCAGGCTTTGGGAGGACAGAACTAAAAAGGAATACTGGGAAAACTCCCCGGGGCTGAGACAAGGGAAAAAATTTATAAAGTATTCGCAACAGAGGACAAAAGAACTCCTCACACTCAGCAGAAAGGAATTAAGGCTCATAACGGGCCTACTTACTGGGCATTGCCCACTTAGATACCATCTCAAGAAGATGGGTAAGGTCGATGATGAGACCTGTCGATTCTGTATGGAAGACGATGAAACTGCTGAGTATATCCTGTGTGATTGTGAAGCCCTATGCCGCACAAGGCTAAAACATCTAGGAAAGGCATTTCCACTGCCAGAGGATGTTGGTAAAATGGCCCCCAAGGACATTATAGGTTTCATTAAAGACCTTAAGTTCAAATGGGCGCCCTAGGGCGTTTAGGGGTAATGTCACAAAAGATCTCCTAGGTCGCGGTGGCAGGATGAGAGACGGGAGTCCTGTCTGCATCCCCCGGAATAATAATAATAAGAAATAATAATAATAATCATGTTAAAATCCCTTTTCTCAATTCATGAAATATATTAAACAAATTTTCTTAATGATAACGTTCACTATCTCTCGTTAAAATCCTTATACATGATAGTGTTACTATATCAACTACTTTTATTCTTACACTAAAACAACACAATTCGTATAGAATCTTTAACTCTGGCATCGTGCAGTCACATCATGGTTATGCATAAATTTTTACAATAAAATTCTCAATTTTAATTCACTTTTCCTCTTGTAAAAGGCTACACTTAGTCATAGGAACTGATATGCACATTCAACCGACCTAAATAGAAGTGCACGAATTATTAAAACTTTACGTGTTCTGACGTTGGGGAGAAGAACAAAAATTCAAAAGCAAAAATTTGGAATGCGGGGGGGGGCGGCATTGGCTCTAAACTATTAACTGAATAAATGCAAATACAAAAAGTTCCTTGTGGTTTTACGTGAGCACCTGTCAAGTATGGCTTAATTCCACGGCATTCTTCATGCTCGGATTGTTATCGACAATCAACGTCCTCATGTGCGAAACAACGAGTTCCAGTGTGCCAATAGAGCATGACATGACATCAACTTACTGGTAGAAGCGAGACCTATCCTCTCTCTGCCGATCTCGGATCACGGCACCCTTCACCACAGCCACCACGATGCTCCCATAAAGGGGCCATCCCAAATTAAGGTGGATAAAACCTTATCATCCAGGGCTCCTCAACCCCGTAGTACCAAGTTAGCGAATGTCGGTCCGGCCATTTGGTATAGCTTTCTTAAAGCATGATCAACGGACCATGAATACTCTCAGTGTCAATCTTCATGCAAGATCTCCTTTTTGTAACGGTACTGGTAACTCCGTTCGGGCCTAGATCTTATGTGCAACGTCTAAAAGAATTGTACGTGTCCTATACAGGTAATACAATCCTTATGGGCGCTGTCAGAGGGGACCATGTGAAGGTTAAGATATGACCAATTCAGTCTGGATAGGCTTCGAGATTCACCATTTGGATCTTATAATAGATGACCATGCATACTAACCATATAAGCACTACTAACATACATACATACTTGATTTCTGTCATTTATCAACTTATTAAACAACTAAGACATCCTTTCGCCCCCTGCCCAAGAGACTTTGTCTGAGATTTTATTATTCTGATTTACATGAGCACATAACTTCATTGCATCATGGATCATCTGCCTAGCATTACTACAGTACCCATACAGTCAAAAATCTCAATTTTTATCTCGCAGAATCATGTGCCTATTTATAAATAGTATCCTCCTTGTGAGCTGTACCCAACAATGCGTGCACATCATTCCAAATATAATGACTTCAGCGTCATTCAAACCGTTTCACGTGCTAACGCTATTTTCCAGAAGGATATGCCAACTCGATCTGCAGTACAAAGTACAACTTAAACACCTAAACAACAAACCAACAAGTTTCTTCCATCAAGTATGCATGCTTTCATCTTACACACACAGCTTTCACCTCGTTCAACATTGCGCTTCACAGACTACTTCCCCCCCCCCCCCCCCATACAAAATGTGCAATTATATAGGTATCATATCATAGGTATCGCGATATCTGAGACATAATGTGTCTTATCCGTGATCACAATATATAGCAAGAGTACACTCTAAAGAATACTCGCCAATAAGGTCGACTTTAGAAGTTTTCAATTTCAATTATAGACGAGATGACTCCTTTTAAACGTCAGTTTTATCACGCTACTCCAATAGCTTCCAACATATCCTCATTTCTTTTAGGTTTAAATAGTTACTAGTTTTTATTTTTCATAAAAATATATTTTTTTGTTTAGAACATTAATGTTGATTTGGGTCGAATTCTCTTTTCACTACGACTCCGATAAGTCTACTGACTTAACATTATAAATGATTTAATAATAAAGACAAATAATATTTCGACTTACGTTCTTATTGTTTTTCCTGTTTTGATTGATCCCTCAAGGAGCTCCTTGGAGGTCATGCCTCGACTCGTCCTCAAAAGAATATTTCTGAATACGACCGTTCGCTGTTCTATGGGAATGAGTGAAATGTTCTTAATCTTGATCTATGTCTAAACGAGCGTATCTCAATACTAACATACTCTATAATTCTTGCACAAGTCCTTTTTCACTCGGTTTAGCACTTCAATTTGCCGTTTCTACTAGTGACTATAACTTCTCTTCTTTACGTTATTGCCCTGATCTTGGCGACGAATTTATACCATCAGACTAGTGAATATCATCCCGAAATTTCCGTTAAATTATATGACAAAATCTCTTATTCATGTACATATTCACGTCAGCAATTTAAGCCGTGGCTCTTACTTTTCTATATGTCTACCGATGTCACTATCCGAAGATTAGTAACGACTTTCTACCATACGGAGTCTCTCAAAATTTTCACAACTTATTCTATAGCTCTTATAACAAAAATTCATGATTCAGTATGTACTAGTGATGTGAAAATACAAGACCAAGACTATAATGGCCTTGGTGTTGGTCTTGGTCTTGCATAGTCAAGTCTTGGTTTTGCTCTTGGTAAGATTGGTATAATATTGGTCTTGGTCTTGGTCTTGCATAGTCAAGTCTTGGTGTTGGGCTTGGTCTTGATCTAGCTCTTGGTCTTGCAATTCAGTCTTGGTATTGTCTGTGATCTTGTAGTAGGTTTTAGCTTTGGGCTGCACAGTCAACTTTTGGTTTTAGTTTTAATCTATGATTTCGTTTTTTTGCGCAATTCTATAATTGATGTATCATGCCATAAATTAATAAATAGTTAAAAACTACCTTATCCCCGTCTAAATAAATCTTGTCTGTACACGGGATGTGTTATTTGTGTCCTTTTAATCTTTATATAAATAAAATACAATAGTGCTATGACTTGTGATTGAACTATGAAAATGAAAGAGAAAGGAAGCAACATAAACAACATTTTGTGAATCCAATGTATTTATTACATTTTTTGCCCAGTTTTTCTCTCAAATTCCGGTAAAGTACGTACCGATCATAACTATGCTTCGCTATTGCACAAATTACCAGATTTTTATCTTGCATAATGAGTCTTGGTCTTGCATAATGTGGTTTTGGGCTTGGTCTTGTTAACGTACACATGGTCTTGGTGTTGGTCTTATGAGCGTGTTTACAATCTTGGTCTTGGTATCGGTCTTGCATATTCTGCAAGACCAAGACTGCAAGACCAAGACCAATTTTTCTCATCACTACCTCAGCACTACATGCTAGGAGTTCCAAATTTTAAGATTTCAATATTTTTTCAAACCTTTGTTTTTATGATCCTCGCGACAAAATGTATCTGTGTGCAGATTCACTTCTGCCATTGATCATCTACACCTTTTTCACGGTATCCTATGATTACTCCCTTGATATCGGAATACCTTTTAGCGGTTGGACAACGCCGGAATAATTGGTGATGATTAAGGCCCGCGTAGTCCCATTTCTTCCACCAATTCTCAAGTAGTTTGTTATTGGAGTTCTACTTAGGATTGGTTGCCGAGAGCTTCATTTATGCTAGGCCCGGTACTTAAGTTTTATAGAATAATAAGGTTGAATTTTGGTTGGGATCTTTTTGTGTGGGCAGCTATAAATGTTTTTGTGACGAAAGATAAGATGGTGAATTTAGTAACGAATGGATGACCACATTTTCCATATACTAACTTGATATTGTCCTTGGGAGATTTTTATTCTATTTTCTCGTTAGTCAAGTGAAATCGCAATTGACTGGATGGCTCTCCGCTTCAGTTTGCTAATAAATTTTTCTCCAGTACATTTATAAATCCATTAAAATCTAGATTTTAAACTGTGTTTTTTTTTATCAGTAGATAAAAAAATACTATACCAGATCCCGTATGATTAAAAATTCACTTCCTTTACTAACTTTCCGATTTCGGCTATACCTTCAAAATTATTTGGCATGCCTTTATCACTTTCAGATAGAATGGCGAACTTTCAGAGGGGAACTTCATTCGGCATCTCAAGACGTTCCTCTTCTTTCTCTCTTTTCTTTTCTGTCTATGCTCAGTAACCCTGGGTGGGTTAAATTGTCCGGTCGTGCTAAACGTGGCAGCATCACTAGTGTAAATTCTGCTACATTTGCGGCATCGTACATGTAGCATGCTGTTGCATGCAGTACGCTACGGACCATAACAATTTCTTTTTCAAAATTTGTTTTCCTGCCTTTTTTCCCACCTGAACTTTTTCACTCATAAGAAATTCTAGAAAATGCAAAAAAAAAAACTATAAACAATAATTTTGTGTGACACACGATTACAGAGATAGTCTCGAAAAACTGAGTTGCACTCTTCTTTTAAAGATGGCGGCAGAATGGGAGGAAGGGCTGGAACATTGCCGTCTTTATGTTCCAGGCCGTGACACAAAGCGATTTTGTTTTATTTTATTTGTTTTACTATGCAAAAGTACGAAGTCGGTTTACTTAAATACACTCAAAGACCGATTTGACTTTGCAAAATTATACGAAATCGTTCTACTCTAATACATTCTAAGAATTTGATGTCACGGCCTGGAACATAAAGACGACAATGGCTAGCACCAACGGTGCTAACTCTTTGGATTGAAATTACAGAAAATTGGGTTTAAAATTCCCGTGTTAAAAATTGTGTTGAGAAAACTTAAGGGAAGTAAGTAATAATAAATATAGATCGTAAGAAAGAGAGTAACTTTATTAAAAGACTAGAAAAGTATATAAAATTACCTATCATAACTAAATATTCAATAAAAAAAAAATATAATAAAAAAAAAATAAATATAGAAAATTCTAAATTCAGGTATAATGGTAGTAATATAAATATGCACCTATAATATATTTCGCTAGTAGATACATAAATTCAAAAAATCTGCAATTCAACAGATGTAGTGAAATAGCCAAACCTACTTATTCATTTTTGAAGACGTACATATTTTTATTGAATTTTTTTCAAAAGTTTCGTAATTTAAGTTTATTTCTGCTTATAAAAACCCGCTCCACATTTGCACAAAAATGTGGCAAGCAAAATAAATACTTTATAAAATTAGTAAGATGAGGAAATAACAATGTACCATCAGCCTTTTCTAATTGCGACACTTTATTCCAGTAGTTACATATTTCTAAAGATTTGGAAGGAATATTTTGGGCGTGAATAGTTCTGAACTCATTGCATAAATCAGAGTAAGTATTTATAGGTACAATTGACGAAAAATGAACGGCTAAAGGAATTATAGAATTGAAATTATCAATATTTTTTGGATCTATTATTGCCATATTTTTGAAGCAAGACATTGTTTAAAATGGAAAACGGCAAATTATTTGCTTGGCAGTTTCAATATAAAAAATTAAACAGCTTTTTCGAAAATTTTCAATTTCAACTTTTTCAAGAGTATGCCCTAACAACAACGCAGAAGTTACTTTTTGCCACCTAGATATATTTCTTCTAAAGAAAGAAAATTTGTCACGTCTATGTAGTCTATATTTTCTACTGGAATTTCACGTAAAGCCTCTTCTCTTATGTAGCATTGCAATATCATTTTATAAAATGAAAATTTTAATATTTTCGCTTTGCATTTCTAGACTTATATTATTAAAGCTAGGTAAAATCAGAAATTCTACGTAGAGTTTGTCGTCGGGTTTTCTTTCCAAAGTGTTACTAACTCTTATGGCCCTTTCGACTTTCTCTATCGATGCTTGAACCTTAAAATACATTCTCAATGGTAAATAATGCTTCAAAAATCTTTGAACGTATAAATTGAGAGAAAGCCAACGCGTTGCTGACAGATGAAGAATTTTATTTAATTTAAGAGGCCAAACTTCTTCAAACGATCGAAATTCAAAGGTTCGTTCGGAGCTATTTGAGAAATAATTGTGTACTTCTCTCAAAAGCTCTTCAAGGAATCGAGTTAGCTTCTAGCAGGCTTGTGATGCGCAAAGTTGAAATGAGTGAAAAACACATTTTAATAAAAATAATCCTAGACAATTCGCTTTTAACAGTGATGACATCGAATTATGTTGTCCCATCATTACGTTAGCCCCATCAGCAGCCAGACCAATCATATTTTTTCTATAGGGTACATTGTGATGATTAAAGAAATCTGAAATAAAGGGTTTTCCAATAAGAGGTGTTATTTTGATATTGAAAGAAAAATGCTATTTTTTGAGATAAATGATCGAATCTTTATTTCATTATAAAGAGGAAGGTATGCCGTTAATAATGGAAAATAACATCAGCCAAATGACCACCACGACCACGCCTACAGGACCATATCCTTTTCATGAAATTTTCTATAACCAAATCGCAAAGTGGCTGCCCTATGTCCTCGAAAGCCTCACGAATTACATCTTTGAGGTCTTGAATCGACGCTGGGCTGTTGGCGTAGACCTTCTCTTTCACGTGGCGCCAAAAGAAAGAAGTCGCAAGGTGTTAAGTCACAAGAACTCGGTGGCCAATTGTGATCACCTCTTCGAGAGATAACACGATCCGGAAACTTTTCCGGTAAGAGATCCATAGTTTCGTTGCTTTTATGGCACGTAGCGCCGTCCTGTTGAAAGTAAACGTTGTCCAGATCAATACCATCCAACTCCGGCCATAAAAAATCATTAATCAGCTGTCGATAGCGCAATCCGTTCACCGTAGCTGTTGCTCCAGCCTCATTTTCGAAAAAGTAAGGTCCAATGACCCCGCGGGACCATAAACCGCACCAAACAGTCACACGTTGAGGATAGAGAGGCTTTTCAACAATAACTCTTGGGTTTTCCGAGCCCCAGTGCGACAATTTTGCTTGTTGACGAAGCCATCTAGGTGGAAATGGGCCTCATCACTCAAGATGAGTTTTCGATGGAATTCCGGATCACATACATGCATTTCAAGGACCCAATCAGCAAAGACTCGACGTTGTTGATGATCGGCCGGCTTGAGTTCTTGTGTCAACTGAACTTTATAAGCCTTAAGACCCAAATCTTTATGCAAAATACGTTGTAATGACGTTTGTGGAATGCGTAATTCCAAAGAACGACGAGGAATGGACAAACCTGGGTTTTCTTCAACACTTTCGGATACAGCAGCCAATTTCTCGGCTGTTCTTGAGCGACGTGCTCGGGTTTTATTCTTCACATCACTAACTTGTCCCGACAGCTCGAATTTTTCTACCAATTTCTGTATTGCGGTCCGACAAGGTGCTTCACAACGACCCAAAAATGTTCGAGTTTTACGAACCGTCTCTGCCACATTTTCACAATTTTTGTAGTGAATTTTAATAATTTCAATGCGTTGTTGAATCGTGTATCGTTCCATTTTTATTAATGGCGTAGTTTCTACTTGTCAAATGTCAAAAAATGACAGCTCCAAAAGTGACATCTACCGAAATAGCGGGCTAATTAAAATAACACCTCTTATTAGAAAACCCTTTACTAGGAATCTAGACCATATTAGAAGACGGAATAGCTTCGAACAATTTCTGCAGAAGCTGTAAGAATTGGGAGGAAATCGAATTCGCCCAACACGTACTTTGCGAGTGGCCCGCTCTGATGAATAAAATAGTTAGGCTGTTGGTTAGCTACTTGTTTTCAAGTCTACGGAGCTGCAAAGTAAAGAGTTCAGGTGCATCCTTATTTTCCTAAGGCAAACAAGATGGCTCTAGAGAGATTTTAAAAGATTATCTCATGAGGACAAGCGCACAATGAACCCATTGGAGGTCTAAGAGAAGCAGGCTAGGTACTTCTAGAGGCACACCTCCCATCCTAACCCAACCTAACCTAATAATGATTTTTCTTCCAATGTGAATCAAAGAAATAATTCGCTACAATTATAATAAAATCCCCTTTTTCCTCTTAGGTGTTTAAGCACAGAAAATTCAATTTAGAAGTTTCCGTTTTAGTGGGAAAAAAACCGACGTTAGAAGTAAATACAACAGAGCAACCAAACTGACAGACTAATCGATAGCAAGCACCACTTAGTACCTATGTATATAAGTATAATGTAAGTAGGTACCTAGGTGTAACAATTTTACAAAGTGAAAAACAAAAAGACTTCTACAGCTAATCGCTAGCAAATGTACTTGAATTTTGATATTCTTTCTTTGAATATTCTCATCCGATTGATGCCATTAGAAATCACTTGAGGCATGTGATGTAAATTATTCAGTCGCCGATTAGTGTTTATCAGTAATCACGAAGCCATTCACCCGAGGCCTGTAATTATCACTTATAATTAGCATTATTAGAGCACCGTAATATGTCTCGACTGACCATTTAATTTGAATTATTCCTAATTGATAGTGAAGAGGATTATTGCAACAAAAGGAATAGCTCCGGCTGGAATAATCAATCAAGCGGCAAATGGTATGTGCTTTTCGCAGTGTCAGCAGGAAAAGAAGAACCAAAGAATATTGCATATGGGATGCGCACGTATTAGTGTCAAATTGCTCCCAGTTGCTCATTATTTCCCGTCCATAACTAATTGAACGACGTTGGTCATTGCTGTATTTAGCCTGGCTGGCGCTGTTCTGGGATGTGGTGTTTTTTTTTTTTTTTTTGCACCGGAAATGATAAGGCTTTACCCGCCACCATTGCATTACTGCAGGGGTGCATTACATATACATATGTATGTACATAGATACATACTCTGTTGCTGTGACGTTGAAACTCATTCCAATCGACCTAATTGTAATTTAACATGAAAACTGACAATTAAAAGTTGAAGTCGGCTGTGTATCTAGTTGTGGCCAACCGATAGTTAGCACACTTTACATTGAATGGAGCCGTGTTATGGGATGCAATTAGGAAGAAAGATATCAGTGGAAACCGGGTAAATGGGTGGCGCTTGGCTCATATGTACCTATATATCGATATATCTACATACAAATCATATGTATATATATATATGTAGATAGATACATTGCTGAGGCTCATGCAATTCTAAATGTAAGTTTTAATATTACATAAGAGATGACAGTATTGTATCTAACACGTGACTGCTAAGTGAGCTACTGGTGCTTCCCCCATTTAACCGTATTTAGCCACTTAATTTTACAGCAGTTGTATAATAAAACGGATTAACTCTGTCCCATCCCTGGGTAGGCAAACCACAAAGTATACATGGATCCCTTCACTTCCGATTCATATAGAACTGAAATTCCATCCGGATAATGAATGCTGCACTGTATGCATTTTTCTCTTCATCTCTCGTTCTGTAATTTAATAACATGTTTGTTTTTGTGAATTAGGTCACGTGAATGGAAAAATAGAATACGACGACGGTAGGATGGTGTTGCCGGATATAAAATAGTCAAATAAATTTCACACAGTATACAAGGGACTGGACTGGTCGGGAATTGCATTACTTTGGTGAGAGATAACACGTTTTAATGAAATGTGTCCTTGCAGATTTTATGGATGCATTTATGCAACATTCACGTTGTGGTACATATGGCTTGCATTAATTTGAATCATTCTAATTTTCATCATAAACTTCCTTTTGCATTATGAAGTTAAATCGAAAATCTTATTGATTTTCTAATAAACTGTGTAATTGGAAGTTAAATTCTAGGTTAGATTCTAGTTAACGAATAAATTATCACCTAATATTGCAACATTTTTATAATCTGATCTGTCAGCACTTATGAAACAGTGAACTAGAGTCTTATGCATTAGACTACCTGCAAGATTTACATTTTCAAAATTGATACGTCACCATTCAGGAAAATAAAGAAAAAAATAAATAAATAAATAAATCCATGATATTTTTTTTTTTTAATGTCACGAACTTCTGCGTTTAGTACTTAAGGGGTTAAAAACAAAAAGCATTTTTTTTTTGTATAATAAATAAATTATTTAATTCAAAATTTTAAGCACCTAAATGATTGTCCAGATCAATGCCATCCAATTCCGGCCATAAAAAATCATTAATCATCTGTCGATAGCGCAATCCATTCACCGTAGCTGTTGCTCCAGCCTCATTTTAGAAAAATTAAGGTCCAATGACCCCGCTGGACCATAAACCGCACCAACCAGTCACACGTTGAGGATAGAGAGGCTTTTCAACAATAACTCTTGGGTTTTCCGAGCCCCAGATGCGACAATTTTGCTTTTTGACGAAGCCATCGAGGTGGAAATGGGCCTCATCACTCAAGATGAGTTTTTGATGGAATTCCGGATCATTTTCGTGCATTTCAAGGACCCAATCAGCAAAGACTCGACGTTGTTGATGATCGGCCGGCTTGAGTTCTTGTGTTAACTGAACTTTATAAGCCTTAAGACCTAAATCTTTATGCAAAATGTGGTGTAATGACGTTTGTGGAATGCCTGGGTTTTCTTCAACACTTTCGGCTACAGCAGCAATATTCTCGGCTGCTCTTGAGCGACGTGCACGGGTTTTATTCTTCACATCACTAACTTGTCCCGACAGCTCGAATTTTTCTACCAATTTCTGTATTGCAGTCCGACAAGGTGCTTTACGACGACCCAAAAGTGTTCGAGTTTTACGAACCGTCTCTGCAACATTTTCACCATTTTTATAGTGAATTTTAATAATTTCAATGCGTTGTTGAATCGTGTATCGTTCCATTTTTATTAATGGCGTAGTTTCTACTTGTCAAATGTCAAAAAATGACAGCCCCAAAAGTGACATCTACCGAAATAGCGGGGTAATTAAAATAACACCTCTTATTGGAAAACCCTTCATTATTATTGACTGTAGAGTGAGTTTTAAAAGTTTAACGGGACGATTTTCGTATGGTACGGACACAACGTGTAGTTGTCGCCATAGTTTAATGCTGGTACTGTAACGCACTTTTCCAATCTGTGGCGAAAGTTAGCGCTGGGTTGGGCGTTTGTTTTTCTTCTTTTGAATAGTAATAGTGGAGTCTGGAATGGGTATAATAGTCATTCGTTCGTAGCTCTTCCTCTTTGAAACGTGTACGATTTTCTCAGAATTTTCTTGTGTTTTATGTATAGTGTCGAAAAGTTATTCACTACACCTATCACAGGATGGTAAGTAATTTTGGAACACATACTATATATATTTTTTACTATTAGATTGTTTAGAAAAAGGCGCACAATGCTTAGCAGCCCGGTTATTATGATACTTTAATATTTTGTTGCACCCATTACTCCTATAGATGGAAAAGCACACAATTTAGAGATTTGAAATTGTTATTGTTTCTAAGAAATTAGTTAGCGATCATAAATTTTTTTTTTAACTTATCTGATTTTCCGACATAAAATCGGTAACAGGACAATTTGGTGACGAGCTTGCAACAGAAGCATAAAAACTGAATTAACGAATTTTCCATGTAATCAAGGTCTAGCCACCCGTTAATTTTTCATGGCGACACTGACCTAAGTTGTTCAAATGTTTTTACGTTCGTAGCGAGGGAAGCATTAAAGTTTTCTTAGAAATATACTTTCAAATTGTTCTTAAGAGTTTTAATGAATAACTATTCACCGACAACAGTTCAAACGAATTGGTGGATTAATTCTGGTGGTTCAATCTGTCGGACAAGGGCATAAGCATTCAGTTTTCTTAGAAAGATTTGACATTTTTCCTATAGATTTTTCATACACTACTTGTGGCCGACCATGGTCCAGTGGCGGATCCAGCTAGGTGGCTCGTCTGGAGACTTGCTGGCTTTTTTTACGGAACCTTGGAGACCTAGTCTTCACAATTATGGTGGTCCAAAATCATTACCTTAGATATTACAAAAGCCTTTGGTAGAGCTGGCATCCAGCACTTTTAGTTCAGATTTAAAGCACCTGGTCTCTCCCTCTTCTTCTATTATAGTTTGAAAATTTTTGATCTGATTGCCTAATACCGGTTGTACTAGATAGCGTTTCATCAGAACCTTACCATATAAATGCAAATGTTCCCAGGACTCTGTTATCTCTCCACTCCTCTTCTTAATTTTCGTTAATGATCTGATATTCCTTACTTTTAAGCCTATCCATAGTTTTGCCTATCACAGTACCCGTGATTTCGCTTACTGATTTAACATTCTTACGGACTCTAAAGGGAATGCTACATATTTTAATCGAGTTTGCATGATTAGATCATGGATTAATGACCATGACAATGTCATCGCTTAAGGTAAAGCATATCGCGACGAATTCAAGGCATCTAATTCCCAAACTGTCTCATGTCCTTAAACAAAATTATAACTTTAACACTCCCATTTCTTTTGATGGAGCACTGACTTACGGTACACCGCCTATATGCATTCTTGGAATTAATATTTCCTGTAAATTATGCTCGACAGATCACATCTTCTCTGTTGCCAAAGAAGCATCAAAATGTCTTTAATTTCTAAAAATGTATAAAAAATATTTCATCCCATTGAATCTAGCGCTCCTCTACAAGTCGCACATCAGACCTAGAATAGAATACAATTCCCATATCTGAGCTGGTGCTGGTCGTACAGTAAAGCTTTCAAGCTCATTGTCGATTTGGCAATAAGTTGTCAGATCAACACTCTAGAGCGCCGCCACAATGTTGGATGCCTTTTGATCCTTTCCCTATGTCCTTCCTATCATGCTATGCTTTGCATTATAGGGTATCTTCTGAACTTGGCTTAGGAGTCAAACTTTCTTAACTTTTCCATGGAGTTATATACTTACAAGGAATGTGTTGCATCTGTTCTGTGACTGCTATTTTAAATAGATGCAAAGTACGTGGCGCTTTAATTCCTGTATTATGCAAAGCTACATTTTATGATGAATGTGTTAATTTGAATAAATTGTATTTCGCTATTTTTACTAACCGAAATGGATGATTCGGAAGCTTTATACTTCCACCATTCACAAACCAGAACAAAATAAATAATTTAACATCTCGTTTGATTTTCTAGAATGGCAAAAGTTGAACGTTGAGCAACTATCTTCGTTGAGAGTGGTAGATTATCTGTTCGACCCGAATCTTTTAAATTATAAATTTTGTGCATTTGATATTTGCGAGTGGTGGCGAGTGTTGGAACTTTGACATGTTTCCAGGCTATACTGTTTTTAAACCATAGTTTCGTCCTCTCCTCAGAAGAATCCTGGATCTGCCCATGCTATGGTCCCAAAGAGTTATATTAGAGGCTTTCGGCAAGCACTATCTCAGTGAGACAACTGAGACAAAACTTTGAGCAATCGTCTCAGTTGTCTCAGTTCAAACTAATCAGCTGATTTGCCAATTTTGACATTTAAATAATTTTGACCACAGAAAATGGATAGTAATAAATTGACGAAAGTGTTTTTAGTTTAACAAATAGCTCACTAAACTTTAATTAGTAATTAAAATCACAAAATAACTAAACTAAGTCAACTGAGACAAGAAAATTCAGTTTCACTTGTCTCAGTTGCTCAGTGGTTGCGTTCGAATTTTGTAGCTCAATATGGAACTAAGACAGTTCACCGAAAGTGCAGTCTTAGTGAGCCAACTGAGAATATCTCACTTGTCTCACTGAGAATATGCTTGCCGAAAGCGCCTATTGATTCAGGTGTCTTGGCTGGTCTTGGTCGCGAAAGCTATTTATGAGCGGTGGTTATCATACATTTTGTTGTTGAAAATTTACTTGGAAATTTTTCTTTCAAATTTTTATAGAGAATTTTTACGGCAAAACTATAAAAATAAAATCAGTCCATTCGCTTTCCTCTGCGGTAGCTGACCCGTTGCTTTGCTTGTACTTTCGTATTAATTCAAGTAGTGTTATTTAATTTAATTTCATGTTAACTTTTAAATTGTAGCAGAAGGAAAAAAAATTGATATATCAGTTAGTGATGGAAGCAGAAATAGTAGCGAAAGTGTAAAGCGGAAAACTGCTAAGATCATTGACAACTTTTTTTTTTAGAAGAAAGCAAGATCAGTTAAGATTCCATCAGAAGAAATAGTCAGTAAGATATCCATGCACTCCTTTTTCCATTCCTTTAAATGTGACTCAAGGTGCAAGCTCCCTCTCAGTCAATTGTTTCCCTGTGACAGAATCGCTTGAATCAGCATCTATTTCTACAATCTCTGCACGAGAATTGGTTATGAGTCCTTCATGTCCACCTTGAGATCGACATTGATGTGGATAATATTATCGGTAGATTTTTCAAATCAAAATGAAAATTGGATTTTGTGATATAACGTAAATATGATTAAAAAACAATTTAAGAGTGACTTCTTCCGACTTTTTCCTCCTCCTCGAACATTTTAGTTGTGACCCTCCCTAGACTGCAGGTCTGGATATGCGCTTGCGATTAACACGTACACGGAGAGAAAAAATAAAATTCGCAACAAACACACTCCGCGTTTAAAATGGGTATTCGATTGGATTCGTTTCATTCAACTACTTTTCTATCAAATCAAACGAAAACATATTTAAATTGAAAGATTTTCCAAAAACGCGTAAACGTCGACAGGTTTAAAAAAAGCTTTCAATTCAACAATTCAACTCATATTGAATACTTTGACGTTCAGTATTTTGGCTAAATACATTCGGGCTTTCATTAACTGGTCTGTTGTTCGTTTTAAAAGCAAAACGCCTTCGATTTGATCGTCAACACAGTTCAATTTAGTATTATTTTTGTAGCTTTGCTTCAGATCGTTCACATTTCCAGTCTGTAGGCTGCTTTTCGTAACTTAAAGGTTTTCGTTTAACTCTGGTATTTCGCCTACGTTCACTCATTTGAATAGCCTTCTAGAAGCTGAATTTGGAATAGAGGTAGTAGACTACATTAACGAAGCGCATACTGTTGAAATTATTCCCGGTTATCATTAATAAAAATTATAGCAAAATTTCAGGCAAAATTGAAATTGTGACAGAAACAAAATTTGGTTCAGTTGTGCTGCGTATGTGACTTCTTGGAACTTAAATATTTTAAGTATTATTGTGTATTTCTTCATCAAAATATTACAGCCGGATGTTCGAACTGATGATACAGGGTCTCTGCCATTAGTTGGTTTAACCAGTTACCATCAACTCCTTCGTCATAAATATTTTTAGTGAAAGACTTATACAGAAGTATATAATTGTACATAGTTCGATAAGTGAAATTCTATCATGAATAAGCAAGTTTTCAATTAAAACTCAAAAATTTTCAATTTTTTTAACAGTTTATTTTTATATTGTTCAACGCAAGATTGTTTGATGTGAATATTTTCAAACGTTTCAATTTTGAACGTATATGAAATTCAATTTGCATGGGAAAAAGGTTCCATTTCTTGAACATTTTATATAGTTGAAATGAACACAAGGTTTTTTGATGTGAATGTTGTTACAATCAGGACACATGCGTTCAATATGAACGTTTCCTGATTGTTAAAACAAACGTTACGCGCCATTAGCGCCATTAAGCTCGAAATCGTTTGGTTTAAGCAATGATTTCGTTCAATGTGGCATATTCATTTTTCTCCGTGTAGGCTCAGGTATTCCTCTACCTTATTATTATTCGAAATTAACAGTGTGTTTTAAGTTTTTGTAGGGAATGTTATTGAATTATTCATTAAGGTAACATTCAGAAGGAGGTATGTATTTTTTTTATTGAATAATGTTACGTACATGATTAGAAAGTATAAAGGTCTTACTTTATTATACAAAACAAAAAGTTTGCGGATTTTTGCGGTCAGCAGTTTTATAGCCATTAGCAATGCCATACCAAAAGATAGATCAATTTTCAGACACGATCCCCTCCGATTTCGTACAAAATTTCAGAATAAGTTAAGTAATAAAAAATGTTTTTTTTTTAGCTTGCCTTGCAGGGTGACCCAAATTTTAATGTTTTCACTCTGGACGTGTATTGCATCCTATAAAAAAATATGCTTTAAATGTACATAATTAAAAAATATAAACGCTTTCATAGTTTTTATTTTTTTAGTCCTAAATACAACACAAGGAATTTTAAAGTTCAGTTGATCGTAAAATATGTAATGCCGCAACTGATACAAAATCAGCCATGAAATGCTTTATTTGTGGTGCCACTTAAAAGATTTTAATGAATGAAGTAAATAAAAGCACTGTACATTTTGGACTATCCACTTTACATGCATACGTATTCGATTCTTTAAGAACATACTTCATTTAGCATATAAACTCCCTGTTAAAAAATTTGAAACTTGCATCTGTCTTTATCAGTCTGCATTAATTCAAAAATAGTTCAAAGATAAGATGAGTCTCATGTAAATACTAAAGTTGGCAATACTAAATGTAGATTTTTTAATGATGCAAACCTTGCTGCTGGAAATAATAGGCATAGATATTCGCAATATTACCAGACTAAAGGTAATTTTAGAAGTTATATCGAGTAATTTCCAAATTGACAATGAAATATTCGCGACATATATACACTGCAAGATTGCATGTAGATTTGTAGGGATGGTATCATATGACCTCACCCTACGTAACATTTTAATCAATTTGATAGTCGTTGTCAAACATGCTTGTTTATGGTAGAAAGTTCTCAATAGAGGAATGCAATATGGATGTAGTTAGTGTACTGTTATTAAGCTCCAATCCACTTATTACAAGTATTAGAACAAGACAACAAAAAATTGAAAACTTCAATTGAGAGTCCCTTCATATGGTTATCACGGAGTCGACACTAAGTGAAGATGATGTTGAATGCTTATATGAAGAAATGAACGAGGAGTCAGAAGCCGAATCGTCAATAAACGAACATTGGATAACATTACCATAATAACTAATAATATTAATTAAAAACTATTCGATATTTTTTAATTTGTAAGTGTTCTTTATTTTTGATAAATAACCATATTATTCTGAAGTAACTAGTCTTTTTTAATGACAGTTTGCGCACGAAATATTATTTAAAGTGCATAAATTGTCAATTAATCGTACTCGCAGCCCATTAGGAGCAAAAAGTAATTTTGGCTAAGTTTTCAAGGTAAATACTGCTATTTGCGGTGGGACCTGGTTTCTGGAGACCCCTAAAAAAAAAGTGTCCCCGCGGTGGTCAGGATAACTCATGATTGCCTTATCAGAAATTAAAAAGTACATTTTTTTCTGTTAGTAGAGAAGCATAGCTCGTAACTAAGCGAAGGATCTAAAAAGAAATTAAAATTTGGATTTTTGGCAGAGTTGTATGCAAAAAAAGTACAATTTTTGGAACAATTTACACTACGTATAGTCCTGTAAAATTAGTCGTAATCGAAAAAAAAAAATTAAAACCTTCGTTCTGTCACTCATCAATCCTATTTTGAAGAAGCGTACAAAATTTCAATAAGATTGGTTTTTAAGATATCGTGTCCATGGAGCTGAAAAACAGTGTTTTTAGAATGAATCGATTAAAGTGTAAAGTAGGAATAAAAGGAAAGAAGGAAAATTTTGGTTTTAATTTACATGGAATCGTCGACTCCAGCTATATAAAGCTAAGGTTATGCTGCAGTTGTAATAACCAGGACATATTAAAATAATATTAAAAAAAAAATAGAGATTCTTAGAAAGTGAATAAAATAAGTAAAAAACGAGTTTTCAAACAAAACTGAAGCCAAGCCGCATGAAAAAGTAGAAAATAAACTTTTCTTCGCACACAGAGGTGGACTCAGATTTTATTCGCTGACAATCACCGATAAATTTCAGTATGATCAATCAGAGGTAATAAGTGATTTGATTCATGAAGAGAAAGAATATTCAAGAGAAATGTCCCAATCAAAAAATCTGAGTCCACCTCTGACATTTCTCTTGAATATTCTTTATCTTCATGAATCAAATCACTTATTACCTCTGATTGATCATACTGAAATATATCGGTGATTGTCAGCGAATAAAATATGTTAACGACCTTTTTGCAAAAATAATAGAGGTCAAAGTAAAAAAAAAGGAAAGAAAATTCGAAATTTTTAGTTTAGACCTTCATAACATCTGAGGGGAGAGGGGCACGGGGCTGGTTGAGCTGTCGTTGGAAAGGCCATGAAGTTCTGCATACAGTGAGCCCTTAACTGTGACCATACGCCCTGTAGTTTTTAAGATACAGGGTGTTTTATAAAAACCTAGCTTTTTTTATGAATCACCCTGTAACTCCTAAACGGTTGATATTGCCCCCCCACCTGCCATACAATTTTTGGTTCGTCTAGGTGAGTACTATCACCTCCCGCTCTATGGACCTCCTAAGGGGAAACACCCTGTATTTGGACACTGCTTGAAAATGGGTTGACGTTAAGTGCTGAAATTTTATACGCGGTTATCTTAAAAGTATTTTGTATATAGTTTAAAAAATGGACTAAATCGGGCAACAATAATTAAATTTTTTTACGTATACTGGGAAAACGGTCAGTACCACCCACATATTTTTAATCCACTAAAAATTTCTCCAGAATGTCAAAATCTCCAAAAATTGGTTATAACCATTTTTACTGTCCAATGAACATTTCTAGAAATTAAAGAAAATCTACTTTAACTTCCCCAGAAGGGTGACATACATACATACATATGCAGCAATTCAATACGAAAATGATCAAAATTATCAATTTTCAGACTCGACAACTCTCCGATTTCAATGGAACTTTGAAAATTAATTAAGTATTAAAATATATTCGAGCCATATTTTTTTTTGTTTAGTCTGACGATCTGAGGTCTTGGATACAGGGTAACTTAAAATTGAAGGTTTTCACTGTATTGATGTTTTTAATTTGCTGATTACTTGGGATCGGGTTACTCGATTCTTTTGTGCGTTATGTTAAGTTATTGTTATTAAATGGGGCTTTAAAAAAAAAAAATAAATAAAAATAAATTGAAGGAAAAACTAAATTTTTATTAATTTTGGATATTTGACCCCTAAAAAATATTTTCTTTGAAATGCTACAACATTACTACATATCATATCAAAAATTTGAGGATGATCAAGCCTTAGTTTAGGATATAACATGGTTTTATTAACTTCTCTCCAAAATCTATATAAATAATATCAATTGCCGCATGTTTGTTACATCATCACTTGAGAACGGCTCGACCGATTTGTCTATTTTTTTTTGTCATCGTAATTTTTAGACAAGGTTTTTAGGGAATGAAAAATTGGAATCGGCAACTCGTTCTTGGTGTTGCCATACAAAACTTTGGTTTTTTACTATATATTTGGAAACTGCCTGAAAACGCGAAAGGTGAAATTTTGCACGGAAAGAAAAAATTTTCTAAACTTCAAGAAATTGTAAAAAATGGGAAACGTTAGATTAAAGCACTTATTTCATTACATAACTGATTGAATCATGTGCTTTATTCTTGAGATTAACTTTTCAAATCTCAAATCAAGAACATTAGATTATCTTGATATCAGAACTTAGAAATCATATGAAGAAATATGATTTTGTATGAACTTTCATGCAAAAACATATTCTTGATTTAAGAAAATTTGATTCAGTTTTGATATTCTTAATTCAAGAAAATATTTCTTAAAATGTTTTCTTAATTTCTTATTATATAGAAAATAATTTCTTAAATTTAGAAATAGTTACTAGAAGTACTGTTTTGGCAGTCTTTTCAAGCTATGTTCACTTAATTCTAGAAAATCTTTCTCATTATGCGAAATGGTATTCTCTTTTCTAAACTGTATTGAATTTTGGTAAATTTCATTCTAACTCGTGGAGTGGTACGCATTAAACGTGTTTCGATTTGCGGGAAGTTTTAGTGCATCAAGTGTGTGTCGATTATTATATTGTGCAGAGTGAAAATTAAATATTCTATAAATGAGTTGTGAAATTCTCGATTTGTCGACCTATCATTGGTTAAAGAGAAATATTGGCATTAGTTTTACAGTAAGCAGAAATTCCTTCTTATCTGATTCTGGTTCTCATTCTCCATCACCAGTACCAAATTCACCAACTACTTCTCCAGCAATTAATTTTTCTGGATTTGTATGTTAATACCAAATATAATCAGATTTGTATAGATAAACATTACTAATATGCTTACAGAAACTTTCTGACTATTTAGCAACACCTGACGGACGAATAATTCTTAAAGCTTGGGAAGAAAAACATCATAATTTGACACCCTTTGTAAGGGAAAAACTTGTGGACAACATAGTTAAAGCCTATACTTCTAATAATTATTTTATGAAAGACGCTGATCATGTAGTACACCGGAGCAAATTGTTGATAGATTTCCGAATGAGAGAAAGGTAATAACATGCACTAATTTTTATACTTTTCTTTTTGTTTACAAAATATCATTCCAGGATTTCTACTTTCAAATATCTAGTGATTTTAGACGTTGACAAGCGACAAAAACTACGAGGTTCATAAAGAATGGATAAGACTGCATGAAAAACCTTGGGAGACGGTGGAATTTAAATGGAGGAATACTTCTAAACTAAGGATACGCTTTTTTACGACAACAGGACTAACCTTTCATAATATTTTGGAGAATTGGCCTTCGTACAAAAATCAGTACGGCAATAGATTGGTAATTTTTATATAGTTGTTATATCTTTCTGTTTTTAATCATCTTGCGTCTATCGACATGATCTCTTTATGGTTATCCGGTATAACATCAGTTGCGGGACACCCTGTATATTATATAGCACTTTTTTTTAATGATATTACCATCTGCATATCAAAATAAGAATTACTATGAGAATAAAAATTTAATTTTAAATTACATATTTTTTATACATATAAGGATATACATACATAAAATATTAAGTTTTTCTATCTATGATATAAAAAAAAAACTGTTCATGTAAAAAA
This sequence comes from Dioctria rufipes, assembly GCA_963924295.1. Classification (NCBI taxonomy): domain Eukaryota; kingdom Metazoa; phylum Arthropoda; class Insecta; order Diptera; family Asilidae; genus Dioctria; species Dioctria rufipes. The sequence continues at coordinate 261,686,602 of OZ002741.1, forward strand.
TATAAATTTGTGGAATTATTAAAAACAATTAAACAAGAAATTTACGAGTGCTTACTTATTTATTTCTTCATTGAATATAAACAACTTTTCTTAGGGCTAAATAATTTTCTTTTGGACTGAAGCAGACATGAAGATCATACTGGTTTTAAAAAGGTTAGAATGCCGTCAACAATTTCAGCAACGTCACTCGAGTGAGCTGAACTTAATATTAGCAATATTTTCTAATTGCAAGAAAAAAATGAGAAATTCATTCTTAATACAAACTCTTTTTTTTTGAAAAAACAAGTAGACTGTTCTTGAAATGAGAAAATATTTTCTTTTCGCCTAGAAAGTATTTCTTAATTTATTCAAAAATTTCTCAAAAGCAAGAAAGTCGGTTTTGATTTGAGAAAACAAATCGTGATTTGGATTTTCTTAAAATTATGCCGTATTGGATTGAATCGATCCCAAATTCACGTGGACGAGAATCGTTCCTTATTCACTTAATATAATGTTCTATTCACTGGAGTTTTAGAAAATTTTTCTTTCCGTGTGTATACAGTTAGTAACTGCAATTTCAAAGACAGGCTAAATCGGGCAATCCCGTCTTGGTGTTGCCATAAAATAATTTTGGATTTTTACATATATTATGATAACGATAAGTCCTAGATGTTTTTCTTGTACTGAAATTGGTTATAATCATTTTTACTGTCCGACGAACCGTTTGAGTAATTTATACGAAAAACCACTTCAAAAATTAAACTTTCACAGATGGGTGGGTGACCATACGAAATTACATACGGGTATTCATCTGAAGGTATCATAAAACCAATATTCTTGCCTTTTTATTTGTTAATTTATCTTTCAATATCGGTGTAGTCCCTAAGAGCTGGGTCAATGTATAAATAACATTTTCTGGATATATTTTACAGAAAAACGCATTAATCTTAATTTAGTAAAAATAAAGCAGAGCTATCCAAAACAATAATTAAATCATTCAGCAGTGTTAATTTGTTGGAGCAAAAATTAATCAAAATAGTTTAGTTTAACTTCTTCATAAAGTTACATGCGCGCAATGTTTTCCTTGTTTGGTATAAATTGTTTTACTATTTAAAAGTATTTTTCAAAATATTTTAGGATGTTCAGAAACATTCGAGACAAAATTAATTATTTGCTCTTATGTTGACAAGCATGAATGATATGTTGATAAACTTTCTATTTTGTTTATTGGCTTGAAACCAATAAGGAAATAACTTTTTTTTTTATATTTTCATATCATTTCTGCAGTTTTTTGTTTCCTTTCTAATTTTTGTTACTCTTATCTTAAATATTGCATTATTAGATCTATAAAAATTAAAAAAAAAATTTCTCTAGAATGGCTAAACGAACAAGTGCCTTCAATATTTTCCTCTGAATAAGATTAAAACCTAGAAGATCTCTATCAAGAGCGAACTCACAACCCTCATTGTTTGAAGTAGTTTCGTTTCCATGGTCGTTTCCTAATTTTAACATATAAATGTCTTCTTTTTACCTAAATTTTGTGTGTTTTTTTTTAAATGGATATCGTAAATAATAGGTGTTTTCAAATGTAAGACAACTGATAAGCCTTGATCCGCTCTTCATATTTTTCAGATTTTTTTTTTTTTTGAAAATTGAAATATCTCCAATTTTTCCTACAACCAGATGTATTTCTACATGAAATTATGCAGCATACCCTCTGAAAAAGTATCCTTGATGGAAATAACACCTTAAAATTACATCTATTCACTAGAATACTTAGTACTTAGCTTAGCTGTACTGAAATTGCAATGGCTCTAAGTATTAATGCAAAACTATATTTCCGTAGCAATAATAGTTTAGAACAAGGAAAAGTAATTCATTTTATTACTTTCGCATATAAAAAATGCTATATACGGTGGCATACATACACGCATAGATGAAGCTTAGTGAAGTTCACTGCATATGTCCCTTCTCTCTGTCATGAGGCTTAGTCATTCATATTGAATGGGACCACAACGAACTATGAACGAAATGTGAATAGAAAAATGTTGAGAGCATTTTTAGGAGCGGCAGCACAAAAGCTTCAAGCTCGGATTTTCTCAGTTCATACTTTCGCAACATTTGCAGCTAGTTAGATAATTCATTTCTAAAAGTTGGTCACTGAAACTTCAAAAAAATATAGCCGGGATTGGGATGGGAGATTTCATATCTATTTGTACGTTGTCGCTGCAATAGCTAAGCAGTTGCCTCTATATATTTGCGTCGCTGAGGATAATTTCCAAAGTCTCTCTCTCTCCTAGACTTTTACTGTGATTGACTTGAAACTTTGAGAAAATATTCTAGACATATTGTACTATTAGATAAAAAAAAAAATGCATTTTTTTAAACTTCGAAACCCATGTAACCCCTTAAAACAAATATATTCCAGATCCCTTTTAAATTAGGTCACATATGAAGTGGTTGACCGGGGTACTGGACTGCACATTTATCATCTTAAGGGGGTATTCTAGTCTAGAGGCCCGAATTTTAGGTGATTTTTGAAGTGCCGTAAAAAAATGGCAATCAATATCTTTAAATCCATTTTTTATGAGTTATTTATTAACATTACAAGAATACAAAAAAAAATTAACAAAATTAAAAAAATTAGCAGCTGATGAAGTGGGGGGCCTCAAAAAATTGGCGCGTGATCATGCCCACGATTCCAACCCGCCTAGCAATCCGAAAAAAAAAAATAAAATAAAAAAGATTATTAGTCTAGAGTAATGTCGCTATGTCCGGAACTAGGGAAAAGTTGAAAAATTTTTTTTTCACAAAATGGCCGCTGCCTGAAAAAAAAGCAATTTTTGTACCACTTTTTTTGACTTTTTCGAATTTTTTAAAAGTAGTAAAAATTGATATTTGGGGATGTGGCTAGTTCCGGACATAGACAAGTAGACTTTCAAAAAAATTTCAAGTACATCGGTCCAGTAGAACTTGAGAAATCGTGGGCATCGTCTTGAAAAAGGCAGTTTCGAGAAAAACGCGTTTAAGGGGTAACGCCACTGTAAGTTTTTTGAAAAATCGTTTTTTTTTTATTGGCTTAAAAAATAGTTTGAACCTTCTAGAATTAGAAAAAAAAAGGTCCCGTGCGAGAAATTTTTTTTTTAATTTGAAAATGGAGGTCGCCACAAAGCGCGTTAAACTTGCTCCGAAACATGTCCCGGGAAGATGGCTATGTTCGTTTTTTTTTCGCTGTCAAAACTTTATCAATTAAGTTCAATGTATGCCCGATAATACCCTTAAAAGGTTTTTTTCAAACACCTTTAATTTCGCGAGAAAAAAAATCGTGAAAAAACCTTTTTTTTTTAGCCGTTACAGTAGCGTTACCCCTTAAAGTCCAAGTGGTTTAGAAGCTAGAATTCAACTGTTAGCAGCTGGATGCAGTTGAACACTAAATATAAAAGATACAAGCCACCATTTTGAAAAATCCTCTTGTAGGCATATTCTTGAATAGTTAAACTTTGAAAATATGAAAACAAAAAAAAATATATTTTTTCGAATTTCTAGACTAGAATAGCCCCTTAAATCCACTGAATGGATCATCCAGGTTTACAGGTCAATTCAGGGTATTTGAATAGCGCCAGCGGAAAACTCATACATAACACAAAACAAAACGAAAAAATGTTACCTTTACAAAAGTTTAATATGATTTATGTCCTTTATCACATGCCACTCCGTTCTACCGTTATACTGCTATATTCAAACCATTAGATTTAGATTTTGGATTTAGATTTAAATTTCTAGAGGGGCAGTCATTCATTAGATTATTATGCACCGCTTTCTTTCATAGATCATACAATAATTCCACACTTCCTAGAAATGGATGAAATTTTCTCGAAGTTGATAGGCTTTAAAAAGTATGAGCCAAAAGACTGGAATCTACATCATGCAATGGCATCGCATAAGACGTGCTCCGACGTTTTATCTTCTTGGAAACATAACCTACATACACCAGTCGAGATATATGTACTTATCTGATGCATATGTTGGTTAAGTTTTCAGTGTCCGGTTAAGACTCATGTAATGATTCTGAGTTGATACGCGGACTTTTTTGAGTTGCCTTTCTTCACTTTATTGTCAAAGTGTACATGACTTTTTACATAACTTTACTTGACGGTCAAAGTGATTAACTTGTGTCATTTTCTGTTCATTTTCAGTTCATCACAATCTGAATGAGTTGAATAACAATTAAAAGGAAGAAGAAATGCAATTATTCCTTAGGTATATATAATATTCTGACACTTTTAAGTACGACAAAAGATCAGGATCACCCTCCAGGGTATCCTAATTGGATTTTATGTTAACATTATCACAGGTTCCCTTGATATTAATAAATGCACCTATAGTGTATTCCTTGCTCCCGATTAATTTTTCAGTGAGTCCTAGTTACAATAAAAAATTTGTGAATGTTTTACAGTGATGCCATATATACTGCAGTTTCAACCGATTTATTAGCTGGGTTTTTTTTTTATCTCTCTGATCTGATCCGGTTCAATTTTATATACGTAAAACAGCAAAAATGCATGATCTATTGTTGTTGTTTTACGTATATAAAATTGAACCGGATCAGATCAGAAAGATAAAAAAAACACAGCTATTATGTCTTAAAATTACTTTGAAATTTTGTAAAAAATATTTATTTTTATCATGTAATCAATACCAATAGTAAAAGTAATAAAACTTTTGAAATATTCCTATACCAACAAGAAAAAAAATGACACGCTATATATTAGAAATTTAACAGAAAAATAGACCTGAATATGAGTAGGCGAAAATTACAGCAGATGTTGACATGTTTTTGTCATTTCCCCTGTCGCGACATGAAATTATCTTTGAGTGACTTTTACAAAGAAAAGAAATTCATCTCCCGCATATAGTAAAAATGTGTGATATATTATATGTAAGTTGAAGGAACGGAACCCTAACAGACATGAATGACTTCTTAAATGTCTCAGCTAAAGATAATCAACACAAGTGAAACCTCTCAGATGAAATATTTACGGAAAGGTCGTCATATCGCAGTAAAAGTAAAGCTCGCATATTGCAGACAGAGTCTCAATGGATAATTGGATTCTCTGAACAAATTCTAAGATGAATACGTGGGTGACAACAATTTCATTCGGCTGAGTTATGACTTGTACAATTTCGTATAATATATTTCATTGCTTTGTCACTAAATTAGTTTTAAGTTTTAAATTAGTCCTCTTACTAGAAAACAAAGAAAAGTATTATTTTACAAAGAGCTACGCACTAATAAAATCTCAGCAGTTGAGAACTGAAATAAGCTACGAGGAGAATTTATCACGACTTGGTATGCCGATGACGATGAATACAATGTTCACAGGCGGGTGGGCGGTAGAAATATATTTTAGTACAAAAGAAATACTTTCTTTGGTCTTTTCTACGGGGAATTTCTGTATATATATATATATATATGTATGTAATACATACATATAACAGAAGAAAAATAATAAAAGCGCTGTTTTCCATTTATACTTTTCATTTTCAAAGTCCTCCCACCCTCCGGACATAAAACGTGCTGAGCACAGTGATATACCATAATACAGTTCAACATTGCCTTTAACAGGTATCTAATGCAAAACTCACAGCTGAAAAATTCACCTCCCAGATGGGCCTTTTGCAGAACTCAATATCTGTTGGTATTTTCCCCCAAGGTATAATAACAAATCATTTCAGATACAGGATAGAGCTCTCACAGTATGGAACTTTCCTCCAGTTTTTAATGCAATACACCACAAAATGTGGCGCAAAACGCTCACGGGGGTATTTTTAATCGCAGAAATTGCAGTCGGAATATCTATGAACAAAACATTTCCTATACGCTTTATATATAAATCCTGTGTTTGTGCATTTGTTATTATTGCTGGTCGTATTGTTGTTTTATTTAATATTCAATAAAAACAAACCGGATGGTCATTTATATCTCCACCTCTTCACCTGCTCTTTGGGCTCTTATGGGTTGCTTGGCTGGAAAATAAGCAAATGGGTTAGTTGCCAGCTTTGCTTGCATTATGAGCTTAATCCTTGTAAACAAAAACTGTCGGAAATGACCAAATGTGTATGCGGAAAGTTTTAATTATCTTGGAAGAAAAGGATAGGATAACAGTATGTACCTACTATATATATATATATAGATTGCTATATGCAGGATATACTACTCCAAAGAAATCCTCCTTTTCTACAATATATATTTCTGGTATGAACTAAAACAATTTAGAAACAGGACTAGGTAGGTAGGTCTAGGTACATAGAAAATAAATTTATTTGCATTTTTGAAAGTAGAGAGAAAGGATTTGTATATTTTCCTTGCCTCTGCCATATTATATACTGGGATGAGATTTTATATGCAATGAAAACAGGAAGTTTAATCTATTTAAATCACCATGTACCTACCAGTTAAGCTGTTTGTACTAACCTGAACACAATCTTCTCTTAATTAAAAGCAAAAGGTCTTAATGTGGAATTTGTCTATATAAGGACTTTTATGTGGAGGCAGGAAATTCAGAAAATCCATTGCATTTTCATCTGGTGTAATTCTGATCTGAATGTTAATTTCGGATTTGAAATAATGATTTTCATTTTATTTCTCTTTAACGTTCGAAATGCTCTAAAGAATATCGAACAGATACTGGGATCTTATCTATCAGAGATCTATGAATTTATGTAGCAATGCGGGTGTATTTAAATTTAATAAGTAGTTACATAAATAATATCAGAAAAACAAAACTGCACTGATTATATTGTACACATTGGGAATAATCTGCACACAATTCGTAATTGAAAAATTTATGTTATGACCAAAAGATTTTCGTTCGAAAGAGATTAACATATAGGTAGGAAGTAATGAGAGAAGCCAGATATTTAATAGATGGCTCCAATCGCTGATATGTGATATACTGATGATTTCAGAAAAGATTACCTAAACAGGCGCAGACATCATTGGTCCGGATGGTGTCTCACATTTCATCTTTCAGGCCGAAATCTGGTACATAGGTTGGATTTTCATGTCCTTGGCAATTAAAAACTTAAATTCAATTATTCTATTTTTTATTTCACCTACAATGATATAGGTACTTATCACTCTAAAATTCTACCTCTAAAAAATAATTAAACTATTAACGCCAACCGAACGCTGTTTAATTGTAACCCGAACTGACCATATCAATTCAGTTGCGCACATCGAAAACTTGTACACGAAAATTGGTTGTAGAACCTGACCTTTAACATATGTAGGTAAGTATGACAAAACTGCTGGTCAATCTCATAATTACCAAGGAGCTGTGTTGTTGTAAACAAAACGGGAAACGGTGATGCATAAAGCCAAGTAGTATTTTTAGTCACTACCGCCATAATGTGAACAAATCTCACCTTAATCAGTACTAAGCCAGAACTTTACTGCGCGAATTAATATGTTCTGAAATTGCTGACTAATTTTCTACTAATACACCTGGCAGTCTCTTGCTGAGCCACAAGACCAGTTCAGAAAAGCCTCAAAAGAACCAGCAAGTACTCCAACATCTATATTTGGATCAGACAAGACAGTTTGTATACTGATCGTCATCCAAAAAGGCACCTAAGGGAAAACTGGAAGACAGGCATCTTGATCTCTTGATAAGTGAAGTAATTCTTCATCCCATCTCTAAATCACATGCGTAAACATAATTGATTTTAGTAGGCAATCGCTCAGGCTATGTAAAGGGTTTTCCAATAAGAGGTGTTATTTTGATATTCAAAGAAAAATGCCATTTTTTGAGATAAATGATCGAATCTTTATTTCATTATAAAGAGGAAGGTATGCCGTTAATAATGGAAAATAACATCAGCCAAATTTAATGTGATTAATTGTATTCACTGTTGGCACTTGGTGGAAGTATTTTATGATAGACATATTGGATTTTTGAAGAAAACACTTGTTTATCTACTCCACTGAACGATTAATTATGTAAAAACAAAAATTAATCTTACTCAGTAAGATCAGTTCGGCCTTTGATAATGTCCTAGTCAGACGAAACGCGTCGGCCTCTTTAAGTAATTAGTTTTAATTTTTGTTTTTACATAATTAATCGTTCAGTGGAGTAGATAAACAAGTGTTTTCTTCAAAAATCCAATATGTCTATCAGCCAAATGACCACCACGACCACGCCTACAGGACCATATCCTTTTCATGAAATTTTCCATAACCAAATCGCAAAGTGGCTGCCCTATGTACTCGATAGCCCCACGAATTCCATCTTTGAGGTTTTGAATCAACACTGGGCTGTTGGCGTAGACCTTCTCTTTCACGTGGCCCCAAAGGAAGAAGGTGTTAAGTCACAAGATCTCGGTGGCCAATTGTGATCACCTCTTCGAGAGATAACACGGTCCGGAAACTTTTCCCGTAAAAGATCAATGGTTTCGTTGCTTGTATGGCACGTAGCGCCGTCTTGTTGAATGTAAACGTTGTCCAGATCAATACCATCCAATTCCGGCCATAAAAATCATTAATCATCTGTCGATAGCGCAATCCATTCACCGTAACTGTTTCTCCAGCCTCATTTTCGAAAAAGTAAGGTCCAATGACCCCGCGAGACCATAAACCGCACCAAAAAGTCACACGTTGAGGATAGAGAGGCTTTTCAACAATAACTCTTGGGTTTTCTGAGCCCCAGATGCGACAATTTTGCTTGTTGACGAAGCCATCGAGGTGGAAATGGGCCTCATCACTCAAGATGAGCTTTCGGTGGAATTCCGGATCATTTTCATGCATTTCAAGGACCCAATCAGCATAGACTCGACGTTGTTGATGATCGGCCGGCTTGAGTTCTTGTGTTAACTGAACTTTATAAGCCTTAAGACCCAAATCTTTATGCAAAATACGTTGTAATGACGTTTGTGGAATGCCTAATTTCAAAGAACGACGAGGAATGGACAAACCTGGGTTTTCTTCAACACTTTCGGCTACAGCAGCAATATTCTCGGCTGTTCTTGAGCGACGTGCACGGGTTTTATTCTTCACATCACTAACTTGTCTCGACACCTCAAATTTTTCTACCAATTTCTGTATTGCAGTCCGACAAGGTGCTTCACGACGACCCAAAAATGTTCGAGTTTTACGAACCGTCTCTGCCACATTTTCACCATTTTTATAGTGAATTTTAATAATATCAATGCGTTGTTGAATCGTGTATCGTTCCATTTTTATTAATGGCGTAGTTTCTACTTGTCAAATGACAGCTCCAAAAGTGACATCTACCGAAATAGCGGGCTAATTAAAATAAAACCTCTTATTGGAAAACACTTTATTAATGTAAGTCACTGGACATACCATCTTTCGTCACTTTCTGAAGAAGATAGATAAATCCAACCGCAAGTTTGTGTCTCGTACTTGCAGCTTTTAGATTGCAAATCACAGTAGAAGCATTTATCACTTCAAATAATGTTTGGAAGCTAATCCCCGATGTAATAATTGAGCATATAAATAGGCTAGATTTAGCCTTACCACATTAAAAAAGGACAGAATAGATCGACTCTGGTCGCTGTGCCCGCGGAGTCCTGTTGGACTAGTCGACTCTATTTTTAACCTTATTTAACTGAATTCTTATTTCATCTAGCTAAATGAAATTGAAAAAATTCAATGAATGTTAAATCAAACTAAAATAAAAAAATAAATAAATAAAAATGAAGCAAAATAAAAATTAATAAAATAAAAAGCTATAGGAGAAACAAAAAAAGTATTATGAGCACGTGTTAAGTACTTAAGTGATAGTTGCTTGCAGTATTTTAATCCCTCCATTCTGAAGCCCCACGGGTTATAGTTATGGATGCCCAAAATATTATTGATGAACTTGAAAAGCTGTAAAGGGGAATGCCCACTCTTCATATAACTTTAGGCCTGACATCTCCAGACATGAGAGATGACTTAAACGATGCATTATGATACTTTGAACATTTTTATTAACAATGTTTATTTCTAACTAGCGGAGAAGCGACTTTCTTCTGTGAAAAAGTGGATTTTTCTACTTCTCCTGATTGCGATTGTGATGAGAAAAAATGCTCGCCACAGAGTACTAATGGCCATGAAAGAAGAAACTGCAAAAATATGTGCGAAATATAGTAATTGGGGTGTATATAACCCAAGTGCATGAATATGGGTTTTCCGGCTTCAAAACCGTCTCGAGAAAGTTTTCTGAATTAGCAAAAATATACACCACCCGATAGTACACGGCGAGACTCTTAATTCGATATACAACATACGGTAGTGGAACCCCAACTCAGCCGGGCGTTCCTGCCCCCTACCCTAATAGAATGTAGAGAAAAATGTTCTTCTACGAATTTTAGCTGGTAATAAGCTGAGGCAAATAGTGAAACCCGTTTTCTGATCGGACATAATACTACCAAATTAGAGCCGATCTAAGGTGCGAACAATCTAGTACCTCATTTCTAATAAAAAGATAGAATTACTAAAAAAAGTGAGTATTGGGATGGCTATAAATAGGTATTTAAGCTTCCGAGCATAGTGGATACTCAAACTACTTCTCAGGACCTAAAGAATTTGAATCTATACTAGATTTTAGGAAATGTACTACAGCAAACTTTAACACGATACATGTAGAAATGATTGTGAGAGCATGAATTCGCAAATGATCCAAATTATGCTACTTGAATTTCCTTGGGCGGTTCTTAATTTTTGAATTTATAGTGGATAACCCCCTTACAATGCTCCCATGAATTATGTAAATTATTATGCTAAGCGTTTAAAAGAAAAGTCAACTCCCCGCTTTAACGTACACTCCCTCTTTACATTAATTCGAAAAGTGCGCATTTTAACGATATTCGGATGAAAAAAGTCTGTTATAATAAAGTTTTTTACTTGAGAAAAAAAAAAAATATGCCATTTAATAGCACTCAGCAAGAGCTTTAATTTGATATCACACACGGTCTAAATGTAAATCCATCCATCCCAAAATCTCACACTTTCATCAACAAATGTTTATTTAAAAAATAATAATTATGTAATTAACAAGTTAAATTGTAGTAAAATAAATGAACTTTATATACTTAATAACTAGAATTTTTCAATTTATGTGCCACTTCCAATCGCAATTTTTTTGTGATATTGTGCCAACAAGATGGCGCCACCTGCTGGCTGTTTTATGAATATGACGGGACATTTGAAAGGTTTAATATCAAATTTGAAAACATGTTATCGACTTGTAAGACTTTCGTATCGTAAATTGTTAGTAAAATAAATGTTTGCTAGCAGTCTAGAGCCAACCTTGAATATTTATTGCACTTTTTTTTTTTTTTAAAGAAAGGATTAAATAAATAAAATTCTAAAAAAATAATTAGAACCACATTTAACTTCTCAATATCACTTATGGGTCAGGGTTAACCTACTTAGGAATTGCAAAAGGCGTTTCGTATCAACAAGAACTTAATACTCTTCAGTACGCCTACATACATGTCTTCACCTCACATCGTTTTCATGGGCTCCAAGGTAAATGGCAAGGAATATTCCAGCACCTAATTGGCGCCCAACTACGAAAATGTCTTCTTAAGTTTTCTGTTTTACCTACTTAGGTTAGATCGACTCAACTCGGTCTCCATAATAAATATATTAAACTTAGACCTCTTATCCCACAAAGATTTTCTTTCTTTCCAGTTTTCCACATCCATTTTTTTTTCAGTGCAAATAACTAAACCTTTAATTAATTGGTCGCTCCGAAAATCGCTTTCAAATCGAACAAATAAAATCGCTGAAACTCTCAGAACAACTACATAAACAATTTCAAGTGCCATTGAAGTGAAGGGAGCGACTAGAGAAGAGATGTGGTGCCACCACCTTCATCTAATTTTCCGTGTCTGGTTGCTATCTTTGAAATCACTAAAATCGCTTAAATCATCTTATTGCTCAAATCGCGTGCTATTTAACTGCTCCCTAAGAAGTGTATCATCTCCTCAATAAAAAGTTTTGCATAAGTTTTATTTCCTGTGTCACTACAACAGACTGTAGAGACTGAGAAGTACCCATTTGGTTATCAGTGAGCTTGTTGTGGACTCTGAAACGCATATAAACACACAAAATGAGATATTCCCGTTTATCCATTTGCGGAAGTGAAGCTCTGTTTACGTATATACTTCCTTGTTTAGGCCATTTAGGCCATTTTCGACTACATTCAGGAGGTTACACTAAGCTGGATCGTGAAGGTTCACTGTACGTATAGTTAAGCTTTTCTTCAACATCTTTTTGGAGATTTCTCTTAGATCCTCTTCACATATAATAAAGAATCTTCAAGTCGAGCACTTTTGCATGGTTTATCGATGGTTGATTAGATTGAAGAGGACAACGTGTGAAAAATCGTCCTGCCTAAATTATCTCTATATTACTTCTCACTTCCTCGAACCAGACATTTCCTTTCTCCCCATCATTCCTTTTGCCCTCTTGAGATTGGTTTTTATCCATGAGTATCGTAAGAGCAATTCAAGGAATAATTATTTCTAAATTAATTCTTTACTATATAAGTAATTTAAAAATAAATTATCATAACTTACTATTCAAGTTTGCAGAAGTAATTGTGAAACAGGGACTAACCAATAGAGTGCCATATAATTACTTTATAAAGGCGACCTTTGCGGCCATTCATTACTTGATAAATATTTTTCCAACTTCTTATTCCTTGGAGGTTAAGGAGGCTATTTTGGCTTAATTAGGGAATTAGAAAAATTGAAAAAAGGATCAGAACAAGAGAAAATGTTATAATTTGTTTTAGACCAATAATATTATACCCTAGATGAAAATAAAAATTAAATAAAGTCAGAACTTTTAGTTTTGTATGCCAACACCAAGAAGGAGTTGCCCGATTTTGTTCATTTTTGAAATATTATTTACTATTTTTATGATATCAGTTCTCAGCAGTGTCCAAATATATAGTGTTGTATGGCAATACCAAGGAAGATTTGCCCGATGTGGTACATTTTTGAAGTTGTATTTTACAATTTTTATTAAAACTCCGTGTACAAAAATTGAACTCTTCACGTCGACGCATTCTCAATATACTGAAAAATAATATTTTTGCCCGGGAACCCTATGAAAGAGTTGCCCGATTGGTTCCATAATCGAACTTAAACTTACTTTTTGTTTTATAAGTGTGCAAAATTTCAGCTTTCTAAGTGAGGGCATTTTCAAGTTATCGTGAGGACGGACAGACAGACAGACGGACACACAAAAATCAAAAATAACTTTAAATTTTATGCATGAGGGTCCAACCCATTTGGCTCCCCACCAGCATTATTTCTGTACTTTACAAATGGAATGACAAACTTAGCATGCGATATGATTTCAGTTCTCTTTTTTTTTTTTTTTTAAGTGTAATATCGAAGCTGGTTTCTAATAATTTTCAATCAAAAATACTTCCTAAACTGCATTATCTTGCACAATATGCCATCATTCGGGGCATGAGTTATGAAACATCCTGCATAACTACATAAATGTAGTTCACTGAATAAACCATTTTATTTGATACTGTTTTAATGGATACTACTTTGGCCAGGATCCTGGCAATAATTACATTCCGAGTTTCGAGGGGATATAAAACCAATGGCACATGGAAGAAAATTTACCAGTTAAGTCGATTTGATACTCTTCTCGTGTACAGCAACACGAAACTAAAGAATTATCTGAGGGCTGTGATTAAACTTTGCAAAGCAATTATGATAATCCTTCCGAGCTTAAATAATTGGTTTTATGAAATCTCTCTCTTAGCCATTATATACATTATGTAGTATATGCTCTCACTGCTCAATATGCAAACCGACTAAAACTTACATGACCCATCTCTTGTCTTTTAGCACTCGATTTGGAAAACTTATCAAAACCGAAAGTTTCATAGTAAACGACCTGAAAGATAGATAGATATTTAGTTAGGTTAGGTTAGGTTAGGTTAGGTTAGATAGATTTACGTAACAATATGAAACGGGGAACGTGGTATATTTGCATGTATGTCCGTGCATGTGTGTCAGAATAAGCAGGACGTCAATGGATGTAAAATCCTTAAATGAATCCAGGGCTAAGATTACATCCTGATAGAAAGGACATTAATATCCTGTATGCAAAACTTAAAATATTCCAATCTTCTTGTGTCGGGCTAAGTTCGTTACCACGCTTTTGATTCTATGAATATCGTGACAAGAAAATTTCCTTAAGGCCAGGCAAACTTTGAGTAAACTTTTACTGATCACATCAATAATTTAATGTTAGTTTGGTTGGAAGTGTAAGTGGGGTATGCGGGATGTACTGTGAAGGATATGCTTTTGGGTGATTTAGTTTAGATGAAATATAATACGTTGGCAATTTTCTTTTTGAATGCTGTGGTTCTCAGAGTAAAATACTTTTTTTTTTTAATTAGGAATTTTCTATTTTTTTCCTTTTATAAGTAATAGTTTCATTGGCATTAAATAATACATAGGCACAGAGAGTGAGATTAAAGGACCAAATCGACTCACACAAGTTCCTATAAAATTATGCGACTTAGTTACCTATGTCACATATTTTCTATAATTTTTTCCCCTGACATTCTTGAATTAATTTTCACCAATTTGACCTATCATAAAAAACTTTTATTATCTCAGTAATGTTTGATCGAATTAATTCGTTTTGTTGTGTCTAATTTTCAAAATTTATTTGTTCGACATCAAGAGATCAACTCTAATGGCCAGTTTCACAATCTTGTTACGCTGCCCAGATGCGTACGGAATGGTAGCTCTAGTGAAGAGAGGGCAGTGGGTTTATGCGTAGAGATGCGTGAGAACTAGTTGGGCGCCACGTGATTTTGGACTCGAGGTATCATGAAACTCGACAAAAAAAATTGCAGCGATTCCTCTTAACACTTCGCTTTTATTAATAATAATTCTAATAATTACACTCACTGTGGTAAAGCATGATTTTAAGTATATATATATATATTTTTTTTTTAAGTATGTAATTTCAGTATATCGTGTTTAAACAAGTTTTATAAAAAGAACCCTAATATAGTTATCAAAAAAAAAATTATTATAAAAAAAATTTTACTTAACTTGATAACGACGCTCAAGCAGCATGGTAAGCCTTATTATCACCAATTACGTTATAACGCTCCTCTGGTCCAAAATTCCTTCTCATAATTTTTCCCTCCTGTGTAGCTTAATTCGAGTAATTTTTTTTTTAATTTCTTTTTTTTTTACCTTAAAACTTTTGGGTCTTGACTCTCCCATAAGTAAAACTGAAGTGTCCGCTGGTTCTGTGTGGAGTGAGTCGTTTACCAACAAGGCTTTTTGTTTGCTCACATTGGTACATGGATTTTTGGTTTTTATGAGCCATCCATATAGCTTCATTTGTTTTTTTTTCTTTCTTTTTTTTTATGTACTTTTAATTAAATGTAACAATATCTAAACCATAGCTCCTTTACCCATCCTAATTGTACACTCAGCTTATTTTAACTTAATTTTTTTATTTATTTTTTGTTGTTGTTTACGTAAATATTTTGTTTTATAAGGAAATTTGGGACCAGCACATTTTTTCCAAAACCGAAGATTTAGTCTACTATGGCTGACCATGTACTTGAGCATGTAGTTGTCGTATCTCTACTTATGGTAGAAACTAATGTGTTTTACGATGTTCTAACTACATAAACTACTCTCAAACGAAGTATCCCATGTTGGTTCCGTATTGTGCTTATGACGTGTATATGTGTGTAGATATTTAGTATAATTAAGTTCATGTGTACCTATTGTTGTGCCTGACTTAAAGATGGGGTATCTATCGAATTGACTGTGCCCATTTCCTGCCCACTGTTATCTCAGCCATACGCAGGGCAAAGCGTCAGTTCTATAAAAACAAGTTGAACCCTGAGTTGCCACCCAAGTTGCTTTGGAACAAACTGAGGAAGGCTGGTGTCAGTCGTAATAAGGTCAGCGATCCCACTTGCGATCTATGCCCTAATGACTTAAATAAATTCTTCACCTCCACTCAGGATATTGTCCAGGCTTTGGCGGAAGATCGAGATCACTTTGTTGATTTTCCTGGATCCAGCTTCTCCTTCAGGTGTGTAGATGGCGATGAAGTTATTAAAGCTATCTTCTCTATAAAATCTGATTCGGTAGGCCCAGATGAAATACATCCTCGTTTCGTTAAATTAATTTTACCCATGATTATTGGTCATCTGGTCTATGTTCTGAATTCATGTCTGACTTGTTCTACATTTCCGCGTGTATGGAAGATGGCCACTGTTCTCGCACTTCCCAAGAAATCGTCTCCTAAAGAATTGAGCGATTTCCGCCCCATTAGTATCCTTTGTTTCTTTTCCAAAGTTCTGGAAAGATTGATGCATACTCAAATGCTTGAACATTTGGGTGCAAACAAACTACTAACAGAATGGCAGTCCGGATTACGCTCCCAGCATAGCTGTGAAACTGCCCTGATAAAGGTAACTAATGATCTGCGATTAGCTCTAGATAATAATCATGTAGGCGTCCTTGTGTTGCTCGATTTTTCAAAGGCATTTGAGAGCGTAAATCATCAAATTCTGCTGTCTAAGTTATCTGCTCGCTTTGGTTTTTCGTCTTCAGTTACCGAATTGCTATCTAGCTTTTATGGGACAGATGTCAGCAAGTTAGAGTGAATAATGTTATCTCTAGCCTTCCACCCGTCCTGTGTGGAGTTCCACAAGGCTCTATATTGGGACCTCTATTATTCAGCACTTTTATAAATGACCTTCCTAATATTGTTGAAGACGTGAAAATTCACTTGTATGCTGATAATGTGCAGCTTTATCTCAGTAGACCAATTGGACTGATGGAGGATTGCCTAGCACGCATAAATGATGACCTTAATAGAATATGCCATTGGTCAATGAGAAATCAACTCTCGTTGAATCCTGGCAAGTCCAAATACATAGTCCTGCATAACAACGCTATTTCCAACATTGATGACTTTCCTGGGGTTACACTAAATGGTTCCACTCTCTCTAAAGTACAGCGGGTCAAAAATCTGGGAGTAATAATCAACTCTACTATGAGTTGTTGTGACCACATCAACCTCATGCTGAGGAAAATATATGGAGGCCTTCGTCAACTCTGGTTATCAGCTGATATTTTATCGAGAGATATGTGTACCAGACTAGTCAAAGCACTTCTTCTTCTTCATTTTAATTTTGGTAGCTTAATATATCCCAAGCTCGATAGCTCATGCTCTCATAGGCTCAACGTCGCTTTTAACGACTTTATACGTTTTATTTTCGGACTTCGACGCTTTGATCACGTCCAACACCTGAGATCCCATCTGGTGGGATGCTCTCTAGATGACCATCGTACGTTGAGGATGCTGGTCTTTCTGTATACTCTGATGCACTCTAGAACCCCACGTTATCTCTATGATGAATTGGAGTTTTTAAATACTCCTCGAAATAACAACCTACTCATTTCACGTTTCCATAGGTCCATTCTAAAGCGCTCTTATTTCGTTCAGGCTGCTCGGTCATGGAATGAGCAACCTGTAGCCATTCAAGGTTCCGGTTCCCTCGAAAAGTTCAAATCACTGTTAAAATACCGTTTCTCTGGTGAATATTAAATTGAATTAAATAATTAAATAATTGAATGTCATTCAGTTTTCGGCTACGTTCGTCACGACATCTGCGACTTGGCAATGAATTGGTTTTTTTTTTTATATAATTTTTTTTATAATTTTTATTTATATTGCAATTTTTGCTCATGTTTTTGTTTCTTTTAGATTTTAATTTAATTTAATTTTTCATTTAAGTTTGGTTTCTTTTTGTTGATTATGTATTTATATTTTTATTTATTTTTAATTAATTCCTTTGCAAGTAAGCTCGCGATTTGTATTTTGAACTCTTTTATCTTTATGTGCTGAGCTTTCACATTTGTTTGTTCATTTTTTTTTCTAGTCTAAGTTATTTTTTGTTAGTTTTTAGTTTATTAGTTATTAGTTTTAGTTTGTTTACTTGTTTTATGTACCTTAGTTTATTTAGGATATAGATTTTTTTTTTGTTTTTTTTTTTTTAAATAATGCCATCTCTTTTGCTCGCTTTTATTTTGTTTCATGCCTATATACTAACTTTGTCCTGTCTATTAATGTACTTATATATAAGATATAATATCTTGTGTACATTCAATAAATGTTAATTCTATTCTATTCTATTCATTTCCTGCCCACTTGTAGTGATCCTAATAGGCTGGCAGTTATTAACGCTCTATTTGTTTAATACCTGAAATAAAAAGAATTCAACAGTATCAGAAGTTCAAGGTATTTTCACCAAATAAATACGTAACAATCTGAGTTTAAACGAAATGATTAGTTTAAACTCTACAAATGGGCTTCACAGTTTGGTTTAAGCCTAGGTTTAAACTAGAGTCCTATCCCTCGGTTTAAACTAGAGTGCCATCCCTCGGTTTAAGCTCAACATAAAAGTATTTGACAAGTGTGACATATGATTTTAACAGTAGAATTATTTGTTTATATCGAGAAAATAATTTTTTCTAAGACATTTTAAGCGATAAAGAAGTCTTTGTTGAATTAAATTTTATTTAAAGCTCTGTCGACGACCGAGAGTAATTAGAAATCGGCCAAATTAATTTTATGAGTGGGACGATTTTGATTTTTATGCTAGATTCCGTTTAAGTAAATAACTTTGTTATTTTGCCTTCGAAGCTATACTTGTCCATTTTCTTGCACTGTAATATTATATATAATATTTTTATGTACTAGGGAAAGCAATAGCTCAACTTCACTTCTACTAAAATTTGCAGCCATTTTGGATGGTTGCATATTTTTATTTTATTGCATATTTTGATTGATAGAAAAATTGCTTCACAATGGCGGCGATAACTAATTTAGTTCACAATTTAACCAACACTGTCAACGTTTCTAAAAGAACACACTGTGATACGCGCCCGATTTGGTTTAAACTACGGTTAAATCTGGAGGATGGTTTAAATAAAAACTCAACTGTGAAACTATCCATTAGCCAACTACTAAAAAAAAAAAACTAAAAATCTAAGTGATGGTATTGAAGCAGAAATTATTTTTACTGCAGTTGCTGACCATGAAATATCTAGTCTGATTCCTTGTAGAATGATTCCTGCAAGCCGCGCACATCCTTTTACGATTCAAAATACTTTCGGCCGTACAGTAAAAGTTCGTGATGTTTTCTTATCCCGAACTGTGCGTATGTGGAACAATCTACCATTTTCTGTTTTTTCTCGGGCATACATTCTGTGAAAATGTACATCAACATCTCCGCCACTTTTCTCATGTCTTTTAATCCTTTCCCTATTTCCTTCCTGTCATTTTGTATTTTGCATCATACGGCATCCCCTGAGCTTGGATTTATACTATAAAAAAAAAAAAAAAGGGATTTCATTAAACGATCGCTTAAACCGTTATATTCCCGTAGTGCTCTATATATTTGTTACGGAAATAACGCACTGCTAGATCATACTAGAGAATTTCGGGAAATAACCATGGAGTACTGTCAAGATCAAGAATCAATAGATTGTATGTGTATGTCTCTTACAGTATTCTGGCTGTAACTTTGTTATCTTGACACATTAAGTCTCCCCATTGAATTTTGGCCTAACTGTTGTAAGAGATTGGAATTCTTTTTCAATCTCTGGGATTTCAGAAAACTCCAGATCGAATCTGTGGAACAAAAATATATGGTAATGATTATTCTTTGATAGCTGAAATATCCTAATTGGCAGCGATCCGTATAACCAGAATTACTCTAGCAATAAGAAAGACTAACATAATGTCTAAAAGTACAAATAAAACTACAAGTATAACTTCATATTCTAGCTGGTATACGCACCTATAATCAATGAATTATAAATAATTCCAACATGCTCTTATTTATTCGGATGAATTCAAAGATATCCTGGATAAAAAGGTTACATTGGATGAGATAATTATAGCGACGGACAAGTAATCTCTATCGTCATACATCTCCATGGCTTGTTAAACGTTTTATAAATTTATTATTTTCTGATCTTTCAATTTTACGATTGGAGAGAATTCGGAGAACCGTGTTGGAAGCTGTTTATTGTCCACCTAATTGCTTTGATGAAGATGTTGCTGCAACAATATTACTGTTGGCGGCGATTTTAATGTTGATGTCCAATGCGATGAAAGTTCCACACATAGTTTGAAATATATTCTGCAAACTTTGGATATGCAAATATTGAACTTGCTCCCAACATATTTTAATACTCCAAATCCATCTCAACTAGACCTTTTCTTAACTGCCGACACCGAACCCGCCTGTCTTGTGAATCAAATTAGTCCGGCAGATAATTTCGACCACGATTTTATCTATATGACTTATAATTTTCATGTAGAGTCAGTCAAACGATTTTACATATCGTGATTACGGTAACATGAAATATGATGGTCTTTGTAATGAATGCCTTGGGAAAATATATATAATTGTCCCAACATTGACGAAAAAGCGAATTGTCTTAACGAGTATCCTAAATTTTTATATGATAAGTATGTTTCCATCAGGGTCTGTAAAAAGCGTACAAGGGGGGTATTCCTGGTTTAATAGCGACATACGCAGGCTAATCGTGGGAAGGGATGTTTTGTATCGTCGTTATAAAATTTGTGGGGTTATTGCTGATAAAAACTGTTTTAAGAGCTTTCGGAATAGGATAAATTCTACCATTCGCCCAGCTCAAAAAGTGTATTTCGATTCGAAGCTTGGTCCTGGCATTCCTCCTAGAAAACTGTGGAGTACTTTGCGAAAGCTGGGTGTGTATGGCAGTAACTCCCCAGGTTGTGCTTTCGATCCTAATGACTTAAATAATTTTTTTTACGTCGAATCAATGCTCTACATACATCCCCAACAGCAACAATTTGACTCTAATGGTGGAGATCGGAGAAACAGTGAGTAGACCATTTCGTTTAGATGCGTTGATTGGTCCGAGGTTTTCATTGCCATGAATGGTGTCAAATCGTCTGCTATTGGACCTGATAATAGCCCGCCTAGGTTTATTAAAACTATTGCACAATTTATTTCTCCAGTTTTGCTGCATGTATTTAATACATGTTTAACAACTTCACAGTATCCATTGCTCTGGAAGAAATCTGTTATCATTCCTCTTTCCAAGTGTCATAAGTTCTCCGAAATTGTAGATTTTTACCCCATCAGTTTACTCTGCTTTTTCAGTCAAATCGTGACCTATTTAAATAAATGACGTATGCTGTCCTGTATGCTGTGACACAGCTGTGAATCAGCCTTGCTTTAGGTTGTATCCGACCTGACAGATGCAGTTGACAGTGATCGAATGTGCATTCTGGTCCTTCTTGATTTCAGCAAGGCATTCGATTCGATCAACTACGATCGACATTTCCTTAAGCTTTGTTGATATTTTAATTTTTCGAATACAGCCGTCAATATTATTACAAATTTCTTGCTGTGTCATGGTCAATCTGTCAAGATCTGCGATACACTTTCTACTTTCTTTACTCTCAATCTGGTATACCCCAAGGTTCTATACTTGGTCAGCTGCTCTTCTTTTTATATATAAATGATTTACCTATGTCCGTGAAGGATTTATCAATCCATTTCTATGCGGATGATGTCCAGATTTATTTGGATAGACCAATTAGTTTGATTAAGGATTGCATTGTTCGGATCAACGATGACTTGATTAGAATTGGCCAATGGGCCAAATATAACCATCTAATACTTAACCAAAAAAAGTCTACTAGTATGCAATCTATCATCAACTATGTAAACTCAAAAGTGTGTCTTAAGGATTCATGCATTAAATGCTTCAGTTTGACCCCAGAGGGCCTTCCCAGTCGTGTAGTGTCGTCTTTCAAACTGCTAGTTCCCGATGACCTCGAGACGTTGCTATTGGACTCAAAATTCTGGCCTCATGGTGTATTGGTAAAACGTTTCATATCTCGTCCGATCCGGGATGCATCAAAAAACCGAATGAATTAGACGGGGCGATGGAAAAATCGCAGATTAAGGACTTGGTAGTTTATTACCAAAATGTTCGTGGTCTACGGTCAAAAACACGTCGGATCTACTTGAACTCTTTTAATATTCCTCACGATGTTATTATTTTAACGGAGACATGGCTTAACAATTCCTTTTCGGATGCTGAATTACTGGACAACGACTTTCAAGTTTTTCGACGTGATCGAAATCCTGATGACATTTCTGTGCTCGGAGGAGGTATTCTAATCGCGGTAAAGTTTTCTTACGGCTGTTCAAAGATAGATATTCCCAATCCATCCCTGTCTGAATTCATATGCATAAGTATAACAATTGGGACAAAAATACTATATATTCTAGCTGCATACATTCCTCCTGGCAGTCCGTCTGCTTCATACGATGCCGTTGCTGCTGCTGTGGAATATGTGTTCGAGCTGACGCGGGACTCGGATGATATTATATTCCTTGGTGATTTCAATCTTCCTACTGTTCAATGGCAGGTTTCTGATGATGAGGACTCCTTGGTCCCCAGTACATCTTCTGGAAATGCGCAGATCTTCCTGGATGCTATTGCAGCAATGGGTCTTTCTCAGGTAAATGATATTAAAAACAACCGTAATAAATGCTTGGATTTGGTCTTTACCTCGGATGCTTCGAAATGTATGGTTCGTCCGTGTGACATGTCATTGGTTCCTATTGACTCATACCATCCAACTTTGGACGTGATAGTGGGCATTGATTGCGAGGGTACTGGTATGTTGATTGAAAACTCTCCCACCTTTAATTTTAAAAAAGCTAGTTTTGATCTACTTAACTTTAATTTATCTTCTACTAACTGGTCCTTTCTGTTTAGCAATAATGATGTAGATGAACTTACAGCACAATTTTACAATGTTATGTTTAATTGTTTCAATGATTGTATTCCATTGTCTTGTATCAAGAATGGCTCATCGTGTCCTCCTTGGTACGATGCTGAGCTTAAACGCTTGCGCAACTTAAGAAATAAGGCTTGGCGAAAGTTTCACCTCTCTCAGTTTAACGATGACTTAACACAATTTTTGTTTTTGAGGAGCGAATTTCGTAATACTCTTCTGCATGCCTATGATACGTACCTGTCTAGGATGAGAAATGTAAATTGTAAATACCAAAAAGAAATCCAATAATTGTAATATATATATATTGTAAATACCAAAAAGAAATCGGATAATTTTCCTCCTGTGTTAGTATTTAAGGATAATTCTAGTCATGATCCGTCTGTGATTTCTAATCTCTTTGCTGATTACTTTAGTGAATCATTTTTAACATATGACGCTCAAATAGATTTTGCTTATTTTAATTACTTAACGACGCTTCCTAAAGTTGATATCCCGTGCTTCACTATTGATCAGAAATCTGTTGAAGATTCCATGTCCAAGCTGGACTCTGGTTGTTCTGCTGGGCCTGATGGGATACCCCCTATTGTCTTAAAGAACTGCAGTGGAATGCTTTCTTACCCGTTAACATTTTTGTTTAATTTATCACTGCGGCTTGGTAAATTTCCTAAGTTATGGAAAGAGTCGTTTATTGTCCCAATCTTTAAGTCGGGTAAAAGGGAGCTTATTACCAACTATCGACCTATTGTTAAACTGTCTTGTATTCCCAAACTATTTGAAGCTTCTTTATATGAATTTTTGTATTTTCATTGTAGTGGAGCTCTTAATGCTCATCAGCATGGTTTTATGAAGGGAAGGTCAACAACAACAAACTTGCTTCAGTTTACATCTGCCTGTATCGAATCGTTTGAGCGTGGTTGCGAAACTCACTGTATTTATACAGACTTCAGCAAGGCTTTTGACAAGCTTCCTCACTCTGTTTTGTTATTTAAACTGAGATCTTGAGGTTTACCAATTTGGCTGTTGAACTGGTTATCATCCTACCTTAAGGATCGCAAACTTAGGATTCAGTTCCGTTCTGCCCTGTCTGAAGAAATAACGGCTTACTCCGGTGTTCCACAGGGTAGTCACTTAGGGCCCCTTCTCTTCATATTATTCATAAATGATGTTTCCTATGTACTTACCAAATCTGATTTACTAATATACGCAGATGATCTAAAGCTATATAAATCTATCGACTCGCATTGCGACTGTCTCAATTTGCAGGATGACCTGGACAGACTTGTTGAATGGTGTGAAAAGAGTTCCCTAATTTTAAACGTTGATAAATGTAAGGTAACCATTTTCTCTCGTAAACGAGTCCCTTCGAATGTTGTCTATGCTATGAATGGGTTAATACTTTCAAAAGTTGATAAAGTATGTGACTTGGGGATATTGTTTGACTCGAAACTCACCTTTAACTTTCACATAGATCGCATCGTTAATAGGGTAAACTCAATGTTAGGCTTTGTAAAGCGTTGGGCAAAAGAATTAGATGATATCTATATTACTAAACTTCTTTTTATCACTCTGGTTAGACCCATTTTGGAATATGCCAGTCCTGTCTGGTCTCCCTCTTACAAAAATCACTCCGATCGTATTGAGAGCGTGCAGAGGAGATTCTTACTTTTTGCTCTAAGAGGTCTCGAATGGAGGGATAGACATCATCTTCCTCCTTATAACGAAAGATTAAATTTAATACACCTTCCTACTCTTGAGACCCGTAGAAAAATTTGTGACATTAGCTTTATATTTCAACTTGTGAGGGGTGACATCGACATGCCTTTGATGCTTCAGAAAATTAATTTCAATTCACGATCTCGACACTTGCGATCTAATGACTTCATTTATTTGTGTTCTCATCGAACCAACTATGGACACTTTGAGCCTATGACTAGAATGTGCTGTACATTTAATTTGAATTTTCATTTGATAGATTTTAACATTAATAAGACTCAATTAAGAAAAATTCTCAATAATTGCTCTGTACTTTAGCTTAATTTAAGTATTGTGTCCTGGGAACTTTGTAGCTAGCATTTAGCGAAATAAATAAATAAATATATAGAGGGACCGCCGGTCATGATTAATAATACCGTCATTCCTTATGTTACTTCCATTCGGAATTTGGGCGTTGAGTTGAATGGGAAGTTAACTTGTTGTAATCATGTCTCCAATTCAATTGGGAAGGTGTATGCCTGTCTGAGACAGCTGAGATTATCCGGCAATTTGTTGTCTCGTCAAATGCGCTTGAGTCTTGTCAAAGCCCTAATATTACCCCACTTTATCTTTGGGAGCTTAATTTTCCGTAAACTTGATTCACATTATCAGCTAAAAAAAACTGTCACTTTCAATGACATAGTCCGATTTATATATGGTTTGTCCAGATCTTCTCATGTTTCTCCATATATGGACTCTTTCCTTGGATGCTCGTTAGAAACGTATCTCATGCATAGAAGGCTAAAATTTTTATACAATCTATTCTACTCTAAAGAACCGACGTACGTTAATGATTGGGTTCATTCCATCAGATCCGCTCGTCATCGCAACCTCTTACTACCTAATTACCAAAGTGAAATTGGAGAGCGATGTTGCTTTGTGCAGGTTATCCGTATATGGAATAGAGTCTACCAGTCAGTGCTCAGAGAGCTTGCTCCGTTGGGGTATTCAACAGGTTTCTGACACTGACTCGCATACCTTAAGGCCTAATAACTTCCACTGTTTTAATGTGTTTTGTGAGTGTGATGACGCATCATTTTTCTTGGTTTTTCGAATCCTCTTTTTGTTTTTATTTTTCAGCTTTAGTTTTTTATTTATTTTTTATTTTCATGTTTTCTTTATATATTCTTCTTTATTCTTTTATTATTATGTTGAAATTTTATATCATACTGAATGTTGTTTTTAACTTTTTTTTCTCTGTTCAACCTTGCTTTTATATTTTGTTCTTTTTCTTTTTATTATTGTTTTTATCTTTACATAATATTAAATTTTGTTATTAGTTAGTTATGTTTCCACTCATTTTTGTACTTTTCTAAGATTCTAAATCTTCTGTACCCTGCCAGCAAATAAACATATTATATTACTAAGATGCGGAATTAGAAGCCACAGTAATCTACAAAATCGCTTGCAAATTTCAGTGATTGAACCTCTTATACAGTCCTATTGTATGTCACTATCAGTATCGCGATCGATAGACATTGGTTTCTATGGTAAAATCAAGATCATAAATGCTGATAATGTCACTAGACCACGAGAACGCTTTCGATATTGCCTTTTTTTGAGTGTTCTTATGAAATTTGATACTCTATAGAGCAGCGACTCTCATAGAGGATCCTGAAGAGGCTTTATCTCTTATTGCCTGTCATCTGTGTATAAGACAGTACTAATGATAATGCTTTATAAATTTTTACTGATTATACAGTTCAATTCCTATTTAGTAGATTCAATATTTGATAATGATATAAATAGACGTATAACGGAACTTGCACAGGTATTTCATACCTGTTATGTAGATTATTTTTGCACATTTGTGAGGAGTTTACAATGTAATGGTCACTTGCTTATCATCATAGATGATTTTTCACTAAGTAATGTCATAGATGGCACAAGAACTAGATGTCGCATGGCAAACTAGAGCAGAGTGTACAAATTGTGAAATGGGTAGTGCATTCTGGAATGGACCATAACATGTTTTAGAGCATGCCGAAAGCAAATGCTTTTATTATAGCAGTTTTGTATACATTTAATCGACTTCCTCAACACTTCAGATACGAAAAAATATGAATCACTCGACGTATACATCATTTCAAATGTTGTTGTCCATTCCGGAATGGACCACTCAGCCATATAAATTTTGTATACTTTTTTGGTATTGCATGCGACATCTAGTTCTTGTGCCCTCTATGGTAATGTGCAAGACTGGGGTATACAAAAAAAAAAAAAAACAAACATACTCAATGCTACAGCAATAATTATTCATAGATATATACACATAAGTTTATATATGTATATATGTAATAGATTAGACGATGGTTGTCTGAAAAGTTTCCGACCTCTACATGAAGATAGCAGCACTCGTAAACAAAAGTTGGGCAATGTGTTTGCGCATGATTTGAAAGGTATTCACAAAAATTTCAGTTATTTTGGGCGCTCAGTTGTTGTTTGACATTCATTTGAGTTAGTGTTTTTGTGAAAATGAAAAATCGCATGTATCGAGTTGCCATTAGATATTTGTTTTTGAAAGGCAGTCCGCCTATGCAACTCAAAAACGAGTTGGACGCGATGTACGGGAACTCTGCACTATCATTTACCAACGTGAAACTTTAGGTAGCTGAATTTGAACTTGGCCGTATCAACTTGGATGACGATGAACTTTCGGGACGTCTAGAAATTGCAACTAATAACGATAGCATCGCTAGACAACCGTCGAATTAAAGATAGAGAGATAGAAGATTTTTATAAATATGTCAAAAGAACGTGTTTGTCACGCATTGGGTGCCGCGTTTGATCATTTTGGACCAAACATGTGTTCGAATGAACATTTCCAACGCTGTGTTGGTGGAATTTAGGCGCAATAAATCAAAGTTTTTGCACTGCAGATGAAACCTGGATAGACTATTATACTCCAAAATAAAAATACAATCAAAATATGGATTGCGAAGGGGGAAAAGGCCTCCAAAAAAGGCAAACGTTGTTCGTTCGGCTTGGAAAGTGATGGCGACTGTGTTTTGGGATGGATGACGTTATCTTAATGAATTATGTATCCTCAAATAGGAAAAACCATTGTAGGTGCATACTAGGCATCATTACTTGACAAGCTGATCTCAGAAGTTGTGAAAAAACGGCCAAATTTGCAGAAAAACAAAATTTTGTTTCACCAACGCAATGCGCCGTCTCATATGTCAGCGGTTTCCATGACAAAAATCTACGAATTACGGTTTGAACTGTGCTTGACCACTCTCCTTATTCGCCAGATATAGCCTCAAGCGACTTTTTTTGTTTGTTCCCTAAGCTAAAAGTTGTACTCGGAGAACAGAGATTTTTATCGAATGAGGACGCCTTCACCTTCGAAAACAACTATTTTGGATAGAAAAAAAGACACCGAGTATCGCTGGGAGAAGTGTATAGACTTAAAAGGAGACTAGGTAAAAAAATAAAAAAAAAATGTCTTGTAACTCTGTTAGGTTGGAGACTTTTCAGACAACCCTCGTAGTCATTAACAGTACTGAAGTTCAACATCTTGTAGAAAATCACCTTCGGCCAACTTTACGTCATTCGGCTGCATATATGTATTGAATATTTCTTATCAGTCTCATCAACTTCACGCTTAGTGGAGTTTTAGTAAAGAATTATTTTAGGCTTATTCGTTCAAAAATAATTTTGTTATTGTGATGCAATTGAAGACACGGGGATGAATCATTTTTTTTGTTTTGCGGAATATATGTACGAATAGAGTGTACTCCGATTCAAGAAAAGTTCAACAGTCAAAAGTTGTTGTACCAACATTTGTCGTAGGTGGACGCAATGCGATTTAAAGTATAGATTCTTATCAGATTAATCATAATCGTCGACACCTTCTCAAGCAAACATAACATATTATATATATGGAGAAGCAGCTTGGCTTGGTATCACACAAAGTTCTTGTAATTATATCATACTTTCCAGGTTAGTTAGGCATACAAATCAAATATACCAAATGAATATCTCGCGGTTAGTCCCATCCTTAGGAAAAAGATAGCTTGAGTTTTTGTCATTTGTTTTGAAAATACCGCAATATAAAGTGTTGCCCAAATATTGGTTTGTCACATTCACTAAATATTCTATTTTGAGTTATTAAGTGCAGTTCCTTAGATTATTATTGAAACTGAATTATATACTTTGATCACGCTATGTTTACCCCATTCATACATACATATGTGCACCACACAAGTTCTTTTCAAAACTATATTTTGGCATATTGCGCAAAGTTATACTCAGGTGACAGTATGTAGTTTAATATGATTTAAATTTGTTAGTTCTGTTCTATCTTATCCAGTATGACTGTAGCCCTGACCGAAAATATTTTGTCCACTTTATTTAGGTATTGAGAGGGATGCGTCGCTGGTAACGTAAAATATCATAATGAAGTAAAATAAGTGAATTTATTGCAAAATCGATTGTTTTGGTTGTCAATTGAAGAAATTGGAAAACTTAAATTACGCCGATTACAGTGACATCTATAATGAATCGAAAAAAAAAAAATTGTTCCGAATAAAAGTTTCATATTTTTTGACGTACTATCCGAATCTCTAAAAAAAAAATTGGGGTTCCTATTTAAGGTTTTAAAGTTGTCACCCCCCAAATTGGGGTTCCTATTTAAGGTGTTAATCCCCCCCCCCCCCCATCCTAACAGAGATGATGACAGAGGAGGAGTTAGTTTTAGCACTAATGAATTTTACCACGAAAATATAAACATCTATGTTGAACATTTGTTTGTTTGATCCTTCTGTCTCTAGATATTTAAAAATTCCAGGCAACTAATATCACCTGATTTATATGTTTCTATAAAACAAGGAAATATATAGCAGCTAACCTGTTTTCTCAGTAATTTTTTCTGTATAGGTTTAAGTTGGTTAATGATCCCGCATTCCAGTTAATGAACAAAAAATATATACCAATTGAACAACAAAAAAAAAAAAGAACTTTAACTTTAAAAAATCGAATAATGGCTTTATTTCACTATTTATTATAGCAAAGAATTGATTAAATGCACGAAGTTAACACCTGCACGTTTTCCCATAGTTTAACAGTCCTAAACAAAAGTCAGAGTGAAAGTAGCACTACTGCACACAGACTCAGATTTATTTATGTGACTTATGTATATGTAATCATGTACAGAAGTTTATAGGTATAAGTAAAATAAATTACTTGAAATCACATGATTTGTGATGTAAAAACAAAGTCGACTTACCGTAAAATATTTTGTTTAGCACTTTTCGGAACATTTATTTTTCTTTATGTTGAGTAATTTTAATGTGTTAAAACTTTTTTTTTTTTTATTAGCAATAATTTGGAAATTATAAATTCCTTTTCATATTTTTGTTTTCTTTTTTTTTTAATGTTCTGATTTAAATTACGCTTTGCGATATCTTTTTGAAACAAAAAAAAATTTAAATAGGCAAGGATTAGCCAGGAAAATAAGTGAAGGTTATAATTAACAGAAAATTTAAACAAAAGATAAAGTGAAATTGTGAAATGTCAGGGAGGGGAGGGAGGGGGAGAAAGTGAAAGTGTTTTTTTTTTCGGCGAAATGCCAGAACCTAGCGGAAAACATCCTTCATAAAAATTGTAGATAATAAAAAAATCTGAAACGTTTATAAAAGGTTTTTCTTCAACATAACCTGAAATATTCCAAGAAAATGGCGGAAAACCGATTTTCGGGTTTTTCTTTTTTTTTCTTTTTTTTTTTGTATTGAACACAAGCATGATTTTTTTTAAAAACTTTTTTGATGTTTTATTCAATTTGATTATTCTATCTGAGCTCATTTTAACCGTCGAAATGTGTACTTTAAACATTATGTTTTCAGTAGCTAGAAATGGGTTAAAACAATCGAAAAAATCAGCTAATTAATTGTTCTACTTAATAATTATATATCCAAATTATAAATATACCTAAAATAGATCACTCATCGTTTTACTATTTGTTTTTTGAAAAAATAGTAAAATATAGGGTAAAAGCCGGATAGTTGCCCCACTTTTAGAAAAAGCTCTATCATTCAAAAATATGTTCTTAGTAAGAATAACGCAATATATATATCAAAACATAGGTCAACATAGGTCTTTGATCTTTTATAGTAGCCAATTTTTGTAAACATAACTAATATTGGTTCTGAGTAAATCCTGTTTTATTTGACCTCTCAAAAAAGGGATAGTTGCTTACTGTAGCGGATAGTAGCCTATCGTTAAAAACGCTTCAGGGGATACTTGCTTCGTGCGCGGATAGGCGCCTTACTATGTTTTTTTTTTTTTTTGTTTTTTTTTTGTTTTTTAGATAGAAACGAATTTAATCAGTCTTTGTTATTTACTGAGATCCTTTATTAAGTACTAATCAAAATATTAATCAACATTATGAAATAGTATTAAGTTTTAATGTTTTAAACTATAAAAATACATCAAAAATAGCATCCAAACTTTAAGTTAGGTAAGTTATTAGTAAAATATTATTATTTATCTTAACGATAGAACAATATGGCAATCAACTTTGGCATTAGCATTAAATATCACCAGAATCCAGAGTTTTCAACTTTCCGCATCTCATACAAAGGTTTTTAAATGTTGTTCAAGTTTGATGCAACCACATTCGACATATCTCACATTGAATACAATCTGATTTCGATTTAGTAAAATTGTAGCTCTCAAAACATTCTGTCCAATAATCATCAACTAAAACTTTTTGATTCGCATTTTCTATTTTTAAATTAGCGTTTTTCATTTTTAATATCTTTTCAGTGTCTCTTATCGATTTTTCATTTTTTTTTATTCTTGATTGGTGGCTTTTCCTTTAGATGTTTTTGAACTTTTAACATTTTCTTCATTTTCACTGTGAGAACTGTAAATTTGTATTCTTCTCTCCCTTAGTGCTCTTCCTTTATTTAGTTCTTTAAAATCTTTAGTATCGGATTCAGTTTCACTGCTGGTAATATCGATATATTTGTTGGTCTTCTTCTTTTTTTTTTCCATTTGGCCTCTTTTTCCCCCAATGCTTTTCATGCTACCAGCTGATTTGTTTTCTACTGTCTTAAAATCTTTTTTTTTTTTCGTTGTTTAAGTTTCCTTTATTTTGTTCGTTTTCTTTATTTTCTCTTCTTTATTCCTCTTTTAGATAATTTTATCGATGGAGTTTAAAATTTCTGCAGGTTTTTTAGCCCTTTTGGACATACTCAGCAGTATTTTAGGTATAAGAGATGATTGATGTAAACATTTAGATTGTACTTTTTTTTTTTAAGATTTCAGTTCTGTGATTCACTTAAAGATATAGGTCAATACCATCAAAGATGTAATTTTCAATGTCATTATCTCCTAGGGATAGATAGTCTTGCGAAAGATACAAAAGGCTTAAAGGCGGTCTTGGTGCCGTGTGATTTTTGTTCATGCTATTCTGCTCAGCCTCATTTAAGACAGATTCTAATTTGTTTTTATCAGCATCGTCTGGGACTTCATATCCTAGTGGAGCCACTTCGTTCCGCTGATTTAGTGCTAGACCTCGATGAGATTCAGATTACTGTACGCGCTCTCCTAACGCAGGCTCTCCAGAAACGCCTGGTACTTGATCATTTAGAGGATCAAACTCTCGGTCTTGCGCAAGTTCTCCCAATGCAATATCTGATATAGCAAATTCAGTGTCAGACAGAGCATCTGGATTGACTGGATAGATTACGCTGCCGCGAAAGCCACTTATTGCATTGGCGGGAGTAGCCGCTCAAATCCACGCCATGGCTATTAGCGGACCTCAATTACATCGGATCAGTGTTTTTTTTTTTTTAGAATTGGTGCGCATGAAATTGTTTGTCATAATATTTTTTATACCATAGATGAAATCTATACGGTATACTAAGTTTGTCATTCCGTTTGTAACGCAAAGAAAAAGAGTCAAATCGGGCAACTCCTTCGTGGGTTTGCCATACAAAAATTTCGTTCTCCACTATATATTTGGACATTGCCGGGGAACACCTCGAAATAGAGAGCAAAAATTTGGTGCATGGTGTTTCTATAGTAATAACAAATAAAATTTCAAAATGGACTAAATCAGGCAACCCTTACTTGGTGTTGCCACATAAATATTTAGGATTTTTTCGTATACTGTGAAAATGCTCAGTCCTACATTTTTATTGTACCAAAAACTTCTTGAGAATACGAAATCCTACAAAATTGGTAATAATCGCTTTTTCTGTCCGACGAACCGTTCTAGAAATATATGTGAAAAACCATTTCAAAATTCAAGCTCGCACAGATGGGTGACCATACGAAATTTCATACGGGCATTCATCTTCACAATGAACGCATAAAATAGTTAAGTATTTATTTTATTTAAAACAAGTTATAGTCACATTAAGATAGAAAAAACATCAAAAGAAAAAAATTTGGCTTTGTTCGCTGAAGAATATATAGTTGCGGATAGTTGCCCCTTGAGCGACTATCCGCAAAAGTAAATAGGGCGACTATCCTTTTTGATAGGGATACTTGCCCTTTTTATTTGCTAAGTTAATAAAAACTATTCAACAATAAAACGTAATAAAGAGTGTATTTTAAGTTGTAATGCGTGTAAAGAAGCAAAAAAAAATGACTGAAATCGCAATTAGTAATAAAAATATTCAATAGAAATTACTTACTAAAATAGTTTGGACGCCCGTCAAAATTTCGGTACGGAAGATTCTTGCGCACTCGGACAAAACGCATGCATCAACTGCGACATGGCACTGAGGCCTACGGAAGCTCCACTTCTAATTATAGTACAGCACTAACGCCACCAACATCCCTAACATAGTGTATTCAAAACCGGGGCATGTATCCGACTGAGACAACTATCCGGATCTTACCCTACGTTAATAAAAATGCACACTGGTCCAGCGAGTCTTAACTGTAGCTTACCACTTTCACTATGGTGCGGTACATTACTATGAAAAACTAAAATTTCAGAATGATCTTTGTCGCACTTTTTTTTTTTTTTTATTAAATTCATTCAATTTTAGTAATATTACAATAAAGAAATTTCTGTTCATTGCATTTCAATTTCTTATTAGCATAAATAATAAAAAAAAAATGAAAATCATAAAAAACATTGAGAAATTCGTGATTCTAATTTTTAAGTGGTTTCATGAAAAGTAAATCATCAACATAAATAGATCATATTAAAGTAGAAATTTTAATGGTTAAAATGAGCTCAGATAGAATAATCAAATCGAGAAAAAAACAACACCAATAAAGTTTTCCGTGAAAAATTTGTTTTTTTTTTGTCTTCGGAAAATGGGAAAAAACTCCTAGAAACTACTAAACTACTTATTTCCTAGATTGTAAATAAAAATCATGTTTGTTCAATGCATGAAAAGGTATGCAACTTCATGTGAATTGAATTATTTTTACAAAAGAAAGAAAAAAAGAAAAAGATAACCTGAAAATCAGTTTTCCGCCATTTTCTGGCCAAATTTCAGGTTATGTTCAAAAATGTCTTATATAATTGTTTAAGATTTTTTTTTAGTATCTACCATTTTTATGAACAACATTTTCCGCTGGGATGTCACCTTTCGCCAAAAATTGCAAAAAACCACTTTCAACCCCTTAACACCCCCCCCCCCCCCACCCACCAATTTCACTTTAATTCGTGCTTAGTTTTTTTTTTTTTTCTTTTAATTATAACCTTCACTAAAATTTCCGACTGGTTCTTGGTGTTTATAATTTTTCTTCTTTTAGCCTTCACAATCCGCTTTGGCCATCAGCCTAAAAGTCTTCGTTAATAATAAAAAAAGTTATCAGGATAATTTAAAAACACGGTTTGGGTCCCCTAAAAACAAATCATTATTTTTATTGTATCTTTTGGAGTTTCGTTTAAAAGGGTTACTTTCAAGGATTAATAAAAAAATGGTTTTGTTGAATTGGTTATAAAACCATAGACCAAAATGTATGGAAAAATCCTATACCCCTTGATTTTTTAGGTTTGTAAAGCTAAAATTTTTGATTTTATCATGTTTAGTAGGCATTGAGTCATAGATAACAGGAAAACTACCGCCTTTTTCGTGAGTCTAATAGTTTCTGGGGAAAAATGTTCTTATTTCTGGTAACTAAGACAGCAACTCTTATTAATAAGACCAACTCTTGTAAAATTACTCTTGAGTGCATCTCTTTGAATATTATTCAGTTATCATAGGTAATTTTGGATTAGATTTAAATATGCTGAAATTCAGGCGATCGACTGTTCGTTGATAAAATTCTTGTACGGAGCTCTGATTTCGCGAGCTCAACTCGTTCTTAACCGATTTTTTTTTTTTTTTCAATCAAACCAAGGTACCAAGAAATGTGGTACAAAATTCATTTAATAATGATGGGAGATAAGAGGTAATTGTACAACTGGACCTTCTGCAATTTTTGTTTAAGTTCGTAACCTCTTGATTTTGTCATTTATTTGACTCAAATTTTTTGGTTTTTGTCTTTCTGCACCTGATCTCAATTCATAAGGTGATGTTGTGAAAATAGTTGGCATAATTTTTCTTCCTATAGCAGCGAATAACTTTATAATTTTTAAAGAAGCAGAAATATTCCATAGAGTGAAGTGCACTTTACTTATGCTATAGGTGGGATCAATTTGCGATGCCAGTGAAGGTATAAAGTTTGTGTTATTATATTTTCATTTTTATTAAATCGACCAGAAATTTTATTTTTTAAAACCACTTAACTGCTATTATTCCTCTTTGAACTACGTTACTCGTGGGTACATCACAAGTTGTCCTCATTGTTCCACAAATTCTGACCTTTTCAATAACAAATAAGAAGCAACATTTTCACTGTTGTGTAGATGTAGCCCCATTTGTTCAAATTTTCATGCTCGATGAAGTTATACTTTTTCTCTAGTACAGAATAAAATTGGACGATTTTTGTCTCATAAACCAGCCGAATTTTTTCATTATATTATTTGGCTTATAAAATCTGAATTGAAGTCTACCCATCCATTGTTGCATGTTTTCATCAAGAGACAGATCTTGCATACTCGCGACTGAATTTATTAAAAAAGAATTCGACAATTTCCTGCACTTTGATAAGTCTATCAGCATTTACAGAGATGTTTTTGTTGTCAGAATAATGAATAATATTTCTACCAGTTGTTTTTCTAAATAGTGAGATTGTAAAAAACAGATTTGTAGACCAATTAACTTGCAACCTACTTTTCCACACAAAGTTCATCGGCTACTTTCGTATATTTACCACCATTTATTTCTAATTAATGATTTGTTACACATTTTCAATTATTTTCCGGAGAAATCCTCTCCAATAAATAAAGAAACTTTGAGGATTATTTGTAGCAATAATTCGAAGTAGTCATCGTTTTTTTGTATGTCACAATCTGACTAATCCATATTTGGTTCTTCTACATATTTCTTCGTTACTGGACGTGGACAATGTGATAAAAACACACGCATTACACGCAATCTACGTTGTCCTGTCAAAATATCTGAATCCCATTTTTATATTTAGATAAACAGTCCTGATAATTCTTTTCAAACACTGAATCTTCTTAAAAATATTATTGCACTAAAAGAATCGAAAAATCAGTTGATAGCAAGAAAAACCTAAGACTGTTGTACCAGCTGGCAAAATGCTAATAATTTCTGGGCATATAAAAGTGCAACCATTCTTTAAAATTTGTCGCCACTATTGAAGTCTCAACTTTTTCTCTAAGTACACATAGGGGGTGTAAAGGGTTAGTGAAGTGCAGTGCTGCCAAGGGAGGATAAAAGCAAGGGAATGGCAGTGTATACGCTCCGTGTTTCGTATGCTGAACAATATGCGTCTCTGATTTCTGATGATTGTGCGTGTTCATAGTGAAACCTGCATGTAGACGACTTAGTACAACTGCTTGGAATTAGTACTTTGGTAGCTTAAGATTACGGGCTGTAGTCTCAAGCCTCTCCTAACCTGAAGGGCGGATCATAACCTTCTCGTGGTCCACTGCTGTCACTTATTTATAAGTGCTAATATGATTAAGCCAGTAATGTTTAAGGATCTGCATGAAGATCCACTGGGAGTACTCATGATCGTACGATCATGTTATACGAAGCCATACCCATTGGGTTGCCGACATTTCTAACTTGGTACTACGGGGTTGAGGAGCCCCAAATATCGCTGCATTAGTAGCAGTATTCGCCTCAACTGGGAAGGCGCCCTTGTGGGAGCATCGTAGTCGTTGTGGTAGCCCATGTGCGGGCAGAGTGAGATTGTCTGAGTCTTCATACCTTAGGCGAACATTCTTCTCTAAACAGAGTAGTTTGTTCTTTTGTCAAATCTGCATACTGCGTCCGTGAATTTGAAGGATGGTCTCTTATTAATGTATGCTTAGAGGATTGGCTCTAAGCGTGGAGTTACGCTAAATCAACCGGGTGCTGTGACCCACAGATCGGAAGAGATTTTAGGTAGGTCTCGGTTCGACCAGTAAGACCAATGTCAAGCATACACTGACATAAACTGGTACTTCTGAGACAGAATATAAATATAGTCTGCCTCTCGAGGGCGTTGATAGTCGCTTCTCTTCTAATCCGTGCATTAAGGCTGCCGTGAGATTAAGCCATAATGGCAAGTGTTCACGTAAAATCCTGATAGCTTTCTAAGTATACATATTACTTTATAATTGGTAAGTGTTGTAAACACTTATTACTATTTACCACTCCTTCTTAGGATTTCTAATAAATCTTACAATTTACCTTTAAATGCCACAAATATGGCGACACTGATTGTAAAGACTTAATTTTACGATAATTACATCTTAGAACAAGTATGTCATTGTGTTGCATGGATGAGATGCTCGATGTTGCTGATGTCAGAGATTCGTCCTGCGGGCCTGGGAAGAGGCCTGGGAAAAGGTCTCGAGATGAAACAAATAGCCATTAACACCGATAATGCATACCCAAGAGTTTTCTGATGATTTGGGTTCTAACGGGTATGAAACTAACCTAGGAATTACACGAGGAAGTACAGATTTCATGCAAGCATAAATTCCAACGCATTTTTAAATTTTACATCCGATGACAATTTACCTGAAGTCTTCTAATCTTGCATTTAAGTTCATTTAGTACAATATCAAAAAGCTAGAATTGGTCTAACTAAGACCACTTCTTCTGATATCGTGGATGAATGCCCATATTCAATTTCGTATGGTCACCTGTCTGTGTAAGTTTACTTATTGAAGTGGATTTTCGCATATATTTCTAAAACGGTTCGTCGAACAGTAAAAATGGTTATGACCAATTTTCATAGGATTTCATAATCTGAAGAATTTTGCAGTACAATTAAAATATCTAGAACTGATCGTTTTCAAAATATAAAATCAATTTTTTTTTTATGGCAACACCAAGAAGGGATTGCTGCGCGATTTCACACATTTTTGACATTTTATGAAAACGTCGAAATTTCAGCACTCTAACGTCGACGCGTTCTCAGGCAGTGTCAAAATATATTGTGAAAAATGAAAGTTTTCTATGGCAACCCTACGTATTTCTTTTCCGCCATTTTGAAAACTGTATAATGTTAAATAACTATCACCTGAGCTGCAATAATTTTTCAGTATTTAAGTTTGCTGAACGCTATATAGCAGTTTGGATTACACATGTGCAAATAGTATGGTTGTGCAGCCTGCATGAAAGCTATACTTCCTCGTGTAATCTCCAAGTAAAGGCAAGAGCGGATATAATGTGGATTGGCTAAGTAAATGGGAGCTACAACATCTGGAGAAAATGTACACTTTTTGTTGGATTTTAATTACTTAATTTGGATGAATGGATGGATTGCAAAGAGGTTGAGTCCCCCAGAGCGGGAGGATTCTGCAACGTAGGCCACACCAAGGCCCATTGCTCACTCTCTGGACTTATGAGCAACCGATCATAAGTCCCAACCGAACGCTTTAACAAAATTCAGAATTGGCCTCCAATCCTCCCTGCCTGCTTCATGCAGTTCTACCAGTCGGTTTGACCCAAGGAATCTGTAACGCTTTCTGGAGAAGTGAGAGAGTCAGCGTTTCGGGCTCCTCTTCACATCCTCTGCACATAGGATCAACAACATGTCTCATCTTGTGTAGATAACCCCAGAGAAAAGAGTGCGCAGTGAGAATTCACACAAGTGGTCTCAGAGTTGGCTTGCTTAGTCCCAATATCTTTTTCGTCAGATTTGGGTTAGGTTTATGCCACTGTTTCTTAGTAGCTCTGTCCGAGGGCTCATCCAGCCAGAGGCGATTGTGTTGACAGTTAGCCCAGGCTGAAATTTTAGACGCCAGAATTTTTGGTGCAATCCCTATTGTAGAGGATGACGAGCTAGCTCCCATGTATGACATCTAAGTGAACCAGGCTATCGCTAGGATCACCGCTCTTACCTAACTTAACCTAAGACGCATACTTGTGCGAATAATGTCACTCATGAGAGATATTTATATATGTATGACTGTACCACATTTCCTAAATTTACTTTACGTTCTCTATTTCTAATAATATTATCATATGTAGGCACTTAGCTTGGGTTAGATTAGGTTAGGTCAGGTTGTAGGGGTGTCGCAAAGATAAGCATTAAACTGCTTCATGATTTAGAACACTGTCAGATCTATTGTGCCCCATTTATCCTTCTATAGATCAACTCTAATTCTACCCTGATTTTCTAAGGAATCTCAGGATACATCTAAGCTCTGTTCCTTGTAGCTTTACTCAGCTCCGAGATGACTAGCTTCCAAGTATCTCGCCTCTTTGATAACTACGTCAGGATATACGCAGAGCACATGTAGAATTGAGTGGGTCTTCCACAGGTACTTTATAGCTTCAATAGAAATTGTTAGGCTGGATTTATACCGGACGTTTTAATCATCCTGTAGTCTTGATTCAATCAGAACGCCACATAAATTTCTATGCATATCCCTCTTTGTATTCACATCGGTAAAGAAAAATGATTTAACCAGCTGCTCTGAAAAATCATTAAAGCATGATTAAAACGTCCGGTGTGAATGCAGCCTTAGACTTTTGATTCAGTCGTCCAGAAAAGTTAACCATGGCCCAATGACCCGTTATCATCCCTACTAATTTCTTGGTATCTGTTCTGCTCCCCATGAGGAATTCTCTTATTTTCTTTCTATTATATACAGACCACAATTTCCTCGCTGTCTCAATTGACCCACCGATGATTAACCTTCTTGTAGCTATCGTTGGTAATGTCGCCTTTTAGGGTTCTGATCGGGACTCTCACATACGATTTTGTATCGGAGCAATCCTTTTCAGAACTATGACAGCTCATCCGCTATCTCATTGTACTCGATATTTCTATGGTCAAGTATCCAGCATAGCTTAACCATAATGGAATTTATTTTCTTAACTGTCTAAGCTGCATAGCTAACCAGCTTTAATTTTAATACCACACTGTCCAATGACTTAGTGGCCGAATGGCTGTCAGTATATATGAAAATGTCTTCTTATAACTTCTGAAGGGTACTAGCTTGCCACGTGTTTTCCAAAATAAAATGGGCTGAAAATAGATTAACTCAGAATGTAAGTTTGCCTTATTTCAGATCGAAAAAAAGCAGTGTATAGAGTTTTATTTTAGATCCTACCTGTATTTATACCTATAAATGTCTGTGCCTTGTCTCGTTTTGTTTTGTTTCTTTTTTAGGGTTCCGTACAATAAAATGAAAAACGGTATCCTCATTTTTTATGAATCTACACTCTAAATCATCCTTCGTCCTTACAACAATAAATTCTTTTTTGCATGAAAATTATTTTAGGCCTATCTTTTACTACTTAAAAAAAAAGCCAATCAAATAGGAAGGTCTTCACGTTTGTAGTGATAATCCAGCTATCGTAATCCAAGTGGGTAATAATAATAATCCAAAGTCGTAAGGTTGGAATTTTCCGGTGAGTTATTTATATTGGCGTCCAGTTTTATATGACTCTACAGGGGAGAGATTGGTCTGCCAAAGTGGTGCGTTCTTTTGAGATTTTCTCCTGAGGCATAAAGACAGAAGTATTCCAAAAAAAAAAAAGGGCTGAATTAATTAGAAATTTTCGATGACAGGAAAGGTAATTTATTTAACTCTAAAATGCAAGATAATTGTTTCGATTTAAATTTACGGAGCCTCCTCAACGTTTTGGGAACGTAACAGTTTAAATGCAACTCTCTATATTTGATACCAGCTATATCGCTTGATTGCTACTAGCTCAGTTCTGTCTGGAAAAAAGGCGTTAGTCGCCTCTTTAATAACAATCCAGGGTATACTGGCATCATAAAATGTTTTTGATAAATCACCGACTATATTCTGCATATCCTGTTAAAAACAATTTGAATTTGAAACAATAATGATTGTTAAATAAAAAGAACTTGAAATTCAAACAAAAATTAAGATCTATGTAACGGAGTTTCGCTGGGATGACTGCAGATATCTCGTCAGACCAGGGTTTCTTAAAATTGAAACTCCTTCAATTACAATAAAAATAATAATAATTCTTTATTCAATGAAATAGCCTAGCATATACAAAGGTAATTTAACCTAAATCTATGTATCGTTTATACTAGAGACTATATAGTGGTAAGAGGACCTTCATGCGGCTCACCGCTAAAATAAAAATTCCGAACTTAATATTAAATAGCCTAGCCCTGAAAAAATCAATACAGTACCCTAGATCAATTTAGCGGATATTCTATTCATGTACAGACAGGTGACGTACCAAAGAAAGAATATTTGCGAAGACGGGATTTTTCACACAAACCTCGCTAGAAGTGGTACGGGGATTTCTCGCACAGCATACCAGTGTCCTAATTCTAATCCACTTTTTTGTGGAAATGGCGGATAGTACGAGGATGTCTCACTTGACGTACAAAAATATGTCAAGTTGGGATATTTCATAAGAATCGTAACACGGGAAATCCTGGGACAGATGGTACGGGGAATATTCAAACGACCGACGTACCAAAGAAATATCAAGGCAGGATGTTCCACACTATCTCAAAGGCAAAGTACGGGGATATGCCATACGACGTACTAATGAGACGCTAAGGTGGGATAGTTCACGCTGACCTTAACACACCGGATTAGGACGGATGGCATGGGGATTTCTCCCACGGCGTACGTCCGAAATTTTAAGGCGGTATAGTTTACGCTGACCTTAACAAAACGGATTCGAACGGGGAATAAATACACTGCGTACAAAGAAAAGTATTGAGGAGGGATATTACACATAAACCTCAATATAATATTTAGGAAAAATGCACGGAGATTACTCACACGACATGCTAGATCTTCACTACTGCGGGAATTTCACGCAACACTAGTAACCAGTAAAAATTGGCTGACCACCCAACTCTTCAAGTTCACTGACCAGACTGATTTCTGTAGTTGAGTGGCTGATGCTTCCACTTGTGGCTAGATGTTTATACCAAGAAAAAGATTTTTTTGTATTTGGCTTGTACATATGATGACGTGTACATTATGCAGCAAGTGATTATGACAACCTCGTTCGCAAGCGCCAGTGACGTGTTTACTTGAACTTAAGTTCGAGTTTTAATTAAATAATCCAGTGGTGGGCTAAAATAGTTTAACTCGGCCTCAAATTTGTAACTTCGTTACATCTAAAGGGTTTTCCAATAAGAGGTGTTATTTTGATATTCAAAGAAAAATGCCATTTTTTGAGATAAATGATCGGATCTTTATTTCATTATAAAGAGGAAGGTATGCCGTGAATAATGGAGAATAACATCAGCCAAATGACCACCACGACCACAACTACAGAACCATATCCTTTTCATGAAATTTTCCATAACCAAATCGCAAAGTGGCTGCCCTATGTCCTCGATAGCCTCACGAATTCCATCTTTGAGGTCTTGAATCGACGCTGGGCTGTTGGCGTAAACCTTCTCTTTCACGTGGCCCCAAAGGAAGAAGTCGCAAGGTGTTAAGTCACAAGATCTCGGTGGCCAATTGTGATCACCTCTTCGAGAGATAACACGGTCCGGAAACTTTTCCCTTAAAAGATCAATGGTTTCGTTGTTTGTATGGCACGTAGCGCCGTCTTGTTGAAAGTAAACGTTGTCCAGATCAATACCATCCAATTCCGGTCATAAAAAATCATTTATCATCTGTCGATAGCGCAATCCATTCACCGTAACTGTTACTCCAGCCTCATTTTCGAAAAAGTAAGGTCCAATGACCCCGCGGGACCATAAACCGCACCAAACAGTCACACGTTGAGGATAGAGAGGCTTTTCAACAATAACTCTTGGGTTTTCTGAGCCCCAGATGCGACAATTTTGCTTGTTGACGAAGCCATCGAGGTAAAAATGGGCCTCATCACTCAAGATGAGTTTTCGATGGAATTCCGGATCATTTTCATGCATTTCAAGGACCCAATCAGCAAAGACTCGACGTTGTTGATGATCGGCCGGCTTGAGTTCTTGTGTTAACTGAACTTTATAAGCCTTAAGATCCAAATCTTTATGCAAAATACGGTGTAATGACGTTTGTGGAATGCCTAATTCCAAAGAACGACGAAGAATGGACAAACCTGGGTTTTCTTCAACACTTTCGGCTACAGCAGCAATATTCTTGGCTGTTCTTGAGAGACGTGCACGGGTTTTATTCTTCACATCACTAGCTTGTCC
Source organism: Dioctria rufipes (assembly GCA_963924295.1). NCBI lineage: Eukaryota > Metazoa > Arthropoda > Insecta > Diptera > Asilidae > Dioctria > Dioctria rufipes. The sequence continues at coordinate 261,729,887 of OZ002741.1, forward strand.
CGACAGCTCGAATTTTTCTACTAATTTCTGTATTGCGGTCCGACAAGGTGCTTCACGACGACCCAAAAATGTTCGAGTTTTACAAACCGTCTCTGCCACATTTTCACCATTGTTATAGTGAATTTTAATAATTTCAATGCGTTGTTGAATCGTGTATCGTTCCATTTTTATTAATGGCGTAGTTTCTACTTGTCAAATGTCAAAAAGTGACAGCTCCAAAAGTGACATCTACCGAAATAGCGGGCTAATTAAAATAACACCTCTTATTGGAAAACCCTTTATAAGGGGCTTTCGGCAAGCACTGTCTCCCTTTATTATATGTAGATCTTAATTGTCGTTTGAATCTCAAACTGTTTTCAAATAAAAGGAAAGTTAAATATCGCATCATTATAAATGCAGCTTATTTTATGAACACAAAGAATACAAATTAAAAATTTTGTTATGTTCGAGATTAGCTTTTCAGTCCGAACAAGCATAAAATGGGAATGCCCACATTTCGTACAACTTTAGGACCGACACCTCTAGACATGTGAGATGTCTTAAACAATGTATTTTGCTACTCTGAACATATTTTATTAATAATGTTGGGGAAAGCTTGAGCGACTTTGTTGGGTGAAAAAGTGGACTTTTTTACTGCTCGTGGTTCTGCGGAATTGGTGAGTTGTGGCAAATGATTTCATATGAGAAAATTGTTCACAACAGACCTGCAATGGCCAATCGAAGAAAGAACTGCAAGAATATATTCGAAATGTAGTAGTTGGGGTGTATGTGACCCGAGTGTATGAAATGGGTTCTCCGGCGATAAAAGCGTCCCGAGAATGTTTTCAGAATCGGGAAAAAAAAAGACACAACCCAATTGTACTCTACAATATCTTTAATTTGATATCCAGCATCCGGTATTTGAGCCCCCACCCCTCTGAGGGCTGCTACTCTCACCCTTATTGCACCATCCCACCCTCGGGGGCTCCAACTCGTAGCCTAAAAGTATGCAGAGAAAATTTTTCTTGTACGAATTATAGCTGGTAATGAGCTGAGGCGAACAGTGAAACCCATTTTCCGATCGGACATAGCCCTACCGTAGTAGAGCCGATCTAAGGTGCGAAAAATGTAGTACCTAAGTTCGAATAAAGAAATGAGTATGGAGATGCCTATAAATAGCTATTTAAGCCTCCGAGAATAGGAGTGTAGGTACACTAAAACTTCTCCTCAGGACCTAAGGTATTCGATTCTGTATTAGATTTTCCAAAATTGACCCCGGCCCCTCCCCTCGTTTCCAACACTTAATTGAAATAAACATTATTAATAAAACAATGTTCAGAGTATCATAAAGCATCGTTTAAAGCATCTCTCATGTCCGGAGGTGTCGGACCCAAAATAAGCATTGCCCTTTGAGCAAACAACCTACGAGTACCTCCCATCTCCACGTCGGATTTCGTGTTTTTTAAGAACTGTTCTTATTTTAACCGCTTTTCAATATGAATCTTCCCAGCTAAAACGACGAAAATTTATGATGGTTTCAAAAAAACCCTGGATAAAAATTCTGACATAGTACTGACGTTCAGTTTGAAAGGATTTAGCCGGATTCATAGGCCTTAACTACGGCTAAAATGGCTAAATTTAACCAGCATAAAAATATTTTTCTAGACACTCTCACTCTGTGCTTATCTTATATTCTGTCTACACTTGTTATATGATCGGAGGATTGTGGGGAGGTTTGGCAGTTACTTTAGTACAATTTTACAATTTTTGAATTCAATTAATCTGTGATGCAAAAGTACAATTTGTGGATTTAGCGGAATTTTTGATTTAATTATAGTTTACAGAGGCTTACAAACTTTAATTTAATAGAAAGTAAATTGACTAGCTGTATATAAGTAAATTAAAAGTATGATGTCAGCAAAAGTGTGAAGTATGGTCTGAGAAAAAATTCCAATACTTGTAATTAGATTTTTTATGGTTTCCTTATGAGTTCATAAGTTCGTCGTGTTGCCGCCCCATTAAAAATATCGCCCGGGGCAAGTGCTCCCTCCTTTCATTCCCCTTCCCTTCCAGTTACTTCCAGTGGGTATCAATGTATTGAACCCACAACTAAAGGATAGGACAGGAACTTGGGCGTCTGATATACAGACTTAATTTGTCATTATACGGCTTTTTATTTTTTGACTCAAAACCTGAAGGATAAAGATTTTGCACCTGTAATAATTATTTTTCACTTATCAGAAAATTGTATTACATAATAATTTTTTCTCGTTTTTGAAAGTTCTGAACAGTACCTACTTACCAATGTACTCAGATATATTTCACATTTTACTTACATCCAGATTTTAGGAATAAATTTAAAGCTCAATGTTTTCACAGTTAGGATGAGTGAGCAGAGCTTTATCCACCCAACTATTGTATATTTATGTAGTTTTTAAGCAAATTTTCCACATAAAACAAAACCGTCCTGTTTATCAGATGCAAGTGCTCTCCAATATTTATTGAAATATGAAATATTACAAAATATAAATATATATAAGAAAAACGTACATATGTATGCCGTCGTTCTATCATTTGTGAGTAATAAAATGTAAATAACATTGTAAATGTTTTAAAAATGTTTTTATATTGTTTCGTCTGCTTTTAAGTTCCAACATTTACCTCGTTTATGTTTTTACAAGCGATGAGTTCGTTTATTAATTTTACATTAGTATAAAACGAATACAGACGAATACAGCAACAAAAATATTTTCATGAAAATTGTTTTGGTGTATAAAACATTAAAATCGAAAAAACATCTCCCAACTTACGCCCGAAAATCAGATAACAAAAATAAAATTGAAAAAAAAAAAAAACTAGAAATTTTGGGGAAATGGACATTTCATGTAAAATTCCAGTTTAACAAATTTAAAAACAATTTGTAAATTGTTTTGCTATTGTTGTTGTTGACCTGGCACCTCTCATGTCGGTCGCCAGTTATTTCCCGTACAGACGCTATTGAGATCATTTTATTACCTGTACTTCCCCCTTTTTCAGTATTTTCTTTAAAAGACAAGAAAAATGAGGCAGATTAAGGGTGAAGTTCGCTTGAATTCAAATGCCTTCAAATTGGATTAGAATGGCTTATCTCCTGAGTGCCACTTGTCTCGTCTCTTAGGCTGGCGACAATTGTATCAAATTGTTACCACTGAGCATTAGTGTAAATACAGCTTGCGAAGAGGAAAAACACATTTTTCCTTTTCCCTTTCAAGCCGCTAATAGGATTTAACAGACCTGAGATGGTGGGCTTTTAATTTTTACAATTGAAATTAGAATTATACCCACTTTGGAAGGAAATGAATTGGTTTTTGCAGATGTTTTTATTTTTCTCTCTTTGTGAACATTTAATTTAAATAATTTAATAAATTTTTAAGGTGGAATAATATATTTTCAATCTAGATTTGGTAGGTATAAATATCAGAATGAAAAAATTTATGTATTAGAAAAAAAAAGGTAATCGCTTATATAGAATAAGTTGCAAGAGGTAGGAGTAAGCAAGTAAGGCTTAAAATCGTCGCTAACAAATTGTGCAAGAACTTTTTCACTGTCTTTTGACTTGCAAAAGACAAAAAAAAAAACAAGACAAAATCATATAAACAAACAAATGTGTTAGACCAAACATACATTTCTGCTTATTATGACCTCCTCCTCCTGCATTCTTTTGTCATACCAGTAACGTGCGAGCCCGTCAGGACCGTCCAAATTAAACTTTTTGTCATCACTAAAGAGCACTTCGACCCATTAACTAGTCCAACTCGTTTACTTTTTAGCGAATTCCAACCTTTTAGTCCTGTGTAATGCAGTAAAAGGAGGTTTCTTTAAGGGTTTTTAGAGAATTATGTTTTCGTCCTAGCTTAAAATTTGCTGGACTTGTCTTTTGGTGACTAGAAGATTTAAGTTTGACACTATTTGTAATGCAAATAACTTATTTCTCCCCTTATGTTTCTTCATTTCCGGGAAAATGACACTTCTTTGCATATTAGTCACTTTCTTATTATGATCATACAATCGAATCTCTCCATAATTTTGACCATGGTTTAGATAATTACGAACCACTCAAAAGAAGCGATTAATTTTATTAGAAACTAGTGAAAAAGTGTAGGTCTGTACGTCGACGCATTATAGGCAGTGACCGTATATACAGGTTGTCCTGTATGTGGTATGGCACCCGAAGGCTACGGATAGGTCATTCTTACACAAAAACAAAATTGATTTTTTGAGTTTGGTGGGGGGGGGGGGGGGGGGTGTGGATCGTAACGGTTTCCCAGATAACGGGACTTTAAGATATTTGGGTATGTTTTTATAGATCACTCTGTAACTTCTGAAAGTTACACCCTATTATGATGATTTGGTAGATAGATAATCCTTGGACCTTTATAATGGTCTATAAATTTCTCTCTCAACCAGTCCGTTTTTAAGTTAAGGCTCAACAAAATTAAAATTTCGGAATTTTTACTCATTTTTTTTTTAATTTAACTACTACTTTTATCAAAAAACACGTCATCAATATCAATTTCTCATAATGAATTTAAAAAGCCCAAGCGCTTAGCTTTAAAATTACGTATCACACTCTGTACTGCGTTTTATGCACTTTTTCGTAAGCATATGGCTGAAAAAGTTCAATAAGTGCCAGAAAGTAGATAATTGCCTACTTTTGGAAATGACCTTTTTCAGCCATTTTTGCTGGAGATGCTTAAGAAAAAGTGCAAAAGATGCAGATAGGGTTACATTTTCAGTACAGCGTGTAATTGGTCAATTTAAAGCTAAGCTTTCGGGCTTTTTAAATTCAGTATGAAAAATTGATATTGATGACGTGTTTTTTTATCAAAATAGTAGTTACATAAAAAAAAACGAGTAAAAATTCCGAAGTTTTAACTTTGTTGAGCCATAAATTCAAAACGAAAAGGGTGACACCATTAGAAAAGTCCAAAGATTATCTATATACCAAAGCTTAAATCATCATAAGTTACAGGGTGATCTATAAAAACATACCCCAAATATCTTAAAGTACCGTTATCTCGGAAATCGTTACGATTTCCACCCCCCACCCCCACCAATACATTTTTTTTTGTCTAAGCAATCTACGGATACTTTCGCGTGCCAGACCACACACAGGAGACACCCTGCATAGTAAAAAAAAGTCTTGTATGGCAATCCTGCAAAGGATTTGCCTGATTGGTCCCATTTTCCAACTTAAATTTCCCCTTTTTTAAAAAAGCCCCATGTACGAAATTTCTGCTCGCATGTGGCACTCTTCAAATATATAATGAAAAACGAAAGTTTTGTATGGCAACACCAAGTAAGTGTTGCCTGATTTGTTCCACTTGTGGACCTGTATTTCCAATTTTTAGGAAACTCCGTGTACAAAATATCAGCTCGCTACCTCAACGCCCTCTCAGGTAGCTTCCAAGTGCATAGTGAAAAACTAAAGTTTTGTGTGGCAACACCAAGAAGGACTTGGATTGTCCCATTTTTCAAATTAAATTTACTTTTTTTTTTTTTAAATCGCCGTCTACAAAATTTTAACTCACCTCGTTGACGTGTTCGCAGGCAGTTTCCAAATATATTGCGAAAAACCAAAGTTCTATTACCTACCTTACATTTGATTTAATTTTAGTCAAAATAGTTTGAATAAATTGGCGATTTGATAAGAATTTCGCACTTTGAGTGCACACTTTCAGCAGCTATCAAACAATACTTCCTTGCTGCGCGCGACACTTGCATGGATCCAGAAAATATTCATAACAGTAAATTGTTATGCCTACACAGGATGATTTGCAACAAAGTTTATACAAAATCAGTATCGAATGTATCGGACGCTCTTTTATACCTGTCAAAAGTGTCTAGTTTCTAGTAGAGTTGAAAATTGGATCCGGATTTGCTAATATCCGGATACCTGGATCGGCGAACTATTCGATTCCTGAGATCCGAATCCGAACAATCCGGATCCAGATCCAAACTATCCGGATCCAGATCCGAACTATCCGGATCCAGATCCGAACTATCCGGATCCAGATCCGAACTATCCGGATCCAGATCCGAACTATCCGGATCCGGATCCAGACTAAGCAAAAAAGCTTCAAAATTATGTTGTTTCATTGAGAAAATGAGAATATCATGAAATTTATATTTTCCCAATGAAACAATGCAATCTGAAGGAAATTTTGACATTTTTTTTGCTTAGTCTGGATCCGGATAGTTCGGATCCGAATCCGGATAGTTTGGTTCCGGATCCGGATAGTTGGGATTCGAATACTAGGATCTGGATTATCCGGATACCGGGATTTGAGTAATCGGATCTAAATTATCTCGGATAATCCGGATACTTTCAGCACTAGTTTCTAGAAGTGTTTCTTTGCCTTTTCCTTTTATCTTAGCCTAATATTTGTCGATTTACCTTAATTCCGGGTAGTTTGGAGGATTCACTTCTTTTGGTATTACAGGCATGGATTTGGTATCTTAGAAATCTTTCGCTATTCTGTCGTAGTGGCAAGGTAATAAATTCGAAGGCGCTTCTGATGACACTCCTCAGTGTCATATTCGTGTTAATTGTATCTGTTGTCATGAAAAGTGATGATATCTGGCCACAAGTTTAGATATTGCTTGCCAAATTAAGTATATGTACCGGAAATTCGGTGTACCAACCATTCTTAAATTTGCGATCTGCCTCACCCCTCTTTTACGCCACAAGTATTGTGCTAGAAGCTGGTTGAAGTTCGTTCTCACATAAGTTTCATCCACCATAATGCGGAAAATAGAATCTGTCAGATGAGTGTGTTTTACGTAGCGAATCACTACGAAAGGTAGGTATACAATCCTCATAATTTTACTGGTTTCGTGAACTGACAATTATTTTGATAAATTGTCGTGGAGGTTGAAACTTTGTTGTTTTCTGATGTTTTCTTCAATATCTTTTTTTATTTATTTATTTATTTATTTATTTATTTATTTAGAACTTCATCAAAAATCTGATTACTAAGTTTACAAAAGAAAAATTAAAAAACAAAATAATTTAAAAATTATTATACATATGTAAACAATGATATTGACCAATAGTGTACAAACAAAATTAATAAAATGAAAAGTAACCTTAACTAAGCTGATCCCTTAATTCACTTTTTGAAAGATGAAAGTCAATGCAATCAAACCAGTTGTTAAAGAGACGAGACATTGATGAAATCGGCTCGTGAAAACCATAGTTCGTACTATGATGAGGAACGACGAGGAAGTCGTGGTTCCTCAAGGAGCGCGCAGGAATAGATATATTGAAAGTATTTAAGAGCTCAGGAGAATTTATCGCTCCCTGTATACACTGAAACGCAAAAACAACTCTGGAAGCTTTTCGCCTATTTTCGAGAGAATCCAATGGAAAGAGTTTAAGCCTATCAACATATGGAGGTAAAATAATAGGGTTATGCCAATGAAGTCCACGCAGAGCGAAACGAACGAATCTCCGCTGCACAGCCTCAATACGATTTATGTGTACAGCATAAAACGGAGACCAGACCGGACTGGCATACTCCAAAATAGGTCTAACGAATGTGCAGTAAAGGACCTTCGTTATTAATGGATCATTAAACTCCTTTGACCATCTCTTTACAAACCCCAGAGTAGCATTAGCCCTGGCCACGATTGAATTAATATGATGTTCGAAGGAAAGACGAGTATTAAGGTAGACACCCAAATCTTTGGTTTTGTCAAGTCTAGTTAATAAGCATCCATCTAAAGTATAATTAAACTCCAATGGCCTCCTTTTACGAGAAAAGGACATAGTAGTACATTTGCCTATATTAAGAGGAAGACAGTTAATAGCACACCATTTATGAAAGGTGTCTAAGTCCAAATTTAGAATTCCACACTCGTTTTCATTAGAAACAATGCGGAAGATTTTGGCATCGTCAGCATAGCAAAGTATTCTTGAATTAGTCAAAATCAGAGATACGTCATTAATGAAAATAATAAAAAGGAGTGGTCCGAGATGGCTGCCTTGAGGAACACCAGAAGTATTATCTATTACGTCAGAAAGAGCTTCGCGAAATATAACTCGCTGCGTACGATCCGATAAATAAGAATGAAGCCAATTGACAAAAACAGAAGGAAAACCAAGCAGAGTCAGCTTATGAATCAAGATTTTATGATTGATTCGGTCAAAAGCTTTACTAAAATCTGTGAATATGCAATCAACTTGCTTTCCGCTTTCAATTGCAGAAATGCAGAAATTAGTAAACTCTAACAAATTAGTCGTAGTAGATTTACCCTTCATAAAACCATGCTGAAAAGAGCGCAGGAAAGGCTTGCAGTGGAATGACAAAACATCGCAAACCATGGCTTCAAATATCTTACCAATACAACATAACTTAGCGACGGGTCTGTAGTTAGAAATGTCACACTTATTACCCTTCTTGTGAAAAGGAATAATCAAAGAAAGCTTCCACTGTTTAGGAAAAACACCACAGGTTAAAGATAAATTAAATAAATAACACAAAACAGAAACTATGGACGTAGCACAATTTTTTATGAACGTGGAAGGAACGCCATCCGGACCACTAGAAAAACTATCAGCTATGCTTGAAATGTACTTGGAGACAGACGCTTCATCGAACAACAGGTCCTTAGGTTGAAGAGAAGTCGTCGGGAGCTTCGTCAAATGGGTAAAATCGTTATACCTAATATCACAGTGGTTATCACAGAAGACAGTTTTAAAGAAGTCACCAAAAAGATTGGAAGTCTCCAAGGGATCAACGCTATCTATGTTTCCAAGTCGCAACGATGAAGGGTATCCATCACAGTTTGAACATGGAAACTTCATAGGCCTTCTCTTATTTAAATTCAATTGATCGTTGCAGATGATGTTCCAGCCTTATTAGCTATGTCTCTCAACGATATGTTGGGATTTCGTTAACATTGTCTACAATTTATTTGGCCAATTTTTGGTCTACCGAATCTAATTTTACTCCTGATCTTGTGTTTCTCTGGGCACTACAAGTTCCCCGAAATTTACTGATATCCTTTTGGATGTCCGTCTTCGAGATTTTCAACTCTTTAGTTATAAGTCTCTTTGAGACATATTCGGAATTTTCAGATGTGTGGAAAGAATTAATTTGCGACGTATTTCTTGGCTGATTATCATTTCCGCCGCATAAAAATTCTACACTTTACCAGCGTTCTCTTCTTTTCTTTACCTTGGAAGTGAGTAATGGGAGGAGATAAGTGGTCAGAATTTCTTCTGAATCAGTCCTCATCCACTCGTTGAATCCTACTACGGATCGAAACTGTAATCATGTTATTAAAATTTGATAGAAAAAAAAATATTTATATTAATCACAATAAAAATAACAAAACAAATCACCAAATGGGTCACTTACTTTTAGAACATACATATAACTGAACGAAGCCTAATAAGTCCGAAAAATTGGGGCATTTTCCAATATGTGGTAGAATTTTGTTAATATATTCGTTATGCTCATGGAAGTAGTCCCAGCAAGTATTATTATTATTTATTATTATTATTAATAGCGGGGGATGCAGACAGGGCTCCCGCTTTTCATCTTGTCACCGCGACCTATAAGATCTTTTGTGACATTACTCCTAAATGTCCTATGGCACCCATTCTAAATTAAGGTCTTTGATGAAGCCTACAACGTTCTTGGGGGCCATTTTTTCGACATCGTCTGGCAGTGGAAATGCCTTTCCTATATGTCTTAGCCTTATGCGGTACAGAGCTTTACAGTCACAAAGGACATGTTCAGCGGTTTCATCATCTTCTATACAGAATCAACAGGTCTCATCATCGACCTTACCTATCTTCTTAAGATGGTATATAAGTGGGCAATTCCCAGTAAGTATGCCCGTTATGAGCCTTAGTTCCTTTCTGCTGAGTGTGAGGAATTTATTTGTCCTCTGTTGCTAATACTTTAAAAAATTCTTCGCTTGCCTCAGCCCAGAGATTATTTTCCCAGTATTCCTTCTTAGTTCTGTCCTCCCAAAGCCTGATCTGAGCTGAGAGGTGACTCTTTGGGTATCCAAATAAAGGCTCCGGAGATTTGGCTACTTCCTTTGCAAGGCGGTCCGCAATCTCCTTTCCCTTAATGTCTTGATGTCCTGGTACCCAGATCAGTGTCACCCTATTTGTCTCGGTCAGTAAGACAGTCCCAAACCAGCTTAGACTCAAAGGTAAACGAGTTTAACACTTTAAGTGCTGCTTCGCTATCTGATATTATGTATATTTTGTGGTCCACGCATATTCTTGTAAGTCCCAGCAAGTAAGGAGATACGCGAATGATTCGCACATAATATTCCGTCGAAGATAAATTTTATCGCGGAATATTATCATCTTCCATATTTCGGAAGTCACCTTCTTTGGGAAGGGAGTTGTCCCGAATGCAATACTTCTTGATGAATTGCTTTCATCTCATCTAGGGAGCACGATCACAATACTTCCTTAGGAATTGAGGATAAGAGGAAGATATCGTTAATCATGTTGAAGTATCAATAAGCATTGCCTGGAAGAGAGGAAAGTGATATCGCCAAAATGTCTAGTTAATTTCGCCACGGTATTAATAGAAGGAATTGAATTATTTTTAAATACAACTTTATAAATGAGAGGAGTAAAGTGTTATACTTATATGTAGGAAACTTTACTATAATTTACTCCGAAAGTTTATTAAACTAGAATGAACAGATCTAAATTTTCAGGTAACGCATCTTTCTTCATTAAAAATAAACATAAATCGGCTTTTGGCCTTGGTTATCATCCTGTTTGCGTCTGGAGGACAAACACATAATTTCTTTTGCTTTTTGATTGAAATTTTTCATTTAGGTAAAACTGAAATTGCAAGCAACCGAACTCATATCATCTAATTATTGCTTAAGTAAATTAAAAGCAATTTTCATACATTTGTGTATTGCTCAAATGATAACTAGAAGATATCCTCCAATTATCACGCTGATGATTTTTCATCTCAATGTTTGCTGAGATAAATCTGAAATAGTTTTGATGGGGTGTTTGGCGTAATTATTTGAAATAAAACAAAACTGATTGAAGAACAAAAAGAAAACAAACAAAAAAATCGGCTCTCAAAAACGTAAACAAAAATATTTTGATTTTTTGTTTCCTTTCCCTTTTTCACTCCTTTTGCATGTACTTGCGAGAAAAAAAATTCTACTTTAATTTCTGCATCTCAACTGGCATGTAAATATCTTTCCGGGATTATTTCGGCGGTGTATAAATAAATAAAACATCGCACAGCACAAATCACATTTAAAATAATCACACGTTTATGAACTTTTGTCCAAGGATTAATCACTAAATTCTCATTTAAAATGTGTTTATATCAAATTAACGTAATTAGCAGAACAATTTAAAGTTTTTTTAATTAATGAAAACACAAAATACAAAACCTGGCGCAAAAACACGAATCTAACATTTAATTCGAATTGACACAATTGACATTAGCAAGTTAAATTAAGTTAAATTCTTTTTGCCTTTCAACCCCCTTGCCAATAAACCGAGTTTACCTCATACCGACAGGGCTTTTAAACGATATTTCGATTCCTTTAGTTATATGTATGTTCTAACCCAAGAACGTTTTTTTTTATATAATTAGTAGTAACCATAAGGTTTCCATTACCAAATTATATAACTTGAGTTATATAGACTAGTATTCGAAACTCCTTTGTGACCACTATAAACCCCTTAGGAGGATTATGTAAGGGTTACCGTGACTTGATTTAGGTAACGTTATATGTATAAATAAAGGTTTTTTTTTTTTTAAAATGAGTAACAAAAATATTTTGGTTTCCTTCGGGGAACCCAAATCACCCCCATGTATGTTCTACGGTTTTTTGTAGTTTTCGAGTTATTACAAAGTTTCGAGATTTTTCGCTAATTATGTGTTGTAAGGTTGGTCATAGCGGTCGAAGAAAGTGAGACAGGCACTTATGTATTTTTTCCGAAATAGCTTAACAGCGAATCTGTTGTATTTAAAAACATTTATTTCAATACACTTCACCATTGTCTCAACAAGTATTGTTGAATTTTTTCTTTTACCAAAACAAAAACTAACTTGAATGTTCTATGGTAATTTTCAGAAAAAAGTTCCATTATTTTTTATTTGTAGAAACTAGTTTAAAAACTTTCTTAGTTCATCGACTTTACATGGCCCAAATTTTATCAAGTTATCATAACGTCATCATACTTAAATTTTGATTCAGATTGTACTAAGTGTAAAATTTAACAATTTTAATTGAAAAGTAAAAACAAGTAAAACTGAAAATTAAATAAAAACAAGTAAAAAAGCTAGAATTGGTCTAAGACCAATTCTTATGATACCCTAGATGAATGCCCGTATTAAATTTCGTATGATCACCGATCTATTCAAGTATTGATTTTGATGTTGTTTTTCGCATATATTTCTAGAACAGTTTATCGCACAGAAAAAAATGGTAATAACCTATTTTATAGGATTTCGTATTCTGCAGAAGTTCTTAGTACAATAAAAATGTCTTGGACTGATCGTTTTCAAAGTATACGTAAAAAACCGACATTTTTATATGGCAACACCAAGAAGGACTTGCCCGATTTAGTCCATTTTTGACATTTTATTTGCTAATGTAGTAAAAACGTCATGTACGAAATTTCAGCTCTCTACGTCGATGCATTTTCAAGCAGTGTCCAAATATATAGCGAAAAACGAAATTTTTATATGGCAACTCCACTAAGGAGTTGCCCGATTTGTCTCATTTTCGAACTTAATTTTACTTTTTTTTTTTAAAGTCCGTGTACAAAATTTGAGTGCTTGTCTGTTTCTTTTGATGTTTTCTTCCGCCGCTTTTAATCTGCTCGACAAATCTGCTAAATTTCTGCATTCTTTACAATAAACCAGCTCCTTGTAGTAGCCCGAGTATTTTGTTTTGCTTACGAACTTAGACTTTGATTAGTGCCGTATTGAAAATACTTAGAATTGTGACCTTGGCGATAATTTTGGACTTCGAAATCATGAGGTATTTACCGAATGAATACGCGGAATTGCACTTTTATTATGGCTGGGCAAGAGGGAACGCTTTGGTAGCAGCAAGACTCTACAGGGAACATGTACAACGCAGAGGTGGGCCTCAGCCTGAAAATTTGCCGGATTATCGTATGATCGCAAGAGTAGGTACATAACGCCTACATGGAAGGTCGTAGCCCTGGAACCTGACCTGGCTGACCGAATTTAATTAGAGACCCTGAGATAGTGGGTGCAGTTGTTGAGGAAGTTGTCAAAGATCCATCATGCAGCGTGAGGGATGTGGAGCAACGAACTGGAATTTCGAAATCACGAGCACATCGCATACTCAGAGACGAAGGATATCATCCATACCATATTCAAAAGTGTAACAGTTGAAACTAGAGGTATATCCCAGAAGGGTGATATTTTGCCAAGAAATGTTGAGAAGACAGGCCAAGAATGAAAACTTTTTGATTCAATTTTGTGGACTAATGAATCACACTTTCGACGCAATGGTATTTTCAATATTCACAATTATCATTCGTGGAGTCTTGAAAATCCGCAACTAGCACGTGAATCAAATTTCCAAGAACAGTTTAATGTAAATCTTTGGTCTGGAGTAGTGAAAGGGCAGTTGATAGGTCCGTTTCAATTACCAATTAAATGGTGAGTCCTACCTCCAGTTTTTGACAAAAAACCTTAATGAATTGTTAGAGGATGTTGATTTAGAAACACGAAGAAATATGTTATTTCAAAATGATGGAGCTCCGTGCTATTATGCCAACTCCGTGAGAAATTACTTGAATCAAATATTTGAAGGAATATGGATTGGCCGCGGTGGGCCCATCACGTGGCCTCCACGGTCACTCGACTTAAATCCAATCGATTTTTTTGTTTGGGGCTATTACAAGGAGCTGGTTTACTGTAAAGAATGCAGAAATTTGGCAGATTTGTCGAGCAGATTAAGAGCGGCGGAAGAAAACAAACATCAAAAGAAACAGACAAGCACTCAATCGACTGAAAGAGAATTTTTTCCGCCGTTGTCGGTTATGTATCGAAAAGGAAGGTAGACATTTTGAAAACTTTTTGTAATTTTTCACAATAAAATAATTATTTTTATTTATCTTTCAGTTTTACTTGTTTTTACTTCCCAATTAAAATTGTTAAATTTTACACTTAGTACAATCTGAATCAAAATTTAAGTATGATGCCGTTGAGATAACTTGATAAAATTTGCGCCATGTAAAGTCGATGAAATAAGGAAGTTTTTGAACTAGTTTCTAAAAAAAAAAAATGTGCAGCTTTTTTCTTAAAATTGCCATAGAACATTCAAGTTAGTTTTTGTTTTGATAAAAGAAAAAATTCAAGAATACTATTTGGGACAATGGTGAAGTTTATTGAAATAAATGTTTTTAAATACAACAGATTCGCTGTTAAGCTATTTCGGAAAAAATACATAAGTGCCTGTCTCACTTTCTTCGACCGCTATGACCAAAATTATCTTACAACACGTAATTAGCGAAAAATCTCGAAAATTTGTAATAACTCGAAAACAACAAAAAACCGTAGAACATACATGGGGGTGATTTGGGTTCCCCGAGGGATGCTCTACCTCCAGGCTTCCGATTATCACAATTTTTGGGTCACCCTGTATAACCCAGGGTACTCTCGATTAATTTATTTTGGTCATAGCAGTATGGTTGCAGTAATGTTTCGGTTACCTTTATAATTTTTGTTTGTAATGGTAATGGTAACGTTTCAACAATATGCTTGGAATTTTGCCAGATTGATTTCTTTTAGTGATTGAATTGTTAGGGTAGCAATTATTTTCGTTACTTTTATAAGAAAATATAATGCAAATATTTACGAAACCTATCTTGACATCGTATTTCGATATTTTTTTGTATTATAATTTTGTATTGTGCCTAATATTTTTACATCTTAAAATTAAAATTTTTCGGCATATGCGTAGTTCTGATATTTATTGAAAAAAACCTTCACTTTAAGGCTACGTTATAACGTTGGATACATAGAGTGTTATAATAGTGTAAATGATCACAAGAACACATCAACGGGCTTAGAAAACTAACAAAATGCAATGAGCGAGCTCACTGGGGAATTTATATTTACGAGCAAGAATTTCAGGAATAAGAATTAGATTGCTAGTAACACAATAAGCACCAGATGGCTTGTTGGTTTTCAAAATAGTATTTAACACATTTATTTTTTGCTCTTCTATCTTCAGCTTTATGATGGCAACATTGTAGCTACGACTATATAAATGGTGTTCCATCCCAATCTGTTAAAGGTATTCCAAGCAGATTTATGGTCACAAAATATGAAATATTTTCAATCAACAATGAATTTCTTTTTTCAGTTTCCATATTGTTCATGACATTGAACGCTTGTACAACTTCAGTCAAACTAACTGAAACAACTTTTGAAATTTTCCTAGCTCGTTGAATTATTTCCGGAATATGTGGGTTTTGTAAATCTCTGCTATCAATCAATTCCCGAAAATCATTTTTAGGAATTGAAAATTTCAATTGCATGGATAAATCCTTTAATTGTTTCTCATCTTCTAATAAAGGCGAGAGTAAAACAATTCCACGCCATATAGTAGGGATCCAATACATAAAAAATTGATATCAAATAATTACTTTCACAATTTTTTCATATTGTCTTTAACAACTTGAATTAACATACCTCTTGGTAAACGAGTAGATTTATTTTCAACGAACAATTATAATGTTTATAAGCGTCTGATTGGATTATGTTAAAAACATTCGTAACTTTCACGTATTTTCTTTCATTAGCTCTAGTGCTCTTATGCACCTGCGAATTAGTCTATCTGGTTTGGTTACTGTCACTTCTCGACTTTATAAACCTCATGATATCAGTGTCAGTTCTTCTAGAATGTCTATCATTAACGTCAGATCTTTTATAAGGCTTAAGCGTCCAAGTCTTTTTTTTTTTCAATCCACTATTTTTCGCTTCTTGTGAAAAGTGCTGACAAAGTACTGGATAAAATTTCCAGACATCCTTTGCTACTCGTGAACTGCAAGCAACCCATCGACGACCACCAAAACCAGGTCCAATTTTTAAAATTTCGATTTCCAGTTTTTGGACGATGTTCCTTAAGTGCATGCAATTTTTATCTAATTGATGATAAAAGCAGTAAATTTTTTCTATCAAGATCGCATCGACTAAAGCCAACTGCGTTCTGTAACTTAAACAGTCCCAAGTAATGATTTCAGAACAATTTTCTACAAGTGAGCTGCAGCTCCTCACTTATGTCCCAACATATTACTGGCACTATCCGAACAAAATGCTATTAGATTGTCATTTAAATAATCCTTACTAAAGCCACTTTCATGTAAAGTAGACTGTGTCACATGTTATTATTATATTAATTTTTGTTGTACGCGTCTCGTGTAGTGTAGTGAACAATTTTAGTTATGGAACAAAAATAAAATATCGTAAAAAATCATGCAAACTGAGAAGGAGGTGAAAAAAGTTTGCGTATTCTCCCTCCCAACATATTGGGAAAAATAAAGGCATATGAAATAGCATTTTCAAATCGAACTAACCAATTACCTGTCACGTTTAGGTCTTCGTTCCTTTGTACAACGAGGTCCCTATTATTATTTGGAATTTCTTCCAAATGTAACTCTTTTTCTAAACTTCGTCTGATCATTGGGACCAGTGCCAATACTTTTTTTTGTTCATTCGCGTTATTAAAAGTTTCCGATTTTTATAACAGTCTCATCATGTTACTAAAATGACATAAATAAATGAAAATAGTTTTATAAGAGTCATTTGCTTTTATTACGATCCTCGTAGTTACTAAAGAGCCACCAAAAAATTTTACGATATTTTATATCTGGAATATGTATTACCGAAAGTTTCCAATTTTTATTAAAGTCAATGTTTTTGAGTTATTTAAGAGTAACCATGGACACCGCAATAAGCTCTTATTATCAATTAGTTATATAACGTGGTGATGAAAGCAATTATAAAATTTTCGTATATACCTTTCAGTAATGGTTACTCTAAGTTATATCGACCGGTAATTGAAACATTTCCACCATGAACTTATAAAACCTTTAGTAATTTAGTTCCATGATAACTAGTAGTAACCCTAAAAAACTCTAATATAACTACGTAACTAATTGGTAATATTATAAAACTCTTATATAACCACTCAAATTCTTATATAACCAAGTAACCATTATATACGCCTTTAAAAACAACCCATCAACTTTAGTCACCAAAAATTGGAAAAAATGTTTCTTGGGAAGGTCACCCATAATCGCAGTTATGATGACAATTCTTCTCGCTTTTTACATAGCAAATATAGGCATCGCTAGACCTCACGCAGGCAACCATTGTTAACTTGTTTTTTTCTAAAGCTCTATTTACCCTGCACATTTTGCACATGGCATAAATGAGGCGCTGAGAATACGAATCGGCGTTGCGTTCTGAGCAGTCAACTAGACAGATCGGCGGTATTGAAACCAAATTGAAGTCTTAGATATCAAAACTAGTAGTATTGAACTTAGTGTGATTTTCATATTAGGAGTATTGACACTAGTATATTTATCCATATATTTTAATTGCGAAAATATA
Organism: Dioctria rufipes; assembly: GCA_963924295.1. Classification (NCBI taxonomy): domain Eukaryota; kingdom Metazoa; phylum Arthropoda; class Insecta; order Diptera; family Asilidae; genus Dioctria; species Dioctria rufipes. The sequence continues at coordinate 261,747,523 of OZ002741.1, forward strand.
TATACTTCGTGCACCACAACACACCGCCAAGTTGGAAAAGTATTGAAATCTCAGCTCAGGCACAGCACCGATCCAAATCCATATAAATAGACTACTTTTACTCACGATTAATTAGTATTGCGTATTGCGTAATCGTCAAGGACTGATCGGTGCTCTGAATCGAGTTTAAGCATTTCAAAGTGTTACCTCAGAGCTACCCTAAATAGCTGGGAGAATTGTCGAAAATCCCTTCATTGGGAGAGACTTTACGGAGTTCGTGAGGCAAAAAGGTTTATTGACAACTCTGGGGGAAAAACAAAAGAGCTCCTACTTCTTAGGAGAACAGAACTTAAAATGATAACAGAGCTCTTCTCAGACCATTGTCCGTTGAAGTATCATCTATACAAGATGGGTTTGGCTGAGACTTCATCCTGCCACTTCTGTCAGGATGCTCGCGAAACCTCAGAGCACCTACTCTGAATCTGCGCAGCATTGGCCAAGATGAGATTACTATAGCTTGAATATGCTATTCCTCCACCAAACTACGTGTGGAACCTAAGTCACAGAATGGTTCTAAACTACATTAACAGTCTAAAACTAGAAACGGGGTAAATTGAACGGGAACTCACAATAGATCTTTCAGGTCGCAGTGAATGCGAGGCCAACGCAACATCTGAACACCCCTCCAAAAATCTAAATCTAAAGCCTTTGAAAATATGGGAATTATTAATTTGATTTAATTTTGCTGCTGGGAAGTACTCATTCTCACCACGTTCCTATTCCTGATGCTTATTGCATTTCCTTACTTATCTTACAAATTACTAATAGTGTTTTTTTTTTTTTAATTTCGGGTGAAACACTAGAGAATTCTTTTGAATTATTTTTTATTAATTTTTTATTTGTATTATTTTTACGTTTTATTTCTATTATTAGTAGTTAAATCAATTTTAATTGAGTGAATAAAAATTATTTTGAATTTTAAACCATATCTGCATTGACTTCTTATTTCTGTTGCGGTACCCCTTTCCTTTTTCTGATTAGGTCCTTGTAGACCTAACGCACCGAAGTAATAACCATTTGGTAGCCTCCTTTGAAAATAAGAATTGTAAAAATTATGAAAACGTCTAAAAACAGTGTAGACGACATTTATACAGCGCATAACCAGAGGAGCGTCCTATCAACAGGACATATTTCCATGCCAACATTTTTCCACCGACATTCAATCAATGTGGTAGATAAAAGTTGAATTTCGATACGAAGATATTTTTTTTTTGACCCAATTAAAGCTAAGTTATTGATTTCCTTAATTATATAATTGTTTTAGAAATTATTAATTACGGCATTTTGTCGGGTATTTAAAAAAAGCCCCTTCAGTTGCGGACTTTTTGGAAATAAGCTGGTCTGATTCATACTATGTGGAAAAAAGCGCTATTTAATTAGGAATAATTGAGAAAAATTAAAGATTTTGTGTAATTTAAAATTTTTTTGTTTATCTTGATTTAAGTTATTTTTATACTAAGTGATCAGCTCCTCCACCAAATTCTTTTGTAGTTATCTTTAAACTGTTTTGCTAGTAAATTATAAATTTGTGTTCTTTTATTAGCACTTAGAAAGTTCCCTGAAGGTTCAAACCATTCATTAACGGATTGAATTCTTTTTCAATTTCTTATCGAGTATCTCTCGCTCTAATGATATAATACCTAACGTGTTTTACTGTATTATTGATACTGCAAGGTACACTCAGTAAATTCATATTGGAAATATATTTTTCGAAAGATAAACAAGCTATGCATTATTTTTTGTAAGGTTGTGCCTAACTACAAAAAGCAGGAAATCAAAAGGATTTCGTTAGGCTGCTCAGGGCTCTGATAAGTGACCGGTCAATCAGACTGAGTATTCTGAGAAGATCATAGCTTGGCAAGGGCGGATACAGAGGGTGGCGATCAGGGCGAAATGAATTAAAATATATACTCTAATCAAATGAAATAGACAATAGAAAAAAAAACAATTCTTTTAAGAAAAAAACTGCTTCTCAATCCGTACTTAAAAAATAGGAAATAATGTTTCCCTTTACTTAATCAGTATACATCACAAGAGTTTTTTTTAGAGTTTCTCTTGATTTTACATTTAGTTAACCTTTTAAATTATTTTATATTTGTGTATAAATTTTAAAATTTTTAAGGTACAAAAATAAAGCAAAGTCTGGGCAGTGAATAACAATTTCCGAAATTGAAATTTGCAGCTCCTTATTTTTATGAAAAAATTTTAAATAAATTACTTTGTTTTGACTTTGTGCACCTCGAAAATTTTAAATTTTGTACACTAATGTAATATAATTTCAAAATTTAATTAAATGCAAAATAAAGGCGGAAACTCTAGTAAACTTTTGTAATGTACTCTCATTAAGTGAAGGTAGAAATTATTTCCTATTTTTAGTGCGGATTTTGAAGCAGAGTTGTTTTAAAAAATTATTTTTTACATTTATTAGTTTTTCTTTTTAGTTTAAATTATTCTCAAAAAATGTAAAATTATACCATTAAGGAATTTTCAGTACAAGAAATTTTTTTGCATTTTTTTGAGATCGAAAGCTTGGAAAAGCCGAGTATATTAATGAAAAGTAGTAGTATGCTGGGGAAATCCTCATAGTCAAGGTAAGAAGTGTATAATATTATATTGTTACGTGCAATAGAAAGAGCAAACTGGTGACATCTACTGGCAATGGAGAGTAAACAACTTCAGGTTCGGAGAATCGATGATAGAATCTTCGGGAAGGTTCAAGAATAGTTTGATTAGAATAGTTAAGAGGATTCTCGAATAGAACACTCCAGACTAATCTGGAGAGTTTCTAGGGTATAAATATAACAGTTGTCACCGCCAAGAAAAAGAGTCTTGTCTTAGACGTTGCAGTGTTAACAAGCGAAAGTAATAAACGGCGAAAGTGTTGTAATTAAATTGCGAAAATTGAAAGTACAGTTTAAAGTTAGTTGATTAATTGAAAGTTTGTGAATTGTATAAGATTTGAGTGAAATAAAGAACTTTAATATTGTGTTTTAAATAACGAACCAAAAGCCATGCTCGCAACAATATTATGTTATATATAACTTTTATCATATTAAATAAAAGAACTCGATATCTGGATGCTAATAAAATGTTCATGCTGAAACGTTAAGAGAAAGCTATGCAGGACGGTCCTCAAATTTCAGGAGCTGATAGAAGACGTTGAATTATGAAAGCGGAAAATGCGTCTTCTAGGAGGGATTTTGGTATATTTCCCCTTAATATCATTTAAAACTTTTAGTGTACACCCATAAAGGAATAATGCTAAATGATGATTAACTGACCAAGCTTTCCAAGAAAAACTGCACTCCTATATTTTTAAAACTTAACCCCGTTTTCTGCAAAATCATTTTGATATTTAGCAGCACTGATGAGCGTCGAAATGTGTTTCCCATTTAATGTTCCAAGTGACGATCACAACCACAGAACTGTGAAAAGTAGCTATTTATCTTGCCGCTAATTATTTAATGGAAATATATCTCGTAACAATATCCATACATATATATATTATTTTCTTATTATACCTGCTAAAGTGGCCTGCATTTGTAAGGAACAAAGATAGCTTGCATCAGAAATGTATAGGGCTTTCCAATAAAAGGTGTTATTTCGATATTCAAAGAAAAATGCCATTTTTTGATATAAATGATCGGATCTTTATTTCATTATAAAGAGGAAGGTATGCCGTTAATAACGGAAAATAACGTCAAGCAAATGACCACCACGACCACGCCTACAGGACCATATCCTTTTCATGAAATTTTCCATAACCAAATCGCAAAGTGGCTGCCCTATGTCCTCGAAAGCCTCACGAATTCCATCTTTGAGGTCTTGAATCGACGCTGGGCTATTGGCGTAGACCTTCTCTTTCACGTGTCCCAAAGGAAGAAGTCGCAAGGTGTTAAGTCACAAGATCTCGGTGGCCAATTGTGATCACCTCTTCGAGAGATAACACGGTCCGGAAACTTTTCCCGTAAAACATCAATGGTTTCGTTGCTTGTATGGCACGTAGCGCCGTCTTGTTGAAAGTAAACGTTGTCCAGATCAATACCATCCAATTTCGGCCATAAAAAATCATTAATCATCTGTCGATAGCGCAATTCATTCACCGTAACTGTTGCTCCAGCCTCATATTTTCGAAAAAGTAGGGTCCAATGACCCCGCGGGACCATAAGCCGCACCAAACAGTCACACGTTGATGATAAAGAGGCTTTTCAACAATAACTCTTGGGTTTTCCGAGCCCCAGATGCGACAATTTTGCTTGTTGACGAAGCCATCGAGGTGGAAATGGCCCTCATCACTCAAGATGAGTTTTCGATGGAATTCCGGATCATTTTCATGCATTTCAAGGACCCAATCAGCAAAGACTCGGCGTTGTTGATGATCGGCCGGCTTGAGTTCTTGTGTTAACTGAACTTTATAAGCCTTAAGACCCAAATGTTTATGCAAAATACGGTGTAATGACGTTTGTGGAATGCCTAATTCCAAATAACGACGCGGCTGTTCTTGAGCGACGTGCACGGGTTTTATTCTTCACATCACTAACTTGTCCCGTCAGCTCGAATTTTTCTACCAATTTCTGTATTGCGGTCCGACTAGGTCCTTTTGACGACCCAAAAATGTTCGAGTTTTACGAACCGCCTCTGCCACATTATCACCATTTTTATACTGAATTTTAATAATTTCAATGCATTGTTGGGTCGTGTATCATTCCATTTTTATGAATGTTGTAGTTTCTACTTGTCAAATGTCAAAAAATGACAGCTCCAAAAGTGACATCTACCGAAATAGCGGGCTAATTAAAATAACACCTCTTATTGGAAAACCCTCTATTTGAAGAAGTATGACCGTGCTTACACGGGTCAGTATGCTGCTTCTGCCTCACGAAAACTTGCTGGTAAGATGATAGTTGAGGGCAGAATTGAAGCATCACCTTACCTATAGATATCATGTGGCAGAGGCAGCATACAGACCTGTCTAAACTGGGTCTGTGTAGTTTTTTAATATATTCTCCTTGCCTATCCACCGAAAACTGAATATTTGTCATTGTTAGCAACAAAACACTGAATTTTTTATACCACTTAGAAATTTCCCCAGAACTATTTGTATATTTTTAAACTTTCTTCACCCTCGAACATTGTTTTTTTTTTATACTTATATCTGCTGAAAAGTCAATTTGCACATTTTAATAGTCGAATTGAATAAGGTAAACGAACAAATTGTTTTAGCAGCTATCACTATTTTTGTATGTATTCCATAGTTTTCCTAACTACCCTATATTTTAATAAAATATTAACTTGAAATTATTATTGTTACCCTCATTAGAAGTTTTTTAAAAATATAATTGAGTGTTTAGTGGGGGAAAAATTATATTAAAATTTGTAAGAAATAGCGAAAATTTAGATTCCATGGCCGCGTTTTAAATTTATGTTCTGGAGCTTAAGTTTTTTATGCAACTTGGAACTTATTTCTTTGCAGTCAATATAAGATAATATCCGTACGAAATAATCTTAAACGACCAAATTAACTTCTGCAATACTTAAACACAATTCGTAAACAATAAATTTAATTGTGACGGAAAGGTACAGTGGGAACTTATTTAAAGTAAAAAATTCCAATGCAAAGCAATTTCTGCATTCCAATTTTCCATAGTTTATACAAATTTTCCTATAAATACTTTTAGCTCCAGTGCCCGATCATAGCTAAAATTAGCTAAATTATGCCTTGAAGACTGTCAAAAAATAGCTCTGACACCCAAAAAATAGCTTATTTGAGAAAGAATTTAACTTGATTTATACTAAAACAAAATTGATTTGTTTCTTATTTTCACTTCTAATTTTAAATTTTTTATTTTATGCCTCCCCCCCCCCCCATAGAGAAAATATCTGGATCCGCCCTTGTGGCCTGGAGGAAAGAAGCATGTAGAATTCTGCTTTCGACGTATTTCATTTCCCAGGCTAAAGGCTTGAAAAATACCTGTAGCGGATGTATACGCTACCACCCTGCATTGTCTGTGATTCGTCAACTGCTCTTAAGGTGGTTAATGTCGAGAAGGTGAAATGGTAAATTTCAACCTTCTCGATTTTCAGAGTTTTTCTGAAGTCAGAGAGCGTAACGCCGGCTTCTTTCACTGATGCCATATGTAGGGCATGTATCTCTTTTGGATATGTCCCTAAAGTATGGAGGAAGATAAGCTTAAAAGCCTCTTCTCATTCCTTTTGAAATGTCTGGAGAAGTTCATTAACGAACATATTAAATACTTGGCGGCACATATACCGAAGAGGTAGATCAACTGAGCCGGCTATTTATTCAATGGTTCAATGAATGGGGACTGGATTGCAAATTCTTGAGGCGGAATTCCTATTTGGATAGAGGAATATCACTTAAGAGAAGAGATGACTTGATGATATTGATGACAAAATCGTACAGTCGTAGGCAAATTAGCAAATAAGCAATTATTGATTTTTTAATTTAGCTTATTTAGAATTCATTTGTCGCCGTCATGCCAAATAGCGGATGTTGCACGCCACTTGGTGTACAACAATCTTTTTCAAATAATTTAACTCCTTTTAGTTTTTAATAACGTTTATCTTTTATTCGGTATAGTTTTCACAGAATAATTCGCATTAACAGACTTTAATACACTTGCAAACTATTTAGAATAAATACACTTATTAAAACTTTTTGGAATTTGTACTTTGTAAAAACTTTTAAGATAAAAATAAAACTCTTCAAAATTAATTGATCACTGGGAAACACTGGAGGCCTTACCTTGGGTAGGGGGACTCTCCAGGTTGAACTTTAAAAAACTTCTCTCTGTTGGCTTCGCTTCAACAGCCTTTTTATTCAAAATCGAACCAATTCTTTAACCAATCAGAATTGGTCGATTATGCACTTTCCTATTTTGTGGGAATTGTCGGGTAGACAATTCCATATGTATGCACATGTTTCGATTTTTGTCCAAACGGAAAACGCTCAAATGACAAAAATCGAATAAACAATTGAAAATCACAATTCTGATTTTTGTTTAAACGGAAACGCTCAAATAACAAAAATCAGAAAAATAATTAAAAATTGGCTTTTCGTCTTGAACGGAAACGCTCGAATTTCAAAAATCGGTCAACAATTGGGATATTACAAAAACAATTAAGAATGACAAAAACAATCAGAGACAATTTTCAGGGTCACCAGTAGCATATGGAAAATGATAAACAAATTTTAGATTACATAAGAGCACTAGACCGACGGTCAGTACTCAGAAGGGATCGTATATCATGTTTTCGTTCTTATGAACGGTAGCTACTTCGCGGTGACGTGTTTATTTGATTGTCTAGCGGGTGCCCCGAGGAATGTTGAAATAAGACACCTGTTTCTGAGTGTGTTAATGGGTTAAGGTTTTTGTATGTTGGAAATGATCTTGTCATGATATCATGAATAGTATGTTAGGTTTATTTTTAGGTTTTTGTGATATGTGGAAATGATGTACATATGTAGATATTGCCTTTTGGCTATTGAATAATGCATTTGGATAATTAGAGAATGCAATTATTGGAATGTGCGTTATGAATGTGGAGGAGGTGATGTGGATTCATGACACGGATCTGCTTTTTTGGATATTTTTATCTGCCATACTCATATGTAACTCAGGAAAATCAAATCTATATTCTATTATTCTGTAAAAATCTTACCTATATTACTTTACCAATGTATAAGATATTCCCGGTTCTCGTGTTCAAGAATGATCTCAAGTACTGGAACTGCGACATCTCAAAAAATTAGTTTCTCAGTTTCGTGAAGGCGACGAATAATACACTCTACTTCATAATACACTGTTATAAACGAATTTGAAATTTTCTATTTTCGTATTTTGCAACACAGATCATATGCCGTTATTACTAGAAAACTTGCCTAGTACGTTAGAACAGTTCTTGGGTATCTCTCCACATTCTGAAAACCAATTATCACTGCCTTCGTTTTCGAGAAAACGTAAAATTTCAAATTTTTTTACAGCTTTGATTGAAACAGAGTGTATAATACTGAAGTATAGGTAAGTATATTGCGACCTGACTATAATCATTTCTTTAATTCCTTTTATTTTAATTTGAAAGAAAGGAACTAAAAACTGCAATTCATGCCTACTCTCACGTCCTCGATCATGGGTGCTTAAGCTTAAGGTTAAGAGCAGGGGAGACTAGTCCATTAAGACCCTTCGAACACAGTAACCAGAGTTTATCTATTGTGTCCTCCGCTAGAGTGGTTAGGATAAATCTATCACTTTTACGAGCTCGATATTGCTCTTGGGGTTAGCTTGCAAATGTTATTTGGAAAGATGTTTCTCCAATGATTTTCAACCTTAAAATTGCATGCGCGGGATACTCACATATGATAGGTTTCGTGGCTTCATCTACCTCTTCGCATAGTCGATGCAGTTCACTGTTGCAGTTGCCTATTTTCATCAAAAATTAACTCCTGGTGTTCTTAAGAAACAGCTATCGAGAGGGGTATAGATAATTTATTAGAACCGCTGCAATAACATTATCGCATGATTATTTAACGCTTTTGTAAAATTATAATCTGATTGCTTCCCATCGCTTAAAGTCCACGTGACGCCACTGTATTGTACTAAGATCAATGTTATCTAAATTTTGAAAGAAATAGGTAATCATTGAGTACTGACCCCAACATGCTCCATTTACTATAAAGTTCCGCTCGTTTCTCATTTTTATGTCACCACCAGCATTATATCAGCACCCGGTTTTGAAAAAGCTTTCTATATGTTTTCAAATCGATGCATTACAGGTGTAGATTATCGTGTCATTTATGTAGAAAAATTGCAAGGGTTATAAGTCTTGAACTACGTGGGATCATTTCCCCTTAACATACTTAGTTAAATCGGCAGTAAACTACACCGGTCTCTGCCTTCTTTATTACAGGTCATGGCATTAAGACTTTACTTTGCTTGTGAGAAACGTGCGGTTTGAATCAAACACATAAAACACTATATTTTAGGAAACTGAAGTAATTGTGAGTATTTCAAAAAAATTACGATTTTTTTTCCATTGTCGAATTGGCTGTGAAGTGACAGTAGGTACAACTTTAGATCAAAGAGAAAATTTCTGTTTTGATGATAAGCTCCATCCGCTGATGAATATGGGTTTTAGTGAATTAAAAAGGATAATAATTAAACTTATGAATTTAACCCTGCATTACTAACCTATGGGTGTAATCCACCCAATTTGAAATAATATTCTAAAATCAAACTGTCAAACAAATTCAACAGACTTCATATGAATATGTAATCATACTAGGTTTATTTCTCTCTTACTTTTATATTATAGCAGTTTTGTTGTATTTACTTAAAATTACTTTATTCTGAAATTTTAATGTTATGGTTACTGGTTTTCGTGAATGGATTACACCCATGGTTAGTAAGAATGCAACATAGTATAAAGTTAATAATGTAGGGGTAATAAAATATTTCAATTTCTTTCAATCACATTTCATTTGTTTCTTAGATTTCAGGAAAAACGCAATCTTATACTTTTTGACCTCAATTTGTCCTTCTTCATTTTTAAAAAGTGGCTTCGAAACGGAAAGACAGATAAAACTATCGCTGCGATTCGCAAGGTTTTCTACTTTATTAAACTGCAATTCAACGTAAAATAGATCTAACCACGCTGCACCTTCTTTATTGCTTTGACCGAAAACTGTACTCTCGCTTTACACAGAATTAGGTAGAGTTTAGGACAACTTGATTTGGAGCTGATATATGCTGTTCCATATGTTTTATTTATTTTTTCCCGGACGGGAAGCTCCCGGTTTCAAACTCCGGACGAGGCGGTTGTTTTTCTTCTTGTATTTATGAATTTGATTTAGAATCGTTAAAAATAAAAGTTCTTAAAATTGTTCTTTATCCATCATGTTCCATATGTATTGTCACGAGCTTCTAGAATTGCAGTTATATCTCTCCCGGCCTATAGATTGATAGAAACTATACTTACACATGGCAAAAAATTGTGCTACTGTTTCGTCCTTAGCTCAATGAAAACCAATTTTCTGTTAAACGGGCTAATCGTAGCGCACGATTTGTTAATCGGACGTGTCGATTTCATCAGATAGTGTAAGTTACGGAAAGATAGCATTTAAATTATATTTTAATGTAAGAAAAGCCTTCTGTACTGGATATTAGTTTTTATTATATTCTATTAATACCCATGTTATGCCCCACGCGCGCACTTTGCAGATAAATTTCACCCCTTTCAGTAAATTGATTTTGGTAGAAAATGATATTTTCGCATTCTCCACATGATTTGAGCATTTGGTTCCCCCTTGTTATTTTCCATAATTTTTATGATATTGATTTGAAACCTTCGGCAAAATATCAGAAGCTATTCAGTTCAAATGCTACCGGCTTAGATTTTTGAAAAAGATGTTGGTTTTTTTAGAAAATCAAAAACCTCAAAAAAACCGTGTTATTTTTCTCTCCCCGCTAAATACTTTTTCATGTACACATCAATTTTTATTATTTTTCATACATAGGTTTTCCAAAGATATTTATAAATGCTACCGGAGCTGTTTTTCCAAATTTGTTAATATTTGTCATGAAGTTACAAAAACTTTTATAACATTAAAATTGAAACCCTAACTTACACTATCGTGCGATACTTAGATACAAAGACCGGATTGGCTCTCTTTTTCAGGAGATGTAAGCTTGGGCATTTTCTAGGCTTTTCTGCTAGGGATCCGTGGACTGAACGGGAAACTCTCTCTGTTTTGCATACCATTTAATGCTATGGAAGTTTGGTTTTACTGTCATATCTCTAGAAAAATACCTAATTTATTGATTTTTTTCTTCCTTTTATCTGTTTAACATTTCAGGAATTTTACGTACTATTTAGGTTATCTGGTAACAAATACCTACATCCATAAATTATACTAATTTTCCCTTTAGATGAGAGAAAATGACATTTATTTTTAGGAAAAAAACGTGTCTTAAATTTAGGGAATTGTCCTGTGTAGGTAGTATTGATGGTTTTAAGTGTCCCTAGGAGAACATTTAAGTTACTGAGAGACTACAACACGTCTTTGAATAATTTGTATATCTACAACGTGGGGTTCCTACAGTGGGTACATGGGTACTGTCGGATCTGCCTTCCTATCTGTGGATGAGTTCAGAAGCCTTCCTCATGTACACCTGATGCACTTAACTAAGAGCACAGGAAGGCTTTGGTGAGAGGTCTTATCTTTGTTTTGACGGAAAATATCTGTTTAGAATATCGGCTGCCTACAATCGCCTGCAAGTGTATTGCGTTCCTAATATACATTTTCATTTTAGTAGATAAATATAATCTTAAAAGAAAAAAACAAAGAAAAAGAATTACAAATATTATAACAGATCGCAAAAAAAAAAAAAAAAAAGAACTGTATTTACATTTTTTTTTAAGAACATCCAAAACATACTTAATGATGAATTTCATTGAAAAAATTTAACCGCTTCCATTTTTTCCAGGTTTTGATAAGCGGAGAGGATTCATTAGCATTACTTCTTTGGTGAGTGAAATATTTTCTCAAAGTTTATCTCTATGCAGGGTGTTTCACTATCGGTTCACATAACTTAAAAGTTTGATAGGTAGGTGGAGACAAGCAAGGCATTATAAGGTTGGTGGAGGGGGGGGGGGGGGGGGGGGTGTAGGAAGCGCCGTTTAGGACGTTGTAGGACGTTAAAGTCAAAAAATTCCTAATTATTTAAAATTTTAACGATTTTCGCCCCTAAATGTATGATAACTATTCATTTTTTTTTAAAAGATTTAGAAATCCTGAAATATTATCTTTAATTTGACTATACACTAGGTACATGTGCAAATGCAACCGTTTTTGAGATACTCCCGATTCTGTGATTCATAATTTCAATAATTTTGTTACTGATGATGTTAATCGCGCCTATTATTATGCAATTCCATGCATAATTAGAAAATTTAATGAAATTATAAATCATAGAAGCAGGAATATCTAAAAAACGGTTGCATCTAGGTAGGTAAGTGTATAGCCAAATTAAAGGTAACATACTGGGGTTTTTAAATTTTGTAAAAAAAAAAAAAAAAACTATATGGTTATCATATATTGTGGCGGGAAAATTCGCAAAATTTTGAAAATATTAGAAATTTTGTTTCCAATTTTTTTGGTTTTGACGTCCTACAACTTCTGACGGAAGGTGACAAGAAGGATGATTGGGCATTAACTGGAAAGCTTAGAGCTTAGAATTATGTGCACCGAAAGTAAAACACCCTGTATACTTAAAGATTAATATTTTTTTTTTTTTGTAGTATTAAGAGCAGTCAGTACTCAGCAAAAGTTTCAATTTAGATACCAGCGAACCTGTAGGCAATAAAATTTACTATACGTAGGTTTGTGTCCTGAAAGTGAAAAAAAAACATTAGCCTAGACCTAGACCACAGAGCACATAAGAGACATCTACCGCAAAAGACAGAAACCAAACATCCGACAAAACCGTACCATTTAAGACGAAAAATAAAAATTTGAAGTTCACATAAATTGAAAATTTTTACCGAGAATTAACTCCCCTAGATTTTTTGCCCATAATTGTTAAATATGCCATTTTGCTTTGTATTTAAACAACTTTCAAATAAATATTGCAATTTCACGTCGGTGAAATGTCGGGAGAAAAAACAAGTACTATTAGAGTCAAATAATTATAAAAAGCGCCACTAAAAATGAAAAAAACTCGACGTTATTTCCTAGATCTAGGCCTTATCTTTCTAAAACAGTCACAATTTAAAGAAATGAGATTACCTACCCACAGGAATTTGATTTAAAAGACTTCAATTTTTATCATTTTTTAGAAGTTTCCGAGTTAATATCTTCATTCCAATACACTTTTTTTTTTAATTTTTGCCGACTTTATTTACTAGACTTCTTCATTACCTTTAATTTAAGACATAAATCATTATCCTGCTAGAAATAGTTTATCAGAAATTTGCATTGAAAATTGTATGAAACTTGCAAATATTGATACTGACTCCTCTTAAGTGAAATTAAAATGAAATTATAAATCTCATAACTAAAGAAACTATAAAAGAAATGTATTTACTAAAAAATAGCCATCCTTCTACACTCTTAGTATATGGTCTTCCAAAGTTACAGAAAAATTATATATCTGTTCGCCTAATCAATAACAACAAAATCCACACAATTAATAAATTTATTAAATATCTGCCTAGAACAAAATTATTTCATGTTTGATAATAAAATTTATCTACAAAACGATAGCCTATAGTCATGGGATCTGACCTTTTCCATTTCTAGCTGAATCTATCTAGAGAAATGTTTATTTTTTTTGTTCAGAGAATCCCTTTGTAAAACATGTTTTAATTTGGATATGATACGTCTATGACGTATTTATAATTGGAATGGAACAAATAGATATTTAAATAATTTCCTCGACAATTCATTTCAATAGAATTGAGAACAATATAAAATTCACAATAGAATTAGGCAATAAATCCATTAATTTTCTAGACTTGACAGTATCTCTAACGGATATCAAACTGGATTTTAATATTCCATTCAGTCTTTGCAATGCAATCCAGTAGTCTTTCAAAGAACGTTAAACAAAATTGTGAAAACTTGCAGCTTAATAATAAGTGTATTAATTCAAAAGTAATCATGAAGCCAATTGCAATGCACATTAAGGAAAACGTCCTTGAACGTTCTCGCGGATGAAAATCTTCAAGAGATATCACTGAGAAATGTAAAATATCCCATACAATAGTTCAGAAAATTCAAAAATGTGCGAGCCAGGAATTTCTAAAACCAAAAATTGGTCGACCCGTGAAAATCTCTGATCGGGCTGCCCGGGAAATAACTCGAAGTATGATGTCTGGAGTAGCAAAAACTCCTCAGCAAGCTGCTCAACAGATCGGCAATGAAGCCAGTAAATGGACTTGTCGTAGAGCTTTGAGGAGAATTAGCCTAGAGCCTAATGAAAAAAAGCAGAAGCCTGCTCTCTCTGCTAAAAATATTTTAGCGTGCAAGGAACAGTATTTGAAAATTTTGCAAGAAAATCTTCCTTTGGCCGGCAATCCGTTCAAGTATAGTTCGCTCCTCACGGAAATTTTCCAACAAGACGTAGACCCTAAACAGATTGCCAAAATTGTGCAGCATTGGCTAGGGAACCAATCCATTTCAATTTTGAAGTGGCCTGCACAAAGTCCAGACCTCAATCCTATTGAGCACGTCTGGGCTTACATGAAAAGGAAACTGGCCGAGTACACTGAACCAACCGGTAGGAATAAATGACCTATGGGGACGCGTACGGGACGTCTGTACATCCATTCCATTGTTATACATTTCAAACGATATTGGACTTTTTCGACATAACTTTAATTTTTTTTTATAATATTTAGATAAAGTAAAAATTAAAAGTAACATATTATGAATATACAGTCTTAAGTGTAAGTAACAACATTCTTTTCATTTCCTTCAGCCTTTCAGTTAGTGCGTAATAGATATTGAAAAGCAAAAGTGTGGATCATCTTTCCAATTTTGCTCTTCACGTATATGAGTAATAGGCGCAACAAATATATAAAAGCATCTTCATAACTGGGCTACTAAGCATTATGCGCCATTTTCTAAATAATCACATATTAAAATAAATAAGCATTCCAAAATTACTTACCATCCTGTGATAGGTGTGTTAGCAGAGCCGGATTTACTCTTGCGGGGGCCCAAGGCTAAAAATATTATGGGGCCCTATTATAATTTTTTTTGAAAAAAGAAGTTTAAATAGCTTTCTGCTATTATAATAGTTAAATTTCGAAAATAATATTACATTTATTCATATATAAAAAATAAAACAAAGTAGAATTCATAAATAAAACAAAATTAATTTAGAAGCATTTTCTCCTAGATTTTTTCTCTGCAAAATCTTCAATAATGGTATCAAAATCCATTTCGCGGAGAAGTTCGGATTCTATAGCCATTAATGATAAGGCATTTAGTCGGTCTTGTCCAGTGCAGCTTCTTAAATGATTTTTAACACGAGATAATGT
Organism: Dioctria rufipes; assembly: GCA_963924295.1. Lineage (NCBI taxonomy): Eukaryota > Metazoa > Arthropoda > Insecta > Diptera > Asilidae > Dioctria > Dioctria rufipes. The sequence goes on from OZ002741.1 coordinate 261,762,625, forward strand.
TGAAAATGATCTTTCACCCTCGCAGTTGGTCGCTGGGATAGTAAAATATATTCTTAAAACGATTCTAACGTTCGGATATGTTCCCAACATAACGTACTTATCCAGGTGGGTCATTAAATCTACAACTTTAATATCATCTTCGGTATTTATCGTAGAAGAAAACTGCCAAAATTCGTCCACGAATTCCATTTCTAAATCACCAGGATACGCCTCAACTAAACGTATACATTGGTGTCTCAATTCTATTAAACTTAATTTCTTGAAATCTGTTAAAAATCCGAACAGTTCTTTTAATTTCAAATAGGCAAGTTGTCGTTTACGTAGTTCAGCAGCCAAAGAATCAATAATTACATAAAATATTTGAATTCTAAATTTATCACGAGCCCTCAGTTCAATATTCATTGTGTTTTCTTCATCAAACATTCGTTTTCGTACTCTATCTCGTGTTTTTTCACTAACATAGTCATGTATTGATACAAGTTTCTTCGCTTGCTCTTCCATTTCATCAAAATTATCACGCGTTGCAAGAACAAAATTTAAAAGAGATGCATACAGTTTCACAACACTGAGAATATCAATATTAACGTGTTGAAGGGACTGATTTGTTGCGTTGAGTCTGCTTATTAATGTGTACCATATAACTGTTAGTATCGTTGTATCGAACTCGTTCATTTTGTTATCCAAATTTTGGGCCTCCTGTCGCGTAGTTCTATTCTCAATATTATCATTACAAAGTTCACTTAGAGCAGCTCTAATTTCTGCATAACCCTTAAAAATAGCTTTAATTGCATCTGCTCTAGCGCACCATCAAGTTTGAGAAAGCGATTTAACAACGAGGCCACCTTTCGGCAAACAGTTTTTTAATTTTTTCCATCTATATGTCGAAGCAGAAAAGAAATTGTATAATGTTTGAATAAAGCCAAAAAAGTTGACAGCGCCTAAGCAACAGTCAGCAGCACAAGCACCTACGAGATTTGCTGAATGTGCCGCACACGGTACGAAATGGGCAAGTGGATTTACATCTTTTATTCGTGCTTGTACGCCTGTGTAAATGCCAGCCAGGTTTGCAGCATTATCATAGCTTTGAGCTCTACAATTATTAATATCAAGACCAACATTTTCTATAAATTTTAAAATTTGGTTAGAAATATCTTCAGCACCGTGGCTGTGGAGCTCAAGAAATCTGACAAATCTCTCGACTTGTTTTCCATTCGATAGTACATATCGTATAGTAAATGTAAGTTGGTCGACATGGGAGATGTCCGGAGTAGAATCTACACTGATGGCAAAGTATTTAGCACTTTCAACTTCTGCGATAATTTTTGACTGTAACTTTTGACCCATAACTTGAATTAGCTCCTCACAAACTGTTTTGGATAGATATGTTGTACTTCCGGAGCCGTTTCCGCCATATCTTTCAATATGGCTAGCCAGAAATGGATCAAACTTGGCAATGGTTTCAAGAATGCCTAAGAAATTGCCATTAGATGGAGATCCAAGTGTTTCATCGTCGCCACGAATAGCAAGCCCTCGTTCTGAGAGAAATTTTATGGTCTCAATGACGCGCTTAAGAACGTTACGCCAATAACTTTTTTCCATTTGTCGTTGTTTGACAATTTCACAGTCAATTCTGCCAGAATGACTAGACATTGTACACCAATCATTAACGTTTTCTTTATGATTTTTGCTGTTTTCATGCGATGTAATTAGATTCTGGCAGTTTTTCCAATCTCCAAACCCACTTCTAAACGCAGACTCTTGTTTGCCAAATAGTTTACAAGGTACACAAAATACGTTTCCGGTAGAAGGGGAATATACCAACCATTTTCTCGTAACCTGTTCGCCATTGCACATTTTTCTTTCAAATATACTCAATGGCAAAAATCTAGATTGAGTGTTTTCTTTTCTTAGGGATTTTGAATAATTACCGTTCAAATTTTGATTTATGGGCCTTCTGATGACTTGTTCACGTAATTCTTTAGTTATATTTAACCATGTGGCCGGATCATCTGTTGTCACCAACGTATTTTCGAATCTTTCCATCGAAATTGAAGGTAAATTGATTTGTGCGGTACCAATGCTGACATCTTCAGTTAAGGATTATGATGATATATCAATGCTAAGACATTCAGATCGCACCACGGTATCTGCAGATTCTTGATCAGGAAGCAATGTTGCTGATATTTCTTTTTCACCGCAATTTTTGTTTCTCTTGGTTGTTTCAATAGTGCTAAAATACTCACTTAATTTCAGAAGCGAAGCTTCATATTTTTCCAGTTCAGCTTTTCGTTTTCTTTTTTCCACACCACTAGCATATATTCTTTTGGAAGACATTATAAAAGCTAGGGATGTTCAATATTATGTCTCTGTTATAGAAAACCAAAGTCTAAATTTAAAAAAGAAACACAGGAGAAAGTGAAGTACTTACGCTTATGTATATAAAATTCTCACTTCACTATTAAATTATTCAATAAACTTCAACTAATAACTTTTTGTAGTTAACTAAAAAACCTATATTTCGTCTGAAGCACAATCAATAATCTGAAGCAATGATTTCAATTTATTGTTGTGTTTGTAAACGCTTGAAGGAAATTCCAAAGCCAACCTTGTTTTGAAAAAAAAAAACTGCAAAAACTTTTTTTATAAATTTTGACTATAAAAAAAATTTTTAAAGTAAAAATTTCAATTTTAATATTAAAATGTTAAACCTTTTGATATAAAAATTGAAATTTGGGGCCCCAGCCGGACGGCGGGGCCCTAGGCTTCAGCCTTGTCAGCCTAAGGGTAAATCCAGGTCTGTGTGTTAGATGACTTTTCGACACTATATAAAAATACAAAAAAAATTCTAAAAATGTGTACATGTTTAGAAGACGAATGAATATTTGACCCAATCCACTATTACTACTCATAAGAAGACAAACAAATCATACAAATCAAACTGTACCATACTAAAATGATTCTGTTAAACTTTTACAGCTCACTCATTCAATTTATCGCGAAGGTTAAGTAGCGCTAATTCATTGTATTACCATGCATTTTCGTAGTATCCATAAATTACCTTATAAATTTTCAATGTTTTGAAAATCTAATTATAAATTCAAAAATATTCCTTTTAAAAGCAAACCACAACAACCATTTAGAGTACACTTCAATGAATCAGTTTGTAATTTTAACGAACTTAAATTAAGACGTACACACACATACATACATACATATATATTCATCAAATATATATCCTTTTTCCATGCCGGTAAGCAGTTTGTTTTTAGACAAACTGATCTCAATAAATGAGATAAAATAATGTGCCTTGAGAAACGCTTGTCTAGTCCCTCAAAGGAGATTTAATTCTATACATAAAGTATATATGTAGCTAAAAATGGAATTAATTTTACAAGATTTCACATAAGACAAAATCTCAAAGTCATCACAGAAAATTAAATCAGATTAAAGAATTCAAAATTCCGCCTGATATCTTTCGTTTGATATTTATATAGAATACTCATCCGTTTAGCATTCAACTGTAGCGGAAAATTCTCATCATATTACTTTCTCAAAATCTGCTGATATGCGTTGAAGGTTTTCAATCAAATTCTTTGAATTTATTATCCTTATCCTGAAGGCTAGCGGTCTATATAGAGGGGAGCACATGAAATTAATAACAGAAAATCCTTTTACTGGACTTTTCTCTTTAAAGCTTGTTACCAGCCATCCCTTCTTTCTAAGGCATAAGAAAGATTCCTCATTATGTATCACTTTCTAAAGAGGAAACTGTTCAAGCGTAAATTTCATAGCTCTGAAGGTTTCCATAAACCAACATTAGGCTCGGCTCATAAAAATTACGAATTATGGGTGAAATTAAATCCATAATTTCACTTAAATTGGAGCCCATACGTTCGGCTTGATGAGGGAAATGACCACATTTAGTAGCGAATAAATACAAACCCCTTTTAAATAAATTTTCGCCCCTTTTCTAGGCTGTCAGACGCCTCAAAAGCCCATAGGCTTGATGAGCCCTGCAGTAGTTACCTACTATGTATGTATGTATGTATGTATGTAGGCTTAGCTTGGTTCGTAGGCGATAAACATTACACGAAAGACAAGTGGCTCTCCGGAAGAGACCCTTAGAAATTATTGCGGATTATGGGGGCTTGGTTTAAATGAAAAGTGGACCGACGCCATATTATATGCATGTACGTTTGTATTGTATGTACATACTCATAATAATCAACATGTTGCATAGATTGGTATCGAACTGTTTAACTTTTTCCTAGTCTCTTTTAAAAAGACAATCATACTATAAATCACTTTGTCAATGTCAATGTTTCACTCAAATTCATGATTGTTGTTCAACAGCTAATAGCACTACCAACATTGAAGATGATAGTGTTCAACATAAAAGTAAAACGACAACATTGGAAGAACAATAGTCGAAATCAAAGGACTATAAGAGTCCTGTTCTGTTGTATAATGAATAGAATTCATGGATCCAACATCTGCTGTCATACAGATTGTGGTGACAATGCTCTCATAATATGCTGATATCAGCAGTGTATGCATGGAGTTATTCGTATATAAACATTTCAAGCAATCAGATATACCAACAAACTAACAAGCCACATATCAGTTCCACGAAAATGGCACGTAAAACCACCACCAGAAATCGCTGCCAGCACCGTAAATTTCATTGAACCTTGCTTGTTTGAAATTTACACCCATGGAGGAAGGAAATATGCTTCTGGGCGCTGCATTCCTGAATGACAATGGAGAATCTGTGTACATACACGTATGCATATACATATGTATATGTACCAACATGCGGAATAGTGTTGTAATTATAAGTATTTTTTTTCAGAATCATTATTATATTGGAATTTAGTTCTATATGATGACAAGAGAGCATGCTCCCTTTGATGTTTGTGTAAAAAGCATATTCCGGGGAATATACTATATAAGAATGAAGGTATGTTGGGTGTGGAAGTCTATGAGTAGAGGTGTAAATTACACAAGACCCAGAGATTTGATCTAAGTATTTTTCAAGCAGAAATCTATGCCATTGAAACGTGCATCAGAATCAATCTATTGGCGTATGCAAAAATATATATAAACCTCAAAAGTTAAACCGCGATAAAGGGGCTAAATTCCAATACATTCACTTTAAAACTGATTTAGGACTGTTAACATATGCTAGATCGACTATGAAAGGTAAACAAACCAGCGGGAAACGGAAGCATTTCGGATGCATTTCGAAAACATTCTGTGAAAGGTTTGGAAGCAATACGCTCTCATATCCAGTTAATTTCTTTTAAAGCATTCATGTCCTATGATGAGAAGATATCTAATGTGGTCACTTGCACATCTTACCTCTGCATGGACCTTTCTTAGCAATTTTTTAGAAGTTGAAAAGAAGCATTCCTTATTAGTTATTTTGAAGGTGATAGGAAGCAGTCCTTATTAATCCTTTTAAATTCAATGGAAGTATTCATTTTACCATTTCAGAAAAGCATGAATTTTCCGGAAGGTTGGAAAGAACCATTCAATTTATATTCTTAGGAAGAAGCACTCTCTAGGAACATGTGGTCTGGCTTTCTTTTTCTGCAAAATTATCTGTTCTCCCATTCCGGTCGTCTTTCATTCACAGCTCGGCTCAAACGTACTAATTGTAATCATTAGGCTTCTCCATAGTTCTGGATGGCTATGATAGCGCACAATACATCACAGCTTTCATATCCCACCAGATACACAACATAATCTTGCTTCCATGGATGTTTCGCTTTGGCGTATATGGACCTGCTTCACCGGGTTTAACCTATGCTAGTTTGCGTTTGCGATCATCGTTTTTTTTTCTTTCTTTCTTTCAATGTATTTTTCTTTTTGTCAGTTGATACTCATGGGAAAAAAGAGCAATCTAAGAAACCTCCTAAGGTGGTTCCCTGGAAGCTCGCAGTGCTTCTTTTCCCTATCACAGTCCATTGCTTTTTAACATAGGCATATCCGCAGAGGCAAGCCGTTCCATGTTGTTCTTAGGAATCTCTCTAAGAGGCATGCTAAATGATGGACGAAGAAGATTTTGAAGGTGTCTTTTCAAAAGCTTTAATGAGGTTTTTGAGCAATCATCGTAGTGATTGTTCCAGACTGCCTTCTGAAAATATTAGTAAGGTGATTGCGCTTACTCATGATTATTTGTGGTATTAAATTTTATTACATTGATTAAATAACGCAATATTCTCAATATTATTCTCACTTTATCATTTATTATTATTCTTCCCAAGTAACAATTTTCCCAATTTTTGGTGACTGAAGGTGATGGGTAGTTTTATAAGGGGTATATAATGGTTACTCGGTTATGTAAAAATTTCAGTGGTTATATAAGTGTTTTATAATATTACCAATTGGTGACGTAGTTATATTAGAGTTATTTAAGGTTACTAATTGTTATCGTGGAAGTAGGTTACTAAAGGTTTTATAACTTGGTGATGGAAATGTTACAATCACCGGTCTATATAACTTAGACTAACCATTACTAGAAGGTACATAAAAAAGTTTTGTAATTGTTTTGATCACCACGTTATATAACTTATTGGTAATAAGGGTTTATTGCGGTATCCGGGGTTACCCTTATATAACTCGACAACTTTCAGTAATTTCTTTGACTTTAATAAAAATTGGGAACTTTCGGTAATACATATACCCACTATAAAATATCGTAAAATTTTTTGGTGGCCCTTTAGTAACTACGGTGATCGTTATAAAAACAAATTACTTTTAGTGTCGAATGGAGCCATTATAACACTACACGGCGCGCCTAACAAAACTTATTTTAAGAATAACTTGACACATCCTTCGGTATTACTTTAAGATATATAACGTTACCAAAGGTAACACAATATAAACCTAAGGGTATATAAGATCACGAACGTCTGATTTTTGTCACTATAAGATATAAAACGTTACCAAAGGTTACATATTATGACTAAAGGGTATATAAGGATCATTTTCGAGGTATGGTAGTTTCTTCAGTTTATATAATATTTCTAGAAGTTTTATAAGGGTCATTCAGTTTATATAATAGAGACAGAGTTTATATAAAACTACTTGAAGTTTTATAATGCTAATTAGTTCATTTAAGTACAAGCCGCCATTTTTTTCATCTATGCATTGCAGATAAAAAAGAAAATGTCGGATTAGTCAATTTTTTATATTGCAGATATATGGCTTCCGTTTTATTTTTATATGAAGAAAATACATCTTTTAGGTATATAACATTTCTAAATTATGTTATGTTATTTTTAAGAATTAATATCACCTAAGTGAAAATTTTTAATTTTGTCATATTTAATTAAAATTATTAAAAATTGCTTATTTTTGGAGGGGTCTGTATTTTTTAGAAGTATCTATGATGATATTCACAGTAAAATTTCAATTGCAGCTGAATTTCACCACATATATGCCGAAAATTTGTACTTCTGAAATGCAAAATATTAAACCCTTCCATTATAAAAATGCAATATAAAAAAAAAATCGAAATTCTATATGAAGATAGGTTTCGTAAATATTTGCATATTATTGTTTTATAAAGGTAACGAAAAATAATTTCCCTAACATTTCAATCACTGAAAGTAATCAGCCTGAGAATTCCAAGCGTTGTTTATAAACAAAGTTTATAAAGGTAACCGAAACATTACCGCAACCACTGCTATGATCAAAATAAATTAATCGAGAGCACCTTGGGTTATATAAGGGTTTTATAAGAAGTTATATTAAGGTAACCAGAATATTTTGGTTACTCATTTTATAAAACTTTCAGTTATATAACGTTACCTAAATCAAGTCACGGTAACCTTTATATAATCCTCCATTTAAGCTCTATAAGAGGTTTATAGTGGTTACAAAGAGGTTTCGAGTACTAGTCTATATAACTCAAGTCATATAATTTGGTAATGGAAACCTCACCGTTACTACTATATAAAAAAAAATTGTTTCTGGGATTACTTGATTATTTCTATTCACTTTGAAGTTCATATTGAAAATGACAAATGAGTTACATCGTAGAATAGTTGAAAAATCCACAGTTTAGATTCATGAAAAATTAGATCACTCCTTGTTACATTTCTTCTGGAGCTGATCAAATAATCTTCTATCTTGCTTCCAAGTGATATCTACAGAAGCTGTTTAGTTACTTACGTGCGTCTTTGCTTATTTTACTAGACAGATCAGTGAATATTCTTCTAAAGTGCAGCAAAATTATGACTAAGGAAGCGCTGAAATTGTGCTAGTTTCAGAAGCGCAATCTTTTCGTCCCAATGGGTATGATATAAATTATCTTACTTTTGAATTACTCCCATTTCATATAGACGTAAGGAAATTAATTGTAGGGAAACATTTCAGAAACTTTGTGTCTTTTTGAATTTTGTGTTAAACTTCATCTAAAAGTTACGACTGTCATCATAATTTACTTAGCTTTTTGGCTCTTTTATTTAATCTTTCCGCATAAAACTTCTCCAATACTCTCATAACTCATACGCATACTTTATATTTTCAGTGAAAAGATCTTTTTGATAATCAATTCTGCAAGCCAAATACTAAGAGCCTCATTGTTGAAATTTTGTATATTAATATTTCGACTTTTCTTCTTGTGGATATTATCGAATACAAATGAACACTTCATAGATAGCTGCACGATATGGTTGCTTCTGTACGCGATAGATTTCGTCATCCTGGGACCAGTGACTCTGGCACTGAGTTGAAAGATACCTTAATTTTAAATAGATCACCCAACATACCTTTCAGTTCACTAACAACACATATATTCCGATGCGTGTTTATGTCCATAAAACTTCCAGAGTTTACAGGATTAAACCTCAGGATGAATATTGGGGTGATGCGAGGAATCCAAACAGTTATCCAGATAATTACAAAGATAAATTCTGTGGCATTTAAATTGCTACAATACAGCCTTATGTATCGGCGGAATCAGTTGCAGCATACTGACCGGCGAGTTCTGAGAATCTGCACAGTTTTAACTGATGAAGACACCCACTGCTTCACTAGTTATTTACTGGCTTTGCTTTACATCATCTATTGAATCTTGCGCGCAATATGTGTCAATTGATCCGACATTATGAGTACATCGTTTCTTTCGGGACCAAGAGCTTGTAGTCAGGTGAATTGTTTGAGTAGGTTCGTTTTGACGTTAGCCAAATCAACATTTCACTTGTATTAATTACATGAAGGTCGAAGATGGGACTCAGAGCACTGGCCCATAACATCATTCGCAAGCACTTAAAATCTATTTCGTATCCAAATTGAAGATACGTTTACATCCTGACAGACACATTAAACTAGAGATGGCAGCCACCATCTTCCGTGCAGGACGGTAGAAATTATAAGACTATTCCATGGGGCTTTCCCTCGCTTTGGAACCTTTTCAAGTGTTGTGGGAAGAGCAAGCTCTCTGTTAGAGTTATACAATTATTTGAGCCTTTTGCGACCCCTCTTAGATTTAGTTAGCTAGCGCCTTTTTTTTCTGTTTTCGGAGAGTTGTACTAAAAGCGAGTCCACACATAACAAACATTTCCCAAATGTTTGACAAACATTTGACAAACATTTGTCAAAGAGCTTTCAAATATATGTTAAACATTTGTCAATTATTTCTCAAACATTTGTGGAATGTTTGATTGGTTAGGATGCAAATTTTACATTAGTTTAACAAAGTTCCAAATTAATCCAAATGAAATGGAAAACATTAGATGTTTGTTAAATTTTGTAAGTGCTTTCAGTCAGTTTTCATCAACGGTGGATAGTGAAATTTCATTTTAGAATTTTTTAATAATAAAGCGGGACGCCAAGATCTATTTAATAAAATTAATAGAATTATTAGATTCTTGCGAAATTTCTAAAACCAGAGAGATGGTCAATTTATCGTTCAATAAATCACGACCACTACTGTAATCTTCTGTCTAAAAATTTTCTGTTCCTGTCCTTGTTCAAAAATTTGCAAATACGACGAAAGATGCTGCTATGAACTTCACTTCACTCGGCAAATACATGATTCAAACTGAAAATTATAGGAAAACAGTTTTGACACAAATATCCTTTCAGATGTTTGACAATTGTTTGACAAACGTTTGACAAACATATAATAAACATTGATCAAACCCATGATACAAAGATTAACAAGGTATGGCCGGAAAATCTGTCAATTGATTGCTTGCCTCCTTTGGCGACAAATGTCAGAAATTTGTTTTCTATTTTTAAATTTCTTTGCTTTCCCACTAGCACATAATTACTTTTCCCGAAGTGATTTAAACGAAGAAACTAATATTATTTTGTTAAATATTTTAATATATTCAAAACGTATTTCGGTCAATAAAATACGAAAAACTCAAAAAAATTCCCTGGAAATGACAGTAGGCACCTCATGACGTAGCAACACAAAAAATTCCTCTCGAATCAGCCATACCTTGTTATCTTTGTATCATGGATCAAACCTTTTTCAACTGCCTTAAAATTGCTTACCAAATGTTTGACAAATGGTTTTATGCCAATATTTATTATGCGTAATGCACCTTTAAATAATTTCATTATGCTTTTCATTCAAGAGTCTTTGACATTCGTAGAAAAAAAATATGATTTAGTTGTTCTTATATTAAAAACAGATTCTATCATGCAACAACTTTCTGTTTTGTCTCCAGTATCGATTCCCTATATAATTCCTACATTCCCTATCGACATGAAAAATCTATGCTTGTTTTACAAGGATTCCAAGCCGAAAATAAAATATTCTATCTCACGCAAAAAACTAGGTACGCTTATCCTTAGCATGTTGTATACATATATACAGAAAAAAGTTGATATATTTTTACTCCGTTTATATGTTACAATCATTTAACTATACAAGAAAACCCACTTGACTTGCGAACGATTCATGTAAACATGACCAAGATAACTAAGAATCCATGAAATCTTCACTTTACACCACTTTTCTTTCAGAGTGTATTTTGTTGCTATCAGAAATTTATCTCAATCCTCTTTCGTTTGCCATTGTTGGGGTAAAATATCATTGTGCCAGGAGTGATATAGGATATAGTTGGTGGCGCGCGGGTGGCGAGCGGGTCTTTGGGTTTGGGGGTTGTGAGAGACAGAACAAAAAAAAAAAAAAAAAAATTTCCCTATCATCATTTATCTTGGAAGTGCACACCATTAACGTAAGTGGGCTAAAGTTTAAATCGCTTTTCCAGGCCATTTGGGAAGGGTATTCTGTGCTGATAGGTAGATTTCTTCATTCAAATTTATATTACAAGATATATCCGGGCTGGTTGAAAGTTATTTGCCCCCAGGAGGAGGAGCTACTGGGGTTCACATAAATTCCAGTGTTAATGGGATACGCATTCGAAGGAAATAATAAGTCTTCACAGCTCGCAGTCGCTGGTCCGTGCTAATGCGGGAGGCTATCAGTAAGGTCAGCGAGTTTCTTAAATTATGGCATCCGAAAAATTCACCTGGAAAATATATTATAGCTCCGCTGAAGGACTCTTTGGTACCTACCTATCTACCTTTTAAAATGGCCAAATGAAATTGGAAATTCGAGAGTTGATAGAAATAAATTACACCGGCGGAATTCCGTTCTAAATAGCTTAAAAAATTTAACTGGAATTTCGCCCAAATAGCTTGGCTCGCATCGCAGTATTAATATTATATGAATGTATATGTATGCATGGATGTATGTATATACGTTTTTCAACTGAATGTGGAATTAATTTTGACTTTTCAATTAAATTATGGGTTTACTCGCGCGAATAAAATATGAGTGCATAAGCGAAATGAAAAATACTTTAAGGCAAAACTCTTGAATGAGAAAGCTTATTCGCCATTAATGTAGGACACTTATATTTTTGTTTGTTTTTTGTATTTTTTTTTTCCAGATTCGGCACGGGACGACATTACTTCGCGAGAGTACCTTACATCATTTTTACTTATTTATGTTTCCCTCTGCATATATGTCAAAGTCGAAAAGAACACGTACGTGCCTCGTTTGGATTATTTTAGCCCCAGTGGCAAAGAAAGCCTTCAGCACATTACAGATGTCCCACAATATGTTATCGAAGAGTGTGCTCAGCATGTTATGATGGCACGTTGTCTTTATGGAATCCTCCCGATGCTTGCCAACTAGTTATTTCTTCATTTTAAAAATGTCTCAGAGAATTATCTTCTATCATGTTTTATCTTGTTAAGAAAAAAAAAATAAAATAAAATTAAGGGAGTTTTTCTTCGTTGCGCGTTTCCACCCCTCTTCCTTCTGCGTACTTTTCTGGTTTTTTTCGAAGTTAAGCACTTTTACAGGATAATTTCTATCGTTTCTATAATAGATTATTTTAGCATATCTCATGAAAGCTTAAATTTTTGTTGAAATTATATAGAATTTGTTCGAATGGTGACACTTTTTATGTATTGCATACTATCAAAATACACATAACAATGCGTTTAAGAGGAGTCAGTATACCAATATTTGCAAGTTTCATACATTTTTCAATACAAATTTCTGGCAAACTGTTTGTAGCAGAATAACAATTCATATCTTAAATTAAAGGTAATGAAGAAGTCTAGTAAATAACGTCGGCAAAAATTTAAAAAAGTGTATTGGAATGGAGATATTAGCTCGAAAACTTCTAAAAAATGATAAAAATTGAAGTCTTTTAAATCAAATTCCTTTAAATTGTGACTGTTTCAGAAATATAAGGCCTAGATCTAGCAAATAATGTCGAGTTTTTTTCATTTTTAGTGGCGCTTTTTATAATTACTTGACTCTAATAGCACTTGGTTTTTCTCCCGACATTTCACCGACGAGAAATTGCAATATTTATTTGAAAGTTGTTTAAATACAAAGCAAAATAGCATATTTAACAATTATGGGCAAAGCAAAATTAGGAGATTTAATTCTCGTTAAAAATTTTCAGTTTATATCAACAGCAAATTTTAATTGTTCGTCTTAAATTGTATGGTTTTGTCGAATGTTTGGTTTCTGTCTTTTGCGGTAGATGTCTCTTATGTGCTCTGTGCTCTAGGTCTAGGCTAATGTTTTTTTTTTCACTTTCAGGACACAAACGTACATATAGTAAATTTTATTGCCTACAGGTTCGCTGGTATCTAAATTGAAACTTTTGCTGAGTACTGACTCCTATTAAAAAAAAAAAAAAAAACAAAGTTGAAACTGAAACTCAATTTTTTCCCCTATTCGGTAAAGAAGAATTGAATTTTAAACAAATTTTACCATTACGACTTGCGGAGAATTCGACTCATCATATAAAAAAGATTTCCAGGGAATATACAAACTGGGATCTATTTTTAATGTTGTTGACTTTTTTATACCCTAGATGAAATCTATAGAGTATACTAAGCTGAACGCGTATACTTAGAGAACTGAAATTTGGACACGGACTTTATTAAAAAAACTAAAATTAAGTTCGAAAATGAGACAAATTGGGCAACTCCTTCGTCGGGTTGCCATACAAAAATTTTGTTTTCCACTATACATTTGGACATTGCCTGAGAACGCGTCGACATAGCAAGCTGAAATTTTGTACATGTCGTTTTCATAGTAATAGCAAGTAAAATTTCAAAAATGTACTAAATCGGGCAACTAATTCTTGGTGTTGCCATATAAAAATTTAGCTTTTTTACGTATACTGTGAAAACGATCAGTCCAAAAAATTTTTATTGTACTAAAAACTTCTACAGAATACGAAATCGTTCTAGAAATATATGCGGAAAACCACTTCAAAAATCAAACTTGCACAGAAGGGTGACAATACGAAATTTCATATGGGCATTCATCCGGGGTCTTAGATCTATTCTAGCTTTTTTACTTGTTTTTTCATTTTTTATTTTAATGGCCCAGGGCAAAAGATCCGGAGAATTGAGGCTAAGGCGGCCCATTGTGTTTACCTGCTAAAATATGTCCTCTTAATGAAGCGTATCAAGTACAGGTAAAGTAATCTTGTTAGAGAATCCACAGATAGAAGGGCAGACCGAAGAGTGACTAGCTTGAGCCGTGCAAAGGCCTGATATGTGCACAGAGAGTGCTTGCTTGTCTCATAGTCTTATTCCAGACAAGTCATACACTGAGGCCCAAAATACATTAACGGCCACAATCCACGTGCCACTGGATGCGAAACTCTGAAGGAATGTAAATGTATTGCCAAAGTTACTTTCGCGGCCACAGATCACAAGCCATACTGTGGCCGAACTGTTGCCAGAATACCTCATGAAAAATGTGCTATATTCGTATTTTGATTGTGCTAAAAATGTGCCCTTTTCGAGAAAATATGCTGAAAATATGTCGGTATTTTTTTTTCATAAATTGTGTAATTATTTAAATATTAAAAAAATTATATACACTACATATACACATCGTATATATACTTTAATTTATAAGCAAAATATTTTGTTAGTGCACCTTTTACCTGAACAATTAAAAATACAGTCAAGATCAACACATAAGTTTCTTTTTATGGGACCCCCGTACTTTTTAAGATTCAGGGTGTTCTGTAAAAAAACCAGCTTTTTTTTTAATCACCCTGTAATTCCTCAACGATTGATATGCCCCCCCCCCTGCCTATATACCCTTTAGGTTGGCTATCGTTGGACCTTTCTAGTGCTGTATAAACTTTTCCCCTCCTCCCCTATGTTCTGAATTTATGGCTCAACAAATTTAAAATTGTGAACTTTTAAACAGTTTTTTTTTTTTAATTTTACTACTATTTTTATAAAAGACCATGTCATCAACACCAATTTTTCGTATTGAATTTAAAAAGCCTAAAAGCCGATGATTAAAACGACCTGACGCACGCATGTGATAGGTCATTTTAAAGTTAAGCGTTTTTTCCTTTTTACGTCCAATATGAAAAATAATGAAATATTACTGTTGATGGCATGTTGTCTGATAAAAATAGTAGTTAAATAAAAACAACGAGTTAAAATTCTGAAATTTTAACTTTGTTGAACCATAACTTCAGAACGGAGAGTAACAGGGAGAATTTATAGACCATTGGAAAGGTCAAATGATTATCTATCTAAGAAAGTTTAAGCCATGGTCATAGGGTGTAACGTTTAGAAGTTACAGGGTGATCTATAAAAACATACCTAAATATCCTCCTTCAGTCCTATTATCTCAGAAACCGTTAGGATTTCATCTCCCCTTCCCCAATTCAAACCCAGACAATTTTTTGCTAGTCCAGATATGACTTATCCATAGCCTTCGGGTCCCAGAAAAGACAGATCACCCCGTGTAAAGAAGTTGACTCCCATTTGCTACGAGATAACGAAAACAATAATTGTAAAATTGAAAATATATATATTTATTTATTAAAAAAATTTATGGCTATAGCTTTCAGGCTGGTCACAATTAAAAGCTACCGGGATCTTTATATCTAGAATTTACAAAAGTAAAATGAGAAAAAAAAATTTCTTCCCTTATCCTTGATAATGGGCCCTATTCTGTCGGTAAAATTTTATCATTTTATGTTATGTTATGCCTTAAAATAAAATATTTCCCTAAAATCCTATTCTGTACCAGAAATTTTATTTTATTTTATGCATCGTAACATAAAATATTTCCGGTTATGAAGCATAACATAAAAGAACCTAAGCAGCACATTTTAAAGGTATTTTGACACATTTTATGAAAATTTATGCGTCAATTAACATTTGTTGTGCGAAAATAGTTTTAATTAAAAACTAAAATGTCCACCGCCATACATAAAAATTACAATTTTGTTAGAAATTGTAGAAATTCACACCAGTGCAGTGTAAGGTAAAATATAAAATGTTAATTATATTTGCCTAGGTTTTAGTTTTATGCAGAAGAGATCATACGATACGATATCTTCGCGATTCCTACGATCCATGTGAGTTGCCCAGCCTTAGGCTTCAAAAGTTCTTCCGGCTGGATAATTAATAAACTTCTTATATTGTGATTTGTAAACTTATGAATAATTCTAATTTATACCCAAAATGTTTCGTTTTAAGAAAACAAATTCAAATACTATAGCCTCATATCGGAAAGATATCTATTCCGTTCACTTTGAGTTAGGAATCTAAAATTGAACGGAAAGGATGTGTTTCTGCTGCTTTGCATTTCTACGGACATGGTTCGTATCAAACTCCAGTCAGTAGTTGTCATATTTTAGAAATTTTACACCCAAAGCATCTCAAGAGCTATTAAGAAAGCAGCTGCTTTCATAAATGATTATTTAGTGGGTGATTTGATAGAGTATCACGCAAATGTCAATTGACCAGCTGTTCAAAAAGTAATAGAAAGCATAGCGGAATGTACTAAATATTTTATGTTACGTGTTCATAAAATAATTTTATGGAACCACGACAGAATACGAATTTTTAAAATATTTTATTTTCATTTTATGAAGAAGGGATTTTTTCGCCATAAAATAACATAAAATGTTTTTTATGAAAAATTACAGAATAGGACCTAATATGCATAAAAGTTGCAGAAGAAGATTTCAAACAATAACAAATTTTAATTAACAAACCTAGATGCTGCTATATCGATAAGTATTATAGAATTAAATGTAAAGCTACTAAAGGCTTTTCCAATAAGAGGTGTTGATATGCTAAGAAAAATGCCATTTTTTGAGATAAATGATCGGATCTTTATTTCATTATAAAGAGGAAGGTATGCCGTTAATAATGGAAAATAACATCAGCCAAATGACCACCACGACCACGCCTACAGGACCATATCCTTTTCATGAAAATTTCCATAACCAAATCGCGAAGTGGCTGCCCTATGTACTCGATAGCCCCACGAATTCCATCTTTGAGGTCTTGAATCAACGCTGAGCTGTTGGCGTAGACCTTCTCTTTCACGTGGCCCCAAAGGAAGAAGTCGCAAGGTGTTAAGTCACAAGATCTCGGTGGCCAATTGTGATCACCTCTTCGAGAGATAACACGGTCCGGAAACTTTTCCCGTAAAAGATCAATGGTTTCGTCGCTTGTATGGCACTGTTGCTCCAGCCTCATTTTCGTAAAAATAAGGTCCAATGACCCCGCGGGACCATAAACCACATCAAACAGTCACACGTTGAGGATAGAGAGGCTTTTCAACAATAACTCTTGGGTTTTCCGAGCCCCAGATGCGACAATTTTGCTTGTTGACGAAGCCATCGAGGTGGAAATGGGCCTCATCACTCAAGCTGAGTTTTCGATGGAATTCCGGATCATTTTCATGCATTTCAAGGTCCCAATCAGTAAAGACTCGACGTTGTTGATGATCGGCCGGCTTGAGTTCTTGTGTTAACTGAACTTTATAAGCCTTAAGACCCAAATCTTTATGCAAAATACGGTGTAATGGCGTTTGTGGAATGCCTAATTCCAAAGAACGACGAGGAATGGATAAACCAGGGTTTTCTTCAACACTTTCGGCTACAGCAGCAATATTCTCGGCTGTTCTTGAGCGACGTGCACGGGTTTTATTCTTCACATCACTAACTTGTCCCGATAGCTCGAATTTTTCTACCAATTTCTGTATTGCGGTCCGACAAGGTGCTTCACGACGACCCAAAAATGTTCGAGTTTTCCGAACTTATAGTGAATTTTAATAATTTCAATGCGTTGTTGAATCGTGTATCGTTCCATTTTTATTAATGGCGTAGTTTCTACTTGTCAAATGTCAAAAAATGACAGCTCCAAAAGTGACATCTACGGAAATAGCGGGCTAATTAAAATAACACCTCTTATTGGAAAACCTTTTATTAACAGCTTTTGAAAATTAGATTAATTACTATAAAAAATTCAAGATAACAGGAAATAATTAAAGGTAAAAAGATTAAAATTAAATAATAAAAGCTTAAGGAAATTTGATGAATCGACAAGAGTGGAAATCTTGGTATTATATTATTATTATGTAATGGTTATTCTGATTGCGGATAGAGGGGAGTCTCAATCTCATTTCTGATAACAGTTCTAAATGAGTAGAGGGTAAGACTGAGGATGTCAACATCGTTTAGCAGGTCATTATGATTTATCTGAATCCTATAAGAAGGAGAAGTATAGCGCAGATTGGTTCTGGCAGTAGGGAACTGGAAAGTTAAAGGTGAACGGGTAACTCTAGTTGGATTAACAAAATTAAGGCTGGTTAATAATTCAGGGCAACGAATATGGTTATGTATTATCTTAAACAAGAAAATTTCATTAAGGAAAATACGCCGCTTTTCGAGGGTAGAGATACCAAATTTGTCAAATCGAGAAAAATAATTTAGATAATATCCATCCATTTTGTATTGCAGAATTCTAGTAAATTTCCTGGGCACAGATTCAATCTGTTGTATATACGCACAACATAAAAAGGATTCCAGATAGTGCACGCATATTAGAGATGACTTCTTATTAAGGAATTGTAAAGGGTAATAAAAGAGGATGAAGATTTAAAAGATTTACAAATTTGGAATAAGAACCCAAGTAATCTAAAAGCTTTGGAAGTAATCTAGTAGATGTGTGACTGAAATAATAGTTTCTGGTCGAATATAACACCCAGGTCTTTCAATTCAGTAACACGGTCAAGACAGATATCAGAAATTTTGTAATGGTAATGTATGGTATTTTTTTTTTCTAGAAAAAGTTAAGATTTTACATTTGGAAATATTCAACGGTAAAAAATTATCCTTGCTCCAATTTTCTAAAGCAAGAATATCTCTCTGTAAAGATATGCAGTCCTCTTGCGTCTCAATGACTTTAAAACAGTTTGCATCATCTGCGTATAAAAGAAATTCGCTTCTTAGTTGGATTGGTAGGTCATTAATATAGATGAGAAATATGTAAGGACCAAGAATGGTACCTTGCGGGACATCAGACATTTGCACAAAAGGGGTGGACTGATAAACATTTAAAACTACTATCTGGAGCCGTTCAGGGAGATATGACGCAAACCATCGTATTAGATTTGCATGAAAACCTAAGCAAGACATTTTTAGTAATATACGAGAGTGCATATGATCCTATCAAAAGGCTTAGAAAAATCTGTTTGAATAGAATCAACTTGTTTTCCCTCCTCATGTGCAACGGCAATTTTGTTAGTATATATCGCTAAGTTACGTGACAGTGGACTTACCAGGAAGGAATCCATGTTGTTGAGAGCTGAAAATGGAGATTGTTTGGGGAACAAGCTGGTCGTAAATTATTTTTTTCAAACACAAGATCTAGAACTATTGGAGATGGATATTGGTCTGTAATTTGCTATGGATTTAAGATCACCGCATTTAAAGATAGGAGTAACGAATGATTTCCTAAGCGTGTGGATGGATAAACTTTGTGATGTAATTACAAATTGAATAATACGCTTCTTGGGGTACTTAAGACTGCAGAGCAATTCTTCAAGAAGATGTTTGATACAGCGTCGGGTCCTACTTTCTTACTTATATCTAAACCTAGAAGAATTGTTTGTATACATCTAGCGGAGTGATTGGAAGCACAGAAATAGTAGTGGGGAGAGATAGAGGAGATGAGAGTAGTGTTGAGGCAACTGTGGATGTGGACAAGTCATTATCACTAGTGTTGTCAGAATATACTGTCTTGAAATAACGAGCAAGACTATCACAAATATCTTGAGATGTATTGAAATATTTATTATCATAATACGTTTCACTAGGAAAGACGTTTGATGATTTGAGCGTTTTTGAATATGCTTTAACCTTGCTTTTTCTTCTAAATATTTCTTATAACACTCTTTGATTAGTCTTTTGGACAATCGACGATATAGGGAAAGACTTCCATAAATTTCGGGATGTTTTAAGTGTTTATATTTATGGCGATACTTTTATTTTTCTTTTAAAGCTTGGATTAATTCGCGATTGTACCAATTTGGATATTTTTGGATTTTAGATTGAAATGATGAGACCAAGGTCGCAATACAATTATCTGAAATAAAAAAAAAATTATTAAATGATTTATTTACATCAGTGGAAAACTTAGAAGAGAAGTCAACTGTACCAAGATATTCATTGATAACAGTGTAATCGGCCCTGTGAAAGATAAGTTTATTTGGGGCACTCACTGGTAATGATTCATGTGGTTTAAATGAGATATCAACATTGAGAGGTGGATGATGTTGATCGATACGGGAAAGTACTTCAAGAGATATATAATAATAATACAAGATCTGAGACGTTAATCTGATTTCCTTATCTTTATTTGTCAGTTTCATACCTCATGTGCAGCAAAAGCTTCTCTGCATTGAGCAAAGACTATCATACTTGCGTTAAAAATCTCTTCTACATGTATATCCTCTACGTTAGCTACGAATCTAGATATGCTCAATTATAGTTGTTCAGCTCGCACATTGCTCCTCCGACTTACACCTAATTTAATCAAATCATCTCTTTTCGCCTCATTCAAAGCAAATTCAACAAATGCCAGTAGGGCAAAGCCAAGAGGTGAGGGAAACGTAACTGATTACAGCGGCTATATAAAATCGACGAGCCTTAGCAGAAAATCATTCTTTTTACAGAGTTGATCTGAATCAGAGCTAATTTGAGTTTTCCTTTCATTTCCTACAAAAGATAATTTTGTTCAGAGACTAATCTGAAATATTATTTCCAACCGCAATATAGAAGATTATTCTATTCTATTAATCCGTTACCATCCTATCTATACCTAAGCGGAAGATTAATTTTATCGCAGATATTAATCTGTAACACTACCTCCCACAAGTAGGCAGAAGTCTCATTCTCTTTCAGAGTTAATCTGAAGAAGTTCATGTGCTACACTTCGGTCTTACTTAGCTAAAGCAGGCTTATTGTGTTACACTTTCCGGCGTTACATGCCGCATGGTGCTACACTAAGAGATTGATTCTGTGCATCATTTTGCTACATTTCTGCCTACATGTAGCAGCACTTTCCGAATACTGATAGAGAACAAATTTCAGAAGTGAAGAAACAAGAGTAGCAGTGCACGTGACGTCATATTTTGAATTTTTTATATTTGTGATATTTGCATAAGCTATACGTATTGAATAAATTTTATATTTAAATTCTACAAAGGCTGAGTTATCTATTTTACAACCGACACACCCTCCCACATACGAAACTAGATCTCACATTTGTTTAAAAAAAAAACATACATAAATAATACAAGAAAATACTGTGACCATATTATTTATACTATAAAACAATTGTCCTTGAGTCAAGCTCATTAATTACCGAACAATGTAAACTCACTATGGTTATTTATTTATTTAATGACAATATGAAAATATATATATTCCAATTCCAGGAACACGGGTACAAATGAAGGGAAAATATATTCAGGATTTATGTGTTTTAGTGGTAAATTAAAAGTCAATTTTTTACGTTTCCCACAAACATGAAATAATTAAAGGAAACCGAGCAATTTTCACTGAAATGTTGTATATGTTTACACATGTGTGTTCATTCATTTAAGCCATACCATAAACACGTACATACAACTCATAAATAATTTTTATAATTTAATTACGTACGGGGAAAGTTTATACTATTACGTCGTCCTAAAACGGAATTCAATTGACCTACAAAATCACACTTCTTCACTTAATATGGAGCTCGTATCGTATACTATATGGTGAATTAAAGGAGAAAAAAAATCCGCACCCTCCTCTCTTCACAAATTAATAAATAGATTCAAGCACTAAAAGCAATGCCTGTCCGCTTATAAGTAACGAGCCTGGACACAAAAATATTTTTGTACATCTCAATCAATAACAGTAGTTGAGATGGAATGCATCCATCAATCAACAGGGAGGCAGTTTTGGATCCAAGTCGATATATTTGTGATTGATCATCTAATATGGAATTGAAATTCTGATAAATCTCCCACGGCTCCATCACCTTGGATGCTGGGCGAGGATATATTTATGTACATAGTACATGCATACATATAGATTTTGTAATTTACTATGTTTACCTGGCTTGCATAGTTTCTATTTGGACACATGAGCTCTACAGGAAGTTTTGGCAAAACTCTGTATCTTTTTTGATAGTACGAGTATATAACCGATTATGCATGGATTTGCATCGAGGACCAAAATAGCTGGCCGGTGGATTTACTAAAATTTATGCACCTTCAAAAATCAATTTCAATATGAAATTGAAAAACAACAATAACTTCTATACGATATCAGCCAATTCCCGTGTGTGCTATATATGCTGGCTACAATAATTCTAATAATGTCATCTGATACATTTGTCGGGAAAGTCAGAACTCCTTTGGGATTGAGAAAATGCACAACAACGACCCATTTGGGAAGCACAAAGCAACAGATGTGATCCCCAGTTCTATTCCTAAACATTGTAATGACAAGTATTGATCCGTGACCCATCGCCGCTCGTCGTCGTAGGCAGGTGCGCTTAACGTTCTTTACTCAATTTGGCAAGGGAATGATAGAATTCATCCAACCCTTAGAGGTAAGAAGTCATATCGGGAAAGCACTTTTATCGAGATAAACAACATTCAAAGGGACAACACATTTGGGGTATACATTGGCATCGTAATTGCGTGCTGCTATGGTGACTTTGACCTCTGTGGTAAAACAATGACAAAGTTCGGGGAGGTGAACATTGAAAGCTTACGAACTTTGGGCCTAAAATTGCCATTCATGGCGTAGGCATACTGTTGTAGAAGTTTTTCTTGTGCCGACTTCGAACTTTCCTATGTTTCTATTAGTGGGGATGCTATGCTTACGATTTTTTCTTCCTGCTTTAATATTCTAGTCAAACAAAGATACATTACAAAGATGGGTGGGGATAAGGAGGTAGTGTTTTGATATTTTATGAGATAGTCCATTTTCGTAAAGGTGACATAATGTCGAGGAACAGAAGTGATTTTAGTAGGGCCATTTCATGTCATGAACATCTTTATTACAAGAAAATGAATTGCAAATAATTTCCCCGTCCACCACCCACAAAAAAGAGATAAGATCAAAATTTATTGTTGAGGGGAATAGAATTTTTGAATGAGGAATTAATTATAAAAGAGAAACTGAACTAATCAAATTGAATTTTTGTCAATAGATATTCGAATGCAGATTCCAAAGCAGTGTGTATGTCTTTAGTCGAATCATTTCATTATTCTATTCTTTTCGCATGTGGGATATTTATTTTCAATTAGGAAAACGTATTATATTTGTGTGGTGTCAGGGAAGAACGACAGAAGACAGAACGTGCACAGTACGAGACTATTGCGCAAAATCATCCTACAGTGGAACAGATCCAAAATATGGAACAGTCGCCAAAAATTTCTTCGTCTTATCCACCTAAATTCTCAGTAAAGGCACCACGAACCATACCTCTGGCAGCACAGCACGCATGTCAACCAGGAATAGTTATACTTGTGTACACTCCTTCTCTAAATACATCACCTACGACAGGTACATACTGTGGGTTCTCATTATGGAACCGAATGGGTTACAAAGCCGTATGCTACGCAGATAGACTGGTGATATCAGTTACCGGTATTTATGTGAAGGAACTCTGCGAACCTATGCCAAATGGGATCCATCTATACTAATAAACTGGGTCACAAATTTCGGATTCCATCAATCCAGTAAAAATTGATTTCTGTCTTTTTTCTAAAAAAAAAAAAAAAAAAAAAAAAAATCCACATTGAGCCTACCCTACATGTTTGGAACTAAAAGTTAGAGTAAAATACCTAGGAATTTTTCTAGATAAAAAGTTGAACTGGAAACCACTCCTAGATGATAGAGTGAACAAAGCTTTAGCATTATCTGCCCCATTCTAATCTATAGCCCTGTGGTGTGGTGAAAAGCATTGGATATCACCAATCATCGCAAGATATTGTAAGAGTTTCGAAGACTGTGCCTACTTAGTGTAAGCGGTGCACGCACTGAAATCAACTAGCAAGGGACCGAGATTATCCTTAACAAACACCTTGTGAAAATTTATATAGAAAAAAGCATCAATCATCCATTTTTGAATTTGTACAGTCAGTCGTACCTGAAATCAACTAGCGATCCCTCCCTGGAATTCTCATCTGGGACAGAATTGGAATCAAACTCTGTGCTCCAACCATTAGCACACCCTATCATCTACACATACTGCTTTCAAATCGGAGGATAATACCGGGGAAGACGTTTAATTCGACATTCCTCATCTGAAAATAGCCATATACCTTGAAAATCACATCACAGTTTCCAGGTGGAAATCAAAGGCATCATTGAAATGGGATGGTAGCTCCTCAACTCAGACACCAAGAACAAGGAGATTTTGCTCGTATAACCGAGCTGATGTCAAAGCCTTGTCAAAATCTTTTACAACCTCCAAACTGGCACTAGTAAAACCACCCTGAATTTCCCTTATCGGTGTAATGAGATACTCATCCTATGGATACACTACGTCACAGCTTGGGCTGACTGCCGATACTGTCGTAAAACTACAAAAGAACTGTGGGATAAACTGCCAAAATTAACGAAAAAGTTACTGAGACTTAAAAAATCAAACCTAAGAACTCCTGTGTTTATTCCTAATGGACATTAATTTCTCAGCGGTAACGTATACATGATCGGACTTGTTGACAATCCTGTATGCAGACGATACACAGAGGAATGCGAAACGAACGGTCATTGTCCGGCCCTCTCTGGTAGACATTACAGATACTTTGGCTTAAACCTCCTAGATGAACGGGCAGGGATGATTGGAGTACAATTCTAAATTTTGTGAGAGTGTCCGGTTGTGATTTAAATCCGTTGGACGAGCGACGTACCTTGCCTTATTGTAGCCTAAGTTCTAGAGAATCCCCAGGATTCTCAAACTATTTTTAGTACATCCATCCATCCTAGCTAGATAGTTACTTATTTAGAAATCATTATTTAATGTTTTTTTTTTGTTTTTTGTTTTTAATTATGTTTGTAATTTATTTAATTAAACATGGCTTTATCGCTCATCTCAAATATCGTAAATTGCATTGCTTCTATTTAATTTTTTTTAACGTGAACTTAAAAAACAGAAAAAAAAGGAATCGTTTCGGTGAGGAAAAGGATATGGTGGAAAAGACCTCAAGAGATTTTTTTCTACAGGGAACTTGGTTGGACAGCTGGATAAGCGTGGAAAGACGAATAAGTAAATTTTTCAATAATATCAAACTAAATATTAAATTTAATTGAATTCAATTCAATTCAATCATGAGTGAGATTATCAGTAAATACGCGTCTCATATAACCAAACAGGATATGTTCTATATAAGTAACGAGATAAAACATGTCATGTTTGCCCCGTATCATATTTTAGTCGCAAAAGTTAGTATTGGTTTACCTCAAATCAAATTTGTTTATGCATGGGGCACGAAATACATTAAACACTTTATATTTAAATTTGGATTGCTCCATGTGAATCAAAATCAAATTTGCCAAAATCTTAGTTCGCTCCATGCAGTTGCACCGAAATAGCCTTATATAAAAGGAATTCTGAAATTCAGTTCATGTGAAGAAATCAAGGAGTGCACTAACAGTTTGTCTACAGCCATTCTAGGATAAGTTACCGCCATCCGTTATTAGTATAATGTTTTTATATCACATTGATGTACTTAAATTTAAATTAAAACTGTTTTTAATATATTGAAAAATATTGGACAAAAAACTATCTGACACAAAGTCAAAATCTGGTCCATCTAAAATAGAATTGAGGTTAACCTTTTAACGATTATTCACAGTATACTTGAATACTGAAATAATAATGGTAGAGCAAAATATTAAAAAGCTATTTTGATTTTTTAATGTTCGTCTGTCCAATATTTCAGATCCGTCCATCCGTCTGTCCGTCTGCCCATAATAACGATATCTCGAAAACGCATTCACTTAGAGTGCTGCAATTTTGCACTCGAGCGTTTTAAGAAAAACAGTAAAATTTAGTTCGAAAATGGGACGAATCGAGCAACTCGTTCGTAGGGTTGCCATACAAAAATTTCGTTTTTCACTATATATTTAAAAACTGCCTGAGTACGCGTCGACGTTGAGATCGGTAATTTAGTTCAATGTGTTTTCATAGCAATTATAAATAAAAATTTCGACGACGAATGCCGAAGTGGGAGATCAGATAATGATTTCGTAATAGTTGTAATGGTAATACAAAAAAATATTTGATATATGATTATCCTTCAACAAAAATAATAATCGTTTGGAGCGACTAGTGTGTTCCTCGAAATAAGGACAAAATTATAACAATAGCTTTGAAATGTTTTATATTCAGATATCAGGGAGTGGAAGAAATTATTCAAAAATACAAAATGTTGACAGCCTCTATAGCCTGCATCGATCAACTAACAAAGAATACTGAAATTCCAAGTGTATTGTGTCATTACGAAAGGTTTTGAAAAAAATAAAATACCATGGGGCAGATATAGATATAGTTCAAATTTAAAAAGAGGATTTCTTGACATATTAAAAAAGTACCATTTTCAAAATTAAAAATATGGTACAATCAAATCTCTCTAAGTCGAACTTCCTCTTACTCGAATTTGTCTTTAAATTTTTGCACTTAATTTGGCACTTCCTTGGATTTTTCATAGAAAACCCTTTTCCTCACTTGAATTTCCCTATCTCGAAAACCTTCCTAAGTTGAACTTATTTTCAGAAATTTTTGGTATTTTTCTTACTATTCGCCCTCCTTTAACTCGAATAAATTCAGATAAACTCTTCCTACTTGTTTGGACAATTTGCTATGTCTTAATTTTTTTTTTTTTAACTTTTTATTGTATTTGCTTTATTTTCAATTCTACTTAGAAATATAGTTTTGTTGCGAGTCTATATTTTTGGATTTGCATTTGACGAACATACTTATTCAGCAAAAGTGCGTCGGTGAAGTGTTCGAATTGTATACAATTTTTTCTGCTTATTTCACCATTGAAGTGAACTGGTAAAAAATTAAAAAAATTAAGAATATTTTTCATCATAACTAATAAACACATAAATTTTTAGAGAGACTTCAAATCTAGTGAAGGCTGGCTCTGTAGATTTAAATTGAGGCACGGTTTAGTCGGAAAAGTGCTTTGTGGAGAAAGTGCCGCAGTAGATGAATCACTCAGCGAACAATGGATAAATGTACAACTGTTACCGCTTCTGTCAAATTACAACACGAATGATAGTTTCAATGTAGACGAAACAGAACTTTTTTAAAAGTGTTTACCAAATCGAACATTATCATTGAGCGGTGATAAGTGTTTTGATGGTAAACACAGTAAAGATGGAGTCACCTGTTTAGTTGGAGCGGATATGAGCCAAACCTCGTTGTTTCCGTCATATCAAAACGCTTCCGGTTGAATATGCTGCAAATAAACGAGCTTGAATTACCGGAAATCTTGTCAGAAAATGATTGCACAAAATGGACAAACAATTTTTGAAAGAAAAACGACGGGTATTGTTTTTTATAGACAATTGCCCAGCTCATTCTAAGAAAATTGCTCATAAACTGAAAGAAATAAAACTGCTATAATTTCCACCTAATATACCGACTAGAAAAGTGCAGCCGATGGATATGGAGATTATTCAAACTTTGAAACAATATTACCGTCGACGAATTTTAAGAAAAATTTTGAATTACTGGGAAACTAAATTGGATTGGGATAAAGAAGATGAATTGCCGTTCATTGCATTTGTAGAAAGTAACAAGGAGGACGAATTAGAAGAAATATGGAAAATTCTGATTGAAAACGACTATAGTGTAGGCAATTGCAACTGGACAGATTATGTTGAAGCTGATGAAGATGTACTAACAAGTCCTTTTCTTGAGGAAGATTCTCTGGAATCCACAAATGATAAAGATTCTGATGACGAAATACCGGAAAGTGAAGAAAATAACGTGATTGTATCAACGAAATATCACTTAGTGGAAGCCATCAAAACTTTTCAATATGCAATCGGAACAACAACGGACGTTCCTGATAAGATTCAAATGTCCTTAAATAACATTGAATAATTTTTCAATAAAAAAAAATTATATTCAGAAGACACAATCAGAAATTACGGATTTTTTCAACACATAATTCTATTAGTAATAATAAATAATTCACTAACAAAACCAGAACATATTTAATGAAAACTCCCTACCTCGTAACTCCCCCACTCTCCTTAACTCGAAATTCCGCAAACCCTCCTTAACTCGAATTGATTCCACTGGCAAGTGTAATTTCGACTTAGAGAGTTTTGACTGTATTTAAAAAAGAAAAGCCTTTTAATGTCTGCAGTACAGGCACAATTTAATTTAATATGTTTTTTTATTTTGTATTTTCATGTTTTTATTAGTATAGTAGTAGGCCTTTTTAGGATTATACGGTTAAAAACGAAACGTAAAATTTTTTTCAATTTACTCTCTCACTCACTCACTCTCACATTATCTATCATTTTATTTAGGGCGGCAAAATGCAAAGGCTTGGTTCTACTCACCAACAGGTCCCCATACAACAAAATTTAGTGACTCGAAAAGCAAAATGAAAAGGAGAAAATGAAATTTTTTCCATTCTTCTATTCTCATAATTTTTTTTAAATTTTTTGTAATCATTCAATTCTTTTGTTTGGGACCTATTGATGAGTCGAACAATGATTTGAAACGTTCCGCCCTAAATAACTATATTTTTGGATATGAGGTTTGTTCGATGAAAACACCGGGTAAGCCCCGGGCTACACCGGGCTTCACTATCTTGTTTTGTGAAAACCCTGGGCTTACACGGGATTACAGAAACTTGTTCGATCCCGGTGTTTCTGATTTCGTGCCCCGAATTTGCACTAAAAATTTCTAGGGGTAAACGTTTGACATTTGTCATTTGTGAACTGTCATATGAAATTTGTTCGGTGATTGCGGTTGAGTGCTGTATATAAAAAATCGTGGAGCTCATACCAAATTCAGATTATAAATATAAGGAAGTTGGATAAGAAATTAGATGACAAAATGCACATCGTTAATATGCACATAGGAAATTCGAATGAAAATTATAAGGAAATATTTGAGGATTTGGCGATTAAGGTCGTAGAACATGGATGAAATCTTAAGATCTGCCTTTCAGGTAAGAAATTTGATCGTAAAAATGTTTTTTTTGCCATTATTAACAAATAATTTTTATAGACTTCACGTTATCCCTGCAGCTACCAAGTAAATAGACTTGAAGCAAACAGCATAGAAGAAATTCTCTAAATTCTTAAATGAGATGTCAGGTAAGAGTTTAATAGTGGCTCGAGAAGAAGCCAACGGGATAGAGAAAATCATTTCTGTAGATTTTGATCATCCAAACTATTAATTTAATATCTAGTGACAAAACATCTGATGATAAAAGTGAAAATAGTGCAGAAATGATGGAGCTATATCTGGTCACAGATGAACCAATTGTCAAAGTAAAGTTACAGAAAAGGCGATAGTGTCGATGTAAAAAAGCTAATAAAAGAATATGTAATTAAGAAAAAACTGAGAAATATTTTTTGTGCATTTTAATATTTATTTATTCTTAAATTTTTAATTATTTCACCTATTTTATAAATTAATTTTGACAAATCACTGGAAATTAGAAGTTAAATTATGCTCAGGAGAACTGTCAGAGAAATGTCATTATATTAGATTTACCCGGTGTTTTAAAAACTTGTTCGATGAGTGCAAAAAACCCCGGGTAAATTTGGGGAAAATTGTAGGGGAAAATTTACACGGTGTTACAAACCTAATATTCATCCGACGATATACAGGGTGTTCCGGAATGGTCCGCCATACTGCACTCATAGAATTTTGACAGAAAAAGGAACAGAAAAGTCCAACAGGACATATGTTCTATCTTGCGTAGTTTTGGAATTATTAAGGAAATACTGATTGTTTTTAGAATCCGCTCCGTAACTTACAGTTTACCCTCTAACTCGGTAAATATTTTGCGGAAATAAGTCGCATCTAGTAATTTTTTTACAGCAACAAATTAACTGTTTATTAAAAATTTTCCAAGGTGATATGCCTTCCTTTATTTTTGACTTAGAATGTGTCGTCGTGCCTTTAGAACAAAATAAACCCCCCAATTTGAAAGCAATAATTCTTGGAAATTTCTTATAAGAACGGGATGTGCAAGTATGGGAAAAACTTCTTCATTTTATGACCTTTTAAATTCCCGAAACAATCATTTACTTAAAATCAACGGTTTGAAAATCCCAAAGCAAAGTACGCCTCAGGTACCCTACCTAAACAAACTAATTTCTTAGTTAGCCCCTGCGGCAGATGTCTTGAAAAGAAGTTAATCCTTATTTCTGAAAAGCCATAAAAATGTTATTTCATTTATTATTTATTTATTACGCTCGCTGTCACTGGCTCATATCAGAGTCACATGTGTATATTGATTTTACGAGTTCGTCTGATAGTTTAAATAGCTCTTTGCATTGCTCTACATCTTCAATTCGATTGAAAAGTGTGTACAGGCCAGCCAGCAAAGAAAGTTATCAGAAATATTTTTTTTATTTTTTAGTTCTTAATTTCATATTTTTTTTAATACTTCTTTGGTTTTCTTGTCATCTTAATATTTTCTTCCTGGTTCATATCGTGGCTAAAATTGACTGCCATTAGTATTTTTTCAAAATGCCAAGTTTTTCTTTTGAGGAATACACAGATATCCAGTACATTTACGGTTTCTGTGATGAAAATGCAAGGAGGGCATGCGAGGAGTACAGAAGAAGGTTTCCCAACAGGAGACAGCCAGATCGCTCGGTTTTCGCCAACGTACATCGACATCTAACAGAAATTAATGTATTTGATAAGAGCGTTGTTAATAAATTGAAATAAACTGTTTGTTTCTAATAATCATTAATTTTACATAAAATAATAATTAAATCAGATTTTACATGATTCCAAGAAAAAAAATTACTACAGAGTAAGGTTTCAGAGCAATAAACCAAAATTAGTAGAATATGGGTGGCAGAAGTTACGGCTACCTGAGGCGTACTTTGCTTTGGGATTTTGGAACCGTTGATTTTAGGTAAATGATTGTTTCGGGAATTTAAAAGGTCATAAAATGAAGAAGTTTTTCCCTTACTTGCGCATCCCATTCTTATAAGAAATTTCCAAGAATTATTACTTTCAAATTGGGGTTTAATTTGTTCTAAAGGCACGACGACACATTCTAAGTCAAAAATAAAGGAAGGCATATCACCTTGGCAAATTTTTAATAAACAGTTAATTTGTTGCTCTAAAAAAGTTACTAGGTGCGATTTATTTCCGCAAAGTATTTACCGATTTATAGGGTAAACTGTAAGTTACGGAGCGGATTCTAAGAAAAATTAGTTTTTCCTTAATAACTCCAATAAACTACGCAAGATAGGACATATGTCCTGTTGGATTTTTCTGTTCCTTTTTCTGTCAAGATTATATGAGTGCAGTATGGCGGTACCCTTCCGGGACACCCTTTATAACTTAGAAAAAGGCTGATTAAAGCATTCAATGCCACTTCAATAATAATCTAAAAATCCATGCTTAACTCAGAATATTAAATTTGGCGGATGGGGCAAACCAATATTCAGGCGACGATATTTCTATATTTTAACCTTTAAAAATCACGTGGCGCACAACTTTTTAGTCCCGTCCTAATTTAATTGCGAATCCCTTTTTGTATATCGTTACGTTTTCCGGAGAATAAAAACAATACTAAGGTACCTGTGGCAAATAGAGCCCGGAGGCCCACATTAAAAAAATCATATTAAATTGAATCGCAGCAACCACATACTTTATGTGCACATGCATTAAGTCGACATTAAATCCGTCGAGGGGGCGTCTGACAGCTCGCTCCGCCATCTTGCCAGTAGCGAACGGTACGTCACCGGGAGGAGTATGATTTATTATTTCGGTGTTTATTCTCGCCCACCATTGTGTTTATTTGATTAATGTGTAATTTAGTAAAATCTTGTCATAGGTCTAATAAGGCCCACTGGAGTAGACCGTGGGCCTTATTACCCTACCTAACTTAAATTCTCAATGAAACTAATTTTCCTATATAGGATTATGATTGTGACATTATTTTTGTTCCAAAGAATGAAGACTGTTTGGATTTATTCTGTTGTACGTTAAGAAATTTCTAACTAAAAGTGTTGGGACCTTATTATCACCCTGGCGAGTAAAAAGGCCCACTTTTATTTTTATTCAAAATTATTTAAAAAATAACCGAATTTTGTTGATTTTCTTAGTTTTAGCAAGTTTAAAGGGAATCAATCCTCTGATTAAGATTTTGAAAAAGTGAGGTAGTTTAATAAGGCCCTTGGAAATGGTTTTATAAACCTGATTTTTTTTCTTCAGATACACACTTCTGTTATAGTTTTTTTTTTTTTAGTTGTGCAAATAAATAAATTTCACGGAAAACTTGTTTTTGTAGTTCCATATCACCAAATTCTTGATTTATTGCATTTTCAAATTAAGTGGGCCTAATTTGCCGCAGGTACCGTAGTGTGTTTTCGAAAAACAGTTTTTTGTTTTTAGATTTTCATTACTTAAATAGCAGTAAATAAATTCGAAAGGAAAATATATTTTTTTTATTTTAATTGCCGTTTGAATGGGAAAAATAATTTTCTTAAATTCATGATATTTCATTATTTTAAAGGTTCATTGCGTGGGAAAGTTCGAATTTACGCTTTTATACATTTGATGGATTTTATTCGGTTTGCTTGAGGCCATGGAGTGTTCTACTAATAAGGACATCCGCTTATGTATTGTTATTTCCTGGCCTGACTTATCAATGTAATAATTGAATTCAGGCAGTTTTTTTTTATGAAATCGAACTTATCTAGAAGTGGGTTCCTTGTATCTTCCAGTATATTTTGTTATTTATACGTATATGCTATGAACCTTGGAAATAATGGCGATAATTCCTTGTTTCCCAGGCAATTTCCGGTAATTCCTTGTCATTGTGGAATAATTTCTTATTGTGTTATTTTGTTTTCGTTTCGTATAAGTTATAAGGCGGCCATTGCTAATGGCTCTTTGTGTCACAATATTTTGAACGAAAGATAGCTGCTAAATTGTTATACCCGAAGTGAAATATCATAGGGTATAGGTAATAAGTTTGTCATTCCATTTGTAGTGTATAGAAATAGTACTGACAACTTTGAAAGCTGCTCAAAGCGTGGAATTTTGGGAACAAGTGATTTTAGTGCCATAGGATTTTGGTGGGATTACGGGCGGATGAAAAGAAGTATATTAAGCGTAGCGCTGCCAAAGTGAAAGATATATAAGAGGAAAGCATGCATGCATAGCGACAAAATATGTTGAACTGTAGCAACAATGTTGTACGGAGGAGCACTTTTGGATCTCCCATTGTGGGTACTGAAGTAGGATACACCTGATGATAGCGTACAAAACAAGTTATGTGCTCACATATGTGATACCGCTGTGAGATAAATATGAGATTACTTGACTATATGGGTACTGTAGTAATGTACGGTCGGTGATGAGCTGATGATAGGTCATGTACAAAGAAGTTTTGTGCATATATATCAGATAATAGAATTTCAAACATTAGCCCAAGGCAAGGAGCAAAGACGTTTGAAGTTGATGGATTGAGTAAGTATGCACGATAGTAATTCATATATGTCAAGTATGTATGGCAGCTATAAGATTACCGACTGTAATCTCTAGCCTCTTCAGACTTGAATGGACATATATTAACCTTCACGTGGTTCATGTTGACACCCTGAATTGTGCCAATAAGATCTTAATCCCGAATGGAGGAACTAGACCCGTTTCATAAAAGGATCTGTGCATTCAGATACAATTGGAAGTAACAATGGCCTTATGGTCATGGATTACACAGCCATACAAATTGGGTAGTCAACATTGCTAACTTGGAACCATGGGGCTGAGGAGCCCTGTAATGATTGCTTTACACGGTTGTGGTAACCCATTTCAGGGCAGACAGAGAGTGTCAGAGTCTTTCTTGCATAGGCACACATACTCTAAATATTGGGAGAAGCATGTCGCTTGTATAAAATGCATACTGAAACTTAGGATTTGAAATTATTGTCCCTTATGCATAACATGCTCAGATATTTGGTCTTCGGCGTGGAGTTGCGCTGAATCATCCTAGTGGCATAACCCACAGATCGGCAGAGACTTTAAATAGATCGCCGTTCTACTACTAATTCAGCCAAACAATCACTGTCCAAACTACAACTCATAGGTGCAGGATGTACTCTGTCTCATGAGTGCGCTGATTGTTTCATTGTGGCTAATCCATGCATTTAGAGTACCGTGGGATTAAGTCATACTTTGCAGAGGCTTCCGTTAAACCCTTAGGACTTTCTGAATGGGATTACGAAAAATGAGATTCCGAAAAACGTTGTGGGGCTTTGAAGAATAACCTTTTTTACAGGAGATTTACGAACGAAAAAAAAAATATTTTGGTAACACTGCTTTCAAGCTATATACATATTGTTGCGTGCATGGCCTTAGTTCATTTTTTAAAACACAATATTTCAGATATAAGTCACAAGTTCCCTTTATTACATTCTACTGTTTACTTTTACAAACTCACATACAAAATCACAAACAACTCTACTCTAATTGTCGCTGGTACTGTACCCATTTCAAATTATAGCAAACCAATTCGAACACTTCCGCCTGCTTACTACGTTCACTTCACTGCCTGAGGCAAGACTCTACAAATTGCCCAAAACCTTCCCGAAGACTTCATTTCAGAAATATTGAATCTGCGTACTTATAGTTGCTTATTGTTCGAACCAATAGATGTCGCTTGTCTTTTCTATTGCACGTAACAGTGTTTGGTCATCTCGAAAGTTAAAATGGGCTAACATTTTAGAATAACGAACAATTAAGTCCACAGAGAAATACATCACGGAAATTTACATTTAGGTACTTGGCCTTATGTGTGGGTTTGATTATTTCCAAGTTGTATCTATATGGCCTATATGAATTTGAATGCTTGAAGGTTTCCGAATGTTAATTAGTTTTTAGTGATTTGTCGATATTTATTTGTGATAAGAGTCCAGCTTGATGAGGTCTTGGTTGACTTTATTGATTTGAAGTGTTGTTGCGCTTACAATCCACGATTGTATGTATATGTCTGATGTATATAAGCTAAACAATATCAGGCCTAGTATGGAACCGTGGGGGACACCTGTCTTAATCAATTTGCGTGGTGCTTTGTGGCTATCGTATCCCACATAGATTTTTTTAGATGTGGGACATTGAATTAGTCTATTAAGGTTTGGAGGTTATTTCGAATAGATTAAGCCCTCATGTCCTCGTTGGATGGAAGTAGAATACTCAACACTTTTTTATAGCCTTTGGAGGACAACATTTTAAAATGGCCTCTACTATCCACAAAAGGGAAGGATGATTTGAAATTTTTAGCTAGAAGGATAAGATAAGATGATCTTTCCCTTAATTTCTACTCAGTAAATTATAAAAGAATGCGCGTCCAAGATTTTAAACACTTGCGTTGGAAATTCTTTGTAGAAATTGAAATTGTAAGTTCTTCGATCGATAGAATTTGAATTTCTATATTTGCCTGAAAATACCCTTCGGGGGTGATTCTGATCTTTTGTCGTAGGTTTGACATATATTTTCGTCACATATTTTGACATTTCACCCCAAATTTATCGTACTTTTATAGTTCATTTTGATTTATACTTTTCATCAATCACAAAATGAATAAAAATGAATTCTCAGTTAATAAACGTCAGAATATGGGTCTAAAATTATGACAAATTAGTCAACTGCTTCACAAGTTGTGACAAATGTCATAAACTATTTTAAATGGATATTCGACACCTATTTAGAGTGTAGTGTTTGATCTGGTTAGTTAAATAAAAAAGACTCAGACTTGACTACGTTAAAATATTTATAATCACTGGTACTACACAGCACAACTCACGTCTGACTTCAAATTATAACAGAGAAGCGGTGAAGCTGCTATACATAAAAACAAGAGAGAAAGAATACAATGCATTAGTGTGTGTTGAAGGAATTCTTATAAATTTCACAATGTGTAAGTTCATTCATTCACCATTGACTTCCTAATTAGGAATTAATTCAACCATGGACTTTTTAGTTTATATTTAATTCAAATATTTATGTAGTATGTATTCGATTTGAAGATACTACATGACTCTCCTTTCCAAAGGAAAAAAAAAGAATCTTTTTTGAATCCTGTTTTGTATTAAGGAAAAAAAATTTGTTGTATTATTATTATTATTTTTTGACTAGAGAGAAGAAGAATTAGGATCTAGTTTTTGAATTTAACACCTTTAATGTTTTAATATTCTACAGCAGTGAGGTAGACTTCATTTGTCGATTGAAAACTTTGTATTTTTACCATTGATTAGCACTGCAAAATGTTTTCTAAAACGTCTTAAAACCTTCAAGGGGCCTTCGTATATTTGAGATAAGCCAGTTCTAACTTTGTTTACATATATGAATACAAATTCACATTCGTTTATATCCTTTGGGATATACAAATTATCCTGAATTCTTTTTCTTGAATCTATGACTGTCAAGGATCTCATACGTTGTTTTAATATGTTAACGAAATAGTTTGAATCTATTGGGATGTTACTGCTAGGTACTATTAATTGTCCAGGAATTTTCAGAGTTTGTCCGTAAACGAGCTCTGCCGAACTTCAATTAATATCGGTTTTGTAAGATGTTCGGATACCTAATAATACTAAAGGTAGAATGTCGCTTCAGTTAATTGTATTCCCATGCCTTCAGTTGGCGGTGGAAACGCTTGACCATACCATTTGCCGAGAAATATCATTAACTCTTGGAAAAGGCGGGATTCGAATATTGAACCGCGATTTGTTGTAAGATCTAGAGAAACTCCAAAACGAGCGATGTGATTTTCGACTAAGGCTTGATTATCTGAGCTGAAGCGTCCTTTACAGGTATTGCTTCAGGTCATCGTGTGACACGATCGATTTTAGTTAAAATATACATGAATCTATGAAAGGGTAGGAGTGGTTCTACTGGATCTATATGGATGTGTTCGAATCTGGAGTTTGGGATCTTAATTTGTCCAAACGGCGAATGAATTTGTCGAGTTATTTTAGATTTTTTACATGTAGCACAGATTTCGGTCCATTCTTTAATATCTGCATTCATGGATGACCAGAAGTAACGTCTAGTTATGAGTTTGCGAGTAGCTCGGATTTTCGAGTGAGATAAGTTGTGAAGATTATTAAAAATTGTTCTTCGATATGGCCAATTATGACCAGTTGACGTTTCGCACCAAATTTGTTTATTTGAGGACTTGATTGTTTCTAATAAAGTTTTTGAATTAATGTTTGGCGTCTTTTCTTGTAAAGTTCGTAGTTCTTTGTCAGACTATTGTAACTCTACTAAATGGTCCATGTCTAGACCCTGAAAACTTATTGACATTTCTTAATGAAAACGTGATAAAGTGTCAACGACTACGTTTTGTGTACTTTTAATATTTCGAATGTCTGTTGAAAACTGTGAAATGTAATCCACGTGTCTGGCTTGTCTAGGACATTTGTTGGATTTTGAAATTATTGCTATAACAACAGGTTTATGATCTGTAAATATGATAAAATATCGACCTTCGAGGAAAAATCTGAAGTGTTTGACTACGGAGTATATGGCTAACAGTTCTCTGTCGAATACTTGTTCTCTGCCGGAGAAAGTTTTCGTAAGAAGAACGCGAGTGGTTGCCAGCCAATTGCCTTTCTCGTGCTGTTCTAGAACCGCTCCGAGGGCTGTATTAGAAGCATTTGCTTTGATGCAGTATTGGCTTGTCTTACTTGGGTGTGTTAAAACTGTGCAATTCTCTACGGCTTCTTTAAGCTTATCTGTAGCTGTTGCACATTCTGCTGGCCAACTGAATTCCTTGTAAGAAGATGTATGTGCGAATATATAGGAGCCAAATGCTCTGCCTAATGTGAGATGCACCTATGATAATAATTCAGCATCCCAATCAAGTATTGTGCTTGTCGAAGCGGGTTAAGTTGTTGAAAATCTCTAATAGCTTTAACTCGACTAGCTGAAGGCCTTATATCCCGTATTGGTATTGCCCTAAAACACATTAGGTTTTCATTTTATTTCAGTTGTAATTTCATGAAGGGCATAATATTAGACCATTTATAATTTTTTCCGGTGGTTTTATTTTACCTTGGTCTTAGATCAATTAGAATGTTTGTGTTTTGTCTAGATTGATTGCTACACATCGAGCCAATCAACTGCCTACAAGGCTGTACATACTTAACGAAGACCACCATAACTATCTCTATGGATCCATAAAGGCATATAAATGCTTGCTAATGATCTGTGAAGGTATTCTAGCTCAAAAATATCAGACAACATTCTATAAAGCTATTATTGACACTCAGCCATTCTGATCTTTTGTCGTATCTTAGGTGTATATTTCAGTCACATTAAATTTGTCGTATTTTATAAACTAAAATGAATTTGTAATGAATTAATGTCAGAATATACGCCTTAAAGTACGACAATATGTCAACTGCTTTCGAAATTGCGACAAAAATGATGAACTATGGTAAATAGATATTCTACATCAATGTAGAGTAATACAAGTGCTTAAATTCGAAAAATATTTTTGAATTTGTAATATGAAGTGTAGTTTTCTGGCCATTCTAATCCAAGCAATGCAAGTCTTGCTGAGCTCAATAATAACATAAAAAGAGAATTGGAAAAGCTCATTTCATTTTGCCGTATATTCTCATATTAAAGAACGACAAAGGATCAGAATTCCCCCCCCCCCCCCCCCCCCCCACCAGGATAGTGATTCTGATTATTTGTCGTAGCTTAGGCGTATATTTTTCTCACATATTTTGGCATTTCATCAGAAATTATTCGTATTTTTATATTCAACATATTTATTTTGATTTATCGCTTTCATCAACCACAAAATAAACTGAAATGAATATGCAATGAATAAACGTCAAAATGTACGCCTAAAAGTACGACAAATTAGTCAACTGGAGGGTGATTCTGATCTTTTGTCGTACATTTTAGGCGCGACTTTTGACATATTCACCTTACTTTTGTCGTACTTTTTTTTTTCAATCCAGTTCATTTTGTGTCCTCACTATTATCTACCACAAAATGAACTTAAATGAATTTTCGGTGAACAAACGTCAAAAAGCACGCCTAAATATGCGACAAATTAGTCAACTGCTTCCGATGAGGTGACAAAAATTATAAACTATGATAAATGGATATTTTATACCTAATTAGAGCAATAGAAGTGCTTAAATTCGAACTAATATTTTGAATTTGTCATGTGAAGTGTCAATTTCAGTTGATTTTATGTAATTCAATGCTTGCTAAGTTGAATAAAGACACGAAAAAATCAGTAGAAAAATTCATTTCATTTTGCCGTATATTCTGATATTAAAGTAGATACGACAAAAGATCAGAATCACCCCCCAGATTTAATATTTTTCATAGAAGCTAAAGCTGGTGCATCTGATACTATAGATTTTACTATTCTGACGTTTATTCATTGCAAATTTATTGTAGTTCATTTTGTGGTTGATGAAAATGGATAAATCAAAATTAATATGGTGAAAATGAAAGTACGACAGGTGAAACGAAAAATTCTTTGACAAAAATATACTCCTAAGCTTCGACAAAAGATCAGAATCATCATCCAGATGTGTAAAAATATGACATTTATGATATTATGTATGTGGCTGAACGCATTTTTCATATCGGGGTAAATTATCAAATTGCCATCAATATAATCTTAACAAAATGGCAAAAGAAAACCCAAAAACAAGGGAAGATGCCAATATTGCAGTATGGACTGTGGTACCCGCTCTATTAAGAATAAGTGATTAATCGTTGGAAAGGTATTAAATTTTGGAACAAAAATTCCGATGGCGTTTCTCTTGATTCCTAGTCCGATCGGAGCAATATAGACTCGAGTAGTATGGATTTGTTCACATTATATCGCTCCATTGAAGATTAATTTTGTTAATAGTTAGTGATGATAATAAAATATAAACAAATCACAATGATAAGGTATTTTCGGTTGTCATTTCATTCAAATAAAAATTTTTTCATTCATCGTCTACTAGACCATCGTTTAGAAATAAGGCCGAGGCTTTAAATCCCGCATGGCTGGCGTACCCTAGATACCAAACAATAGGATATTTTATGAGTACAGGTACCTATACTATATCGTTCGGTTGGGCATGTATAATAATGTTGAATTATGTTATTGTTATAATTATCAATTAATAATTAACAATGGTACTTTCTAGCTCTTACATGTCGTGACTTTTGATGCGACCACGTAAGAGACAAGCATCTTCATCAATGCCGTATTCAGGTAAATCCTCCAGCAGTGCATTTTCTCGGTATATCTCTATTGTATCTATATATTCC
Organism: Dioctria rufipes; assembly: GCA_963924295.1. Classification (NCBI taxonomy): domain Eukaryota; kingdom Metazoa; phylum Arthropoda; class Insecta; order Diptera; family Asilidae; genus Dioctria; species Dioctria rufipes. The sequence continues at coordinate 261,803,005 of OZ002741.1, forward strand.
GTTTTGTAAATGTTCGCTGCAGTAAGACCTCGTCAGCTTCATTTGGTATGTTCCCAAAGCAAATATAAAATAACTTGTTCTTCAGTGAATCTCGGAAAATCCAAATCGTTTGCTTCCAACCTTAAAAAATCAGCCTTCTACTATTCAAACATTTTCTTTTCACGTAATTATATAAAATATTAGATGTATCTATCTTCTCCCTTATATCGTGGACGTAGACTTCTGCGTATTGTCTATCTGTGATGGATGCATGGAAGTGATTTAGGATAGCGACATCGATTCTAAAATCGGAAAACATGTATGGCAATACATTAATGAAATATTTTTGGCGCAATAGTTTAAAGTCACGCTTGAATCTCCTGTTAACCACGTCTACCACCCAGCGACACATACTGATCAATCGAGATTGTTGTGCCAGATCAGTAGTCATTTGGAATTCATGTCTATCCTTTGAGAGTGGAACATGGTATTCGTAACCAGAAGCTTCAATATTGTTTAAGCTATCTCTGAACCCTCGATCCAAAATAAATGCGTCATTTGATTCAAGCAAATAATGGTTTGGATTGGATTATTCATAATATCACTCATTATGTTTGCATATGTCCTTGTAGCAGCGTATGGTCCTCTTACAAAAAATATATATCCATCTGTAGTGACCATCAGGAATGGATTTAGGAGCTTTTTATACTTTTGCAAGCTATAAGACTGACGCCGAAATAGGAAGTTAGCACGTTTTAGCATATAGCTGTAAGTCCCGTCGCATATTACAAGCTTTTCGCATAGTCAGGCTACGATCTATAATTTCATTTCTGTCTACATGGTCCAGTCCTACATGAAGGACAACGTAGTCATTGATAAGGTATTCACGTGCTATAGCAACCGCTCAACGTTTTGCCTTGACATATTAAACTATGTCACAAGTCTCTAGTGGGATTCACAAGTTTGCAGTTTTATGAGAAATATACCTAAAGCGGTTCTTGGGTTTCTATATCTCTGGCTTACCGGTCCAAAAATGCATCTGTTTATTACTCACAGCATCTCTCGTGTTAAATGGTAGCATAGAACCTCGTTGTAAAGCGTTCCTTATCATGTCACAATTATCACTGAACTGGGCTGCATTGAAGTCATGAGTGACATTGCAGAATTGAGGAAGTTCGGCCCAGTTATTACTCTCTAAGTGTTCTCAAGGCAATCTAGCACCTTCGGGAACATACAGCTTGCATTCACAAAATATGTGTATCTTTATAAATTGTGGTATTCTATGACGGGTCTGATTAGGACAGTTGCTAAAAATATAATGCCTGGGAGTATTACTCGAATACTCGGGAACGTGAAGTTCTTCTAAATATTATTGTTGTAGTTCCTCATGTGTTACTTGTGTAGGACACGGTCTGATTCGATTTTCAACAATTGCCAACACCGATGGTACACACTCTGCATATTGTTAAATACTTGCAAAAATAAGTAATAATTATAATAATAATTTATTTATTCGGAATAGAACTAAGATAACAAGCTCTTTAAATGTACATCACATGTAGGCATTCAAGTTGTATATCATGTATCCTGGCTGCTGGCTGAATATGAGTCGGTGTAAAAACTTTAGCCTGTATTGAGTTAAGTAGGCTTCTAATGGGTAATCAAGCAAAGAAGTAATGTATGGGGAGATATGACTACCTCGAGATAGTTTATATGTAAAGCGAAGTACATCATTATAAGCCACTAGGAGCCTTGTTCGGCAGACGGAGTCAAGCGAGGAAAATACTATACAGCCATAAGTAAAGTAGGGAAGAATTAGGAATTTGATAAGCTTTTTCCGAACATGGAATGCTAGTAGTTCTGAATTCAGCCATAGTCTTCTTAAGTAGTCATATATTTTACCTAAGGTAGCACTAATGTGGTCACAACAAGAAAATTTTGAATTGAGTTCAAAGCCCAGACTTTTAGCAGAATCAACGTAGACAAGTCTCGTTTTATTGAGAAATATGGCTGGTAAAGAGAGAGAATCGATTTTATTCCTATAAACTGCCAGGCACGTAGATTTGTGAGAATTTAAGTTTAATTTATTACGCAAAGACCAGTTGTAAATGCATTGTAGATCATCGTCTAACAGGCATACACAGTCTTCCATTAAGCCTGTGGGTCTGGTTAAGTATATCTGTACATCATCAGTATACATATGAACAGATCCATCCATGACGGCATCAGGAAGGTCATTTATGTAAAAACTGAATAATAATGGACCTAATATAGATCCTTGAGGAACACCGCGGTGTAAGAATGCTATATCTGAGATCTGGTCATGTACTCTTACAACTTGGCTGCGCTTATTTAGAAGGCTGCAAATTAGTTTAGCTGCTGATAATGAAAAAGGTAATTGGCGAGACAGCTTTTGCAGCAAATTACCATGGTCAATAGAGTCAAATGCTTTGCTGAAATCGAGTAGTGCTAATATTGATAGATGGTCATTATCTAAAGCCTCGTGAATGTCTGATGTTACTTTAAGTATCGCAGTTTCATAGCTATGATTACAGCGGAATCCTGAATGGCCGTGGGTTAAGAGAACCTTGTGGTATATATATGCCGTGATTTGCGAATAGAGCACATTTTCAAATACTTTGGCTAAGAAACAGAAAAGATTAATTGGACGGAATTACTCGGCATAGAACTATTAGACTTTTTTGGAATGGGTACCACTAGAGCTTTTTTCCATTGAGTAGGAAACTGAAATGTCATGAGGCAGTAGTTGAAGATATGAGCTAGTATCCTACCTATATGTAGTCTAATAAATTTAACAAAATGGGGAGATAGCTCATCTGGTCCCGTTGCATTAGATTTAATAGAGGACATAGTCAGTAAAACATTTCTTTCATCAATGTTTCGAAAAGCAAAGCCATCAAAATAAAAGTCTTCAGCAGTAGGCGCTTAGTAAAAATACTGTAATGTTCGTAATAAGTATTTTTCTTTGTATTGATGAATCATGTAGTAACTTCTAATATTGCATTTGCTTGAATATATGTTCTGTTCCTGTTCTTGGGAGATTATCAGTCAAAAAATGTCGCTGATATATATGCCGCGATAGAATCCTCTAGGACAAAGATGCGGGAAACTTTCATTGAGATAAATTGTCCAATCGATAAGCACTTCAATAATCTACAGTTCACAGTCACAATACAAACGAACGACTGAACCAAAACCCTCGAGAATACTTCACAAGCCATGAAACAGACTCCCTCCCTACCACATGCGAGGCCTAACGGAGTCCTTACATTCTAAATTATTTGCAGTGTTCTTATGTAAAACTGACAAAAGTTTGATTTGAATAGCTCCTCCGCCCTGAACTACTATTCATACAGAAAAATGGTGTTCTGATAATCTTAAGCTTGCTTTCTTATCTTCTGAACCGTAAAAAAATGTTCATACCTTTCCTAACAAAATTATTTTAAAAAAATTTATCTTAACCAAATGACTACGATTCCTCAAACAAAAATTCTCAGCTGAGTAATCATTGTAATGTCGCTGTGCCGTCATGGGATGCCGTGGACTGATGATATCGAATGCTGCCTACAGATTCGGACTCCGGCTGCACGTACACACATGCAATTATCACTGATCTGAGAGGTATTGAGCGTTAAATGGTAAGGATAATTTGTAATCAAAACTATTTTATTATTTTGTTAAGTAAGGTATATGGGAAGTGTAGCCTCTGGGAAGGTAAGGAACTAAGCTTTAAATTACTAGCAGACTATTTTCCTGTATGGATAGTAGTTTAGGCTCTATAGCATGTATAAAGTCAATGTTTGCTACTTTTGCATAAGTATCAATATAGAACATTTTAGAAAACGGACTCCGAACGCACACATATAGATTTCTGTTTCATGGCTTGCGAAGTATTCTCGAGGGTTTTGACTGAACTGATTGATCCCTGAACGTACACGACTAGAAGTCCTGCCTATAACGGTAGCGGAGGGTGAAGAGGGAGGAAGGAGTATTATACGTTGATACACAAAATGGAAGTGGGTTATGAACGGACATGACTAGTACAGGATTTGGAACTAGGCGCAATACTAACGTCTATTCAAGTCAAAAAGAGCTATCTAACGATGCATTACACATGCCTATTAGAACAGGTGGTGGTTGGGTGGGGGAGGGGGGGTTCTCAAACTTTGCATCATATTTTTTGGTTCAAGTTTTGAGATTTGATTTGTTATGAATTTATAAAACCGTGTGGATTTATAATCGTTTTTAATATCGACCACGTCAATAGGTGATCTCATCTGGATCAGGAAAAATAACGCAGCTAATGTATGCAAGATTCTAAGTAGATTACTACATCAAAACAAACAGGTTATCTCATTTCTATAAGTAAGCTGACAATATACCTTAAAACTTTTGGAGTATAAAAATTGCGCGCTCACCATTACTTACTAGATCAATTTTTACTCAAAATGTGTGTATTCATAGTGACGAGAAAATACATATTTCCACTGCAAGTAAACCAGAATGCATTACATAAATTTTAGAATTTCGCCTGAATAATCAACATTAAAAAGAACTTTATCTCTATCATGATGCAATCATCAAGTAGGCATCATATAATGCAATTTTCCTAATTAAATTCAGTTCGCCTAACGAGATGAATGAATTAAGAATGGCAATCACGTACAAATAGCGCAGGCCATAATTGGATTACCTAGTGCTAATTGGTCTCTTCCTAATTCCTGAGTTCTTGAGTGGACAAATTCCGTAATTCGTTATATATGTATGAACATTATACATATACCACAGAAAACAATCTCTATGAGATTTAGATCTGGATACATACTCTGTACATTCTGTTTTCATGAAGGACTTATCTTCAGAGTTATATAATCGTCCAATTGTCGACTAATCATTGAACTAAGATGAGGACCACACTAATTAAAGACCCAGCAGGAAGGTAGGTAGGTAGGTTAGGTTAGGTATCAGTATACTGTTCTCTCTGTAAGGAAATGGGCTTTTAAATTAGTCGTCTGGACTCGAGCTTTTAAATTAAAGGATTCAAGTTAAAAGAAAGAAACCTAAGAGCTGCAATTGCAGTTGAATTCAACATTGGACAGGTTTCTGGTACCGAAAGATTTTTTTCTTATCCTTACCAAAGCCTTATGGAGTAGAAAATTGTTAAGAGAATGTCGTCTTCTGTTGCAAGAGTACAAACGACGATGAAAACCAATAAGGATGCTATAGTATACCTATAAAGTACAAAAGGCCAAAAAAAGAAAAAAAAAAATGGAATAGCCAAGTATAAGAATGACAAATACAAATTTATAGTACTGAAAATGAAATGCTAACCTAGTAGGAAAAGAGAAAGGTGAATGGTGAAAATGCAAAGGTAGAGCGAGTGACGGAAATCATTGTTAATGATGCTTACGGGGATTAATTTCTTTGTCTTGCACTCAAGTGTACTTTATTCATTTTGTCGTCCCATTTAATTTCATCCTCTTACAGAGCATGCACTAGAAAGGGAAATTGAGGTAAAATGCCTGAATCCGACTAATTTTCATTATGACATTTCCGGCTATTGTTTCCTTGGATCAAAGTTTACTTTGTGTTTGTATTAGGCTGGCAGCCAGCTGTATTCTTCATGTTATATGGAAACATATTATAATAATATAAATTAGAAATTATATTTCTTTGTGTTAATGTACATTGTCCTTCCTTTTCTATATATATGTACCTCACAATGAGTCTATTTCTGTTGTAGACCTTATTTAATTATTTATTTACGGAATTTTGCTTTGAAAATGAATTGTGCCGACAAAGAGAATTCGTAAAAAGATGAATAGAAATTTGTAATTAATCATAATCTGAATACAAAAAGCTCTATGAAATTTTTACTGAATGTAAAATAAGTAAAAGAAAAAAATTTAACAGAATCTATTTCTTCCAACAAACGTGACTTATTTATTTTCCCCATTTTTTGGTCGAAAAGAACTTATCTTAAAATAATTTCCCGATGGTAACAACACCCAGAGTAACTTAAAATTATTGAATCTTATTTATTTATTTATTTATTTATTTCATTGTCTACAGATTACAATATCTTACAGACCTCTGCGGTTAATATATTAATTAATTCTAAGAAAAGTTCACACATCTATAATTATCAAAAATACAGGACATAAAATTATATCTTGGCATAGAAATATCAAAAATTGACGAAAATTTATTAAACATATTAAGCATATATACTATTCAATGATAATAGCTGTGTTCTTTTGTGTACCTTGTTCTAGAACTCCCAGATATTGCAGAGAACAAATTGTTCTGTCGATTGAAGCGAACTATTTGTACTGTTCGCTTCATTTATAAATCTTCTATGAAAATGTATGTAACGATCTTTTGTATATCTTTTGTTCTGTCCTGTTCTACGGACACAAAAGAACACAGATAATAATTCGCGTGAGTTAATTCTGTAATCCAAATTATCTTTAACAAAAGTCACACAGTTAAGGAGGGTTACCACTGAAATCTTAAAAAACACGAAAAGTTAGTACAACTTCGCGTCAACTATGTGCGTATTATCATGATCACAACTGCATGTAATTAGCAAAAAAGGATAAACTTAGGTAATGACGTAATAAAAAAAAAGATATCGGGGTTTTTTGTATATATAATTGCTTTTGAAAACTCTACAATTCATGAAATTAGCAGACTTTGGTGCATAATTATGTAAAAATTATATATCAAGTAGATAAATTTGTACTTGTATATGGAAACTATTGAGGTGGAAGAGGATGTGACGGACACAAAACCAATAAAAAAGTTTTGGTTACTTATATATTTTCATTTGAAAATTGCTATTTTAAGAGAGAAATTACTACCAAAATTATGATATTATTTCAAATAAAGTTCAAATTGTAACAAAAGATCGAACTTTTCTCTGTTTATTTTGAAAAACTCAAATTGTTTAGTGTAATGATAAAGTAAATTAAGTAATTAATGTTAACCATGCTAACGACAAAAATTTCTAGTTTTTATAAATTTTGCATACAATTTGGCGTTTTTAATTCGTTTCATCACCGTCAGATGGAATGATCGTCTTTTGGAAAATTTTCACTGGTTGTGTAAGCTCTGCGGGCTGTAGTCTGCATTTGCCGTCCATTTTTGGCATGTACATTAAGTGGTTTGTTTCAATTTTCAAATTGCATACTTTTATGCGTTTATGTTCCATTGTGCTTTTGAGAATAGAAATCGTTGAGTTTTTGTTTTGTCATAATCCCCCTTAACTTACCATCGTAATTCCAATTGAGATAAACCCAACAGTAAACATCTTACAGAATATGAAGGCAAGTTATCATATCGGTAGCGCTGCATTTGTAAAGCGCAAATCTAGTGAAGCTTTTTCTGTATTAATTCAAGACGCTCAATATGATCCTTGTAGTAGGGGCACAAAATGACAAATGCATATTCTAAAATATACATCACCAAAGTGAAGTAGAGAACTTTAAGCGTGTGAACATTTCTGAAGTCTTTAGAATTACGCTCTATGAATCCTAGGTATCTACGAGCTTTACAAACTATCAACGAATGCGAAATGTAACTCAATTTAGTATCATGCATAACCCCCAAGTTATTAATTTCAAAAACCCTAGGAAGAGTTACTGCCATTTATAAGATAATCAAAAACTATTGGATTGGATAAACGATGAAATGTCATAAGTGTACATTTGCAAATGTTTAAGTGTAAATTGTTCACAGAATACCAATCAGAGAGACTATTAAGAGCACATTGTGGGAGTACGCAATCATCCACAGAATTAACTTTTAAAAACAATTTGAAGTCATCAGCAAACATCAAACATTTAGCAAATTTGAAATTTTCGACTATATCGTTAATAAAAGGCAAGAACAGCAGAGGACCTAAGTGGCTACCTTGAGGCACGCCGGAATAAGCGTTAATCTCTCTGGAGAGGATCCTTCCAATTTTGACATATAGTTTATGATAAGTCGGATAGGATTCAATCCATTTTAATAGAGATAAGTGAAGATCATGTATACTAAATTTACATAAAAGTAGAGAAGTATTAATTCTATCAAATGCTTTAGAGAAATCCGTGTAAATAACATCAACTAGAAATGAATCTTCTATAGCATAATGCGAAAAAGAAGTTAAATTAGCTACACATGATCGTCTAGAAATAAATCAATGCTGTTCAAATGCAATAATTTCTTTGGTTTGAGTTAATCAACGAATCATGAATTTTAGGAATTGTTTTCATAGCAGAGATACCTGTATGATTTTTTATGTCATCATTTTGCCCAGATTTAAATATCGGTGTAATGAAGGAGATTTCCCAAGTATCTAAAAAAAAAAAAAAAAACCCTGGTTGTAATGATAAATTGAAAATTGAAGTTAATGGATGTGCCAAGCTGTCAGCGCAATTTTTTATTAGAGAAGTTCATAAAAACTCAGTGTCAGACTTGGTATTAGATTTTAAGTTTATTAAGTACTGCAGTACGTCGCTTGTAGACAAAGAGACGACTACACCAATGTTAAGAAAAGATGGAGGCGTAAAATTAATTACATTAAGATAAGCAGATCTATCGCACTATACACGAATTCAAAGTATTCAGCAAACAGGTCACAACTAGATTCTAAATTAAAGGCCTTTTTGCTGACATATTGCAACATTACGTTTTTATCTATGAACGATCAAAATGCCTTGATATTGGATGTAATGCTGCACTCCGTGAACCGTACGTATTGATTGTACATAAATCTAAGTAAGTACTTATATTCTCGACTAAGCTGATAGTACCTTATTCTATTGGAAAGATCATCAGATTGTTTTAAAGCTTTATGCGCCTTAGTTTTTCTCATTTTTAAGTCTTATATGACTTTTGTTAAACTATTTTGTATGTTTATTAGATGAGATTCTCGTAGTAGGAGCAGGGTTTTTTATGCCTTCATGAATAACATCTAGGAACCTGCTATACATTTGATGCAAATCATGAGAATATATCGAATTCCACTCATAATTTGGAAAATAGTTATTAATGGCCGGCTTCACAGTCCAGGATTAAGCCAGAGCTTAGCTAAGCCATAGGGTGTGGCTTATGCTCAGAACTTAAGCATACTCGGTTTCACAGTACTCGGTAAGCTGAGGCTTAGTTAAGTCGCAGATAAAAATTTTTAAGTTGTCAGCAATGCCGTAATTTTGTGAATTTTTGTAAAGGAAAATTGTCATTGTGGATTAAAAACCATGCGCAAAAAAGACGAACTTTTTATTTACCAGTTTTTTGCGGTCTTTATCTGGAAGGATAGCAAATCCAAAAACCATTGCTGCAGACTGTTTCGACAACATAAACTATCATAGCTGAATGTGTCTACAGTCGGAACCGAGATTAAAAATCAACGTCATCCCATTTCATGAAATGTTACGGGCGCCTTCCTATAATTTTTTCACGGGTCACACTTTACTATATTATATTATGCATTTCTTCGTCGCTTATATCCTCTGCATCAGATAAATAACTCATTTTTGTCTTAAACTGTTTGGTTTCTTCTTACAATGTCTAATATAATGCTGACACTAGCTGCCAGACTCAAAATTGCTAACTAGATAACTATTTTTCGTTTGGAAAACTTCAATTTAGTTTTAAAAGTATAAATTTTGAAATATGTGCTTTCGTTTAATAACAAAAATTATAATATTTAGGCAAAATATATATTTAGCAATAATTTGCTATGTGTTTCATAGTAAGAGACTTAAGCCTTCGAGATGACGGGCTTAAGTTAAGCTTGCCTTAAGCTAGTGATTTCACTTAAGCCTTTACTGAGAAACCGAAATATTTATTAAGCCTTGGTTTAAGTCATTGCTGTGGCTTAAGCCTTGGCTATGACTATTGATACTCGAACGCATAATTGATCGATTTCAGTAGAGTTATGCAGATGAATATTCTCGTACACAAAAGAGGTACGAGCGGCAACTAGGACTTCACCTCAGCTTGTAAATCTAGTCGATCAAGGACAACGATCTTTACGATAAACAATATATTGACTCTCATCGAAAAGTTCTCCACTAAGGATATGCTCATTAAGCCAAGTTTAAGTGAGCCAAGTAAAAGCGAGAGAAAAATCATGAAACTTTGGTACATTTTGATAATAAATAAAGGGTTTTCCAATAAGAGGTGTTATTTTTATATTCAAAGAAAAATGCCATTTTTTGCGCTAAATGATCGGATCTTTATTTCATTATAAAGAGGAAGGTATGCCGTTAATAATGGAAAATAACATCAGCCAAATGACCACCACGACCACGCCTACAGGACCATATCCTTTTCATGAAATTTGCCATAACCAAATCGCAAAGTGGCTGCCCTATGTCCTCGATAGCCTCACGAATTCCATCTTTGAGATCTTGAATCGACGCTGGGCTGTTGGAGTAGACCTTCTCTTTCACGTGGCCCCAAAGGAAGAAGTCGCAAGGTGTTAAGTCACAAGATCTCGGTGGCCAATTGTGATCACCTCTTCGAGAGATAACATGGTCCGGAATCTTTTCCCGTAAAAGATCAATGGTTTCGTTGCTTGTATGGCACGTAGTGCCGTCTTGTTGAAAGTAAACGTTGTCCAGATCAATACCAGTCACAAGATCTCGGTGGCCAATTCTGATCACCTCTTCGAGAGATAACATGGTCCGGAAACTTTTCCCGTAAAAGATCAATGGTTTCGTTGCTTGTATGGCACGTAGCGCCGTCTTGTTGAAAGTAAACGTTGTCCAGATCATTACCATCCAATTCCGGCCATAAAAAAATCCTTAATCATCTGTCGATAGCGCAGTCTATTCACCGTAACTGTTGCTCCAGCCTCATTTTCGAAAAAGTAAGGTCCAATAACCCCGCGGGACCATAAACCGCACCAAACAGTCACACGTTGAGGATAGAGAGGCTTTTCAACAATAACTCTTGGGTTTTCCGAGCCCCAGATGCGACAATTTTGCTTGTTGACGAAGCCATCGAGGTGGAAATGGGCCTCATCACTCAAGATGAGTTTTCGATGGAATTCCGGATCATTTTCATGCATTTCAAGGACCCAATCAGCAAAGACTCGATGTTGTTGATGATCGGCCGGCTTGAGTTCTTGTGTTAACTGAACTTTATAAGCCTTAAGACCCAAATCTTTATGCAAAATACGGTGTAATGACGTTTGTGGAATGCCTAATTCCATAGAACGACGAGGAATGGTCAAACCTGGGTTTTCTTCAACACTTTCGGCTACAGCAGCAATATCCTCGGCTGTTCTTGAGCGACGTGCACGGATTTTATTCTTCACACCACTAACTTGTGCCGACAGCTCGAATTTTTCTACCAATTTCTGTATTGAGGTCCGACAAGGTGCTTCACGACAACCCAAAATTGTTCGAGTTTTACGAACCGTCTCTGCCACATTTTCACCATTTTTATAGTGAATTGTAATAATTTCAATGCGTTGTTGAATCGCGTATCGTTCCAGTTTTATTAATGGCGTAGTTTCTACTTGTCAAATGTCAAAAAATGACAGTTCCAAAACTGACATCTACCGAAATAGCGGGCTAATTAGAATAACACCTCTTATTGGAAAACTCTTTAAATATTTCGCATTATTTTGTAGTTTAATTTTGAATTAGTCTTTAAGTTTGAACATGAATTAGGGCTTGAGGTTGAGATTGTGGTTGAACTTGAGTGTGAGCCAGAGATTGTGTTATTACATCGTTTTTTGAAATGTTGGAAAATTTTCTGACATAACTAAACATCTGATGCCCAAATGTCGGCGTTCAATAATTTTGATATTAAATACTCGAGAACAGCCAATTTAAACGTCTTACATCGAATTGAAGACAAGTCAGAATCCTTTTTCCAAAGAGGAAAGCAAATAAAAAAATCAAATGAAGATGCCAAAAATTGATTTACTGTTAAAATATCTTAATTGCAACACATTCTGAGTTCTTAAAAATTTATTAACAGTTTTCACTTTTATTTCGATTTCAGGTAAGGCTCTTGATAGACTGCTAAAAAATTGATACTTGTCTAATAATTCACATTTTATTTTGCAAGGTAAGCATATACCTATAACGTGTTTTTTTCTTTTCTTCTTCTTTTTTTTTAAAGACGCTACACCATTAGCATTTAAGAAAATTCTCGTTACGCTGACATAGGATTTAATCTTAATCTGAATGACATTTTGTGTGACTCAGGCAGATCCGGTTTCTTAGATTCCGTAAGGGTAATACGTTAAATATTTATGTATGAAACTGCTGTAAGTGTTATTTCAATTGTTTTCTCAAACTCTATCTAAATAGAAGAAGAAACCGCAAAATTTATAATTTTATTTGCTGCATTAATTTTAAATTGATAATATTAAATTTAGCAAATTATATGTAGTTGAAATAATTAAAATCTAAAAGTAGAGTAAACTGTTTATACCGGGGTGTCCCATCGAGATAGTAAAAAACTTTAAGGGTTGAAAGTATAACCTATTTGCGATGTTACATAAATATTTTTCGAATTAGCACTATTTTCGAAGTTATAGGCGACTTTCTCGAAATTTTTGACCTTAAGTCACCTTTTTGACTATAACCAAAGAACATATAACTTAACAAGAAGCTTCATCTGACCTCTAAAAATGCACAAATTGTATGCTTATTTGTAGATGCGGTCGGAGGGTAACAGACGGGAGGAAGCAAAGATTTCAGACTGAGAGAATATTGCTCTGTTCTCTCTGTGATCCACCGCCCCACAGCTACATATATACATGCCGACACCAGCAGAAATGCACAGTTTTATGTTTCACTATAGTATAGTTTACACAAGCGAAGTTACTGTCCCAAGTAACTTCGATTTCAGTCCCTCACCTCCTCTTGACATGCCCACCAATTTACTTGCGCCAGTACGAAAACGAGCTCCACTCACTTCAACTTTTTAGCGAAGTGGAACCTAAAAAATAGTCAAATTGAGTGTATTTTCTGCATTTGGTATACGTTTTGATGTGTGTAGTCATTTATAATATCATCTGGCGTGGAACTAGTGAAATGCTAAGATATTTATTTTTGAGAGAAATTGGTTTCAAGTGAAAAATTACAGCACAGGGCTTCAATAACCATAATTTTATGGTCAGACGAGTCCACATTTACAAGGAACGGAGCGGTAAATTTTCACAATGCTTAACACTTTTCATCATCTAATGCACATGCAACAAGAAGGAGCCATTTTCAGAGAAAATTTAGCGTGAACATCTGGGCCGGCATAATAGGAAATCTATTGTCTGGGCCCATTGAGCTACCGCGCTTCCACTCATTCAACCAGACGAGGAAAAGAGGAGTTGAATGAAACTTTTCCCGATCGGTGGATAGATCGCCGTGGTTCTATTCCTTGGTCTGCCAGATCACCGGATCTAATGCCTTTGGTTTTTTTTTTCATTTTGGGGACGTTTAAATGCATTCGCTTACGAAAATCAAATAACATCAAACGAAATGTTACTGGAAAAAATTTACCTCATTGCAGAAATTGTTAGAAGAGAACTGTAGATAACAAAAATTAAAAGATCTTTAATACGGAGGGCATTCAAATGTGTATCAATAAAAATGGAGAAAAATTTGAACCGTTTTTTAATATAAATTCAAATGAAAAGCCTTTTTATTTTGTTTTGGTTCTCTGCACTATGGTTGAGTTTTTACTTTCAATCTATTACCTGGATTTGTTAACTTCAAAAGAAATTCAATTTTGTTACCAGGAAAATTTTTTACTGGAACTCTGGCAAGACTTAAGCTAGGCTGATCGTGTTGGAATTTTATAAAAGGTAACAAATGAGAGATGTTTTCTGTGAAAACCAGATTATCTCTTGACATGACTACTTTCCGCGATTTATGACGTTGAATTGAGATAAACTTTTGACGAAAAAAATGTTTCGGCAACAAATCGCAAAGTTTTCCATTATAATAAGTGAACGTTTTTAAAACTGAGTTAAACCGAATGAGAGCCTGTAGTGATTGATACGAATAAAACAAAATAAAAATGGTCATCCAGTGAATAGTTTGGACTGTGTTATAAATAGTCCGAAAGGTGACTTAAGTTTCAAAATTTTGAAAAAATCGGAAATCGCTTATAACTTCGAAAATATTGCGAACTCGAAAAAATGTTAGATAATATTTTCCATCGCAATTAGGCTAAATGTACTTTCGACCTTTGAAATTTTTTACCATCTCGCTGGGACACCCTGCATATGCAGGTTAGTTAGTTGTTATATTCTTTTTTTCGGGGCAGAGCACAGCGGATTTCTTTTTAAGAGCGCTGCTTTAAAAATATACAGGGTGTCTCATAAGTGGTGTGAAACTCGAAACCTTGTTCATACTTAGACGAACAAAAAAATTTTATGGGTGGTGGGGGAAATATTCAGGTAATTTTTAATAGATCACCCTGTAAATTCGGTATGTTACCCCATATGGCGACGGTTTTAACTATGTTTTTTTTTTTATAATAGTTGCTGGCACCTTACCAAGGGTCTAATAAGTTTTCCCCTCCTCCTCTCCATTTTGAAGTTATGTCCAAACAAAGTTAAAATTTCGGAACTTTAAGTGTTTTTTTTTATTTACCTAAATACTATTTTTATCAAGAAACACCGCCATTAACACCAATTTTTCATAATGGATTTACGAAGTCCAAAAGCTTCGCTTTAAGATGACCTATCACACTCTGTACCCAAAATGTAAAGTGGGGAATTATATTTCGGAAATGGGCTTTTTCAGCCATTTTCGTTGGATATGCTTAAGGAGGTTCACTAGTGAAATCTTTAAAAAACACGAAAAGTTAGTCCAACTTCCCGTTGATTCTGTGCATATTATCCTGTTCAAAACTGTACATAGTTAGAGCAAAAGCATAAACTTAGGTAATGACATATCAAAAATAAAGATACCGGGATTTTGTATCTACGTAATTAGCCTTAGAAAATCTACAATTCATGAAATTTGCAGAATTTGGTACATAATAACGTAATAATGGTACACCAAGTAGATAAATTTGTATTTGAGTATGGAAGATCTTGAGCTGGAAGAAGAGATGACGGAACAAAGCCAATAAAACAGTTTTGATTACCAATATATTATCCTTTGAAATCTCCTATATTCATAGAGAAATAATTATCAAAATTTTGATATTATTGCAAAGAAAGTTCAATTTGTAACAAAGACCAAACCCTTTTCTGTTTATTTTGAAAAACTCAAATTGTTTGGTATAATGATAGAGGATGTAAAGTCTATAATGTTAACCATGCA
This sequence comes from Dioctria rufipes, assembly GCA_963924295.1. NCBI lineage: Eukaryota > Metazoa > Arthropoda > Insecta > Diptera > Asilidae > Dioctria > Dioctria rufipes. Next base: position 261,818,292 of record OZ002741.1, read on the forward strand.
AACGACAAAAATTTCTTGTTTTATATATTTTGCATACAATTTGGCGTTTTTAATTCATTTCATAACCGTCAGATGGAATCATGTGCTTTTCAAAGCTCTGTGGGCTGCAGCGTTCATTCTCAGAAATTGTTTTGCCATGCCGTCTGAAAACGATTATATAGCTTTATATAAAAAAGGGATATCCAATGCACACGTCATATAGCTTTGCACGTACGTACATATAGTGGTTCATTTCAGTTTTCAAATTGCATATATTTGTGCGTTTTATGTTCCACTGAGCTTTTGAGAACAGTAATCGTGAGCATTTTTCGGTGGTAACCCTCATTAAGGAAAAGTGTAAAAAACTCAGAACAAGTTACATTTGGGTAGACAGTGAGATAGGTCATTTTAAAGTTACACATTCGTTCCATGGATAAGAGTTTAATGGGCTATCGCAGGCAGAAATTAACACGGATATTTATTAACAAGTAATTTAGCTGTTTCCATAGCAAACTCTTTAATTTTCAAGGAATTTATTTCATAACCCGATGAAAAAGCTTTTAAAATTATCGCTCACCTGACAATCAGACCTTTATCCCGCTCTGTTATATTCGCTGAAATATAAGAGTTGGCAAGAATTTTCAAGAGGTATCACCTTCATTAGAGTTTCTGCTTACGCCCGTGCGAGGTTGATCTACGTTTAAATTAGCTCTGCACTGCCATTGGATAAGCTGTTTTCGACCTAAGCACTGATCTTTATCTTCTTAGGATTTTGACATTATTTATGTCCAGTATGTATGCAATGCGAATGAAATACTCGAATAATCGGATCCAAGATGGAGATAAGCCAAATTCGTATCATTCATATGCCTTTACATGTAACTGTCGATGTCATTCATATCAGTTGGCTCTTAGCCTCACAAATTCAAACAGTTTGATGACCTAGTCTCAGTCAAAATGTCACACTTTACCGTCGACTATAGTCAATTGCACATTGTACGAAATGGGCAATACTTTGTTATCAGCAGTGACTACTACGTGGAATAAAAATTTAATTTGGTCTTCAAAATAGGCTTCTTCTTGAATAAAAATTTCGGTCGTTTTCTTCATAAATTGAAACCTAATTGGTCGGCAGTATAGCGTAGAAGAACGGCGCAAATTTTTTCTTATGATCTTCTCTAAGGGTCAATCTGGACTTGGAAATCCAACTCATTCGGCATACTGAACTGGTGCACAAGTTTCAAGAAAACTTAGGCTCTACTTGAACTTGGAAACCACAATTTATTCGAACTGGTGTGTACAACCTTCAAGAGAACTTGGATTCGTCTTCATGCAGGCTATTATACAGGACAGTCTAGACTTCAAACACAACTTATTCGACAACCTCAGTCTCATATCAGGTAGACTAGGGTATTCTATACCTTTCAGATAGAGGTACTGACCATTTAATCTGATTATTCACTGGACATTTGATCGCCTAATACTAGGGGATTAAGAGACATCGATACTCCAATTCCTTTGCGATAAGTAGATATTCTTGTTGTCGCGGTGAAGAGCGTCTTCGAGACAACGTAGATGTCAACCAGGAGTATATCGGTCTATCTCAGACAGAAGTGCCATATTGCTTTTGTGGAAGACACTCGATTTCACTAATAGCTCGGGTACTAAGAAAGAGCCCATAGCACCAGCGCCAAAAGTTTTCTTCTTTTGATGTGCTCAAGTCCTCTTTCGATTGATCCGCGTACATAGAGAAAATTGAATAAATATTTCAAGTCAACCTGTGTGTGGCTGAAAGTTGCCTTAACGTCTAATCTTGAAAAAAGGAGACAGACTTCGTTATAAGCCCAACTTTTTCTACACAACACGTAGCACGTAAATCACATCTCACTTTAGAGAGAACTATTTACTGTATGAATGTCCTATCAGATTATAGAAGGAAGCCGGTTTTGCTTTGAGATTGCTAAGTCAAGTTGACCTGGCATTAACTTTCCATATAAATGGAAGTCCCGTTCTGATAGAAGACGTCTTCTCAAGGAATGCTATGTGATTAGACTAATTCAAATTCTTCACCTAATAGAAATCTTTGTATCTAGTTTGGCGCTTTATTATTTTTACTTACATATCATATTTTTATTTATTTTAAAGGCAGGGGGACAGGAGACCCATTGTGCTGTCCTACTAGAAGGCCATTCACCAAGACCTTCCTGTCCTCTTAAGGAAGCGCATCAGGTCTTGGTGAGGCACTGTTTTCAGCTCATCCACAGATAGAAGGGCAGACCCTAGAGTATACAGCCTGCACCGGGTGAAGTCCGGACACGCACACAAAAAGTGTTCGGTTATCTCTGACTCTCCCTCCAAGCAGGACAGAAACTCAGGGCTGTCCATAGCTTCCATCCTTGTTAGATGAGCGTGAAGTGAGCTGTGGCCGGTGATGGTGTCAACCACAGTTCTACATTTTTTTCCTTCTGCGCCCCATGAGAAAATCGGAGATATTCCCATTGGGCCCATCAAGCATCAGTTTTATACACATGCAAATACTCAGGTTCGGCCATCTCCGTTGATGGTTTCCATGAGCATCCGCTTTTACGAGAGACCCGATACGCGAGGTGGCAACGCCTACGGCAGGTTCTGGTCCGAGGAACGGAGAATCAAAGCCAGCCCTATCTAAGAGGTGAGTCCTTTCATTCTCCATGATCCCCATGTGACCAGGAACCCACAGAAGGGACTCCTTGTTGTGGATACACATCCTATCCGCAGACGACCTGCAATCCCCCAGTAACTTAGATGTTATCCGAGGGCCCCTCAGAGCCATCAAGGCTGCCCAACTAGCAGAAAGGATAGCAATGTCTTTCCCCTTGATTTGCATATCAGGGGCTATCTTTTCGCTGCCATTGATATGGCAATGACTTCAACCTGGAAGACACTGGTGTGTCTACCAAGTGAGTACTCCATTCCAATATCAGGCTCAGGAAAGTAGACACCCGCCCCAGCTCCCTCATTAGTGAGAGAGTCTTCGGTGAAAATTTTTAGAGCGGAGCGGGGAAAGCTCGATAAGGCACTTCCCTCAGTTCACGATTCCCTTACAGGAAAGCTCACAGAGAAACGACACCCGAAACGAAGCTCAGGTACCATCGCGTCACGTGGCATACTGGCCAGTGGGTTTTCCATGTCCAGCGCATACGCCAAAGAGCAATGAGAAGAGCCAGTCCAGCCATCCTCCCAACATCCCCATGAGCGCAATCTGCACACAGTCCTTTTGGCATCTGCCTGAATGACAAGATCCAGGGATGGCAGATTAAATAGGACCTCAAGAGCAACAGTAGACGTAGATCGCACGGAACCCGTAATTCCCAAGCAGGCAGGCCTTTGCAGGCTCGTCAGCTTCCGGATCGCAGTCCCCACAAGCGTCCTCGGCCACCATACATAGGAGGCAAATGTAAGCTGGGTGTCACCTCATGGACTCTTTGAAGTTGCCGAATAAAAAAAGAAATAAAGAAACACATAAAGAAAGTTGCCTGTCTTTTGCCTTTAATTGACGGATCTTATATCCATAGTTGAATGCTATTCGATGAACCGTAATCGATATATATCTAGCTATCCAATTCTTTACTAGTTTCCTAGCTCCATCTTTAAGGTACACTCACGTACTAAAATGTTTACGAATAAGTTTTACGTAATATCTGAACATCTTTATGCATCTTATCTTAATTCAGCTAACTATCCATTGAGATAGTGAATTACCCACTCTATGAATATGATGTGTAATATACACAGGCGATAATGAAAATAAACGCGAACCAACTTAGAAGTACCTAAACTTCTGACGGTCTTATCACAAAAGAAATTAAATCAAACTTTAGCCAGATTTGAAAGTTACATCCCCTTTCATTTTACAATAAAAATCAAATGAGGAGGATTAAAACACTTCCCGTGGAAAGTTTAAGAAAAGTTACGAAAGTCGACTTGCCGTTGATCCGACTCTTCATGGGAACTTGCAAATGCAAAAGTTGTGAAGTGAACTCCTATAAATATTTTAATCTCTGCCTCTCTCATCGCAATCCCAGCACCGACATCTGTGTGTGAGGCATTTAAAAATATGAAAATCATTCGTTGGCAATTTCTTTTGAATTTTAGTTGATTTTTTATAAAGATTTTTCGCCCGCGACAGTTTTGGGTGAGTGAAAAAATTTTAAAAATTTATTAATCATGAAAAATTTCATGATTTCAAGAGATAAATCAATTTTCTGAGTGAAAGTATGCATCGGTTACCATGTCACTTTGAGATCTGACTATTATAAGACTCCATGGATTTTCGCTTTGGTGAAAATTGTCAATTTTAAGTATGCACCGAAGAAGAAGGATTGTGGAATTTTTATTCCTTACACAGCTAAAACTGTTGAGAATTGAGGTGCTGACCGGGAGATGACAAAGTTTTTCCCTGTCTTTTCTTTAGTTTTACTTTTATTTTTTTTTTATTTTTTGTGCTTTCTTTCTTCGTCTCTTTTTCAAATTTATTATTTGTCCGTAAAAGTCCAAAAAACTTTCTCGATGAACTTTTTAATCGCCCAGTCAGAGATTTTAATAAATTGAGCTCTATCGCTTTACCTCTCTCTAACTAATACATATATATATAGTTTTGTCGTTGAATCGAACTAGTTGGTTGTGGCTGATTGGGTGGAAAAGTTTTACAGTTGCAGAATTTTCATCAGTGAGACAATATACATTCATTCCCCTGGCTAACCGCACTTCACTTAAAATTTTCCACTTGGTTCAAATCCAAGTGGGGGGATACAATGTAAATTGCTTGCAGCAATGGTTCTTGTTGGATTGATAATTGGAAAAAAGGATTAAAAAAACAATTAAAGAAAAAAAAAATTTTTTTTTTCCTTTTTTGTATTTTTAATCGAATCTGAAATTATTTATTGAAGGCTTTCAAGAGTTCTTACAAATTGTCTTAATTGGATTCGCGTACAATATCCATATTCGAAAAGGGACAAGATAATAGTCAGAGAGCAATTTGAAGAAATAAGGTTTTTTTTTTTGGTTTCAACGTATTTTAATAAGTTTCAAAGTGAAGTGCTCCTTGTAATAAGAAAAACAACACAAAACTTTTCATGAGTCGAAGACACAACTTTTTATAATATTGATTTCCGAAAATATTTTTTTCTTTTCATCTTTCAAGTACATTTTGTTATGGTAGTTAAAATTATTATTCGGGCACTACTAAGAAGATTAAACTTCACGGAATACACTTTCTGCAATCTATCTGCATTCAATGTTTTCAATTTCTTGTTTTTTGTTTTTTTTGTTTATAAAGGTTCCGTCATAAGATCGCTTTCAATGCCTATTGTGTACCTGGTCGTAGTATCTACGACGGTAGCCAAGCATTTGTTTTCAGGTACACAAATGGCCATAATTTCACCAAACCAACAAAAGGCTGTTGATAGCGTCTTGCACGCGTATCTCTTGACTGCTCTCGAGTCATTTGGGTTTCCACCCAGGTGACTCGATATCGTCGGGAAATTTTTGATTAAGCATCAAGGACAAGTTCTGGCTCCTATATCGTTTCATCGAGGTATCAGACAGAGCTGTCCATTGTCAAGTATGCTTTATGATCTTTCGTTGGACCAGCTACTGGTGAATCTTCGTCGAATGCTCGGACAATATTCAGTTCATCTACAATATACCAATGTGAGGCCTCTTATGTTGACATATGCGGATGACCCCTCTATTTTCGTAACAAGAGATGAAGCTTTTTCGATCGCTCGTGCTGTTTTCGAACAGTACGAACGTACAGTTGGCGCTAAAATCAACCTTAGTAAGAGTCACGGCTTGTGATTTGGAAGGTGGAAAAACCCTACAGATATTCCACTGAACATCCAATGGACTAATACTTGTCTGAAGTATTTAGGTGTGTATATCGAACGCTAGAGTAAATCAAATAATAGTCGCATTGCTTTTGAGAAACTCTCTACAGCTGTAAACTCTTGGCATATTCGACTATTTCCATTGTTTTAAATGGGAAGGTCAATCGTGACAAACTATTTGATTAGCTCGTCCATTGTTCATATGCTAAAGTCTGAGACGTTTGATGAAGGCTTCGTTGGTCTTCTTCAAGCAAAAGCAATAGACGCCTTTTGGTACGGAAGACGATGGGTTACTAAAAGGACGCTTTGTCTGCCAGTCAAGTTAGGTGGTTTGGGTCTCACTAACTTGGTTGTGAAATCAAGGTGTCTCCAAGTGCGTGCATTCCAACGAGTATTTTGCCAGAGATACACCTTGATTTCTCAACTGTGGGTGAATATACTGGGAGGGATCGGCATATGGAGTATTACTACCTGCTTTCTATTCGAACACCCTATCCTCGTGACTAGCCACAGGATCTAATCTCAACGATTCAGACCTGGGGCAGAATCAGGCCAGCATTTCACCTTAAGTGCAATACTCTACGGTACACCCAATTCGCGTCGAATAAACACTACACAACTACACGACCTGGCTGCATCTGCGCAAGAGAGATTTCGTCAACTTGGGACCAGTGACCCTGGCACTAAGTTGGAAGATGCTTTTATTCTGAACAGACCACCTCACATACCTTTCAGCACACTTACAACACGTGTGCTCCGTGCCGTGCTTATGTCCGTAAGACCTCCGGAGTATATATGATACAACAGAAGGCGAACACACCTAGGGGTGAATATGGGCGTGATAGGAGGGATAACTTGCAGAGTAGTCTACCATTATCCTTCTAATTGCAAAGATGCTGATGTGGCATTCAAATTGCTGCATCACACTCTTGAACATCCTAATCAGTTGTCACATATTGACCGGCGAGTTCCGAGGATTTGCACAGTTTATGCTGATGAAGGCACCCTGTTTCACAAGTTCTTCACTTGCCCAGCTTTGCAAAATCTAATAAAACTCGTGCGCGATATGTGCCAGTTGATCCACCGGAATTTTGGTATTACTAGGACATCATTTCTATGGGGACCAAAGGTTTTTAGTCGGGTGAATTGTTTGATTAGATTTGTGCTGACACTGGCCAAAACTACAATTCACTTGTACTACATGAGAGTCAAAGATGGAAATGAGAGCACTGACCCACAACACCACGCACAAACACTTAAGCGCTACTTCATTGACATATTGGAGAGACGTTTACGTCTTGAATATCTGGCAGCGAACGCGGACACATTCAACTGCCATCACTATCGTCGGTGCAGGACGGAGTTCTTGTCTTTCGCTGGTGATAGCAGGCCACAGCATTTGCAGCACTAGTCCTTGAGGCGTCTTCTCCCTGCAAGTCCTGTGGGAAGGACAAGCGCTCCGTTAAAGATGCTCAGCTGGAGAGATGATGAGGGCAGTTTGTAGAGGTTTATAATACTACAGGCTGCTCTCGCGTTACTCTATAACGGTATCGGGTAAATTTTTTCGCTCATTCGACTTCTTATTTTAATTCGGTTTCGGTCTCGGTGCTAAATAGCAAAATTTTTTGTTGAAAATTCGCGCGTTAAGGTAATTATTTTTATACAATTATTTTGGAAATTTGAAATTTTTTGGAACTGCCACTTACCCAACTGTCAAAATTGGGAATTGTAAATTTGTTATCCATCTTTTAGATCCTTTTCAATACTCTTGTATCCGTTTTTTAGTCTCTTTTGAGAATTTTGTGTCATCTGTTTTTACATTTCTGTTGTACATTGCTTTTTTTGAATTGTTTTAAATGTTCTTATTTGTCCCTAATGACTTTTTATAACATTTTATTTAGCTAGCGTCTTTTTTTTGACACTTTGTAGAGCCTTTTGCCACCTATTTTTAAGGAATTTTGAAAAGAGCCAAAGAGCCAATAATAAAAAAGCGTATCTAAGTCTAAGTCTCCATTATCCAAAGAGAAAAATTTCCTTTTGACCAAAGTATTGCACAAAGAATCTTGGCAAGCCGCAAAGGCAGAAAGGGTTTCTGTTTTCTCTCGTCAAAAACATCAGAATCAATTTCGCCAACTCTTCTACACCTTCACTATTTAATACAAGCGTAAAGTAGTTGTTGACTCCCTGGATAAAGATAATATTTTAGCGGCATTCCCATCAAATTCTCCCCTTTGACGGTCGTACAAGCATGCGAAAATTATACAATTATGAATTATATTACGCATTCTTCTCTTGCCATAAAACAATTGCGGACACCTACTCTAAATGCTTGTTGGAGAAAAATTTGGCCAAAATGCGTCAAAAGTGGCAATTCTGTAACAGAAGCATCAATTGTGTGTTCTGAAATTATTAATCTATCACACGCAATTCGTGGTGAAGGCTCTTGAAAACCTTGAATCTGTGGACATCGATGAATTGATGATTGATAAAAAATCATCAATTAACAGCTGAATTAATTCGCGAGGTATTGAAATTTTCTGCAAGTATGGAACATCATTTCCTCACTTATGATCCCGACATGGAACGTGTATTAAAATTTCAACGTAACCTGCAGATCTGTACGGCTGGGTATCAAGAACTGTATAAGCAACTTGACAAACCAAAAACACAGAAGCTGATAACAGATTTTCTAATTAAAAAAAAAAATCCAATATCAGAAAATGTTAATAATGAACCACACTCTTCATTGGATTCAGACATGTTCAGATATGTTAGACATCTCTAGTGATGAAAGCGATTTTTGTCCCGTCGGTAATAAACGCTCGCGCTTATAATCAAGGAGCGATGAATAGTCTAAATATGTAAAAACTTTATTTCTATTCTAATTTGGAGTTTTTATAATTACATATGGACTAAAGTTTCTCTTTATTATCTACTTATTTTAAATATTTTTTTAAATAATAATACGTATGAATTCTTTTTCGTTTTTGTTATTTATTTTATATTTTTTTAATAATAATATATATATTAATTACATTTTGTTTTTAATTATAATTGTGGTGTTGTTGGTTTTCAATATTACATATACCTTTTTTGCACGGTTTTTAGGACAATCTAATAAACCTTTTTTTTCGTCTTACACTGTTTTTTAAGGTTTTGGAACATATCCTCAATTTTAATTTGTGCAGTATGTCTTTTTTTACACGGTTTTCAATGGAACGTATCTACCGTGTAAAAAAAGAGTTGGGTGTACTTGTGATAACATAAAATAAACGATTTGCCATAAATTAAAAAATCACATTTTCGCAAATACTGATAAGTCTTAAACCTAACGATAATTATCATTGAAAAAGTACGTTTACAGCATTATTAAGCTGGGTATGCAAACACTGCACTTAAATTCACTGCCCATGGCCTCTAGATAGCTAGTAAATGGGGTACATTTTAAATGGTACCATCTGGGTTAGGTACTGGTCACAACCTACATTTTTTTAAAAGTTCGCCTTCTACATCACTGATAATCCCTTTGTTCGACTGAATCCAAAATATATTTAAATGCTTGTTTTATGTAATAAATTTTAAATGTTGCTATTATACCCTGATCCAATGGCTGAATCAGTGAATTGGTATTAGGCATCAAAAACACAAACTAAATATTCGGATGATCTATCATAGGATGGCTGGGCGCATTATCAATGAGCAAAAATACTTTGAATTCAAGCCACTTTTGTTCCATATATTTTTTTACTTCAGGAACGAAGCATTCGTGGAACCATTTTTTAAATAAAGCTGACGTTATCCATGCCGTATTATTCCCCATCCAATAAACTGGAGGTTGTTTAATGTTTTTTCCTTTCAAAACTCGCAGCATGAGTGATCGGTTGATTAACAGAGGCTTTAAAATCTTATCACCAGATGCGTTGCTGCACAATAATAACGTCACGCGATCCTTAACCGCTTTGAAACCACCAGCAGATTTTTCTGATTTTGATATGTAGGTTCTAGTAGGCATTTTTTTTTTATATAAAATAATCCCGTTTCGTCGTCATTAAATACTTGATCTGGCGTATAACCCCCGTCTTGAATTATTCTTACTAGCTTCCCGGGAAAGTTTTTTGCAGCATTTTTGTCGCCTGACGCTACTTCCCCTTTTTTTTACCTTGTGAAATGCGCGTCTTTTTAGGAATCCTGTCAGCCATCCCTTACTTGCATTAAATATCAATCTCCTGGTTGCCTGGAGACTTGTTGATGGTCCCATCTTTTTTATAAGTTTTCAATCTGATTGTCGAATGGAATCTTCATGTTTTTTTATTGTTCTAATTGTCGCTTCATTCAAACCAAAATTTTTCCGAACAGATGTTGAACCTTCATCTCTCTCAAGAGAGTCTAAGATTTTAAATTTTAGTTTTTAAAGAAATCGCTTGTCTTTTTCGGTTAATTTTTGATTTTTCAGAAATCTTATTAAGCTATAAAACAATTTAAACAAAAATCACTTCAATTTTCCAAACTACTTTTTCGTTGTAAAAAAAGCCAAAAGAAGCCGTTGTAAGAAAATCCAACAGAAATTATATTGGCACTAAAACTTTTAAAAATAAATATTTTTTTCTTCGACCCACCACAATGTTAACACTTTTCAATACAATTTGCTTAATGAAGTCTTAACGCAATTTTATATAGAAAAATAGAAAATGCGATATAAAAATTCTGGAAATTTCACCAATTATATTTTATTTTTGTAAAAGTGTAACGAATTTCGTTCTAACATGTTCTAACAATCCAAAAAAATAAATTTTTTTATACGCACTGCGACGTGTTAGAACAAATAATTCGTGTAAAAATATATTTTTTTCTTTTTTTGGGACCGTGTTATTTCAAAATCGTATAAAAAAAGAGTTGGGTGTATTACCTGAAAAGACGCACCAATGAATATTTTTATGCTATTTTTTTCTTATATATATTTTTCCTTATTAAATGTTTAATATATTTTTTTTAATGCTTAAGTAAAAAAAAAAACAATTGAATTTTAAAACAATAATAATTTTTTATAGCGTTTTTCGCAAGAAAAAAAAAGTTATTAGTCGGAAATTGGTGCACCTGCTGGCCGGATTTGGGAAAACCATGGCCATAAATTGGTGATTATCACACTATCTACTTAAATTGCTAATAAATGATGAAAACATAAAATTTAAATAATATGGCTTAAGTGAAATGTTGAAAATACTTTATTTGTACGAATTAACAAAAAGTATAAGGCGCTGCAATAATTATTGCTAATGCTGTAGCCAATTGAAATGAAGAAAATGCTTACGTGGCCGTAAATTGGTGACTTTAACCTACGATGCAAAAATCGGTCCGGTTCCTAATGAGCAACCGAATTATCACCTGGCAATTTAATTTCATGTTCGATAATTAAACTAGCTCGTAACGGGTTTTCCAATAAGAGGTGTTATTTTGATATTCCAAGAAAAATGCCATTTTTTGAGATAAGTGATCGGATCTTTATTTCATCATAAAGAGGAAGGTATGCCGTTAATAATGGAAAATAACATCAGCCAAATGACCACCACGACCACGCCTACAGGACCATATCCTTTTCATGAAATTTTCCATAACTAAATCGCAAAGTGGCTGCCCTATGTCCTCGATAGCCTCACGAATTCCATCTTTGAAGAAGGCGCAAGGTATTAAGTCACAAGATCTCGGTGGCCAATTGTGATCACCTCTTCGAGAGATAACACGGTCCGGAAACTTTTCCCGTAAAAGATCAATGGTTTCGTTGCTTGTATGGCACGTAGCGCCGTCTTTTTGAAAGTAAACGTTGTCCAGATCAATACCATCCAATTCCGGCCATAAAAAATCATTAATCATCTGTCGATAGCGCAATCCATTCACCGTAACTGTTGCTCCAGCCTCATTTTCGAAAAAGTAAGGTCCAATGACCCCGCGGTACCATAAACCGCACCAAACAGTCACAGGTTGAGGATAGAGAGGCTATTCAACTATAACTCTTGGGTTTTCCGAGCCCCAGATGCGACAATTTTGCTTGTTGACGAAGCCATCGAGGTGGAAATGGGCCTCATCACTCAAAATGAGTTTTCGATGGAATTCCGGATCATTTTCATGTATTGCAAGGACCCAATCAGCAAAGACTCGACGTTGCTGATGATCGGCCGGCATGAGTTCTTGTGTTAACTGACTGAACTTTATAAGCCTTAAGACCCAAATCTTTATGCAAAATACGGTGTAATGACGTTTGTGGAATGCCTAATTCCAAAGAACGACAAGGAATGGACAAACCTGGGTTTTCTTCAACACTTTCGGCTACAGCAGCAATATTCTCGGCTGTTCTTGAGCGACGTGCACGGGTTTTATTCTTCACATCACTAACTTGTCCCGACAGCTCGAATTTTTCTACCAATTTCTGTATTGCGGTCCGACAAGGTGCTTCACGACGACCCAAAAATGTTCGAGTTTTACGAACCGTCTCTGCCACATTTTCACTATTTTTATAGTGAATTTTAATAATTTCAATGCGTTGTTGAATCGTGTATCGTTCTATTTTTATTAATGGCGTAGTTTCTACTTGTCAAATGTCAAAAAATGACAGCTCCAAAAGTGACATCTACCGAAATAGCGGGCTAATTAAAATAACACCTCTTATTGGAAAACCCTTTATAATAATAATAAATTTTTTTTTATTTTATTTTTATTTTTTTAACAAAAAAAAAACGTCTGGGAGTAGTGAATTTGTATTGTTCGATGTATATGAAAACAGATGAAATAAAAAATAAAAATCGAACTAAAATCATTTTGAAAACTGTTTTTTTATTTGTGGAATGGAATGGGCACAGGTAAACGCAACCACTCTCACCAGCCAGATGGGTCGCATAACTATTGAGATACTATAAGGAAAGGCATATAAAAAAAAAAAAATAGCAGATACTATAAGGAAAGTCATATAAAAAAAAAAAAAGTAGCCGAACTAAAGTAATTTCTCGAAAACGTTGTTATCTCTTAGTAGACTAATAGTGATTGTGCTACTCGAATTTAACAAAAGATATCTAAAGATCGCAACAACCAGCATAAATGAAGTTAAAAGTTAACTCAATGCCAGAGTTCAGTAACACTTTAAAGTTCATTTGAATTACATTGTACAGAAATTTTCCATTATTTCCTGCATTATGAAATCAGATTAGCAAAAAGAGCAGGTTGTCACCCATCAATGTGACATTGTCAAATGCAAAACATGGAATTTACTTAAGTAGCTATACATACGATGACTATATGGCTACATATATGTACATAAGTATGCACTATGCATAGTTAATGTACCTAACAGCAGGCTGTCATATACATACATACATACATATATACATTCACCAGAACATTATGTAGGTAGAATGACTAAAACAGTCATTAGCGAATTTAATTAAGTTTCCAGATATTACTGTCATAAACTTACATAGTTATGCACAGCAATACACATATATACCTATTTGCATATATATATCATATAGAAAATTCCAGCTATATACCGACTCGCTTATATGTATATGTACGTTAGATGCATTGCATGCTGTTAAGATTTTTGATTGCGAAATTATTAAAGTAAAAGGGTCTCTTTAAGTGATCCGCAGAGGAGACCGTTTTCAGAGGAAATCCTTTTGTAAAGACTTTCGTGAAAAGACATAATTCTTGAAAATTTTCAATTAGTCTATATGTAAAGGGTGGTTGGTATACACACACTTACGTGGATTTCCAGATTTCAAGGAGTTTTAAATAATTGCGCATTTTTAATGAATGCATGCAAAAGAGAAACTTAATTTGATACTGATGAAAGGAAGACAGAAAGGATTGCGATAAATGTAGAATTATTCTGTGCCATTGTGAAGCAGAGATTTTTTTGTTTTTTTTTTTTTTTGCAAAATGAAGTAATGGAATGAGTTTTTTTGAATAAACATAAAGGACATTGGTTCAGACAGACATGCAACTGATATTCCTATTAATTTGAAAATCAAAGAAATGAAACCATCAAATCTCAGAATATTCAATTACGGATAATTATAATGACTTAATGATGAATTAAAACTGGGAACAGAATTAATTAATACTAAATTTAGTTCAACAGTTTTCTTAGATATTTATTTACACAGTGTTAATTTAAATTTTTGATTTTCCTCAATGAATATTCTGAGTACATCATAAACATGAAATATTATCGCTCATTAGCGGTTTATGATTTTTACACTGCAAGCATTTTTTCTAGTAAAATTTCACTAGGTTGGTTCTAGTGAATAATTTTAATACTTCTTCAGCAGTTTGTTTTTTTCAAAACACTGAAATTTACATTGAACTGAACAGTATTTTTTGTAACGTTGAAAGTCCAGCATTTTTATAACTGTAAACTTAGTGATAATTATATTTAGACATAATTTACTGAAAATGAATTGAACTTAACTGAAATTAACGGAACTACATAAATTTCTAGTTACATCTTGCCGAAATTCTAGAAAACTTTACTGCTATATCGTTAGTTCGGTAAGTATTCCGATATTTGAAGAAATGTGCACGCCACTGAAGTTTTGGGTACATTTCGCTGAAATTCTAGGATATTTAACTGCTATATCGGTAAGTGCCAGGAATTCAACATCAGCTAAGTTGAATTTCTAAATAAAATGTTATATACCACTGAAACTCTAGTTATATCTAGCCGAAATTCTACGAAACTGCACAGATGCATGAGTAATCACCTAATTATTTCTCATTTCCATTTATTAGTCATTCAGTATGGAAAGTGGATGCTTTTAAGCATTTAATGTGAAATAATAGTGAATTTTTATAATAAATAATTTTGGACAACGGTATGTATTAAATATGGTGTGTTACTGTGTTCTTTGCAGTGGCGGACTATCATACAACTTCCAACCGCAATGCAACAGGGCCCCGCGATTTTGGGGGCCCCGGGCAAACAAAAATGTCAGGATGAAAAAAAAATTTTTGTCAACAAATTTTTTTTTCTAGAGCAAAAAAAATAAAACAAAGACCAAAACAAAAGTATTAAATATACCTATTTATTTTCAAATAGCATATTTAAATCACAACTTTTCTGTATTTAAGAGCTACAAATTTATCTATAATTTCATCGAATTTCAACTCGGCCAAAAGTTCGCTTTCAATAGAAAGAACCGCCAAATCGTTAAGACGTTCATCAGTCATAGTATTACGCAGATAACTTTTGATTAATTTCATTTTTGAAAACGATCGTTCATCTAGAACATTCGTGACAAACATACATAAATACATACGTAGTAGAATGTCGAGGTTTGGAAAAGTCGTACAAAGATTATCATTGAACATAGTTTTGTACATCGATTCGTGATTTAAACTGTCGAATGTGAAATAATGTTTGGCGAATTGACATTCTTGAACCAGTTGTTCTTCACTGAGATCTTTTGGGTATTTTGTGACAATTTCTTTACAAGAAGTAACAATCTCTTCGTCGGTCATTGAATTAAGATTAATTAAAAACGAATACTGACTATCAAGTTCTTCATATATTTTAGCACGCTTCTTCAGATTGGAAATCAAAGCCCTTAAAACAGGTTCGAACAACGATTTTTCAAGATTATCTTTCTCTTCCTCTGGATGAGATGCATCAAACATTGACCGAGTTTGAGTACTATCAATTTGAAAATCACAAGAAAGTGTATTGAAAATATCTGAGGCTTCATCAAATATTTTGTTGTAGTCTTTACTTTCAAGGTCTGCTAGCAATGAATCGTAAAGTTTTCTTGTCACCGAAAGAGTTAAATTGGATTTTTGTAATGATCGATTTACAAAATTGAACTTAGTTAATACACTTTTCCAAAGGACGAGCATCAAAATGTTATTAAATTGACATAAATTGTGTCCTTCTCCAGGCCCCGCAAAGTTGACCTTTTTTTTTTTTTTTTTTTTTTGCTCGCACATTTTTTCACGGAAATTGTTTGATGGGGGCCCCCACCACAAATTCGCGGTAGGGCCCCCGAAACCCTTAATCCGCCACTGGTTCTTTGTAATGTTTATTTAAAAGTAGCAATTAAGTGAGTTATCAAATAGCTTGATCTGATTGTATTTGTGCCATGCATTGTATGCTACATGACAACATATGCTTTTGTTAGATGTTGTACCTATTTTTGGGAAAATTGTAATTAGATTGAATTCATTTTCTTTTCAGAACTCAATTTTAGCATGATATTTTTGTAATATGTTCCCTTTACAGGAATGGTTTTTAGCATGAATCTAACTGCTTCAAACATATGATAATAATTTTATCTGCTCAATTAGGCTATAATGTTGTATTGTATGTGTGCAATGTGATAGGTATGTAGATGATAAACATGACTTTGTTAGGTTGTATACCTGTTTTTTTTTATTGAGATCAATTAGATTAGATTTAATTTTCCTAAAAATGTTGGTGCTTTGTTTTCAGGATGCTTTCATTTCAGAAAGTATCTGTTAACAAAAATATAATCGAATCAATTTGGTTTGAACAAGAACAGATCTTCATCTGAAGACTAAGGTGATTCCACTGTGGCATGCCTATTTTGCAATGAGCTATATGCTGAATGTGCTGATTTTGCCCTACCTTCCCTTATACTTTTCGGATAAAATTCACAGTGTAGTGTTTTCATTATTTATAATATTTTAACTCTTGCTTGCTCTGATAATTTAGAAATTTTTTTCGGAATTTATATACCTATTGCATAGACTTTATTTTGACTGTTTTGACAGCCCAAAGCGATTAGTCGCCATAAAAATCATATTTCTGGCTTACTTTGACAGCTCAGTGATGATTGGTTGTTACGATAAAGCCGCGACTATGTTAGTTGACATTAATTCAATCGAAAATTGATACAGTCATTTTGATCACTGATGACAGAATATGTATGGAGGTTTTCTATTTTTTTATTTTTGGAATTTTGTAAATTTTGAAATTAGAGATCTCAACTAAGTATTAGAGACATTGTAAAAGTCGAATTATATTAATACATATACTAACACAAAGATAGGTTAAATTATCAAATTAAGGCTATGAACCCTTCAAAATTTCTACCAAATATTTACCCAGTGAATTTTGTCAACCTTTCCCTTTTTTGTTTTTTTTTTGTGTGTGCTTAGCTTGCTTTCACAAAAAAATGCTGACAGGATCCTTTAAAAGGTAAAAACTTTTCAAAAAGTTTTTCGAAATCTTCCAGAATTTCCAGCTCAGATATTCCTACAAAAGTATATGTTTATCCTAAATGGGACTGAATCTAGTCATATGTACGCCTATTGTAAAAGTTTTATGAGATTTTCAACCAAGATGAGTATGTTATACCACCAGAGAAAGTTGCTAGGTCATACGTATAAGAAACTGGATGACGACTATACTATATGCCACCCAGACAAGAAAAATGCCTTAAATCCAATCAAGTTTTTGATTAGAGTTTTGTTGAAAATTCCAGAAGCAGAAAAAGCAGTAATAAATATATGTAGGTACCTACATACATGTTTCTTTATGTATACACGTTTGTACATGTACGTTTCATCCTTTGACTGCATAATATGAATGAACATCGATTATTTGTATTGGTTGCATTGGGAATGTCATCAGTGCCACACTATGTATATTCTTGTACATAGAGTTTGTAAAGCCAGAGGAGGATTTTATGAAAAATTGAAACTTAACAACAACAACAACAAAATACTGCTAAAGGCACAGTAAAATTTCTGGATAGCCAGAGGACTGAGAAACTTTGAAGGAAATAAACTTATTTTTCGTCCTATTTTCATAACATCAGACGCAGGATTGAATTGAATAATTTCAATATGTTTGGCTTCGTTTGGCAGCTAGCAGCACCCCCTCAATACTCATATGGGATATAGAATAAAATTGAGTAGGAGCACTATATTGTAGGCCCCACAGGGCTGTGACGTATTATCTGCATAAACATACATATGAACAGAGCACGTATGTCCTGTATTACAGTTTGGAAAGTTTTCAAGTTTTAACAAGTTTTCAGTTTCCTTATTTACAAAACTTTGTTATATGGGAAAACTTGGACATGGGATTACGTTAATTTGACACCTAATAATAATAGAATATTCTGCCATGCTGAAAGGAAGTCATAAACGATCTTAACGTCAGCCTAAGTTAAAGGAAAAATTTTATTTGATTAATATTTTTCGTTCTGGTTGGCTACCCCAATTCGGCCAATCTGATAATGTGAAATGAGACGCAATGTTTTTATTGACAGACGAGCGTAGGTGGATTTTTGTAGACTTTACTTTATTTACAGGCTTTATTTTGATGTTATACTACCTTTACATTATTATCTTTTGAGAACTTGCCTAAATTGATCATGTTTTCTA
Source organism: Dioctria rufipes (assembly GCA_963924295.1). Lineage (NCBI taxonomy): Eukaryota > Metazoa > Arthropoda > Insecta > Diptera > Asilidae > Dioctria > Dioctria rufipes. The sequence goes on from OZ002741.1 coordinate 261,836,531, forward strand.
ACAAAAGTATTACATTTTTATTGCAATGGTAGACTGAAATCGTTCCATGGTCTTGCACTTGTAGGAAAAGAGTATGTGAAAATTACGCTGGGATTACATTCGAAAAATTTGCAGTGGTGAACTGATACCGACTTACATTGATATTTAAAAGAAAAACGCACGTGAAGTGCAATGGCGAATGAATGTTGTTAGTAGCTATGTAATATCTGTGTAATTTGACAGATTAACATTTTATGAGAAAAACAACTTCACCAATGACGTAAAACTAACAATGATCGAAAATTATATTTTAGAAGATTTTGGGGTGGTTTTGGATGATGTTGTTTGAGTAATAAGTGCTCCATGACATTTCTCATAAAGATCTGTGCATTTTGATGTTAACTACAGCTGAATTTTCGAATGTAATATGTTACGTTGCCCTTCACGACGATGTAACATTATGCTCTACTGGCATGTTAGGTAGCTCAGTGGGAAGGATTGATCTTTGTGTATTTATTACAGGTACCGCATGGTTTTCTTTTTTCTTTTTAAATAGGAGGGAAACCATGAAACTTAACAATTATTTATATAATTTAATCGTGACTTTACTTAGATAACAGAAAAATTAGACACAGTCCAACCAACAAAACTCTTGCAAAAAAATTTAAAAATGCGCGAACACTTGGGGGGAAGGTTTATGTATTATTATTGAGTTACGTTTTACAACTGACTTGCTTACCGACTATGTACATGAATGTGCTTATACTCTAGCTGTAGTTAGACCGTTCTACTCATACATACTATGGAAGGTACTGTCAATCACGTTCAAAATCAAATATACAAATATATATTATAGAACCACAATTTGACTATAAAAAAAAAATTATAATAACACATTACCTGTTTTATTTTATTCCTGGCTCTTAATCCATACCACGATGGTAGACTTTCTACGACCAAAATAAAACTGTTAAACCAAACTATATGTTTCCGATGTACTCTGGGGGGTGATTTTGATCTTTTGTCGTACTTTAATGTCAAAATATACGCCTAAATGAAATAAACTTTTCTATTGATTTTGTCGTGTTTTTATTCAGTTCAGGTAAGCCTTGCATTACGTAGAATCATAGATGGCACAAGAACTAGATGTCGCATGGCATACTAAAACAGAGTATACAGATTGTGAAATGGGTAGTGTATTCTGGGATGGACCATAACATATTTTAGAGCATGCCAAAAGCAAATATTTTTATAATAGCAGTTTTGTAAACATTTAACCGACCTCCTCAATACTTCAGATACGAAAAAATATGAATCACTCGACGCATACATCATTTTAAATCTTGTGGTCCATTCCGGAATGGACCACCCAGCCATATAAATTTTGTATACTTTTTTGGTACTGTATGCGACATCTAGTTCTTGTGCCATCTATGGTAGAATGAACTGAAAATGACACTTCACATGACAAATTCAAAAATATTTTTCGGTTTTAAGCACTTGTATTATTTTAAGTTGGTGTACAAAATCCATTTATCATAGTTCATCACTTTTGTCACAACCTCGGTTGCAGTTAACTAATTTGTCGTACTTTTAGGCGTGTATTCTGACATTAATTCATTTCAAATTCATTTTAGTTTATTTTGCGGTTGATGAAAAGAATAAATCAAAATGAATATGGATAATATAAAAGTACGGCAAATTTGAGATGAAATGTCAAAATATGTGACTAAAATATACACCTAAGGTACGACAAAGAGATCAGAATCATCCCTCAAACCTCTATCTCCTTGGGTCGATCCGCCATCTTGAATAAAATGAATTATACCTTTTTTTTAGAGAATTTAATGTGCTTTAAGTTTTCTAATAACTTCAATTGCGATCAGATCAACGATTACCGAGATATACTTAAAAAAAAAACAGGATTAGAGCACCACCTGTTTTACTACAAGATGGTGAATCGAACCTTGGAGGTAGAGGTCAGGACTTTTACTATCTTCAAAAGTATACCAAAATAAAGGTCTCCACCAATTTATAGTTTTTTATCAATTATTTTTTTCTTTTCTTCTAATTTGACTGGACTATCAGTGCTTCATAGCCATTCAAATTGTGTTTTACCGGTAGAGTCTTCGTGATCAACAAAATAGAAGCCAATGATTTTTACCTTCCATATACCACTCTTAAGGGGGGGTTACCACTGAAATCTTAAAAAACACGAAAAGTTAGTACAACTTCGCGTCAACTCTGTGCGTATTATAATGATCACACCTGCATGTAATTAGAAAAAAGGATAAACTTAGGTAATGACGTGACAAAAACAAAGATATCGGAGTTTTTTGTATATGCAATTAGCTTTAGAAAACTCTACAATTCATGAAATTTGCAGATAAACTTGTACTTGTATATGGAAACAATTGAGGTGGAAGAGGAAGTGACGGAAACAAAACCAATAAAAAAGTTTTGGTTACTTATATATTTTCATTTGAAAATTTCTATTTTCAGAGAGAAATTACTACCGAAATTATGATATTATTTCAAATAAAGTTCAAATTGTAACAAAGATCGAACTTTTTTCTGTTTATTTTGAAAAACTCAAATTGTTTAGTGTAATGATAAAGGAAATTAAGTTAATAATGTTAACCATGCTAATGACAAAATTTCTAGTTTTTATAAATTTTGCATACAATTTGGCGTTTTCAATTCGTTTCATCACCGTCAGATGGAATTATCGTCTTTTGGAAAATTTTCACTGGTTTTGTAAGTTCTGCGGGCTGTAGCCTGCATACTCAGACAGCATATGCCGTCCACTTTTGGCATGTATATTAAGTGGTTTGTTTCAATTTTCGAATTGCATACTTTTATGCGTTTATGTTCTATTGTGCTTTTGAGAATAGAAATCGTTGAGCTTTTTTTTGGTGATAACCCCCCTTAAGATGCTTCATAACATTTGGACAAGTCTCATAAGGAGAAATATATTTATCTGGGAATGGATTATAAAATTTACCTGTTATCCTTGCGGTTATGGAAAGTCAGCTTTAGAATCAGGTTTTTTTGTAATATGATCCGCAAAGCAACCCGTGATTTGATAAATTTCCAACACTCATATTCCTCCTTCGAGAAAACTAACTTCAATTTTGTTAATGTATTTTTTTTTTTTTTATTTAAACTATTTCAAATTTTAAAACTTAGCATCTAACATGCAAGAAACACAAAAATGTGGATTTCTGAATTCGATATTTCACTTGTTGCCTTCCGTCCAGGCGAAAAATATGACCAACAGACAAAGCTCTTTATACCCTGGCACTGGGTTCTTTGGCCTTTATATCTTTGCCTTAATGTCGTGGTACTATTTATGTGCAAAGAAACGGAAACGTGGTAAGCATTAAAAAAAATTAAACAGGTATAAAAAGGTAATTTGGGACACTTCTAATAAATATATGCCGTATATACACTAATCTGTATTGCAAATTTTAATAGGGATCAATTTTTTCTGCATGGTGCATAACTTGGAACAGAGACGTGTTTGTTGCTATCTGCTGTTCACTTGAATTGAAATCGAAAATTTGTAAAATCGAGTTTCGTGGCGGTATTGATTCTGTCTTTAAGTGTGTTTTACATGAAAATGTTTACATGGCAATTGACATTTTTTTTTTTTCAAACTTCGGAAGCTATCAGATTCGCACTCTTAGTTTTTTGGAAAACAGTCTCAGAACTAAAGTCATATTGCTGTTTTTATTAAATATTAGTAAAAGTTGTCGAACCTCCTGGACTGACCATAGGCAAATAGACTGCAAACTCGAGTGATATTAACACAGAGTTCAACATAATGTTTCGGGTATATTTGATAATTGAAAATTTCTTTCTTCAACCAGCTAGCTGGCACTTGGATGAATATATTTCCACATTGACTGCACTTTAGTCTCAGGCCTCTAAATAGTTTTCAGTGCTACTTGACTACCTGTATTAACCGGATTGTTTCAAATTTAAACAGAAATACTGAAACAAGAGACAGTGGTGATTTATAAAAACGAAAAATTGCGATACACACGCTTATAAAGACGATCATAGTCAGAATTTTCATGGGGGTCGGTCACTGTCTACTGCAATTTCAACAGATATATCGCAATAATGCGAATTGTAGCACATCCTATAAGATCTTGTTTTCAATTATTTGGGTCACAGAGATTAACTATAATTACTAATTGAGTCTAAAACTATAAATTTCAGGAAAAAAGGACGGAAAAGGAAAGAAAAAATATACGAAATTAGAAAAAGAGGGCGTAGAATAGAAGACGTAGAAGACGATGAGGAAAATGGAGTAGCAGAGGACGTAGAAATGGACGTAAAAGAAAAGGTCGCTTTAAAAGACGTAGAAGATGAAGAGGGCTTCGGAGGACAAGACTATGTGTGAGAAGACGATGTGAGAGAAGAGGATGTGGAAGAAGAGAATGTAGGAGTAGAGGAGGTAGAAGTAGAGGAGGTAGAAGTAGAGGAGGTAGAAGTAGAGGTGGTAGAAGTAGAGGAGGTAGAAGTAGAGGAGGTAGAAGTAGAGGAGGTAGAAGTAGAGGAAGTAGAAGTAGTGGAGGTAGAAGTAGAGAATGTAGAAGTAGAGAATGTTGAAGTAGAGGAGGTAGAAGTAGAGCGTGTTGAAGATGACTATGTAGAAGAATATATGAAGAGGTAGAAGTATAGGGTGTAGAATAAGAAATGAAAAGGTAGTAGAGCTCACTCCGAAATCAGCAAGGCCCTCTCCTTTCTAACCAAAAGCCAATTCCTCAACCACCGAAGCTAGTTCCCAAAACGAATAAAGTCAGTTCTTAAACCACCCCAGCTCGCTAATGTATCACCAACACTAATGGCAGTATTGGTAAATCGGTTGAGGCCCAAGATAAATTCGAGGATATATTCCAGTGCATCAGTACATATCCAACTCCTTTTGTTAGTTGCTGAGTGGGTCTTTATCATCCTCATCATATGCTTACTTGAATTCATTGAACCAGAAAACCATATTTGTGTTTCTAGATGCCTATTTTTTTTTTTTTAATATTCTGCAAATCTAATGTACTTTTTTTATGAATTTTTTCATTTTAATAAAATTTTTATTGTATGTGTTATCATAAATATTATCAATAAGTTATATAAATACGTGCATGTGCTGAGATATGGACACAATCATGAAATTATTATCTGTAAGCAGATAAATATGAGCGCGATATTCAGTACTTTTCTAATGCCTTTTCCAGACCTAAGTTCCTTGAGCTAGGAAGAACCTAATTATTTTTTCAAAGAAATTTCGAGTAATGTAAGTTCAGTTTATCTCTATATAAGAAAGTTCTGCTCACATTTAATTGACTTTGAAAATCTTCCATCATTGAGTTGCAGCTGATAATTCTGCCCGCCAGTATATAATGTGTATGTGTACATCTTCCATAGAAAAGTGATATTGTACATACGAGAATTTGTTTTATACATCTTTTTATGAAATCATTCTGGAGACATCTCGAAAGTCTACAATCACAGCTGAGTAATAGTAAGCGAAGCTTTTTACATTAGCTTTTTTCAATTCAATTTAAAACCCTACAGAAATTTTTAGATTAGCTCCTGCAAGCAAAATTCCTAGGTTAGGTTAAGTTAAGAGTAGGGGGCGACAAGGCCACTAGAACCATGCGGACCCCGCGACCAGAGTTGGCCTATTGTGCTTTCCCCTAGACCAGAATTGATATGTTGTGCTTATAGTCCAGTCAAATTTGATATACTTTTGAACATAGTAAAAGTCCTGACCTCTATCTCCAAGGCTCGATCCTGCATATTAAAAAAAAAAAGTACTCCAATCCAATTTTTTTAGCATATCTCGGTAATCGTCCATCCGATCTCGATGAAACTTATTATAAAAATTATAGCTTATTAAATTCTCTATAAAAGAGGTAAAATTCATTTTATTCATATCTTCAATATTTTTTCTGTTATACACTGTTGAATATAAATGTATTTTCCGTTTCAGGCTGTCGTAAGAATCACACTGTCTGTCTAGAGCCTGAAAAAAAGCTATTATTCAACAAAAATTATCACATTTGTGCATAATATTTCTCATACACAAAAAAAAATTTGGCAACTCCTACTATTTACTATTGTTGAATACGACTAAAACTGGGGGTAGCCTTTTCTATGAGATTTCACTGAACTGGAGGTTGTGAATTTGCGGGGATATCATCATCATCATCTCTGTCTTCATCATCGATCACGAAAAAAATCATCCTCGTCAAGTTCCCTGTCAACGGAACTCTCCTTTTCAGGGTCAAAAGTAGAATATTGGTTCAGACCATGATACAAAGAAACAAGGTATGGCCGAGTTTGCTGTCAATTGGGTGCTTACGTCATAGGATGACAAAAGTCATTCAGTTGTGCGATCTGTCATTGTCTCAAGTTGTGATTATTTATATGAGAAAGCTAAAATTTCATATTATTTCACAAGAGTTTGTGATACATATAAGAAAATTAAAAAGTGTGAATATAGAGTACCTAATTGCTTAAGGGAGCACTGCTGATATGATAATCTGTTGCAATGTAATCTAAAAAAACTGTCAACAATCGGACAACTTCTTATAGCGAATTCTTTTCTGCGACTCTGCGTTAACACTGGCACCGAATCTGCCGACTCAGAAAGAATTCACTATTAATTTAGAGTATTTATGAATAGTACCCCGCTGCTTAAAAGTTTACCGGCACCCTGTTTGACAATGGGACCACCTCGACGTTCTGATCTGTTGGAGAACTGAGAGCAAAACTAGCCAGGAGAAAAACTTGTGACTATTCATTTTACAAATTAGTTTATTTCTCAGAACAAAAATTTAAATCTTTACTTGATGAAATCTGGCTGGGCAATCTGGAATAGTATTCCACATTTACCTCCATAGGTATTTCACATTACTCGCCTAAAAGTTTTTCCTGGAACAAATTCTGTTTTCTTCAATGTCGCTTGTTTGTTGTACAATTTAAAGATCCTTCAAAGAAAATTTAGGCTTGTACAATACAAATGAAATAAGAGCTCAACGGCTCATTGGTATTCCACAATACCCGAACTTACTCTATATTTTCAATTCTCCATTGTTTAGTGCTTTTGGATTCTTCTAAAGGAGGTACAGCCGTTTGCCAAAGGCGAGTGGAAGGTTTACTTTTCAGCTAAAAATATTTTGTTAACTCGTTGGATATGCATATACATATGTATTTAGTTCTTACCTTTGATAAAATATCTTTTCTTAAAGAAATTTATGAAGTATTGACAAACGCACCAAGCAATCTTTTTTCTGTTCACTGACAGATACAAATATTTTGATATTTTACAAAATAATTGACATGTTTTGACAAATGACATTTGTGTCCACATGACGTAGTAACACAAAAAGTTCCTCTCAAGTCGGCCATACCTTCTTATCTTTGTATCATGGGTTCAGACATGATATACCATGGCAGTAGCCACTATAGTCGCGCATTTTAGTTCCGCTTTCCTACATCTACAAAATGAAATGCAGCCTTTTTTTACAATTACATGATATTAATGTCAATAATGATTCTGAAGCAGCTGCCTTGAGTGTCAGTACTGGTTTAAGATAGTCATTGAATTTTGCCAACCCAAAAGTTCAGGGCATTTTTCATTACCGCGCCATTTTTGAACATGGAAACGCGGAACGGAGCAGGGATAGCGAAGTTAATTCGATTTACTCTTATACGTTGACTTCATGACAAAATTGTGTATCAATATCAATTCAAAGATTGTCCGATTGTTAGGTAGTCAGAACATCAGCGCGCGTATTTAAAGGGAAGGCCAGATTATTTACTCAATTGAGGAGAGCTTAAATCTACGGTGCCTGTTTTCGTCGATGTAGAATGCGCCTTCAACAACGTACTTCTACATAAGTTTACTTAAATCCTAACACCCCTCAATGCGGCGGTATTTTATCACGTTTATTCTGTGTACTCATTATGGATAATCTCTTGCTAACACTCACCCGGGTGGGATACAGAGCGGTGTGTAACGCAGACGATTTGGTGATCTTAGTCACCTGTAGTTATGGATCTGAATTCTGCTGACTACAAAACGAAATCCGACTAGGCTACGGATTTCGGACTGTGCATCAATCCACTGAAAACCGATCTATGCATTTTTACTAAGAAAAGGAGCATTCCTAGATTGAATATGCACTCTACACGTTTGGAGTTATGGGACAGAGTAAAATACCTAGGTATGATATTAAACAAGTAACTGAACTGGAGTGAGTCCATCTGGGTAGCAAACAAAGCTATTAGATCCTTCGTAATGTGTCATAGAACTACTAGGGAAAAGTGGGGATTCAAACCGCATATGACGCTGTAACGAAGTTACATGCATTTCAGCTAGACACCAGCAAAAATGAATCGTCTATCAGTAGCCGCTACAAACTAAGCCAGCCGCCGAGAGAAGAGCACATTACTGATCAGCAGCGCAGTAGTGCCCCGTGTTGGTGGCGTGATACTAGAAGAAATATTCTACACCCGACACCATCAGCCAGTCTGCCTATAGATAGCCAGCCGCCAGTAATGAAATCACTCAGTCGATCACCGAGCGTTTAAGTGGACACAAGTTGAAACCACAGTCACCGATCAAATAAAATATAAGACCGCGAGAAGACAACTCCAAAGTAAGAAGAGTTGACCCCCACCAGTGGACTACCAGAAGACTGGCTATAAAAGTCAGTCAGTTCCGACAGATTGGTCAGTTGCCTCCCAGCCCCCCCCCCCTCATCTTGTCCGCTAGTCGTGTTGGCTAGTTCAATGGCAAGAGCACGTTAATCGTGTTTGCCCGAGAATTAGTAAGCGCACGCATCCGTCACGTACCCCCGTGTAGGCTGCTCTGCCGATAAGCGCACGTTAATCGTATTGATCAGAAGAGTAGTGAGCGCACAATATCCTGACTACCCGCACACCAACAAGCCCCGACGTTAGAATCCTATGGATATACACTAGCGTTATCCGACGCATACTAACCTACGGTTCTGTGGTGTGGTGAAAGCATTGACATGTATATAAATGGACTGCTTGTTGAATCAAAAATGCATGAAAGCAAATGGCACCACTTTCATATTCCTGTCTCTTTCCGTGAGAGCATACTTTCCCATTGAACTGTAACGATTAGGAACGAGAAATTGTTTGTAAAAATCCTTGTAAAAAACACTTCTTTCGATTCATATCTAAAATTCAACGATACAAATATTCCCAAATACCTTTGTGGTAAATTCGGTAAATCCCACTGACATACATATACGTAAATTCCCAAATAATTTAAATATAACGTCAGTTTACGACAGTTGGTAGCATTGACAGTGAGAGAATACTTTCTGAAATCAAAATTGGTGCCACATGAAACAGGAGATCAAGCAGTCCATTTATATATATGTCAGTGGGTGAAAGGCAATGTATTTTGCCAACCATCGTAAGATATTGGAAAAGATTCAAAGACTCTGCCTGGTTAGTGTAAGTGGCGCTGTCAAATCAACCAACACTCGGGCTATCGAGGTTGTCCTCAATATACACCCTATGAAAATACACATCAAGTAGAAGGCGTCAATCGCAGCGCTGAAGTAACATTTAAATCAGAGCTGGCTTCACACTAGGACAATACTTCCACACGAATCCATTTTTGAATTTGTGTAGTCAATCGCACCCGATATCGACAGGGACAGCAACCACCTCCTCGAGACTATGCTGAAAAGAAACTTTAAATCAAAAACTCCATTTATGGCAGCATGAGATTCACAATCTGTGCTTCAGCCATTGAACAACCCTATTATCTCCTTAGACGGCTTCAAATCTGCAGAAAACAGCGTCGACTGGCGTTTTGTGTGACGAGCGTTCATGTGGTAATTGCCATACACCTTGAAAGCCACACCACGATTTTTCAGGCAGAAGTCAAGGCCATCCTTGAAACGGGAAGATATCTTCTCAACTCAGACACTGAGAACACGGAGATTATCATCTGTTCGGACAGCCTAATCCAAACTTAACGAAAAAGCTATTGGGACTAAACAAATCAACCCTGAGAAATCTATTGTCAATTCTTACGATGTAGTCATTTCTCAGGGATCACCTACACAGGATGGGACCTGTTGATGATCCTGTATGCAGAGAATGCGGTGTGGAATCGAAAATAGTGGTTCAGTGATTTCAGATTGCTGTATTCTTTGCATTTAATGTTCCAAAGGTAGGGAAAAATTCGATACAGTTCAGTGAATTTGAATTGAATTGATGAGTAAATCTTGATTAGTTCCGATTTGTCGTTCCCCTTCCAATTTCGTAACGAAATGAAATTGCGTCATCAGTTGTTCAATTGGCGCATATACGCAGTCACGCAGTGATAAGTTGATATCAACCACAACTTTATGTGCGAAACCGACAATCAACACGGATGCATGTCTCAATTTATCGCATCAAATTTAAATTGAAGGAAAGTTTATCAGCTAATTGAGGAGTGTATGGCTTGCTTTAGGTTTTCACTTTGAATATCTCTTCGAACCATAATTTTTTTATAGGTAACACGAAAATTCTAGAAAATTCCAGTTGTGAATTTTTTCTCTATTAAGAATTTTTGTAGAAAAATCACAAGGAATTTATGTCCTGAGAATTCATTGGGATTAATAGCTATCGATTCTAGTACATCTTTAAGTGAATAAGAATAATTTCCTAAAAGTCGTCCGAATTATAAAATAAACTAAAAAATTGTTCTTTGTCATTTTGTTTGTGGTTGTACCTTTTATTATTTTCAAATTTTGATTATATTGTTTTATTTTAAATACAATTTTGCTTAGTGTTTCAAGCACGTTCAAATGACACATATCAGAAGGTAATATTTACCATAAAAGTTCCAGACTAGATCACAATATCCTCTTTACAGCACTTAAGGAGTACCATGTTAAATATCACATATTTACAGAGAAATTTTCATAACTATAATGCTCGATTTTTTTTTTTTTTGTCACATTGCCACCGAAGGATAAAATAAGCACCGGGAATATGAGACTCCCTTGAGGTGCTCCATTCTATTATATGTATACATATACATATATAACTGAAGTACTAGATTTAATTTCACGCCAGCTGCATTCATTTTACTTGGTACAGCATAAGAGTAGTACCCAGAGTGTGTTGTGGATTATGTGCATAGGTAGATGCAGATAGAGTTTCTCCCTATGGGTTCCTGCTAAAAGAAATAAGAGTTGATTAGCGCACACACGAAGTGAAATGGAGAATGGTGACTGGGGTAATAGGGGAGTGGAGGGAGGTGGAACTTGGAGCACGAAAAGCTTGTTACCTTTGAGATGTTATTAGTGCGGAAGACTACTTGCATGAAAATTTAATTTTTAACTATTTACGAGATATTAAAAATGTCCTGTTTTTCTGCCCACACACACTTCAGGTTCAGTGTTCGTGATGACTTTATGAAATTTTGTATAGCACGCGCGGTAAATGTTGCTTTGGAGTGCTTTTTATGGATAATTTTTACTTGGGTTTTGTTGAAACTTGGATGATTTAACGGAAGTTCTTCTTAAATGGAGCTGTTAAAATAAATAGTTTCATTAATAAAATAATTAATTTAATTATTTTCTTCGTAATCCAACATATTTTGAATTTGTATGAATAAATTTGAAGTACCTACCTGTTTACTTTGGATTTCATAAAGACTATATAAACATGATAAAAAGTTATAATTGGAAGACCAATAATATTATATCCTGAATGAAAATAAAAGTTAAATAAAGTGAAAAAAAAAGTTTTATATTGCAGCACCAAGAAAGTGTTGCCTGATTTAATTTATTTTTGAATTTTTATTGACTGTTTTTACGAAAAATGCTGTGCACCAAATTTTAGCTCTCTACGTCGACGTGCTCTCAGGCAATGTTCAACTATATAATTAAAACTTAAAGTTTCGTATGGTAACACCAAGGAAGGGTTGCCCGCTTTGGTCCATTTTTGAACTTGTATTTGAAAATTGAATGAAAAATCTGCGCACAAAATTTTAACTCTACACGTCCACGCGTTCTCAGACAGTTTCCAAATATGTAGTGAAAACCAAAATATTGTATGGCAACACCACGATGAGGTTGCCCTACTTAGTCCTTATTTGATATTTTATTTACAATTTTTATGAAAACACCATGTACAAAATTTCAGTTGTTTACCTCAACGCGTTCTCAGGTAGTGCCAAAAAAATTTAATGAAAACGGAATTTTTTATGGCAACTCTATGATGGAGTTACCCAATTTGCAGCCATTAAAGAATTATTAGCTTTTAACCTACTCAGGTTATACCGAAATTAGAAGATATTTTTTTAAAATGGCGTGTTTTCAGTTACTAAAGGCCAGTTTCACATATTTAGTTTAAACTCGACGAATGAGTTTCCCAGTTTGGTTTAAACCCCGGTTTAAACTAGAGTTTAAACCATGCCATCCCTCGGTTTAAACTCAAGATAAAAGTATTTGAAAAGTGTGACATTTTATTTTGACAGTAGCATTGTTTGTTTGTATCCAGAAAATAATTTTATCATGGATTTAGATTTAGACATTTCTAGCGATGAAGAAGATTTTTTTGAGTTAAATTTTCAACTCTGTCGACAACTGACAGTAATTAGAAATCGGCCAAATCATTTTAATGAGTGGGACGACGTTGATTTTTATGCTAGGTTCCGTTTAAGTAAAGAACTTTGTCACTTTATCTTTCTTGCGCTCTATTATATATCTTTCTTTATGCACTAGGGAAGGCATTAGCTCAACTTCACTTATGCTAAAATTTGCATCCTTTTTGAATGTTGGCATTTTTAAAATTAGCAAATATAACTACATATTTTTTATTTTTTACTCTCTGATGTTTACTTTTTCCGACTGACAGATTGATTGATAGAAAAATTGCTTTACAATGGTGGCGATAACCAATTTAGTTCACAATTTAATCAGTACTACCAACGTTACTAGAAGAATGCGCTGTAAAACCCGATTTGGTTTAAACTACGTTTAAACTTGGAGGATGGTTTAAACTAAACCTTGATTTAAACTCGACTGTGAAACCGGCCATAAGGGAATAAAGTATTGCTGACCTGAATCGGTCAAGTACTAATATTATAGAAAAACAGTCAAATAAATTATATTTTCTCTACATTTCTGTAGACGACGCCTTATGCTTATGATACACATGGGGTAAATAATTAGCCTACTTTTACTCCATATGTATCACCAAATACCCCGAGTATTTTGACAAATACCCCAAAAAACAAGCGAGTAATTTCGGGGTATTCTATATCCTCAAAAATTGCTGGGAATTTGCAATTACCCTGATAACAGCGCCAACTGGTAGTCGCTAGAAATATAAAATTTGTGTAAGCACATATTCAGCGAAAACCAAAGTGGAAATGAAAAGTGACAATTCGAAAATTTTTATCTGTATCGCCTGCTGACGTTTCGATTGAATTAATGCAATTACACATCCATACTAAACGTCAAGCATGCGCATTACCATTCAAATTACCCCGATTTATGTGTATCAGGGTTCTCCAATTAACTAGGTAATTCAATTACCCTGAAGCAAATACCCAGCTAAATTTACCCTATGTGTATCATAAGCATACAGAAATGTAGAGAAAATATAATTTATTTGACTGTTTTTCTATAGTATTTATTATGCCTAATCTCCAACAAACCAACACTAAGATACCATAAATCAGCGGTTAACTATTGCTGAGTGCAACAGCGAAATGTAGATGCTAAATTGGTGTCCAGCTTAGAAATTGGCATTCAATGCCTTGAAAACAAATAGAATTTCACTACGCTAAATTTGGTTTACCACACTTCCTGTTTTCTCTACGAGTATACTCCATTGTGCTGCTGAGTTTCATAATGTAAAACATGAGGAAGATTAGTTTTTGAACTCTGATAAACGCTATTTGTCAAATTACACAAGAATTTACGTTAAATTTATGTGGAGATACTAATTACATTTGGTCTCTGTAATTTATTAAGTTTTTGTAGCTTTACACAATGGTCACTGCAAATTACCTAAATTACCGTGTATCGTAAGGGTTTAAAATTCTAACCATGGTTGGCCTTTGATTTGTTGCAGATAGCCATTAAAGCCTACGATTTTTGGGGTCTTAAAAAACGTTTTCCATTTTAAAGTTGCAACCATCGTTGGAAAACAAACGGTTAACATTTTTTCTTCCAGGCGATGCATATGCTTTCTTATATTTATACTCCCTTACTTCGTGTTGGTATAGTAATTCCCAGTAGTGGTGGTCTTAACTTTTAATAAAGTTGGATTATCCATGGATTTTTTTTTAAAAGGTACTAGAGCATTAAATTCGGGGAAGTGACATTAAATTAGCCCTAATTGAGCCCTAAATTTTGACGTATTCAAAACTTTTCTACCATGAAATGGCGGTCCCAACTTAATTGACGTTATTTGCATCGACGAATCATTGCTAATGTGGAAAGCAATTATATATTTCATCAAAAAGAAGTCGGTTCGGTATCAAATTTTGGATATATTTGCAATGTTTTTAGGTACGCCCAGCGTTATTTATATTTTAATATTTCTGCACGTAATGTGCTACAGTTATGTAGCGATCTTTTAGACCATGGATATTGGCTATATTTAGACAATTAGCATTCCATTGATTGAAAAACTATGCAGGCATAAAACGGACGTGGTTGGCACTATTAGAAAAAACAGGACTGACATTTCCTCAGATCTGATAAAATTTCCTATTAGAAAAGGCGAACACGTTGCTAGATTTAAAAATAAATTTATGTTGATGAAGTAGAAGGATAAGAGAGAGGTTTACCTCGTGAGCACCGTGTATAAAGAAATATATAAACAAAAAAACCAGAGATAGTGACAGACTATAATAACAAAATGGGTGGAGTGGACTTGGGCGTAGGGGAGATGTAGGCAATCGGAGTCAGTTGGTAGTGGTGATCACCATAAAATAACAAAAACCGAACACGAGCAAGTGATGCCAACATACCTACGCATTAAGACTGAATTAAATGACCACGGCAGCAGCAGTGACAGCGGCAACAAATTGTTTTTATAGGTTGAAAGCGGTCAGCTGATCGAGAGAAGGCAGCACGAACGTGCGTGCTGCCGAGTCATTCCAAATTCTAAATTTGCTTCTGCTGTCTCCATAGGCAACATGTATGGTACAGAGATAAGTACAAGGTATTCTCATTGCGAACTACGTTTCGCCATTTGTGTCCGAATGTATACGAAATTACGGTACAGAGTACACAATATTTTCTCTTCCCTCTCTGTTTTTTCAATAGAAATATACGTTATTGGACGAAAAAAATCACAGCTCTAGTGTCAACATTTTAATGAGAATACTTTGTATTCTATATACCTTGGGCAGGGTGGATATGCTGTCATACGCATATAGAAATGTCAGAATATTCTGTTTGCTGCCTTGTGCTGCTGCTGCAGTGCAATCTGATACAGCAGACAGCTAAACTATTTTTAACGATACTGTCGCTCCCTCTGTTGCTGTCACTGTCATGCAATTCGATTCAGGTTTTAGCTTTGCGTCATTCCCGTGCGCGGACGGTGGCTCACTCAGTTCACGCGACGTTCTGGAGAGAAACAGAGTTGTGAAGATTTCGAGCCATTCTGATATAATTTTTCGAGTAGATAAATCCAAAGGTAAGGCTTAAATTAGTAAATATTTATTTCTGTACTTGTGATATGTAACAATCGTAACATCTTAGATTGCCATTTAGGAAGACAAATAAAGCTAGCTGGTCTATGGACCAGCTAAAAGAGGATGTGAAGCTCATTGACAAACAGAATTATGCAATGAGGAAAGCCGCGAAGACCATGAATATTCCCTTTTCCAATCTTCAGAAGAGGTACACAAAAAAAAAAAAAACTTAGGAACCTCGTCTCGACCGTAATAAAATTTTAACGCCTGAGATGGAAGACGAATTGGCGGACATAATCCAGAAAATGGCCAATGTTTTCTACGGGTGCGTCCCAAACCAAATCAAAAGAGAGGTATTCGAATACGCGAAAGCCCTAAAGCTGAAAAACAATTTTAACGCGCCTTCAAGATTGGCTGGTCGAATTCGGTTTGATGCACCAGGAATAATATTTCTATACGGAAACCCAAAGACACTAGCATCAACAGGTTTACAGCTTTTAATAAAACCGAATCTCAGCAATTCTACAAGCTACTAGAAGAACTAATAGATGGAATGCCGAATAACATCTACAACTGCGACGAAACTGGTATTTCTACAGTCCAAGATCCAGAAAAAGTATTAGCTGCTAACGAACAGAAGAGGTTAGGATCTATAACAAGCTGTGAAAGGGGAAAGAATATAACTCTGCTCTGCACCATGACTGCTGCAGGTAGATACATTCCACAAATATTTATTTTCCCTAGAAACAGGATGACCCCAACCCTTGAAAAGGATGGCCCAACAGGAGGTATTTATAAATGCTCAGACAAAGGATGGATCAATGAGATGACTCGACAGCACAACGTTTGTGCTGCTTTCTCTCAATCAGCTGATCGCTCTCAACCAATGAACACGATTTGCTGTCGCTGCCGCTACCATGCCAATCTAATTCAGGGCTTAAGAATAAAATTCTGCAGGACTTGAATGATACTTTAATGTCAGACGTAAACACCCACGAGTTATGTCAGGATGACGAAGATGACGATGCAGAAGACGCGGGTAACTCGTGTCTTATATATGGCGAATTCGGACTAGACCACGAAATATGGTATCGGTGCACTTCTTGTGGGCTTTGACTGTACTGTTTGGGACTCTGCTCGCAATTATGTGTGGGATATGTGTTGATCACCATTGGCCACATGCTAATCACCATTGCCAACCGATATTGACAATGGTGTTCGAACTTGATTTTTTTTTAATCCTTATTGTTCTAAAATTGATAAGCCAAAGTGATTAAAGTTGAGCTCAATTGATAGTTAAATAAGTAAAGTTGAGTACAGCTTAGCTTTAAAATGACCTATGACACTCTGTGCCCAAAATGTAACCGTTTCTGCGTATTTTGCACTTTTTCCTAAGCATCTGCAGCGAAAATGGCTGAAAAATGTCATTTCCAAAAGATAATTGCCTACTTTCTGGCACTTATTGAACTTTTTCAGCCATTTTCGCTGGAGATGCTTAAGAAAAAAACGCAAAAAACACAGAAATGCTGACAAGATTCGAGAACCAAAGAAAATCGAACATTCTCTAACAAATGTGGCATTCGAGTTCGAGAATCTACCTGAGTTGCTAGAAACATTACTGCATTTTGGCAAAGAACATCTAACATAAAGAATGCGCATCTCATTCATGAAGGGTTTTCCAATAAGAGGTTTATTTTGATATTCAAAGAAAAGTGCCATTTTTTGAGATAAATGATCGGATCTTTATTTTATTATAAAGAAAAAGGTATGCCGTTAATAATGGAAAATAACATCAGTCAAATGACCACCACGACCACGCCTACAGGTCCATATACTTTTCATGAAATTTGGCTGCCCTATGTCCTCGATAGCCTCACGAATTCCATCTTTGAGATCTTGAATCGACGCTGGGCTGTTGACATAGACCTTCTCTTTCACGTGGCCCCAAAGGAAGAAGTCGCAAGGTGTTAAGTCACAAGATCTCTGTGGCCAATTGTGATCACCTCTTCGAGAGATAACACGGTCCAGAAACTTTTCCCGTAAAAGATCAATGGTTTCGTTGCTTGTATGGCACGTAGCGCCGTCTTTTTGAAAGTAAACGTTGTCCAGATCAATACTATCCAATTCCGGCCATAAACAAATCATTAATCATCTGTCAATAGCGCAATCCATTCACCGTAGCTGTTGCCTCAGCCTCATTTTCGAAAAAGTAAGGTCCAATGACCCCGCGGGACCATAAACCGCACCAAACAGTCACACGTTGAGGATAGAGCGGCTTTTCAACAATAACTCTTGGGTTTTTCGAGCCCCAGATGCGACAATTTTGCTTGTTGACGAAGCCATCGAGGTGGAAATGGGCCTCATCACTCAAGATGAGTTTTCGATGGAATTCCGGATCATTTTCATGCATTTCAAATCTTTATGCAAAATACGGTGTAATGACGTTTGTGGAATGCCTAATTCCAAAGAACGACGAGGAATGGACAAACCTGGGTTTTCTTCAACACTTTCGGCTACAGCAGCAATATTCTCGGCTGTTCTTGAGCGACGTGCACGGGTTTTATTCTTCACATCACTAACTTGTCCCGACAGCTCGAATTTTTCTACCAATTTCTGTATTGCATTCCGACAAGGTGCTTCACGACGACCCAAAAATGTTCGAGTTTTACGAACCGTCTCTGCCACATTTTCACCATTTTTATAGTGAATTTTAATAATTTCATTGCGTTGTTGAATCGTGAATTGAATTTTTATTAATGGCGTAGTTTCTACTTGTCAAGTGTCAAAAAATGACAGCTCCGAAAGTGACATCTACCGAAATAGCGGGCTAATCAAAATAACACCTCTTATTGGAAAACCCTTTATATTGAAAAGTTTTTTATGGCGGGTCGTTCTATTACGACCCGCTCTAACAAATTGTATGAACGCTCTCTGAGCGGATGGGATAGAATTTGGTGGGCGACAAGCTGTATAGTCACAATCACTGTCAGTTGTATTGATTCGTGTGCTTGGGCTAAACATTTTCATGAATATAGGTAGCCAAAATATGCTGTGCAAAAGTTCTTATGAAATATTTTCGAGTACCTACATAGATTAATAGAAAAACCGGTTCGCCATTTCAGCCAGGCAGCGGCAGCATAGTGAAACATAAAACTGCATAGCTGCTGGCGTCGGGGTGTATACAGCTATTGGATACAGGAGAAGGAGAACAGAGAAATATTCTCTCAGTCTCAAGTCTTTACTTCTTCCCGTCTGTTACCCTCCGACCGTATAGCAAAATAATCATACAACTTGTGCATTTTTTTAGAGGCCTTCAATTAACACAAAATTTTGTCAAAGGAGATCACAGATTAGTCGCAATATGACGAGAAGCGGATTATTACAACCACTTAACCTGCATTTAATATAGATTTACAAAAATTTATCAATTTACTTAAAAGATAGACTCAATGGACTCATTCTCGTGTTACATTATCAAAATCAATTTATTCCAACTAACTTTATCTTTTCACTTCACAATCTTTACCCATTGCTAATAAAAGAAATACAAAATAGCTCCCCGTCTGCAACATTTTCTTGCAGAATCATCCCTGTCAGATGTTTTGTATGACGCCGCCGCTGGTATATTAAATTAGTCCGAAGCATTGTACCCAGGAGTAATAAAAAACTTCCCTCAGTTTTGTATTAGTAGTTTTATTAGGATTGAGTTAAATGCACGTGTGATTGATATTATTTGACCGGAGTGTGTCATAATACATGCAAATGTAAGGTGAAAACTAGCAGACTGGAAACAGAAACCTTAAGGGATAAATATACATCCATCCAATCAGCAGATATTTTTTTTTTTTATGAAGAGCTGAAGCTGTTATTTCACTTCTCCATATAGCAATTTCATATCAGCATCGATATTATGTAAGTCATTGACATTCGAAATTAGTCTGACCTTTAACATTTGTGGGTGTCACTTGTGACCAGTAGCACTTTCGTTCGTCGTTGTCGTCCTCGTTATTATTTGTGTTCTTTTTCTTTCACAATTTTCTTTTTCAAACTTTTTTAAATCCAATTTGACCCTTCGACTTGGAAAGTTCATCTCCGCTAGTGTTATAGTCTGACATGCACAAATTGCACTTTAGCATTGTAGGGAAAAGTTTGTCTGCAGTTTCTTTCATTCAGAACTTGGTTCGGGTATATAGGAATATATATGTACTTAGTATATATATGTATATTGTATGTAGTAATTTTTCTAACTTAACTTTTTCTTTTATACATTTCTAGATTTCATTCCTGTGTATTCGGTATGGCACCAAAACTGCGACGACTTTCACATCATCATCAACTGAATTGAGCCAACTCATGCCCCATCATCATCATCAGCAGCTATCATCAAGACCAGCGCAATCTTTGATGATTTTCTGAAAACTTTTCTCTTGTTGGTTAGTTGGTTATAATATCTGCAGCAATAGAAGTGGTTTATTGCCAAGACTTTTGGCCTCAAGATACTTGAAGTGTATTCACTTTTGAAAAGTCACAGCTTAAAGAATAAAAGCTGCAACAATCTTGAAGAGAGAAACAAAAACAAAAAGAGAAAAAAACAAAAACAAAAAAACAAAAAAGGAAGGAAATAAAATTAATTCTGAATACTGAAAAACAGCAAAAAGAAAAAACATGAAAACTACCATGAGCACTCGAAAACTTTTCCCGACGACTTCTGAAGGACCACGGTTGGCTTTTTTACGTTCAAGAAGTTTCTGTGACTTTTTAGTTCTAAGTCTAATTCTACTAATGGGCGTAAATCTTCAAATGGGTAAGTCTTACTTCAATTTGTAATTATTATTGAAACATATCTACATAAGTGTAGGATCCTAAGATCTAATTGTGGAATCGTAACAAGTGTTTTTTCTTAAACAAAGATGTCTAAGAACATATTCCACTAGGTGTTAACATATAAATCGATAAATGTAATCCTAAGATCTGTTTTTAACTTACTTGCGATAAATTTTTATTACTCACCCTTTTCTTTTATACTGAACTCTTTCTTAAGGTTTTCCCCAATTTTTTTCCATGTATACGAAAAGTATACATTAACTGCAATCTTAAAGAAAAAATTCCATTCCTAAAATGTATCGTGATGAATCTTCTCCCGTGATTTTCTTATTCGTGTCTCACGAGAAATGTTTTTCAGTTAGAAAGTTAAAAATCATTTTGAAAATCAGAAATTGGATAGCATGGAATTAGACATGCCAGTTGAAAAGTGAGATTCTGTTAAAAGTTTTTCAAAGCAAAGAAACCAATTTGAGCACACGATTATAAATAAAAGGGAGTAAGTCACGCTACTTTTGATTTTTTCGCTCATGAAAATTTATTAAGAATAACTTAAATGCATGCTTTAGTACCAACTAATTCGGGTTTTGAATATGTGATTTTATTGAAGGAAATATTTTTTTTTAATTGAATATAAAAATGTAAATACGAAATGCTATGCACCGAATAAGCATTACTTTTTTCTTTATATTCCCAATAAAAAAAAAACTATTTTAAATGTCTATGAGAAAGTGTTTTGACAATTAATATATCTATAATAGAACGGGCGTATGTTTAAACCTGATATGTACTTATTTCATGCTCCTCCGTTGTTGTCCAACTTTTCCTTAAAAAAAGAAAAAAAAAACAGGAAATATTGAAAAACACTGTAAAATCAACCGTTTGTTTCTAGTGTGTTTGTGACGGCTTGACATCAGTGTTGGTTGTAATCTGATTACAGTGTAATATAATTAATAATTCCATTACAGTTTAGTCAAATTAGTAAGTAATTTAATTAAATTATATTTGATTATATTTCAATCAGATTACTTACAAGAGAATATGTAATCTATTAAATGTGTAATCTGTTACAATATAATTCGATTATTTTGTAATCTAATTACAATGTAACAGATTACTTTGTAGATTACTTAAAAGTAGATATTAATATAATGAAATGAATTGAAAGAAAATAGTATTGTTCCCGTACGAAATTAGTTTTCGGGAGTTTTATGAAGAATTAGAATACAAATTGCTTAAATATCTTAAATGTGATCACATTAATTAGATTAACATGTAGTGGAATGAACATGTAATCAATTAATGTGTAATTAAATTGACTTGTAATCACACTACACGTTAATCGATTACATTAGTAATCTGTTACAAAGTAATCTGATTATAGATACATGGTTAAGCCTAGTACGCTGTTCAAGCGAAAATTTCGCTTCCATTCTGGGCATATAATTCTATACGGAAAAAAATTGTGGAGAAAATGTAAAACCACAAATGAAATAACATTAAACTGACTGAAGTAATACACGTAAAATCACAAATTAAATATATGTGCCAAAGCGCCAAACATTAAACGGTGTCAATAATCAAACTGTCAACTTTACCGTGCGAAATTAAATGTCTGCATATATAAATCACTGCGAAAAAATTTCTACACTTCATATTAACGCCATCTGCATTCCACGACCTAAACATTGATTTTTTACTTTCGAACAGCGTACTACTTTACGAAATCTCAAATCGAAATTTTCGTGGCACTTTTCGCCCACATTTTTTTTTACATAGAGTTTGTATAGGAAACGAAATTTTCGCTTGAACAGCGTACTAGGCTTTAAGCGTTATTAAGACATTATTCTACTTTACGCGCTACAAAAAAAGGCTATTTTTATTAATGTTTTTTTGGAAGTTTTTATTATAGGTATTGATATAAAAGTTGTTGGACTTAATAAACATACTTTCGAAATGCAGGGGAAAAAAATGTTATTTTTTATTTTAAGAATTTGTTATACACAAAAATGATAGACAAAAAAAAAACAAATCTTTTTGTATGTACTTAACCCAGATTTATGTACATTCAACACAAGTTATAACATTCCTTATCAATAATTACTGAAAAAAAAAGGAAAGTTACAACTTACTTACTCTAAAAATAAAATTAAAACTGTTCTATAAGTTCAAAATTCAGAAAATTCAAATATAAATCTAAAATAAATGAAAAGTGATGAAATTAAAATTACAAGATGAAACATAAACAAATGAAAACAAAAAGAAAAAACTTACTAAAACTTTAGATTGTCAAGAGCGCCCCTTATATGTTGATCTGAAAATGCAACAACAAGCCCTCTCTAAAGGTGGCTTCCCACGGCGCGTGATTTCACAAGCCAAGCCAGCTTGTGCTCTCGCGGCGCGGCCCGTGAAATCACACGCCGTGGGAAGCCTGCTACGAGCGCTCGTCAGCTCGCGCCGCGTCTATACACTTCCCACGGCGTGTGTTGGCTCGAGTTGATTTGCGGGCGGTGCCGCCGAAATGAAGAGTAAATGTCACGCGCCGCCTCGAGCCATCTCGCGCACGCTCGCGCCGCGCCTTTGAAGTTACCGACTCGAAATGGATCGGGCGCGCCAACACAGGCGAGCTCGCGCCACCACGAGCCGGACCCTTCCCACGGCGCGTTGGCTTGAGCTCGCGCGGCGCGGCGTGTGAAACCACGCGTCGTGGGAAGCCAGCTTAAAAGAATCCACCGTCCCGGCCCGACGAATAGAATCAGGCAAGGTATTCTATAGTCGGACGGCGTGAACGAGAAACATACGGCTGCTTTGCAAATGATTGAAAATGGGAAGCAGAAGTTTATTAGTTCTAGAGGAGCAAGGGAATCTCAGCTTATTATGCAGATAGGATGGCAAACCAGAAATTAACAATTAAAAAAAGAAAAAAAATTAAAAATATACGAAACCGGAGGTACGAGGACAGGCTCATTCCTAAAACTTGGGGGACTAAATGAGACATGATATCGAATCTGCGTAGAATAAAAGCAGAATTGAGAGCAACTTTAAGTTTCAGCCAAGATACCGAACCGAGGTTCCCATAAACTACGTGTCCGTATGCCAGGATCGGTATGATTAGGGTTTTTACTAAGCTTACCTTGGTTTCCAATAAAGTAAAATGTACAGAGTACCTTAGCCGCCTAATGCACGCATAAATCTTCCACACAGAAGAGTTAATGTGGTCGTTCCATGTTAATTTTTTTTTTATGACAATACCAAGAGTAGTGAATTTATCGGCATAATCTATAGGACTCCCATTAAGAGTTACGGGAGGTAACATTCCCGTCTCGAATATACGTTTAAAAATTGCAATGCATTTACATCTACCGGGATTGAATCGCAGCAGGTTATTTGATGCCCAATCCGCTATTTTTGATAAATCGTGATTGATATTACTAATACACCCAAGAGCATCACTAATAGGTTTAGCATAGTAGATTTGTACGTCATGTGCGTATATATGGATTTGAGAATACCTGACCACGGAGGTTATATCGTTGATAAAAAGGGCGAAGAGGAGGGGAGAAAGACTAGAGCCTTGTGGTACTCCAGACAGGATAGATAAAACTGAAGAGGGGTGTGTGGTTATCAGTTTTTATAAACTGTTTGCGATCAGACAAAAAGTTCGCTATAAAACTAGTAGCCCTATGGCTGAAATTGCATAATGTGGAAAGTTTCATACATAAAATACTATGGTTGATAGAGTCAAAAATGCCTTTGAGAAATCTAGTAGAGTAAGAATAGTAAGAAGATAATTGTCCAAATTCACGCGAATATCATCGGTAATTTTAAGAATAGCTGTATTACATGGACGGAAACCAGATTGCACATCCGCTAAAAAAATTCGTGGAGTTGATATAAGATACACTTTGATTTTGATTTAATCTTTTCCAGTACTTTTGATAAAAACGAAAGAATACTGATGGGGAGGAAATCTTCAGGCGTGCAGCTTTTTTTTTTTATGACAGCGGCTAATTTCCATCTTGCAAATTTGATGATGAGAGGCACGCATTTATCATATGGGCAATGGAAGGGAGAATGTTAAGTGCTATTAACTTGGAAAAGCGTAGAGGAATGTTGTCCGATCCCATGGAACTTGATTTTATAGAATTAATAACTTGAAGAACTTCCGAGGTATCAACTCCACCGAATATCAAATGCCTCATTGTGATCGTTTCTCGAGGTCCTACATACTACTGAGGAAGCGGACACAGGGCAGGTGGTAAATTAATTATTGAGCTGGTCTAAATTAAGGTCACAATTTAATTTTGAGATGATCATAGTTCAGGACGAATTCATTGCTATACTTAAACTAATTCCATGTGATTTTATTATTTAAGATAACTCGTTCCAGAGATTTAGCTCACGCAACTCACTTACTTACTTTTTGAAACGTTACATTTGCCTATCAGTTTTGTGTATAAAAAGTGTTTAAAAGAAAAAAATTAAAAAATTTTCTCCTATATTTCGAAAGTGTATTAATTAAGCCCAACAACTTTTATATCAATACTTATACATATACCTAAAAAAAAAAAAAATTAGTAAAAATAGCCTGTTTTTGTAACGCGCAAAGTAGACTAACCCCTTAATGTACCTCCAAAAAATCATATATGCATGCAAACCAGAGTATCTTAGAAATCAATTGTTTTCCATTACTCTGTTCAATGTGACTTCGCTCAACTTTCGCGTTTGTGGAATTGTCTGCCGACAAATATTCAGCGCACTGGTTCGATTGGTAAACTCAAGGAGCTTATTAATAATTTGATTGCATAATTTTAAGTATGTATATGTCAGAAGTATGTAGCTCGTTTGTTGGCGGGCAGGGCCTTCAATGGGTAAATTGGTTAATCAATTAATTTATATCATTTCACTCATTACTTTTACTTTTAATTTTGCTCATTACTTTTGCTCGTTGTTTAATTTCTTTAATTTTTAATCTTTTATTTTATTTATGTATTGAATTTTCTTTTCATTCTTTGTTTTACGTGTAGGTATACTTTTAGTTACTTAATTTATATTTCTTTACTTTATTTTAAATATTAGCTGCCACCCTATTTTATGTACAATACTAATAAAAGAATTACAATATTCTTGTGCATATTTGAAGTAAAACAAATTGAATTGAATTGAATCATTTTTGTCAAGGCTCTAATTTTAAAATCTGCCAAAATAATTTGATTTCACATTTCCTTCAGCCGTATCTTGTCTTCCTTATCTCAGTAATCACATGAAATTCTCAAAATAGTTTTCTAACATTTGGCCACTATGGTCGAATTCAAGTCTTTCTATACGCCAGCCAGAACTTAGATTGCATGTTTTGAATTTAAATTTGTCAGGGTATCACATAAAAGTATAAATGAACCTTTCACACACTCGCAAGAGTTCGTATAGGTAGAAAATAATTGCTTAGGTATGAAGCTATAGTTGTGTATGCTAGGTCAGTTAACTTCAGTGAGTTCTTTTAATATGTATTGCACGTAGATGACATCAGTCAATATTCGGAGCTAAGGGGGAATGATGAGTAGTAATTGTTTTGGGCGAATGAATGAAGTCATTTTGTGACCGGTGAACTAAATGAGAATTTAATAGGTTTATATTGAGGGTTGTGGCAGAAGAGATGCATCGCTAAATTGCTGATATAGCAAGTAATATACAGTACCACATTATTGATTTAGCATGGTTGTATATTATCAGGTAACTAAGAGATCCAGTTCTGCTACAGTGGATTTTCATGGTATGACCCCCACCTATGCGATATTAACCATCTGGATTGAGTTGCATTCTGAATGCGAAAGTGATTATTTCCTTAAAAGTTTGATCTTACAGCTAGGATTGGATAGGTTTAGGTTATTCAGGTACCTCAAAACAAGCTATTCTTTTTTTTTTAAGATATCCATGAACCGGATAATCTCCAGCGAGGAGAAAAGTCCCATTCCTAGTTTTTCAGGTACCTACTTCGAAACAATGTGACTGAAGCTGTTGGTTCACGAGCTATTTTTTTTTTCTCAAAATAGGCATGAGTTGAAGGATCTCCAGCGAGGAGAGAAACCCCATTCCTAGCTCGGCGATACTTAAGTTACGAATTAAAATATAAATACATGAACGTGGATACAGATTATGCTTTGCAGTTGCCGATGAAGCTATCTACACTTTATTAAGGATATCTTGATTAGATTTTTTCATTGATCTATAAAAAATATCTCCATAATTTATTTTGGTGGTAAATAAAAAGCAAAATGTGTTAAGTATTATCTGCAGTTTGGGCATCCATAATTATAATCACAATTGTCTAACTGCAAGTCAAGCCAAAACTTTTAAGATTTAATCTAAGTTGTAGCATTTCTTATTTTAAACGAAACTTTGGTTTTGTATATTTTTTTTTAGCTCTTAGTGCAGTTTGCTTACAAAAGTTATTTATTTTAAAATTTCGCAAAGCTCCCAATTCACTCATTCTAAATCAAAAAGCCCCATGTAAATCCATTCACGTTTACTACCATAAAACTATTTCGTCACGAACTTCACTCTCAGGCGCTCAGACACAAAGTTTATTAGTTAAGGGTTTGTGAGTTGATAAAAGTTATTTAAATAAAAACAACAAGAAAAATTAAGAAAGCAATCCAAAATAAAATATCGAATGTACGTTATAATCACTTATTATATGCTTGAGTAAATGTAGCTTTCGCATTTCATAAAAACAGCATGAAAATAAAATAAGTAAAACTACGAAGTGATCGAAGGAGCCCGGCAATGGACCACCTCGGTCTATGTATATTCCGAGAAACACTATATCTAATGCTGAGTTCTTTTTAACAAAATCGAACTGGCATTGAACTAAACGAGAAACTGTCAGATCTACACCGAACTTAGCCCTATCCCGAACGGGAACAAACTAAAAATGATGCAAAATAGTAGAATACCCGAATATGTTTTTCCCTTATGATTTTAATAAAATAATTATATATGTCCACATATCTGCGCTTTGATTACGATTAATTTCGATTGCACGTTTAGTTCCGAACCGTAATAACAAATTTTCATGGAACAAAAAAGTTTAAAACCGGTGCAGAAATTGAACATACAGTCGCGTGAAAAAAAACATACGTTTAAAACCAGTTCTGTGTCTGTTATTGCACTTATCCCGCTAAATATCCATCGCGAAGAAACCATATTCGCTGTCTAACGATGAGCTGAATTTCTTGTAGGAGTATACCGGTAAAGTATCACACATCAAACGATCTTCCTGAATAAAAGGCCCAATAATTATTCCGTTCATAATTTCAAACCTATTTCCCATTGCTAAGTAGTGGCATACTGCCTACGGAAATTGTTATTACCATTTTTCTTCAAGACAGTGGGACAGGAGATCCCATCCTAATCACAGAGGACAGAGCAGGCCTTTGTGATGTCCTGCTAGAAGACCTTTTTCAGTTTATTACAGATAGAAGGGCAGACTTTAGAGTATCCAGTTCGCTCCCGGCCAAGGCCGGATACGTACATTTTCTTAGGCTCTCCTTCCAGGCAGGACAAACACTCAGGGCTGTCGACAACTTCTATCCTTGTTACATGAGCGTGAAGGAAGCGAGCTGTGACCGCGGATGATGCCAACTACAATTCTACATTGTTTCCTTCCAAGTCCCATGAGAAAATCGGAGATATCTCTATTGGGGCCATCAAGAAACAGTTTTGTGTACCTGCAAATACTCAGGTTCTCCCATCTCTGCTGATGCTTTCTATAACATCCGCTTTGATGAAGGATCCGATATTCGAGGTGACAACGCCTACGGCGAGTTCTGATCGGAGGAACGGAGAATCAGAGCCAGCCCTAGCTTAAAGGTTAGCGCTTTCAATCCCCATGATTCCCATGTGACCCATGTGAAAATTGCCTCATCCATAACTAAAATGTAAAATGGTAAAATTACGGTTTATTTCATGCGGACTACTCGCAAAAGTTCATACGGAACGGAAATGGGTAGATTAAGTCGCGCCTTAACGTTCCTCAAATGGATTGCGATATCCTAAGTTGTACTGCAATTCGCTTGGAGATAATTAATTAAAAAACAAATTGCAATCCATAATTTTTTTAACCACAATTTAACGAAATATTAACTAAAAAACTTTTACTAATTTTGTTTCGCATTGTTAGTAATTTTCTGTCATAAGCTATGATTTCCCAAGTTTATGCGTTTAGATAAAGAATCACCCTGTACATATATTTTAATATTCAGTGTTTTTACTCGTTTAGGATTAGTCGCATGATTTCCAAAACACACATTTTCTGAATTGCTTATTATTATAAAAGTATGGGTGAGGACCAGAGATCCGACCTCTAAGCACTGCAACCTATAAAAGATCTTCTGTGCAAAGTTTTTTTTCTTCTATTATATCAGTTTTTAAGCTCCACTCTAAAAAGAGCACACAAGCATTATACTTTCCCCAAAACTCTAAAGTCCAATATAAAACAGAATATTACGACTCCTTCTAGATATGCTTGCTCCTTTGATTGGAACCATATCTATGTAGGTATGTATGTATGTACATAATTCCATTTAAAAATTTAAGATACATTTAGGGATGAAGGAGTCCACTTTTTTTGCTTGATATTTGGATGTGGTTGGTTGGTGGGTTTGGTGGTTTGAGGATTTTAAAATTCCTTCAACTTGCGCTTTTAGTTTTTGAATAAGTAAAGATTTAAATAGTTAAGTTTGCACCGAAAAAACAACCTAAGCAAAATACCCAACATATTTTCATGCTTAAAGTTGCTCTTTAATCTCCGGTAGTAGGACAAATCAGAAACCCTGGCTTATCTCACATAACATAAAGGAACAGGGAAAGTCACATGTATATATATTGTTTATAGGTGTGTGTATGTGTGTGTGTATGTGTGTTTGCCCTAAATACCCTCATATCCAAATATGTTCCTCTCATTGACCCATTTTACTATATCTTTCCATATATGATATCGGAACGGATCTGTATTTTTTATTTTTTTTGGCTCCCAGAACTTTCCTGGACTGGTGGTATGAAATCAACGTCCTTTTCCGTTTATATATATGTATGTATTCATGTTTATATCTATGTATATAAAATCTCTGTGAGAGCATATAGAGGAAAATTCAGAATACTTTGGATATTAAGTATTCGGTCCGTGTAGTATAACATCAGACGTTTTTTGCATATTTCCGTATACAATGGAAAATGGAACAAGCACGTGAATAGTGGAATTAGGGTGGTAATTCCAACGATGGTAGTAGGAGTTCGACGATGGTGGATATACCTAAACAAATCTCCACAATAAAGCCACCAAGCAATACCCAAAGGTGATATCCGCCGATATGAATACGGCTCAAGAGCACACAAAGGACGAATATAACAATTCGATTTCCGTTTTGAAAACGTGAGCTGGATAAGGTAGGAAGGGTTGAGCAGATTCTTGAAAACTTGACAAAGAGACAAAAGTACTTTTAGAGGTGGTGCTGTATCAAAAAGGGATTAACACCTGAATGCGGTGATTTTTTATTTTTTATTTTTGCTTTTGGTATCTACAAATTTTTTTTTTTTTGTTTGTTTATATTCTAAGGCAATTCATAAAACGTACTAGAAAAGTAATGAAATAAAATTGTAAAATAAACTTAAATCCTGAAATTTTGCGTTGTTTATTTGATTGTTGAAAAACGCTGAAAAATAAAAGAATATAATTACAAACCGTGTAGAATCCCTCCAGTACCGCATCTGCAGATGCATTCCATACCATTAGAAAACTATCTGACAAACAAAGAAACATATAAATTAGTTCAAATTAATTTACTTAAAGAAGTTTTAATATTAATTTTCTCAGTGGAGATAGTGCTATAAACTAATTTAATTTTGTGTTAAACTCGCTTGATATGCATCGAGTTAACGAACATCCCACTCACTTTTCAATGCACTCATCATCTCTTCTTGATATATTTCTCACATCTAGTCCAGCTAAATTAAATTCATGAATCAGATGTCACTTGCAGGTATATCTGATCATGACACGATAATGATGACATTTGATTTTCAACCCCATTATATTCAGGAGCCTAATACCTTTTAATTTTTTAATTATAGCGCAGTAAATTTAGATAATCTCCATAATGAAGCTCAGTCTCTTCCTTGGAATAATGTTCACACTATGTGTGACGCTGAGGATCAAACTGACTTCCTATCTGACGTGATCCATTATCTTCATGTAAAGTATGTTCCATTGGTAACTAAAACTATATATAACCCTGTCTTCCCATGGTTTTCTCGCAGGAATAGAGCATTTGACACGTGGAAACGATATCGAGCTACCACACTCTGGGATGACTATCGCGTTCTTCGTAATAGAACAACATTTGAAATCAAAATGGCCAAAAAGAGGTATTTTTCTTCATTGCTCAATACTGAACTATCACTAAAAAAATTATGGAAAAACTTACGTTCTGCTGGCGTAGTTTGTTCAACCAAAAATAATATCGACATTGATCCGGAAGAAATCAACAAGAAATTCCTTATGGTACCTGCAATAACTTCGAGTTCCCAAAGCAGCCCTGATTTGCCTATTCCTAGTGTTCCTCGCAACTTTTCACCATTTAATTTTACCCGAGTAAGTGGAAGTTCTCAAAGGTCATACCTGTTCCGAAAAGTTCATCTAATACCGATTTCAGACCTATTAGTATCTTAACCTTTTTATCTAAAGTAATTGAAAAAATTATGTCTGCCCAAATAAATACATACATTGCATATCATAATTTATTAAATTAAGAACAATCAGGCTTTAGACCTAAGCATAGCTGTATTACTGCTCTTCTTAAAATAACCACTGATATACGGATTGCTATTGACAGGGATGAGTTCTCCATGTTAGTGTTCTTGGATTTCTCTAAGGCATTTGATTCGGTGAATCATACCAAGCTATCTAGAAAACTGATAATGCAGTTTAATTTCTATCCCCAGGCTGCAAACCTTATCGACAGTTACTTGAGAGATCGGTATCAATCTATGTATTCTAAAAAATTAAATTCCTCTTTTCAATTGGTATCTTCGGGAGTGCCACAAGGATCTATATTGGGTCCTTTGTTGTTCTCTCTTTTCATCAATGATTTATTTCATTGTGTTAAGTACAGCAAACTGCACCTTTATGCTGATGATGCTCAATTGTACATCTCAAGACCAATTGGATTAGCTGAAGATGGTGTTTCTTGTATAAATGATGATCTCCATTCTATTTATTTGTGGACCATTGACAACATGCTACACTTGAACCCTACCAAAACTAAATGCTTAATTATATATAAAACAATTTTAGATACTTCTTATTTCTCACCTGTCGTAATCAATGGAACGCAAATTCCAATTGTTGATTCCGTTTCTAACTTGGAAATTATCCTCAATAGAACTCTTTCCTGGAGAGCCATCACATTAATACTCTAATTAGAAAAGTATATGGTGGGCTTCGTTCACTCTGGGCGACTAGTAATTTCACTCCAGCAAAAACCCGTTTAAAGCTGGTCAGGACGCTTCTCGTCCCTCTTTTTACGTATGGGTGCGAAATATTTGTTTCTCTTGACTATGAGTCTATTCGAAAGCTAAATACTGCATTCAACGCTACTACATACCTTAGTTTTTGTTCTCCGTCGTTTTGGCCAACTCCATCCTTAGTTGTAGCCTTATGGTCTATTTCAAATATCGCGCTGTTATTTTATTGGCTGGGACTCTTAAGTCTCGGAACCCCAGCTACTTGTATAATATACTTCAGATTGCGAGATCAAGTCGAGTCACTACTTTAATAGTGCTTAGACATAATTGTCTAACATCTAAGCGTCAGTTCTTCATCCAGTCCATTATTGTTTGGAATTCTCTGCCAATAAATTTGAGATTGTTGTTTGAGTCAGGTACGTTTGCTAATTTTAAATGCAAAGCTCTCGAGCACTTAAAATCAGTGTAGTTTTTAGTTTTGCATTGTAAATAAGTATAAGTTTCATTTTTCATTTTTTTTTTCTCCTTTGTATCTTAGTGCTAATTAACTAACTAATTTCTTATTAGTCTAGTTTTTTTATAATATTAGTTATTGGATAATGTACCTATTAATCTTGTACTAAAATAAGGTTTTATATCTTTTTGCCACCTATAAAAGAGTAAATGAATAAATGAAAAAAGTTCTAAACTAAAAACTACAAAATTAAGTAATTTACATGCAAAACTGTCAAGAATTTCGTTTGGTACAAGGTAAACATTGGAATTTTTCATGATATTCTTATATATAAAAAATACTTGCAAAACTTACAGAGATGTTTAAATATGGCAAAATATTAAATTTGTGGCATGAAAATTCACCTTTTCTTAAGAAAATTTATAATTTTCATTATTGTTGACATGTCAAAAGCACTTTTTCAACATGGACAATTTTACACATTTTTAACAAATTGTTATTTTTGGATACATAAAAAAAAAACAAAGACATTATGTAGCACTTACCTTGATAGTTATTCCAATTAATCAGCAAAAACAAAATACACATATTTCACACATCACTAGTGAACTTAGAAACCACGATGGCGTCTGTCAAATTGAGAAATTGAAAAGTCAGTTTGACTAATTTGACTTTTCACCACATAATGATGATGCCATAAAGGTGCTAAATTCACCAGATAATTCGATATTCGCAAAAATTTTGATATTAATTCACATAAAAAGTGTGAAAGCGATAAATGAAATATTATGTTCCACACAGAAAAATATGAGCCGTCATATTGTAAAAAAATTAAAGTATTTAATTAATTGTCCAGTCAGTAGGGACTAAATAAGCCCTCTACCCCGTAAAAATTGTTGTAAAAACGATTTTGATATAAGTATGTTATTTTGTTCCGGACTCTGATGAAAAATCGAAGCTTTCGACCTCAACGCGTTCCGCCATCTTGAATTAAAGGCACAAAAAAAATAAAATAAAATAAAATAAATAATTCTTCAACGGTTGCTCCTACGACAAAAAAAAAAATTAACTATATTAACTAAATTATCCACAATTAAATAAATTAGCGGTAATAATTCGGGTGAAATTGCATTGTGACAAATTTGCACCCTCTAGCAAGATTGCGAAAACCGGTTTTAATGGCAGTGCGTTGTTAGGCATTTGATGGCAAACTGCTTTAGTAATAAATTTTTAATTGCAAAAAGTCTTTCAACCGAAATGCGTCGTCTTAATAAAGAGTTAAAATTAAATATTTTAAATCGCCTAGAAAATGGCGATTCTATTCGAAAAATCGGGGAACAGTAAGTTACCAAACTCTCTTCAGAATTAACAAGTAAAAGAGTTAGAATTGGTCTAAGACCATACCCCGTATAAAATTTCTTATGGTCCCCCATCTATGGAAATTTGATTTTTGAAGTGGTTTTTCGAATATTTCTACAACGCCTCGTCCGACAGAAAAAATTAGTATATCCAAATTTTATAGGATTTCGTATTCCGAAGAAGTTTTTAGTACAATAAAAATGTGTAGGACTGATCGTTTTCACAGTATACGTGAAAAACCTAAATTTTTATATGGCAACACCAAGAACGGGTTGGCCTGATTTAATCCATTTTTGAAATTTTTTTTTATTATTTTTATGAAAACATTATGTATAAAATTTCAGCTCTCTACGTTGGCGCGTTCTCAGATAATGTCCAAATATGTAGTGAAAACGAAGCTTTTTATGGCAATCCTACGAAGGAGTTACCCGATTTATCCCATTTTCGAACCTAATTTTACTTTTTTTAAAAGCCCATATGCAAAATTTCAGCTCTATGCAAAAACTAAAATAACTTTTAATTTTATGCATGCTCTACCATCATTATTTCAGGACAAACGGAATGATAAACTTAGTATAGATTTCATCTAGGGTATAAAAATGGGATTACCTCGCAGAGCTCGGAATTCACGTGAGCTCTTATCAAAATTTTCTAGCACACAGATTTTTAAGAATGTTTAAGTACCATGTCCTTTTATGATATATAGGCCATCCAAAATATATACAACATTAATAATACTTAACGCAAAAAGATTCTAATCTTGTTCTGAATACAGAGACCATGAGCACCTGGTTGAAAAGTAAAATACGTAACAGTCACTGTTATCCTGGCTTTCTTAATTCTCGTTCTTCTGGCGTCCTTTTTATACTTTAGATGAAATCTATACTAAGTTTGTCATTCCGTTTGTATCACACAGAAATAATGATGGTAGAGCAAAATGGATTGAACACGCAAGTTATTTTAATTTTTGAATGTCCGTCCGTCTGTTTGTCTGTCTGTCTATCTGTCTGTCTGTCTGTCTGTCTGTCTGTCTGTCTGTTTGTCTGTCTGTCTATCTGTCTGTCTGTCTGTCTGTCCGTCTGTCTATCTGTCTCTCTGCTTGTCTGTCTGTCTGTCTGTCTGTCTGTCTATCTGTCTGTGCACACGAAAACTCGAGAACTCGGATACTGAGAGAGCTGAAGCTTTGTACACGGACTTTAAAAAGAAAGTAAAATTATGTTTGAAAATGAGACAAATCGGGCAACTCTTTTGTTGGGTTGCCATACAAAAATTTCGTTTTCCACTATATATTTGGACACTGCCTGAAAACGTGTCGAGATAAAAGGCTGAAATTAGTTGCATGGTTTTTCATAGTAATAGCAAATAAAATTTAAAAAATTGACTAAATCGGGCATCCCGTTCGTGGTGTTGCCATATAAAAATTTAGGATTATTACGTATACTGTGAAAACGATCACTCCTGGACGCTTTTATTGTACTGAAAAGTTCTTCAGAAATTGGTTATAACCATTTGTAAACAAAGTAAAAATGAGAAAGAACATATTTCTGAGTGATCTTGGCATCTATTAACGTTTGTGGCCATGGGTATTCAATATGAGGAGGATATGACACACGAAGTTTTTTCTTTAAAACGTAAACAAACAAAGCTGATGGTTTTCCGATACGGAAACAGGCGCCATACAATACTAGCGAGAAGCATGGATTTTCCGTGTTAATGCTGTAAACTCTCAATGACTGCCCTTGTGATTTGTTTAATGTCATTGCGAATGTAAGTCGCACCGGAAACTGCAAGCGTTTAAACTCGAATAGCATATCAGTCGGAAACATTGTCATGCGTGGTATCAGAACGTCGTCTCCTTTGAGGATTCGATGATGTCCGTTTCTACACCGCAAATCGGGTGCCATTACAAAATCGTGGTTCGTTGATATTTCGCAACATTATAATTACCGATCCGACTTTCAATTAGAGATTAAGAGGCGGCAAGCTAGGGAATCGCAGCGAGTTTAAAAAATCGGTTGGATAATTGACGACCTCATCTTGTCTAGTAACGGAATTCACTGATATGTACGTTATCAATTTGCCAATAATTTCACGTTGAATCTTGAAATTCAATTCGTCGACATCAATGTTTTTCGGAGCCGTGCTATATTGACTCAACCAAACATGATTTTTTTTATTCATTTTGAGCAATGTTTGTAGACCAGCTTTCGGATTAGATCGGTCTTTGAATTTGTGAACTGGCAAAAATCGACGGAGAATGTAATGCAATCAGTCGAAATGTCAACGGGGATTTTGCCATTACCAATATCCAGTAATTTTTTTGAAAATACTTTTTCAGATTGGTTGTTCTGCACGCATGGTGATACTTACTTTAAGTGTCTTGATATGTTTTCATACAAAGGACGACATCAAATATCCGTAAGTTCATCGGCTGGCGTTGATCGTGGAATCATTGGCAATTTTTGTTCCTGGAAACTTTTCCAAGACAAAAACAAAAAAAGAATTACGCGCATATAGTGAAAAATCACAATTTTGCATGGCAACACCAAAAAAGGATTGCACGATTTGTCCCATTTTTATACCCTAGATGAAATCTATAGGATATACTAAGATTATCATTCCGTTTGTAACGCAGAGAAATAATGATGGTAGAGTAAAATGGATTGGACACCCACGCACAATATTAAAAGTTATTTTGAGTTTTGTATGTCAGTCCGTCTGTCCATGCGCATGATAACTCGAAAACGCGTTCACTTAAAAAGCTGAAATTATACATAGACTTTAAAAAAAAAAAAATAGTAAAATTAAGTTTGAAAATGAGACAAATCGGGCAATTCCTTCGTGGAGTTGCCATACAAAAATTTCCTTTTCCACTATATATTTGGACACTAACTAAGAACGCGTTGAAACAGAAAACTGAAATTTTGGTATATTGTGTTTACATAGTATAGAAAATTAAAAAAAAAAATACTAAATCGGCCAACCCCTTTTTGGTGTTGCCATATACAATTTTTGGGTTTTTTTACGTATACTATGAAAACGATCATTCCTAGATATTTCTATTGTACTAAAAATTTCTTCAGAATACGTAATCCTATATTATTGGCTATAATCATTTGCTCTGTCTGATAAGCCGTTCTAGAAATACATATTCGAAAAACCAGTTCAAAAATCAAACTTGCATAGGAAATTTCATGCGGGCATTCATCTAGGGTATCATAAGAATTGGTCTTAGACCAATTCTAGTTTTTTTACTTGTTGAACTTGTATTTGCAGTTTTTACGAAAATACCGTGCACAAAAGTTGAACTCTCTACGTTGAGGCGTTCTCAGGCAATTTCCAAATATATGTATAATATATGTGTAAGCAAAGTTTTGTATGGCAACACCAAGAATTTGTTGCGGTGCATTTCACTAAGTTTAACTATTGTTTTTTATATAATTTCAAATTTAAATATGAAGAAAGAGCAAACAGTAAATATTTTCCTAGAGTGTGACTTTGTATTTTTTAACCTCTTGGCCTAAATTTTTTTTTAAAGAAAATGTACTTCTCCAAATTTAGAACATCGAAAACAAGGTAAAAAGTTTTTATTACAAGAAAATTAAAAAAAAAATTGATTCAGTTCATTTCATAATTAATGTTTAATACTGGAGTTCTCAAAGTAATTAGAAGAACTAAAAGTATTTGAAAAGAATTGAAAGGAAGTACATAGTAATGCCAAATACTTTTTAAATACTTTTAGGAATTTGTAGGTATTTTTGTAATGGAATCGTAAATTCAATTACTTTCCGGTATTTTCAAGTATGATTTGCCATTCCGGGAATGGGACTGTAAAATTTTAATTCCAGTACAGGAAGCTTAGTAATGGGAATTGCCAATCCTTAAATACTCGGTATTGGTAATTAAGAGGTATTAAATCCATTAAGTAATGAGTATTTTACAGCTCTGCTTTCTTCTAACTTTGGTGGTAGTTCTTCTGCATTCTCTATTTCGTCAACTGTCTCCTGTAAGTCCTGGAATATTTTTTTTTTCGATTTATGTTGTGATTTATTCTTCTGCTTCCGTGTTTCATAGTTTCGAATAATTCTGGTGTATGATGTTCGACGTTCTTACTGTTCTCATTTGCAGCTGGTGTTTTATCCCTTTATTAGTTGTTCGTAGTACCTTTACTGACTTTCGATGCTAGTTTCTCTTACGTTTTTCTTCCCTTTCTCTTACTTTTAAACTTACTGTTTGTAGTGTTTTCTTCTTTTTTCTTTCGCTTTTAGAGTATTTTTTCTTCTTGTTGAACTAATATGCACCCTTATTATTGTTGTCACTTTAAGTGAGAAATGGCGTTACGACACAAAAATGGTATTATGGTTGTCCTTTAAAGTGACATTTGTCGAAAACATACGACTTTGGACGTATTACTGTTGTCGTATTAAGTAGACAAATGCCGATGTAAGTGACAATTTTACTCACTTGGTTTTCGTAAGTGACAGATGTTAGATTTGTGTAAGAAAAAGGAAAATGCAAGCAGAAAATGATAAATTTTATAATGGCTTTCTAAGTTGTTCATTAAAACATAAAATTCAATAGATTTTTATAAATTAAATTATTTTTTTTTGCAATTGTAGTGTAAAGATTACAACAAAAAAACAATTTGAAGTCATGATAGATTTTATGGTGAAGCATCCTGTTATAGCTAAAGGGCTAAAATACATCGCGTTTATATATATTTTTTTCTTTTAAACACTTTCAAAAATAACAACAATACCACGAAATAAGACAAACACCAATTTTGTCTACACCCTGACGCATGCCCTGATGCTACCTGTCCCTTTAAGTGACAACTATAATACGGCTTTGAAGAAAAATGTCACGTCACACCGTTCGACAACGATAATACGAAAAGTGAAGTGAAGTGAGAGTGACTGCGAAGCTTGTCACTTTGGTGAGTCGACAACTGTAATAAGGGTGATGGCTTTTTGTTTAGGTTTTAAATGACGTTCAGCAAATATTTTTCTCTCCCTTTTCTCTTCATGAAATCTTCGAAAGTGAGATGAAGATATTATATACGACCGGTTTTGCTTTTCTTGTTTGTGAAGTCGTTGTAGGTAGTGATGAAAAAAAATCGTTACGTTTCGGTACCTGCAGCGATTCGTAACATGGAGAGCATATACTCGTTACTTTGAAATCGGTTCTCGGTACTTTCGTTACTTTCGGTACTGCCCTTACAATTAACTAATTTGCTCTACAGAGCCTTAGTTTATTTTATGTATTTTTAAGCTGGTAGTTTTATATGATATGAGTAGTAGGTACTT
The DNA here is from genome assembly GCA_963924295.1 of Dioctria rufipes. Lineage (NCBI taxonomy): Eukaryota > Metazoa > Arthropoda > Insecta > Diptera > Asilidae > Dioctria > Dioctria rufipes. Next base: position 261,875,682 of record OZ002741.1, read on the forward strand.
ACGTTACTAAATTCTGTTGCGATTCCGTTAAATAAAAAAAGGAAAATAAGTTGTACTATATTGTGTGATGTAAAGGGTCCGCCAAATAACTTTTTTTTTTTTTGAAAATGCTATAAAAAAAAACTACTGAATATTTTCTCAAATTTCTTTTTTATTTGAAAGTACAATCCTTCCGGTTAATAATAGAAAATAATTTCATTCAAATGGCTGCCTTGGCTGGCCATGCAGTAGCCTACACGATCGGTCCAATTTTTAAGCACATTATCGATTGTGTGCAGCTGTATTTCACCAATGGCTTCACGAATATTGCCCTTTAAAGCGTCAATTGTCTCTGGCTTGTCGGCGTAGCACTTATCTTTGAGGGCACCCCACAAATAATAGTCCAACGGTGTCAAATCGCAGCTCCGAGGTGGCCAAACGACATCAGCTCTGCGGCTGATAATGCGATCTTCAAAAACAGGGCGCAAAACATCGAGTGTAGCTTCGGCTGTGTGGCACGTAGCGCCGTCCTGTTGAAACCAAATGTTGCCAATATCCTCCTCTTCAATTTTCGTTCAACATGGCCCGATAACGATTGCCATTGACTGTAACGGCCACTCCTTGCTCATTTTCGAAGAAAAATGGCCCAATTATGCCTCTGCTGGACCAAAATTCGCACCAAACAGTGACTCGTTTTGGGTGTATCGGCTTTTCAATGTATGCGTGCGGGTTTTCTGTGCACCAAATGCGACAATTTTGCTTGTTTACATACCCGCCAAGATCAAAATGAGCTTCATCCGAAAAGATGATTTTTTTGGCAAAATCGGCATCTTCTGTAAGTCGATCGCAGGCCCACTCAGCGAAGCGAAAACGCATTGGATGGTCAGTTGGCTTCAACTCCTGAACCAATTGGACTTTGTATGGCGTCATACCAAGATCTTTATGCAAAATTCGTCTCAATGATGTCTCCGAAATGTTCAATTGTTGAGAACGACGGTGAATTGATGTTGATGGCGCTTCACGCACACTTTCTGCCACACAATCAATATTCTCGGGTGTACGCACTGTTTTTGGCTTTTCACGCTTTGGTTTATCAATGAGGATGCCAGTTTCTTTCACTTTTTTCACAAGATAACGAACATACGGAGCTGACGGTGCTTCTCTTCTTCCAAAATCCGTACGCAATTTTCGCACACATTCTGCAACATTACCATGATTTTCAAAGTAATGTCGCAATATTTCCCAGCGTTGTTCAAGCGTATACACAACCATATACGTTCAGCGGAAGAATAAAACTAATTATCTGTCAAATCAGACATGAGCTAAGTGTTACCATTCACGAAATAAGCACTAGTTGAAAAAAAAAACGTTCGATGGCGGACCCTTTACAACAGCGCCACCTATCGTGTCCAAAACACAGTGACACGTGATTTTTATATATTAGGATTAAGAATACAAAAAAATATATTAAATAAAATTGCGATAGTAAAATTCGGATTAATTTTCACTTGGAATGAAAATTGTCTATATTCGCTCCTCTTAGCTATCTACGTCTGAGCGTTTGTGCACACAATTTCCATGCAATTTTAAGCCATGTGTAAGATTTTATTGCTAAGCTATGAATTTACCGTAATCTATCTCAGAATAGTAGTATTTTTAATAATCCACAAAAATTAAAGAATGAACGACAACCAGAAAGCAAGTAAATTGTGGTATTCCCCCTTTTCAATTACTTCCCGAGGAGTAATGATCCTTCCGGCCAGGCCTGATAAATCTCATCAGTATGGCAGTGTTATGTATATGTTCAATAGTCCATTTGCAGCAACTGTTTTTGATTTGGGGACTAATAACGTTTTCCCAACTGTTGCCAGTGACTTACCCTCGAAAAGTTTAATTAACACAGTTCTGCGAGCGGAATAGCATTCATCGGTGGGGCGTGATTATTGCAAAACTTGACCATATTTTGCGTTAGATTTTCAGCAAAATGAAAATAAAATAAATAGAACGGGAGAGCCGACCGGGAGTGCATGAAAACGAATTAAAAGCATCAACTGCTGGCCGCCAATTATATAAGGGATGAGCTAAGCTCTTGGGGAGCGTTTAAGGCGTTTTTTATTGAATTCAGTAAAGTACAAACTGTGGTTTATGCTACTCCAGGGAATAGTTAAGCATCGAAAGCAATTTGTTGCCCCCCTATCTATTTTGGGGTGGGTTTTTCCTCCTCGCCGTAGGGTATGTATGTATGTGTTTGTGTTGTGGGTGTAAGACAACGAACATGTTTCGGAAAAGAACATTTTGTAACCGGTTAGTTGGAATAATTTTCGTAGCAAAATTGTTAGAAGTATTTTCGTCGGTGGTTGTGGCGGCTTTCTTCGTTAAATCTATAAAGTATCGAAACATTATAGTGTAGGTATATAAGATATAAAGCCGATGAGAAATGTACAGTTAGTTATAGGGGAGAAGTAGCAAGCGGATGGATGCGCTCAGTTGTGGAATTGTTGCTATCAACTTATTCTTAATGGGCATTGAATTTGCTCCCAACATTCTATGAAGTTGAAGGGATATTGTAATTTGGATAAATTGGTAAGTTTAATGCTGTCCGTTTCCTGCATGCCGCCCGCCCGTTCTGTATTGTTTGTAATGGAAAGGGCTTGATTTTGTTGCGGGCTCCTTAAACCCGCCGTTTCCATGTGTTATTATTCTGATCATGATAGCACTATACAAGGAATCGCGTGGGTAAAGTTACGAGTCCCTTGGGTAAGAGTTTCACAAATTTTTTGGTATCCCTTTAAACCACTTATAAGGATATGTCGGTAAAAGAAAGAAGAAAAAAACAGGATTTTTTATGGCAAAACTTTGGTTCAATCACTTAAAAAGGTTATATTCCTTACGTTTTTATGACTGTAATATTGTTAAGAAGATGTTGAACGGATGAACATAGCAGACCGGGAGTGATCAACTTTCGTTTTGTAAAATTTAATAACGTAATAAAGGTTTTATCCAGTTTAGTGGAAAATTCCTTAGTTAGTTTAGAGCATGTTGTATCTTTATATGCCAATTCAATGTTATTTCATAAAAATTGAATGATGAAACTTGTCCTTGTGATTTACATCATATTATCATTATTAATCTTTTTTACTATCTTGAGTGATAAATTATGTATGATGGAAACATTGAGACCTGTCTGATTTGACAATCTCTATAGCTGTATCTCCACGCAAAACAAGATAAAATCAATTTACAACTAAACCAAAGCTAGATGATCATAAAATAGCTGCGGCCTTTGTCAACAATTGTTTTGAGTTCAAAGTGTGCTTTCCTATGTTCTCAATTACAGAAAAACTTTAAAAAAAAAATCACCAATTGAATAAAACTCAAGCTGAGATTGCCTACGGTTGGAATATTTTTATTCCTAAAATTCTAAATTAAGTTAGTAAATACAAGATAAAAAAGCAACTGCCTCGCCGGGGTTTTTGAATCTTCGAACGACTACCTCTTTTCTACCACTGAGCAAATAAAATAGATCACTTTCCCCTTGTATTTCGTAGTTTTCTAGCGTATTAAGCTACGCAAAGCCAAATACACGAGGAAAAGGCATCTGTCTCCTTAGATAGTGATAAGAGCAGTCACCCGGAATGTGGAAGTCCCGGTTCCAAAAACCGGACGAAACGATTGCTTTTTATACCTATGCAGACTAAGAGCTGGCAACCAAAATACTTACGTCATTTCATAAACAAAATTTTTCATCTTATCATGAGAATTATATTTCATGATCAATGGTAAAAATGGCAGATACATTGGATGGTGGGAAAGTGGTGGTAGACGTCAACAAAGATGAAGAAAAATGTATATAACTTAAACTCGAGAGCTCTCCCACTTAGACTGTAGAAATTTTGCACACAAGCTTTTTTTTTTTAGAAAAAATTAAATTTAGTTTCGAAAAATAGGATCAATCGAGCAACTCCTTCGTAGAGTTTCCATATAAAAATCTAGTTTTTCGCTATATATTAGGGTACTGCCTAAGATCGCATAGACGTAGAGAGCTGAAATTTGGTACGTGTAGTTTTCATAGCAATATTAAATACTAGTTCAAAAATAAACTAAATATGTCATCTCCTTCTTGGTGCTGCCATACAAAATTTTGAGTTTTTTGTTTTTCTATATGTTTGAACACTGCCTGAGAACGCGCCGACTAATAGGGTATACTGAGTTTGTTATTCCGTTTGTAAGGCATATTCATAATGATAGTAGAGCAAAATAGATTGAACACCCCACACATAATATTGAAAGTTATTTTGATTTTTGCATGTCCGTCTGTCTGTCTGGGCGTCCTCAAGATAACTCGAGAACGTGCTCACTTAGAGTACAGAAACTTTGCGCACTGGCGATAAAAAAAAAACAAGTAATTTTAAGCTCGGAAATGATACAAATCGGGCAATTCCTTCGTATGATTGCCATACAAAAATTTTGATTTTCACTATATATTTGGACACTACTTGAGAACTCGTCGACGTGGAGCTCTGAAACCTTTCACATGTCGTTTTCATGAAAATCGTAAATATAATTTCAAAAATGGAGTAAATTGAGCAACCCCCTTCTTGGTGTTGACATGCAGAACTTTGGGTTTTCACTTTATTTAATTTTTTTAGTTCATCATTATTCAAATTCAAATTTATTTATAATTAACTCTATACAATTAAGACATGAAAAATAGTCTTATAAGTATGCATAGGTTGAGAAAAAAAAAGACTAACTACTAGATTTACTTAAAGTAAGATTAAATATCTATAAAATATGATTGAAACAAAAAGAAAAAAAAGAAAAACGAAAAAGAACAACTAATAACATATTATTATATGTAAAAAAAAAAAAAAAAAAAATATTCCACGCAAGCCAGTACTATATATGTATATATAAAAAGAAAATCAATAATTCTACAATCTAGATACACACAGTTAGTTACCTACATAATGTTAGTACCAGGAAATGAAATAAAACTAAACTAAAGGCCTAAATTCATATAACTAACTAATTCCATAGTAAATTTATCTCTGCTGCGTGCTTCCCTGAGCGCAGGCGGAAGATGATTCCACAGCCTGGTAGCCTGGACAAGGAACTGACGCTCTGATATCAAACAAGTATATCGTGGACTAGTTAGCGTAGAAGTTCGGTTAGAACGAGAAAAATTAAAAATGTTATATAGATAGTCCGATTTTCTATATTTAAGGATATTGAATAAAAAGATTAATATTCTTTGTTGAAGATAAGACACTAAAGGACATCCAATAACTGAAATAACATGTGCACTGATATGGTCAAATCTTCGAATTCCGTAAATGTAACGAACAGCTGAGTTGAAGGCAGTATTGAGCTTGCGCATACATAATAATAGGAATAATGAGCGTACGAACAAGCATATGTCTAGTGGATAAAGGAGTATAAGCCGACGGTATAGAAAGCATACGAAGGGTTCCATAGATCTTTGCAGTGATGCTGTTCACTTGATTATTCCAAGTCAAGATTTTGTTAAATATAACACCGAGATTTCTAACATTATCGCAGTATATGATAGGGCATCCATTGAGTAAAATTGATAGAAAACAAGAAGTGTCTATGACATGTTTGTATATAATAATCGAGTTACTTTTATTGGGATTAAGGACTAGGTTATTTTGCTTAGACCAATTCAAGATTGCCAAGAGGTCCTTATTAAGTTTATCCAAACCGTCATCAATCAACCCCAAAGGCATGGAGATATAAAGTTGCAAATCGTCAGCATAGAGGTGAAATTTAGAGTATCTTATCATATTTGGCAGGTCATTTATGAAAATGGAGAAAAGCAGCGGCCCCGAAATAGAACCTTGGGGTACACCACTATTCGTGAACAAGAATTCTGAGGTTAAATTATTGCTTTCGACCAATTGGATTCTGTTACAGAGATAAGATGCCACAAGTTTGCACGCAGAGAATGAAAAATTGAAGTTGTTGCCCAACTTATTAATTAAAAGCCTGTGATTGACTTTATCAAAAGCCTTAGAACCTTTTCTTCATCAATTGCCAGCCGTATGTCTTCAGTAACTTTCAAGAGAGCGGTCGTGCAACTATATCGAGATCTAAAGCCAGATTGCTAAGGATTCAAGAAATTATTGCTTTCCAGATATGCACAAATCTGCTTGTACAAGAGTTTTTCAAATACTTTGGACAGGAAAAATAAAATAGATATAGGTCTATATTCTGGAATAGCCGTCTTCGTTCGTTTTCTTAAAGGAATTAGTTTTGCTCTCTTCCAGATGCGAGGGTATGACGAGGTTAATAAGATAGTATTGATGACGTGGGTCAGAGGGTGAATAATACAAGGTAGAAGAAGTTTAATAAATTTCGGATGAATGCCATCAAGACCAACGGCATTGGATTTAATAGAGAAAATAGCTTCAATAACATCATCCATTTCAGCTCTAATTAATGAGAAACCATCTGAAAAGGTGATATTGCCAAAAAGGCTGTCTATACTGCAAGCAGAAGATGAATTAGTAGAAGAAGCTGCAAACTCGGCATTTAATACATTGGGATCTAAGTCCACAATATTACTATTCTTCGATGCCGCAATTCCAGCATTCTTCAGGTTATTCCAAAGTTTCTTGGTTGGAAGCTAGACATCAAAATGTTTTCTATGATAGCTTGTTTTAGACTTTAAAATGGCAGATGTAACAAGATTTCGCAACCGGCGATATTCGTCTATAAGTGATTCAATACGATAACGCTTCCATCTTTTATATGTCCTATCACGTTTGTTCATCAATGCAATTATCTGAGGAGTGATCCAAGGGCAATTTTCGTTAAGAACACTGAAGGTTTTAAGTGGAACATGTCTATTAAAGAGAAAATCCAGGTGTTCATTAACCAATGAAATTTTCAGTTCAATATCAGCCGTATTGTAAAGGCCACTCCAATCAACTTGTATCGCCTCAGCCAACAACATGTCCAAATTAATGTTTTTAAAGTCCCGATACATAAATTCTCCTCCAATATTATTACCAGGTTTAATGTTATAGATAAGTAAAATTAGGTCATGTTTGGAGAAAGCTGGTAATATCATTTGATTGTAAAATAGCACAAAATCTGAATGAGTTACAAGAAAAAGATCTAACAGCGTGAATGATGTTTCGGAGAAATGTGTAGGGGTAATCGAGTTCACAACAGATAAACTAAAACAGTTTACTAGGTCAAGTATGGTTCTAGCATTTGGGTTTGCATGCAACAAATTTCAATTCAAATTCCCGGAAATGATGATGTGGTTAAATTTTTGGGACAAAAGGGAGAATAAGTCTTCTAAAGGACTCAAATTTGTGATGTGTGGAGGTTTGTAGATCACACCAACCACAACTTGTACAGAATCAACTAGAAAATCAACAAAAATGTATTCGATTTGTGCCTCCGGGGGGACAGTGCAACTACTCGACCACGTAGATTGTTTTTTAAGAAAATTGCGACACCACCACCCACTCTATAAATTCTATCATTCCTAAAACAAGTATAACCATTCAAACAGCACATAGACTCAGGGATATGAGGTTTTAGCCATGTCTCAGACACACCAATTAAATCTAAAGTTGAGTAACCAAAAGTATTCCTAAATTCATCAACTTTTTTCATTAAACTTTGTGCATTTAAATGACAGATACTCAAACCCTCATATCGTTCCGACAAAATCTTCAGCATAATTCGCGAAGAGTCAAGGCTACCAGATCTGAAATCGCTATAATAATCTAGATTCAGTAAATAGAAATCCATAAAATTAAGAACTAGCCAATTCAAAAAGAAATTCGAAAATCCAGTTAGAATGAAAAACAGTAACAAAACGGGGTACAGATAAAAAAAACTCAAACAATAATTTACAAAAGAAGATAACATGAAATACGCAAATGTCTAGAATTACTAAATATAAAAAAATATAGCAAAAGAATATTTAACAAAATTCTACTACCAATATATGTCCTAGATCAATTGTAACTTTTTCTCTTATTTCTCTTGTATTTAATAATTTAATTTACAATCGTAAGAATAAAAATAAATATCAAAAAAATTGTTCTATTCCGATTCTAAAAATTTTTAGTTCAAATCCAGTATGGGGTAAGATATAAATATTAGATTTCTTACGATCTGAGAATTCAACATAAAATTAAAGTTGAATATAACTCAAAGTCTGCACAGGAATCCACGAGATAGTTACATGAAAAAAGAAATGCAATTTAATAAAATTTAATTGAATTAAAGTATAATCAAAAAACAAGGAGAAAACTTATCGAACAAAGAAATTTCTGCAGAACCAGGTTGTCCCTATTACTGTAGCTCAACCCTCCACAATGCAGTTGCGACCCACAATTTCCATTGAGATACTTTGTCTAAGTCTTTGTTTTTTATGGGTGACTTGATCCTAACTAATTAAATACTTTTACATTATTTATCACCAATTATCCTGTTGGGAAGCTTTGGATTTCCAAAATTTTTTATGCATAGGCTGAACATTTTACGTGCATATTGCGTTTGCTTATTATATAGCGTTGTTGCTTTATTCTTTAAATTTTCCTGCTGAATTATCATAATTTTTTTTTATTATTTTGATTTTACTCTTTTGCTTAAATTTTATTATTATTTAAGAATGAATTTTGGCAGATTAAGAGCTTACATAAGAATTTGTGAATTAAACATAAACCCTAGATGAAACCTAAGTCTGTCAATTCGTTTGTAACACATAGAAATAATAATGCTAGTGTAAAATCGATTGGACACCCATGCATAAAATTAAAAGTTATTTTGATTTTTGCATGTCCGTCTGTCCGTCCGTCTGTTTGTCTCTCCGCCTATCCGTAATCACCTGCAGAACGCGTGTACTTATAGAGCTAGAATTTTGTATATGGGTTTTTAAAAAAAAAGTTTTTTAATTTCGTTCGAAAATGGAATAAATCGGATAACCCCTTCGTAGGGTTGCCACACAAAAATTTCGTTTTTCACTACATATTTGGATACTACCTGAGAAATCGGCTACGTAAAGCACTGAAATTTTGTACATAGTATTTTCATGAAAATAGTATAAGTACAATTTCAAAAATGGACAAAATTAGGCAACCCCTTTTTGGTGTTTCCATATAAAAATTTAAGATTTTTATGTATACTATGAAAACAATTAGTCCTAGATGGTTTCAATGTACCGAAAAGTTCTTCAGAATATGAAATCATATCAAATTGTTTATAATCATTTTTTTTTTGTCCAACGAACCGTTATAGAAATACATGTGAAAAAGCATTTCAAGAATCAAACTTTCACAGATGGATGACCATTCGAAATTTCATACAGATATTAATCTCTAGGGTATCATAAGAATTGGTCGTAGACCAATTCTGACTTTTTTACTTATTTATGATTATGTAGGTCTCCTATAGGCTTAAACAAGTTCGCTGCTTGATGTCGCGATTACTGCATATAACATCGGAAGTATGTATATTTAATAAAAACAAAAAGTGATCAGAAGAAAGTTGACTTATAACCAAAAGTTGAGATAGGACTTCGGAAACATTGGTGAGGTATACATCTAGTACGAGTGGATTGCTAGCAGTACTATTTGGAAATTTGGAAAGTATGTCAGAGAAATTGGGTAAAGCATGGCGATTAAAAAAAAATTGAAAGTAGATCGTTGTTCAAGTTTTCCCAATAATTGGCACGTAAACAACTCTAGAATTGGTGAGTACCGCTTTAAATGGCAAATCTAATTTACGACAATTGAATATATAGTGAGTTTGCACTTAAATTACTTTAACTGGGCACTGATTGGCGTAAACACTACCACATTGCTGGAGAATACTTTAATACCTAGTCATATTATTTTAACAGTGTAATTCGTTATATTGTTGCTTTTAAGGACATCATGAATGTAATCTGAAGTGAATTTTATAACATTTCCTGGTGGCATTTTTATTTTTCGACGTGCGATGCTATGTATCAATACTTAACGTCTGTAGCGAAGCGATTTAATTCTGGGGTTTGTTTTGCTTAATTACCACCACGTGAAGTATGAGATATTTTAGCATTTACCACATATGAGGTTTTTTAGTAATGGGAAACTTTATTTATTTTACATCGTTTATATTCTAAACTGAGACGGTCTTCTGTCGGAGAAAGCTCGACTAAGATTGATTATATAAGATTATAGGATCTTTTTTTGTATGTTCCCACATTCTTTAGGATATAAATAAGAATATTAATGTTCAACATTCACTTGGCCATTGCTCACGTCCTATGAACACAATTTTTTTTTTTTTTTCGTATCATGAAAATTATACACAGCTGCAGAGTTTTTATAATTCCAGTAAAGTCATTACTATTGCTTAAGCCTTATTTTCTTCAAAAGCTTCCATAGACAGTGGTATGGTAATTGATTTTTATCATCCATAGTAGGTACCTACCTATCTTGCTGGCAATATCCGAAAAAGTATTAAGTTGCCTATAAATTTGGCTTTGTTACCCACACATACATACATATATATACATATATTCTTTCCTAATGCCTAAATTAATAAATTAAAAACGCCACAGAGAAACGTCGTACTACAAATTCAGGTCACATCATCAAAATCATCATCAGAGGCCACATATACATACATACAAACATGAATAAGTAAGTTAGAAGGCCTGGCGTTTTAATCCAAATGAACTACTCAAGCCCGATAACAATGACTATATACGGAGAAAGAGAACGAAAAAATTTCCAGAACGAGTCCTGTAATGAATTTATAATTAAAAACAAATAAGCGACCATCACCACGATATAGGACATTTCCATTAAGACCTGAAAAAATATTTTTATTACAAAAATTTCTCCCGGACATCTTCCTGTACCCAAAAGGGAGATAGAGAGAGAGAGAGAGATAGAGCTATGGTTACATAATATGTAGTCGAAATAGTCCTTGAATATCTAAAGCCGCAAAGGGATTTATTTGTTCAACCACTCCATTCTTCTTTCAACTTATATTAGGAGGGAAGAAAGAAAAAAAAAAGTTATTTTTGTCCTTCCATTTCCTGCACCCATCGTATTTTCTATTTTAATCCAAAAATGATGCCACTCATTGTGGTATTATTCAGCCGAAATAGTAGGGTACTCTCTGGCATCGGGATGTAGGTATGTATGTATGGATGGACGGACTCTTAAATATGAAATTGTATAACAAGTGGAGGGTTATTATCCTTGTCTGGCAATTGCACGCCCTCCGATAGTATTCGTTTGACAGAGGCTCAAGAAAAACGCCCTAGAATTTTTGTATATATGTTGATCCGTTTTTTTTTTCTTCCTTATTTTTATTTTTTTTTTCCTGATAGCGACTTATGGAATGACATTAATAATGCCAAGAGCAGGATAATATGCCATGAATGAACATCAACGCTTTTCAAGAATCCTGAATTGGGCGCACACAGTAATAAACAGCCCTTTTTGACGATGGCTCTCTCAGTGACATCCCAAAGTGTGGCACACAATGATTTCTCAGAAAGCAGCAATTCACCCCTGTCAAAGCGGGCATATTCCTTTTCCGTTTTCCTTTATTCCCCGGGGTTCGACTCCACCCTAGAAATATACATTTGACGCTGGCTAATAATAATATAGATGTCATATGGAGGAAAAATTGTTGAAAATTTTCAATTTGTTACATTTATTGTTTTGCTGGTGAGTATTACGTCGATGAAAGAATAACAGACATTTTTACCCCTTTTAAATTTTTTATGGCCACATGGACACATTTGACAGATACATATACACACATATATATAAATTTGATGATGTGGATACTCTGTATAGATTTACATGCATGTATGAGAGGGAAACTTTTGAATAGCAATTTCGTTGTAGCTGCAAGCAGTCATAAAGATTATTAAAAAAAATATTAAATGGTAATGATACATATTTCGGAAAAGAGAATCAAACAAACTCACGTCCGTGTTATGCCCAGTATATGCGTTTAGCTTTAATATTTTAAATATATTGCTTATGAGTTTGTATAGGATTTAAGGTCAAAGCTTCAGCTTATGTAATATGAGCAATTAAAAAATGAACATGAAAACTTTTGATTGACAGGTATTTACATAACTCGCTTTGATAGTAAAGTGACTGCACATGACAAGTTTTGATTGAAGAGCAAAAATTTTACTGTAGGCAAAAAATACAAAATTCATTAATTTTCATTAAAAATACAAAAAATGACGGAACATAAATTAAAAAAATGTATTTTTTTTTATGTACAAACTAAGTATGAAACTAGCTCGCATTGTGTTCTCGTCTAGACTTTGACAGCATTCTCCTTTTACAACTGAGTTATTGTCCGTTTTAATAATTTCTCATTTCTGTAGAGCTCCGAAGAGCCACCTGAGATGTTCCCGACACTTCCAATCATCTCTAAACTAAAATTTTAATAATACAAAAACAAAAACAACAAAAAATCCTTTTGTTTTTAAAAACAGGAGAAAATAGCTAAGCGAATTTTAACTGGTTCGGTTATGTTTTTCGTAAGCAAATATTCATTTTGTCTTTGGAGTGTACCGATTGACGAACTTTAAATTTAAATTCTTAATTTTGTGCCTTGCGTACATTAACATAAATTTGTGTAAGCCGCTTAACCCATTAATTCCTACTGCAACGTATACGCACAATTTTCCTTTGTGTAAAAAAGTTGGTGAAATAAATACTACAATAAAGAGGTGGTGCGTCAGGAATTTTATAACGAAGATAGAGGTATAATATACACTAAAAATAGTCTCCACGTAATTCTCGCTCCACATTCCGAAATGTAAGGACCTACGTTTGTTTCAAGTGATTTTCTCTGTGTATGAAAAAAGTCAAAATGACGACCCGCCGTGTGTAAGTAAATTTATTTTGTTATTCTTTCAAGAAAAATAAGAAAATGTGTTATGCTTATGCAATTCTTGTGAAGAATAATTACAAAAAATGTTTTTTTTTGCTGTGGTGAATCTTGCCTTATTCTTAGCGCTCGGAAGTTTCGTGAAGCGTATACTGCAATTAAAGTGGTTTTTACAAGCGAGGAGTACGCCACCGCCACGAGCTTCAGAATCAATATGTCTATAATATTTGTCAAGGATTTCAGCAACGCAAAAGCCATGATGCAGCCAAGTTTCAGTGATAGGAATTATATCGATACAACTCACAATAGGGGATTTGAAGATTTGTGCAGTTTTTGTCCGAATCCTACTTACATTTTGATAGTAAAATGGAAAGCGTTTTGAGTTTTTTGAGATATCGCTAATTATCTTAACTGTATTAATTAGTTGGCGCTCAGAATAGTTTAGTGAAAGCGCCAGAGGGCCAAAATGCAACCGGTTTATAGCATTCACTAATTTTAGGACAAGAAATAACACCCGTTGTTTTTGGACTTAAAATACTTCAAGATGTCCTCACAGGACGTTTCTGGTGACAAACGAGTGACGAAAACACATGAAGGTTTTGGTACCGTTATCAAACGGGACGCCAATATCATTTCCTGAAGAGGACAAAGATGCAGTATCATTCGTTACTGTAGTTAATGTAGATGTAATGTTAACTTAGTATCGTATTCTGCTTGTTATGTTTAAGACACTATTTTAAGGCACTGTTTTGAAGTTTTTTAATCTATTACACAGGCGCTCTGTAATTATTATTCACACTGGAATATGAGGGAACACCGGATGTTTTTTTTTAACAGTACCAAGACTACGGATTCGTACCGTATCCCCCAATTAGTTCAAAAACTTATTTATTCTCTTACACTATTTCATATATCACCTTCCTTTCCCCTCTCTATCTTTCTGTCCAATACTCTATCTTATATCATTTTCAAATTACTTTAATATCAACAAATTTCACTACTATGGATTACGTGCCCGTTTTCACTTCACAACACAATTTAAAACATGCAATAACAAAACTTTTCTAATTAAATAATACAAAAAAAAAAAAAGGTCCTAAACTGGTCTTATGATTACATTTATGAGAAAACTAATATCTAGAAGCAACATCAGCGGTCTTAATGGTCCATGTTATGAAGACTTTCCTCTATGTATAAACGACTTCATCGAAAACGGAACTCTTAATAATTTATTTATCTTTAATAAAAATCCATTTGACAGCGAAGTGCCACAGTTCCCGACTATCGTATTTATTCTGCAATAGTTTGGGTATTAGAGGAACATTTTTATGATGATATCAGGACGGAAACTCATATAGTAAGTCACCTACAGAGAAACATATTAATGTTGTCTTCTCATATATGTCGGGCTGGAAGTATAAATGGCCGTCATTAAGTAGTAGTGACTGAGCCCATTAAAGATGAATTATGGTATATTAAGAACCACTCCAAGTAAAATAAAGAAACACTAAAAGTGTCATGGTCTTCCCTCTTATAATATTTTTTTCATGCTCCTAAAGGAAGTCCTAACAAACTGATATATTAGGAAGGAGGTTAGAAGGTATACGAACAGTATGTCAGAAAACTATAGTTTTGTCCAACGCTTATACATATATCTAAGCAAAAACTCCCTCACACTATGAGTCTATGAGACGAAAATCACATGCCGCATAAGACATTCATTTCCATCAGGGATTTCCTCTTTTGTGATTTGTAAGCAATAGACCAAGGATTTGGCTTAATGTGAAGGACTTGTTTTTATGTTCTCTCACAATGTCCTATGAATTGAGTTCATAAATCGATGTAGTGTCTAAATATAAAATATATATGCATATATAGTCTCTAGCGTGCTACACTTTCGGTATCTATACCTGCAAAATACTGTAATTGATGTAAAACATATAATTTGTATGTTGTTTCCGGCGTTGTAAATCGTGATTATATCGTTGAATAGTGCAATTATATCTTGTCCTAGTTTCTATCCAGCAGTTTATTTTTAGCGCCTTAAATGCGGTTTTAAGTGATAGATGGAAATATGCAATATAACTACACAGAAGTTGAATTATGTATAAAAAAAAAAAATTGATAATCAAAAGTGAAGTGCGAATAGATTATGGTACAGAAAATGTAAAGATGTAATCTAAGGAAGGAATAAGAAGTGTTCAAATAAGTTTTAGGTAGATTAATACGATCTAATTCCAAGCGATCGGAATGTATATCGGTGATCGTAGCATTTAATAACGTTCGCTAGTAGAAAAGTTGCACTCGATACCCAGTTTAGATAGGTTAAATATGATCTACGAGTCCACGCTCACAAAAATGGTTAATGGCTCGAGCACCCGTTCTCGTCTTTCAATAATGCATAACAATTCTATTGAAAAAATTTCCAGTAAATTTCTAAGAAAAATTTGTGGCCTTCCCTACATGTTCTTCAGAATTTGTTTGCATTTGTTAGGCAAGGGGTGCTTGGGGGTGTCTAATAATTTTTATGAGCGTAGACGCTAGTTAAGCAGTAAGCATTATTAGAAATTTACAGAAAATGTTTCGGCAGAATTTTTTAATATAAATAGTGCAAGATGAGTGAAGAACTTTCTTTTTTCTCTCATATTATTTTGTTTTGTCTTAACAGCTGAGTTAACAGTATCACTTAGGGCCGGTTTCACAGTTCGATTTTAAATTCAGGATTAGTTAAACTCCGTTCGTAGTTTAAACTAAAATGAGTTTCACAATGTTCGACCTTGTAGCACTGTGGAATTGTGAACTAACAAGCTATTGTCTGTACAATTGTGAATTACCAAACTATTGTGAGTCATTTACTGTCAAAATATTGCCCACCAATTCGTTGTGACAAAAAAATTAATTAATTAAACCTACGAAAGTGAAAAAAATAAAATAAATTAATTAAACCTACGAAAATGAGTAACGACTCTTTGAAACGCACGAAATGTCACTTCATTCACATTCAAAGTTTAAACGCTGAATTTTGGTGGTTTAAACTAAGTTTAAATGAGATTTAACTTACCATTGTGAAACTGTGTTGAAGAGATAAACTGAGTTTAAACCACATCTTAAGTTTAAACTTGAACTGTGAAATCGGCCTAAGTAGCCTAACAGATCCCAACTAGCAAGATAGGAAAAATCGTGCAGTCCTAAGGTAGATTTTCTTACTATTTCTACTCTAATTATAACTTTCATTATACCCTCAAAGTCCATTACACTTTTAGGGGTTTTCTTTGGAATAAAACTTTTCAAATTGAATCTGCAACAAGTTTATTAGGACCTTGAGGTTAAAATTATGTGAAGTTCGTTTTATTTAATTTTTCCTTGATTTCATCCACAAATTCGAACGGGCCTTTAAAACTTTCTAGAAATTCGATTTAGACAAATCGTGCCCTGTTTAAAAGCTTCAAATTAGAATGGGCTTAAAAGATCGAATTAAGTAATATGACAAGCTTAAAACTAAAAAATGCCCCGAATTACTATACCTGAAAGTACCAATGTCGTTCCCGGACAAAACAAGACAAGCAGGTTTTTTTTACTACCTATATTCAACTTAGAAGTAAAAATCAAGTGACTTTTCGGGAAGTCAGTTCGTGATGAAATAATTTTAGAGTAGTAAACGTGGATGGATTTACAAGGGCTTTTTTTTTTTATTTAGAATGATAAAAGGGGAAACTTTTCGATGGGGTACAAAACAATTGATGGTTTACGGTGGTTTTTTTCGGTATGGTGTGGGGGGGGGGGGGGGGTGTAAGTATATTCATTGGGGTTGTCCAACTTGGATCGTGTATGATATCAAATTTTTTGCTGAATGCTATTAAATGGCATTTTGCCAGACTTTTTTCTCAGCCGAATATCGTTAAATCCGTGATTTTCGAATTTATATACAGAAAGGGGTGTAGGTTGGTGGGAGGGATGATTTTCTTTGTGAACGCTTTAGCATAATGTTTTACATACCTATTTCATAGGAACATTTCAATTCTCTATGTTTAACCGTAATATGGGTTTTGATGTGAAATAAATTTTTCTAGATATTTCATGTAAACTTTTTTTTTTTTACCTAGAAGTACACAGAAAAAGGTTTTTACCCCACAACGTTCGCAAGGGAGCGTAGTTTCGAATTAATATTCATATGTCAGATAGATTGTGTACCGTTATATGAGTTTTTAGCGAAAATGTGATGAATAAAAAGTAGAAAATAAAATATATCAAAAAAACTTTAGTATCAAGATCTTATTCGTTAGGTTTAGCCCACAGTTCCTTTATAGTTCTGCTCGAAGAGTCATCTATCCAAAGGCGACAGTGCGGGCAATCAACCCAAACTGAAATAATAGAGGCAAAGTGTTTTGGTGATATCCCGATTACGGAGGAAGATTCTTCCGGGGCTGAACCAAGACGAGCAAGCACGTGGCCTGGCATCCACAGAACGAATAGCCTGTTATTGAATGTAAAGGGTTTAGATAGAGCCTTGACAGGTGCTTGGCTGTCTGAACACATAGCAATCTGCTTTTGTCTGAGCTTAGGAAATACCTTCCCATTTCAAGGATGGCTTTAACTTCCTCCTGAAATACCGTGTCATGGCTTTCAAGATGTATGATAATTTTCATGTGAGGTTTCTCCATGAAAACGCCTTCTCCGGTGTTTTCGGTGTTTTCTTTGAATATGGTGCCATCAGTTGGCTGAAATATGATTCCCATTCTGACCTGGAAGGTAATCGCCATCCCTGTCTATGTCAGGTAATTGTTGTGGATAATCTCAAGAACTTGAGTGCTAGTAAACTTGAGAGTGCCACTTACACTGGGGAGGCTTAATCTTTGAATTTTTTCTAATATCTTACGATGATTGGCGAAATCTATTGATTTACACCACACCACAGAACGGTAGGTTCATATGGGGCGCTAGTGTATATCCATAGGATCATCCATGATGGGGACTTACACTTTTTTCCTTTGCGACACGTTGCGAAGGTTCTTATAACTTTGTTCGCCCCATCCTGAAGGTGCAATTACTAGCTTAGTTTTTTATTTATTATGATACCTAGATATTTTACTGTGTCCTTTAGCTCCAAACGTGTAGAATCAATACACATAGAGCAGGTTTAATCTGGAGATGTTCTTGTTCCTTGTAAAACGGTTTAAATCAGTTTTCTGTAGATTGGTGCACAGTTCGAAATCCGTAGCCCAGTGCGCGACTAGTCGGGTCGAGTTTTGCACCAGCCCACAGAGCTCAGATTCATAACTTCCAGTGATTAAGATCATCTGCGTCACATACCGTTTTGTACCCGATCTGTGTAAATGTTAGCAAGAGATCATAATAATGAGCATTGAGCACCCATAATACAGCTGATAGGATACCACCTTAAGGGGTACCCCTATGAACTCTTTTAACTCTACTTACCCCACCTAGATCAGCAAATACATTTCTATTATTCAACATGTGCGCGATCCAGTATTTTAAAGACTGGTTCACTCCATATTTCGAAGGCGCCTTAATTATCGATGAAAATAGCAAGCGTAGATTGTTTAAAGGGGCGGCTCTTTTCTACATTGAGTGGATGACCTTGTGAAGGGCCGTCTCAACTGACCTTCCATTTAAATACGCGTGTTGATGTTGTAACAATCTGCTTTTGGGAACACCGACTTCTTGCTACAACTTCAGTGTGCACCCGATTTTAATACATGCCCTAAAGAAAAGGGTTAGTTTGATATGTCACCCAATTATTGAAGAAGGGCTGAAAAAATGCCGTCCTATCTCGATGACTTAACTGGTTCGAACGAAACAACTGTCCATTTCACCGATTCATTCGTCTTTATCCCCGGAAACGGTTTCATAAAAATATCTAAGTCCTTTCAGAAATAGGGTAAATCAATGTTGACTCCTTTTTTTTTTATTCCATTTTTATTTCTTTCATGATGCCAACCGTGCACCAAAATGGCATTAATATTTTGTCATATTTCCCAAAACATCAGAGAGAGAGAGAGAGAGAGAGAGAGAGAGAGAGAGAGAGAGAGAGAGAGAGAGAGAGAGAGAGCGAGAGAGAGAGAGAGAGTTTTTCATTTTCTACCCACCTCATAATTCTAGCTCTGCACAATGTTGGCTCACTCAAAACCTGTCTTGAGATAAACCTTTGAATTGGGACCAGGCAAATCACTTTAATGCACATTACGGCACTCATAATAGTAATAACCCTAAATAATACAGCGCTATATGGTAATTAGTTGCACTATTTGAAACATGTTTGCGAAAGGATATCTGAAACCTTCAACCACGGCAGCTCTTAGTCCACTCTATTTCATTTCTCCAAGAGCTCCTGCGCTATTATCACTTTTGTACGAGATTGTACAAGCTGTCAGTATCTACCAATATAGTACTAACATGATGCAACCTTTCCTCTTTTAACTAGGACACAAACACTGCTATAGCATAACCCGTAACCCTATAAAGCCATATACCAGACATTGATTAATCCCACACACGAATCCCTTACAATCAACTCATTTAGAAAATTTTAGTCCATTGAATTAACTTTGGATACTATAAATTTCACAATTAAGGAAGTAAGATTATCAGGGCTTAGTTTTTTTTTTAATTAAAAGTGCCTTTACCTGCCCAAAGACTGGAAAATTTTCTTGATTTATTCCTTCATTTTCAAGTTTGTAACTTGAGCCGTTCGTCTAATGAGGAGAACAAATTCTCAATTTCATTAAACATTTCGGAAGGGTTGCGCAATTTCAGAAACACATTCTGCCTTCTATGCTTTTGGAATTCAACCTTCTGCTGTTAATCGGGAGGAAGATTTCAAGGATTTACTAAACATATTTCGCTGTGATGAAATCGATCTAATTGGCGGAACATGTAAAATCATTATCATTTCGATGGAAACCCATAACAATTTTAATGAATCGGAAAAGCAAGAATTATGCTATTTTGGGAGCTGATGATTTGTTCGAAATTCAGAGGTTTTGCAATTTTGTTTTGTTTTTTGTTATTTGGTTGTTGTCAGTTTAATTTAAGTAAATCAATCGTCATCTAACTGCTATCATCCTATGGATGGAAACGGTTGTTTTGCACCGTATTCCATGCTCCCCGACAACTGTTAGGCTTCTCGGAGATTTTCCAGTATTTGCAACTTCTACTTGTGGGTATGTATAGTTCTTCTCCATGTGGTTTTTAGACTTCCAAATGAACCGATTTCTGCGAAGAATTCAATTTAGAGTTACTTGGAAATATTGTTCACTCCACGTCCTTTCGTCGAATGTTACCAATTCAATTTCATGATTTGCATTCGCCTTTCGTTGTGTTGACCTGAATGAACTGTCATTTTCCATTAACTCGATCAAATCTGTTGCCATTGGACCCGATGGCTTGTCTCCACGATTTATCAGGTTACTGTATCCAGTTTATGGTAAAAATATCAATTCTCATGCTTAACGACGTCAACGTTTCCTTCAGACTGGAAATCTGCGATAGTACTCCCAATACCGAAGAAAAGATGTCTCGAGTCCCCTGCCGACTTTCGCCCTATAAGCATCTCTTATGTTTCTTTTCTAAGGTGTTGGAAAAGTTAATGTATCGCCATATGCTTGAGAACCTTGAGGATAATGAGCTGCTTACACGTTGGCGATTAGGATTTAGACGCTTTCACAGCTGTGAGCCTGCGGTGTTAAGGGTATCCACTGACAATAGATTGGCCCTGGATCAAAACATCCTTCTGCATAAATTGTTTGCTATTTTTAAATTCAGTACTTCAACTCTTACTCTCATTAATGATTGTTTTGTCACACCGTCACCAACGCATTAAGGTAAATAATAATATCTCAAACTCACTCACCTTATTATACGGCGTATCACAAGGTTCTATTCTGGGCCCATTGCTGTTTAGTCTATTCATCAATGATCTACCTGAAATAGTTCGTGATGTCAAAGTGCATATGTATGCTGACGATGTACAAATCTATTTTAGTAGGCCCATTGGACTTATTGAAGACTGCCTTGCACGCATAAACGATGATTTAGACAGAATAGGCTTGTGGGCTAAGAAAAATCGATTGATACTGAATCCAGGAAAGTCGCAGTGTATTGCTTTTTACAAGAACGTTTTTGATAGAAATAGTATTCCTCCGGTCGTTTTGGATGGTACCAATTTAGTGTGATGCAAAGTAAAGTAACAAATCTTGGTGTTACTTTAAGCCAAGTCATGAAGTGCTGTGAGAATGTTAACGCATTGATTAGAAAAGTCTACTTCGGCCTTCGGAGACTTTGGCTCTATGCGAGTATCTTAACAAGACCTGCTCGTCTTAAGCTTGTAAAGTCGCTAATTATGCCATACTTTACACATTGTAGTACGATTTACCCTAAGCTTGATTCCTTTTGTGCCCGCAAAGTGGAGGTTGCCTTTAATGATTGCGTTCGATTTATATTTGGTCTTTGCAGGTTTGATCATGTTTTCCCTTTTCGGACAAGATTGCTTGGTTGTCCTCTGACTTCATACCTTCAGCGTAGGTCATTGATATTCTTCTTTAATCTTTTGAAGTCAGGCAAACCAGAGTATCTCAGAGAACTCTTCAGTTTCGCAACATCTCAACGCAATATTAATATATGAACTCCTCGTTTTTATAATACGATTATGGAAAATTCTTATCTTGTCCAGATCTCACGCCTATGGAATAATCTTCCTATTTATATCCAAACTGCCAACTCCTTGATCGCATTCAAGAGTCTCATTAGTTTGCAAATAATATAGTGTTGTTGATATTCGTTCCATTAAATTTTTGCCATATTTTTCTACTTATCTTGTTAGCAGCTGAAAGTAAATTCTAGTTGACCTTTCTTAGCGCACTTACAAAGATTGTGTAATCTTGATAGTTTGATCTAAATTTTTTTTTTCTGTTTTCTTCTGAATTAGCATAGTTTAGTTTATAATCTTTAATTTTTTTCTTTTATTTTCTTCGCCATAAATTATGTATTTAGAACCGTATTTACTACTCATTGTATAAAAGAAGATGTTTAATCTTGTGTACGACTGGAATAAATGATATGATATGATATTTGAGCGTTTGTACAGTTTTTTTTGTTTGAAATCTGTTCATTAAATTTTTGTATTACACATTAACACCGCTTTATAAATGTCTGCAAACTGTACCTATGCATTACACATTGACTAACCTTCTAAAAGGTTCACATTTATACGTATGTAGTAAAACTGCCTTTACAGTAAAGCTCAACATCCGCAGGATTGTTTTATTAACATTTCTCTAGATTTGCTTATCGGGGCAAGCAATTGTTCACATTCTAATTTTTCTTCCAGATCCTCCTAAGAGCTTTGAAGAAGTGTTCCTGCCATATTTTCAGTTGCTCTTCACGCAGTTTAACAATCTTTCATCCCCCTTTAAGTATTCTCTTCTGCAATTGAAATTATAAGATGGCATGGCAACTTAGTTTGCGTTCTATACCAGGTTAATGTTTGCATAGGATGACATTCTAGTAAAACTTTTCTGTCAGCAATATGCTGCAAGCCTTTTAAATTAAACCTCATCAAAATAATTTGATGTAAGTTATGTCAAAGTCATGAATATTTCTATCATCTGCTCTTCTACTATATCGGACATATGCAACTATACTTCTCCATCTGCTTCTTTGAGTTCTTCTATCTAACTGAGATTTTACTCCCAGTAAGCTGGCCATAGTTACAGATGTCTCTGGAAGTAGTAAGGTTTACGTATGTCTTTTGCCCTTTGAGGTATTAACTAACAAGGCGATGTCTTCTCTAGACATATAATGGAACATTTTATTTAGTCGCATATAAGAATCGTCCTTATTATGAATGACAGTCATATTTCGTACTCTGCTTCACAAGCGGAGAGTATTAATAATTTCAGAGAATGGTGACCAGTTAAAGAGACTTGACATAGACTCTTTATTGAAAAATATATTTTTCCATTCGGTCTGAGAAATAATATGTTGTCCTCCTCCTCCTCTATGTTTAAGTAAGTTTCATAGCTATGAATTTGTATCATCTCCTTTCTCTTATGACTACATTCATTTCATCATTCAATTTGTGTCCTTATTTTGAAAGGTCATTAATGATGGGTCATAATGGTTTATATTTTTCTGGTAAGGGATTCTAGCCTAGCCCTTACTTTAGCTCCAATTAGAAAGATAATGAAAGCTCAATATTAATATATTCGTACAGTTATGTTAATTCAGAAATACAATCTGGAATTGCCTAAACCCTTCATAAATTTATCTTAAGAATATTTTAGTCTAAATTTTAAATGATTTTCTTCACACATATTTAGATTTGTATCTACATATAAAAATAACTGTGCACCACAGTCATGTCTACTACTAGAAACATACTAACAAGTCTATCTATCACATACAGCAAGTTCATGCATTTAGGTATACGGCATCCCTAGTCATCAAGGCCACGGACATTTATTAGATATTCTTAGGAAATTTTCCTGATCGAAGATTGAGTTCCATGAAATATTCCCAAGAATGACAAAAGATTTTTATGGGTATATATGTCACGGGGCAAAAGTAATGCTGTCCGACAAAAGTATGCTGTTATTATTCCAAAGAATTTCTTTACAACGTATAAGAACCATGCTTTTGATAATTTAGCAGATATGTTCCACGGATACTATATGAAGAATTTGTTCAGATATTCTGCAGAATTATTCCATAGAATTTCTTCACAAATAATAATAAAATAAAATCTTTGGAAAATTAGCATTTTCATTACATTTCTTCATATACAACAATAATTAAGAAACATTTTAAATTTATTATTATGAATGAAAATAAAAGTTTATTTCTAAGGAATTCATTGAAAACAACAAAACAATTCAAATAAAAGAAAAAGAAAAGAAAGAAAAAATCTTAATATTTTTAACAACTGGATATTTTTCCTCCAGTTTCTCTGTGAACGAAAACATGATTAGTTTTAAAGGTAATCAAATAACTAAATTTATATCTTACATTATTCTTCTTCTATGAACTTCTTTTCTTACGGAGATGAATGATTTTCGAAATGTAGATTGGGCATCTATTCCCTGTTGCATACCAAGTAAATAGAAAACGTTTAATCTGATAGATTAGAAATGGAGAAAATTTGAAGTAAATTCTCTGTCTGCTGAAATTCCTAATGAAGATGTTTTATCAGGGAAATGTTACCTTATAAAGTATGCAGCCCGCCGACGCAATAGTCGGTACATTGTTTGTATAAGAATACATTGCACCATTAAAATTTAGACTAATTTAATCAAAAGCTCTCGATTTCGTTTTCTTTTAGGTCAAATTATAATTACGAATATTTAACTAATAAAAAATGACTAAAGTAGCTTTCTACACAACTTTATTCAATATTATTGTCCGCTATTTTTCTAGAAAAGGAATGAGTTTTCTTTGGACAAACTGAGTGAATATTTTAATTACACAATATTTATATTATACAAGGTCGCCCGAAAGGTGAAGTCGAAAGGTAAAATTTAGGTGCCTCATATTGAGGGATATCCGAATCACCTCCATGTGTCATATGCGATTTTGCGTAGCTTTCGAGTTAAGATTTTTTTTTTCTTGATTTTTCACCAAACTACGAATTCGAACATATTTTTGGTCATAGTCACTTGAATAATTGAGATAAATTGCTGATTTTTGTTTTTTCAATTTAGCTGAAAGTTAGGCACATCTAATGCAGAAAGATTTGATTCCGTAGGTCATACCATTGCTCCAAAAGAAATTTTTAAATTCAATAAAGTTCACAATAATAAAATGTACCAAAATTCTTGAGGGTGATTTAAAAAAAATGTCACACCAAATAACATTTTGCACCCAAACCTATTTTAAAAACTTCCTCATTTCATTGGCTATTTACTATGGAAGTTTTATTTATATGTCCCTATCACATCATATCTAAAGTTTGGTTCAAAATGTACTAACACCTTTTTTATTCGAACTGAGGTACTAGTTTTTTCGCACCTTAGATCGGCTCTAACTCGGTATGGTTAGGTCCAATCGGAAAACGTGTCATTTCCAGCTACAATTCGTAGAAGAATACTTTTAGGGTGGGGGGTATGAGTCCCCGAGAGGGCATCGATTCCAATACGGCATATGTTGCATATCAAATTAAATGTCTCGCCCAGTGGTATACTTTTTTCCTGTTTCAGAAAACTTTTTTGGGACGTTTTTGTCGCCGAAAAACCGATTTACATGCACTTGGGTCACATACACCCCAGTTACCATTCTAAAAGTATCCAGAGAAAAAAAAACATCTCTTACGAATTGTAGGTGGAAATGAGCTCAGGTGAATAGTGAAACACGTTTTCCGATCGGACATAACCCTATCCAGTTAGGGCCAATCTATGGTGCGAAAAAAGTACTATCCCAGTTCGAATAGATTCGATACCAGTACGTTTTGAACTGAATTTTAGGTATGATGCCACGTTGATATCTAAATAAAATTTACCTGGATATGAAAAAAGAAAAAGTTACTTATACTCTTTGTATGCTCTACAAAATAATTGTCTAAAAATTCTATCACCATATGAACATATGGCAAATTGCAAATAACTCGACGTTTCACCTTCTAAATGTATTTAATAGGAAAAAGTAAGTTTTATTATACAAAACAAGCCACAACATTAAATTTTTAGTACTATATATAATATTAAATGTATATAAAATAACATACAGCAATTTCTTGTTTTTTTTTTATCTTTATTTGAAAAAGAGCAAGAAAACAATTCTGTTACGAAGTAATTAAAAAGTTTAAAAGAGGCCGTTAATTTTAAAATCTATTAAAATACAGCATCACACTAATAATGCCGGATACTTACCTTTGGATTGTCAAGGTCTGAGAATTTTAATTCGTTGGATGTATCTACGGTCAGTAGCGCAACGTAAAGTTGGCTGGAAGTTGTTCCGGCTATCATCACAACATTTCTGAAAGGGCAATGTCCACTTTTCATACAATTTTAGGCGTGACACCTCCAGACATGAGAGTTGTCTTAAACGATGCATACTCTGAACATATTTTATTAACAATATTTATTTCGATTAAGCGGCGGAAAGCGTTGTCGATTGAATGTAGCTTGAGTGACCTTCTTGGGTAAAAAAGTGGACTGTTCTATTTCTCGTGATTGCGCGGAATTTATGAGTCGAGCAAAATGTGTTCCTATGAAAAAAATTTTCACAACAGGGCACTAACGGCCATGGAAGCAAGAACTGCAAAAATATTTGCGATATGTATTAGCTGGGCCATATGTGTGACACAAGTGCTTGAAAATGGGTTTTCCGGCGGGCAAACACATCCCGGGAAAGTTCTCTGAATCGGGAATAATATACACACAACCCCCCCCCCCCCCTTCCCTCACCCCATAGTACTCCGTGAGGCCTTCAAACCGATATGCAACATGCGATTTTGAACCCCCCCCATACTGTTTTAAAATATTGTTGTTAAAAATGTTGTACGTGCTTTAAACAAACCCTTATAGAGGTAATTGGACGCACTGTATAAGATTTGTGGACGCTAATTTATAAAGCAATAATAAAACATTTTAGCAGTATACGATAAAGTGTTTGAAACCCTTATAAAAACAGTTATATCTACAACTTCGTTGCGGAGATATTTTCTAGTAGCTGTGAAAACTTTCTTCCTGCAGTTCATTTGTTAAAACTTATGTGTATTTGTTTAATGTGGCTCTATTTTTATCTTATTCTTTCATTTTGAAAAATGTGTCAGCAGTAAAAATACTTTATAAAATCAGACTTTGTCATTCAACATAATTTTTTTTTGCAATATTGTTTGCGTAATGCTTAAGAGGAGTCAGTACTCAGCAAAAGTTTCAATTTAGATACCAGTTTTAATGTTAAGCTCAAAATCGTTTGAAAAAATTAAGAGTGAAATCATTATTATTTTTTTATTCGCAAAACAGATTTGCGTTTCAGTAAATGAAAAAGTTAAATGTTAAAATGTTGTTCGCTACAATATATTCATATTTTTTTTTTATAATAAAATGGCAGCATGTTTTCATCGCACTTTACAGCTCTTATAAAACATTTTAGATTCGTGTGAAATCTACAGGATCGGAAACGTCAAAGTACACTCCATATAATACGATTTAGTACCGGAACTCAATAGGAAAAAACGGTACATCTATAAAACATTTTAGTTTGCGTGTAACTGTTATATTACCCTTATTAAAAAAAAATCTAATTCCTGAAACTAAGTAGCTGCAAAATTTTCTTCTACGAATTTTTGCTGATAATGAGCTGAGGCGAATAGTGAAATCTGTTTTCTGATCGGACATAACTCTACCGAGTTAGAGCCGATTTAAGGTGCGAAATATCTAGTACCTCAGTTTAAATAAAAAAGGGGGAAATACTAAAAAAGTGAGTATGCAGATGGCTATTTAAATCTCCCAGTATAAGAGTGTGGATACGTAAACTTCTTCTCAGGACCCAGGGAATTATTCCGTAAAAATATTGACACGATTATTCCACGTGCTTGGGGAGTATAAATGTCGATGTTTATTTTTAGTAATTTTACATTTGTTTACTACACGATTTTCAATACCAGAATGACAGGAGATGTCACATAAAACAAATATAAGTAATTTCCATAGTGCCACCCTAGTAACCAAGTCCTAGGACGTTCAACAGATGTTCATAGGAAATTGTCCTGTCCGAAGAATCAGTTCCGTGGAATATTCCCAAGAATGTCAAAAGAATTTTATGGGATTGTGACGGGGCAAAAGTTACGCTGTCCGAGGAAAGTATGCCGACATTATTCCAAGGAATTTCTTCAGAAATGATAAGGGCAATGTCTTTGGAAACTTAACGGATAATTACCACGGATATTCTATGGAGAGTTTGTTTGGATATTCTGCAGAATTGTTCTTCAGAAATTCTTCAGAAATCATAAGAATAATATCTTTGGAAATTTAGCGGATATATTATACGGATTCTCTATGGAAGATTTTTCGGATATTCTGCAGAATTATTCTATAGGAATTCTTTAGATAAAAAGCATTTTAAAGATGTTGGTGTTAACAAAATAATATTTATTTTTTAGAAATTCATTAAAACAAAACAAAGCAATTCAGTTGTAAAAATATAGAAACAAAATCTTAAATTTATTCAGTGCTGCGTGTTTTTCCTCCAGTTTCTCTGTGAACGAAAAAGTTATTAGTCTTAAAAGTAATAAAATAACTAAATTTATATCTTACTTTATTCTTTTCCTGTTTATTTCTTTCCTTATGGAGTCTTTTAGCCTACACAACACTACATGCAAATGATTTCACGTCTCACGACACCATTCAATTCCATACCAAAACCCTAAATAATTTTTCTTAGAAACAATAAAACATTGGAATTTCATTGGATAACGCCTGGATATAGTGCAGATTCATTCTGAAGAATATCCATGGCATGTTCAAATTTTTCAGTTCCACTGTTACATTGAAATTTGAATGGGTAAAGCCTGAATACAGTGCAGACCCAATCTGAAGAATATTCATAGCATTTCCATAGCATGTCCAGAATTTTCAATTCTACTGTTAATCCACACTTTTCCATCAAATAAAAAAAAAAAAGTTGATAAAGTTTATAAAATAAAAAGAATGGCAAATTTATAAAAAAAAATTTGTCCAGTAGTTGTCCGCTGTTTTTTCAATGAAGAAAAAGGAATGGAGATTTCTTTGGACAAAGTGAAGATTTCAATTTCTACTTTTTCTGCAGTATGTTCACACTTTCTCCATATATTTTCATATACGGAACTTTTCAGAAAAATAATGGACAAATCAAAGAACAGTTTTAAATATTGTCCACAATTGTCCACTGTTTTTCCAGTTCTTATCTTATATAAAATTTCTACGAAAATTCGCTAGATTTTCCTAGGAATGGCAAAATGGAGCATGGTATAACATCGGAACACGTAAAGACATCGTTCTGTATTGGAATTTTTTGGATATATATTGGAATTCTGTCCAATATTTTTGTAGTATAGTGTGGAAAATGTGAGGACATCGGAATTGTGGTTACTAGGGCAGTACTTTTGCGCCACCCACTAGAAAACAAACGTTCTTTGACACTGTTATACCATTAGATTCTGTACATTTTTGGTCCACAAAAATGTCAGCGTTTCACTCAATGATAAATAAATTAATTTCTGTGCCAATGTCACCAAATAATTTTAATGAAGAATTACACAAAATTACATCAATTGCGGAAAACTATGGTTACTCAACAAATTTGATTAATAAAATTTTAAAAAGGAAATTAGGGTTTTGCCAGTAATCTTCCCAATTGGCCTCAAAGACACTAATAATAATAATAGGTGGAGAAAGATTCCTTATGTCAAGGGACTATCCGATAGATTTTTAAAAAAACCAGTTTAAAAAGAACAATATTATGCCCGCTTTTTTCGAATAAAAGAAATTTTGAAAATTTATTAGTAAATAACAAACTTTTTCCCAAAAGTGGAGTGTACCAGATCTCTTGTTAGGATTGTAATGCTACTTATATAAGAAAGACTAAACGAAAAATAAAAACGAGATTTAAAGCACATCTAAAATCAAAACAATTAAATGTGGGAAAACATATTCGCGATAAGAATCACAAACTAGATGAAAACAATCTAAAACTGTTGCATAACTTACCGGGAGGGAGACTTCTTAGTAAATATGAAATTAAAGAAATACGAGCAGCAAAACTAAGGAAATTTTCTTGATTAGTGATCAATTGGATTTCACAAACAAAAGCCCACTATTAATTTTTTTGTTTTATAATATAATCTCTCAGTTCATGGTATATATATGTAATAGTAGTAGTGGTAGACTGTTTTGTAATTTGGTAGTTGAGTTATTCTAAGAAAGTAATGGAAAGTGAAATAAAATAAGTTTTTTTTTTTCTATCAATTTAAAATATTTTTGATAAATATTGGAATTCTGTCCAATATTTTTGTAGTATAGTTTGGAAAATGTGAGAACATCGGAACTGTTGTTACTAGCGATCTTACTATTCACACAAACTTAACCCTATTCGTAATCTCATTTTAGACTAGCGCCAAAATTTAGGGATCTAGTGAAATCAGATTTTATTGCTCTTTGGACATTTCTTTGGGAACCATTTTTCCAGTTTTGCTTAAATTCCTATTTACCTACCCGCAATGTTTTTGTATATTTTAAAGTATATTAGACCACTAGCGCCTCACTTTCCAAGCCTGACACAGAACTATGCATTTTCGTTACAAAAATCCCTAAGACAATGTTAAAAAGCAGTAAATGGTCATTTTGGTCTTTCAGAAGAAAAAAACCCAGTC
Source organism: Dioctria rufipes (assembly GCA_963924295.1). Classification (NCBI taxonomy): domain Eukaryota; kingdom Metazoa; phylum Arthropoda; class Insecta; order Diptera; family Asilidae; genus Dioctria; species Dioctria rufipes. Next base: position 261,905,926 of record OZ002741.1, read on the forward strand.
ATTTAAAGCATTCAAGGTTCAACGTAAAATTTTCTAAATTCTCCGTGCCCATGTAGGTAAGAATTTATAATGTAAGAAAAATATATTTATGTATAGGTATATAAGGATGCATTGTTGACGAAAAAAAAAAAAAAAAAACAGTACATAAAAGAAGCTATAGTACATTATATATATCCCTAAAGGTAGGTTCTACTCCTACTTCGGTTCATCGTCGGATTGTATTCAATGCTTCATTAAAAGAAAACAGAATATATATTCCTCGAGGTAATCCTAGTGAGAAGGTTTGGAAAATAACATTAAAATCTACAGGAAAAAAAAAATCGAATCGAAGTGAGCACAGAATCTCACCCAACTCCCACCAAATCAGAAGTGGAATACCCGACAAACGTAATTCGATAACCCTGAATCATTGAAGACAGTAAAATTCTCAATTCTAACGAAGTAGGTAGAAGATATACAGTGAATTGGAGAAAAAAGGAAAATGAATGCAAAAATAAGTAAAAAAAAAAAAGAAAAAAAAAAAAGAAACCCCATTGAAAATCCACCTCAGGGAAAAATTCTACCGTTAACCAGAATACGCGATTACTATACTCACAATTGCCAAAGCCTTTTCCATTCCATCAAACTCCTCAGTTTCACCTCCAAGCCGCACAGCCAACTCTTCCCTAGTAACTGCCATCCTAAGGTTGGATCCACTCGACGTGCTCTTCATGGCTCATCTCAACACAGGTTGCTGCTCTACTAAAGGCTGACTGCAAAAGAATGAAACGTCCGTGCAGCACCTCATGAAAGATATACGGCTCCGTAGCACCAATAAAGTTCTTTCATCGCCACTTCCGAGTCACCTAAACTGCTGCTGAGGAAATAGAAAACATTCGGCGCGGAGTCGCAGTGACAAAAAAAAAACAAAAAACAAAAAAAAAAGGAATACGAAGGGAGTGATACACAAAAAAAAAAGAAAAATATGGGAACGAGGGCAGAAAAATTGTTGAAAACTGAGAGAAAACTCGCAATATATAAAGCGACAATCCGCAAGAAAAACGATTCCAAGTGTCGTCGCGACGGCCGATATCATTACAAAAAAAAAAAACAAAAAAAAAATACCAAGAAAAAAGGTGGAGGTTTAGATTCGGCGGTGACGACGGGCTTATATAAAGCGGAAATAAATTGACCTAGCTGCATTCAGTTTTGAACCTTTGATTTTTCTCTTCCCTTTACGGATACTCATCCTGTCGGGTTAGTGTGTGTTTTTGTATGGGTCATTCGTCTTTAAGTTTCTGCCATTGATTTATACACAGTACCTATCATCCCCAGCTAGTGTAGCTCCTCAAATTTCAAAAAGAATCTAGAACGGACGAGATAAATTCTAGAAAATAAGTGCCCGATGATAATATAAACGAGCTCCTCAACTGAACTTGCTTTGATAGACAGAACTGTGCGGCCCTGCTCAAATACGACGCCCTTCTCTACATAGTTGTTGCTATCCACATAAATAATTGGGGAGCGGTTCATCATTTTGACGTTAATTACGTGTTAATTGTGTTGTCCAGACTTTTATTTCACCCGAGCGAAATATATATTTTCAGCGGCGTTTTTTCGCCCTGCTCTCTATGTATTCAGTTAGCCCGAATGATTAATTTATAGCCGTCGTCGTCGTCATCGTCATCGTCGTCGTCGTACTGGCAACTTGTGGTTTCCACATTTAACTTTGATCACTAACTAGAAAGAAAGAACTACACACCACACCACAACACAAGAACTGCAGAAGGCGCCACATCTAAGAATCGTGTGGCCATATGTGAGCCTGAATTCGTTTCGTTTCTGGACCACTTACATAAAACAGGCATTAACGATCTGGTAATGTTGTTGTTGTTGTTGTTTTCTGCCAACAGAAGAAAAGACTTTCAAGAATGATGGAAAGTGTATTTTGAGCTATTAATTATCTCTGAGATTTGGACGATTTATGTACGATGATTTTGTAGGAGTGGAAATGTTGGTTGTCTTGTATCCGCCTACACGGTTTACTGTTAACAACTGGTGAATTCCCTGCATGACTTCTGTTTGTAAGTAGCTAAGTGAGTTATTTTAAATGTATTTGGGGTGAGACATGAGAGTGAAAAATTAGGATCGGTCCCTTTGTAATTATACGGGAATTCAACGTACAACAGGTATAAATGATTAACGTAATTATGTAGATTTTGAAGGGACTAAGTACTTAGACTTAGTATGAGCGACAGCTTTATATTTGCTTTATATTTGACAACTTCTGTTATGTATCGCTAAAGTATTTTTAAAAGTGTGTTGCTATGCTACGAAAAAAAAATTAACAAGGTATGGCCACTTTTCAAAAGTAATCAGCGCAATGTTTTTTCGTTTTGTTTTTACAAGGGAATTTGTTTTGATTTTTAAAAGACTCTGGGGCATAAGTATTAGCACTCGATTAAAAAATAGCAGTTTTTCCGCTTTTTAAAGGCATCCATTCACCGGAAAGTTTTCTGCGCGCAGAATGAATGTTGTTTTATGGATTATCTATTGTGTTCACAGGTAAAACATTTATCGTCAGTGGTTGATGATATTATTCGAAATCATATTTCTTCTGGGAACAAAATCTGTAGGATTTTGTCCAGGCCGTACATGTTGCGCCAACAGTTTCCAGGCATCATTCAACATCCCTTCCTCAGATAATTCAAATGTTATCACTTTTTCTGAGGTCCCAGATTATCTGGCATATGAAGGTGATATCAGCTTTAACTGTGTTGATAGTGTCCGAGTAGTTAATGCCATTAATGCTGTCAAGTCCCAAGTAGCAATTTTAGTTTTAACATAGCCTGCATAACGTTGTTTATACTATTTCATAAAACTTATAATAAAGCTATATAGTCAAGCCAACAATTAAGCTAGGCGCAGACTGACGCGGTGGTGATGGCGGAGGCGGTGGCGGTGTTAAGGCGGTTGGAGTAACGAAGCGGTAGCGGTGGTAACCACTCACACTGGTGCGGTGGCGATTGCGCGATTTCTATTTTTTAATTTGCAGCAGCGAATGGATTTTTAGAAAAATGGAAATTTTCGAACTGTGTCGGAAGCATAGATGGAAAGCATGTTACAGTTAAGTGTCCTCAAAAAAGCGGATCTATGTACTTTTTTTATTTGAAAAAGTTTTCAATTGTTCTATTGGCTATTGTTGGACCTGATTGTATGTATACATAGATGTAGGCGGGTACGGGTAAAACAGTGATTCTGGCATTTTGGATGTATCAGTACTGGGTAGAAAATTTGAAAATGAACAGTATGCCCTTCCGGCAGCAAAATCAATACCGAATCAAACAACTACTCCTTATGTATTGATCGGTGACGAAGGTTTCCCTTTGAAAACATACCTTATGCGGCCATTTCCCTACAGAGTTTCGAGATATAATCTAGAAAAAGAAATATTTAATACTTGTCTCAGTACGGCTAGACTAGTGGTGGAGAATGCATTTGGCATTCTTTCTCAAAAATGGAGAATTTTTTCCAGGCCGTTAGAAACCAATGTAACAACAACAATAAAAATAATTCAAGCAGCATGTGTATTGCATAATTTTTTAAGATCTAAAACTTATGAAGACAATTATTTTGCAGTTTTAGAACATCCTGAACCTCAAATGAAAGCTTTTTTAAATTTTAAACAAGATCCAAAAAGATCAAGAAATGAGGCTTTTGAGATCCGCCAAAACTTTGTAAAATATTTTAATATAGAAAAAAGATAAGTAGATTTTATACACTAAATATAAATTGAATGTAATGTACTTACCAGTTTTTCTCGTTTCCTTTCCAATTTCGTCCCATATTTTAATCTTTTTTTTTTTAATTTGTATAGTCTTCATGACGCAAATCATACAAAATTGGATATTTTCTCACAATTTCAATCACTTGTTCACATTCCATTCTGCATCTGCTACTTATCTACTTGCGATCACGCGGTGAAATGGTGCATGCAGCGGTTGGTGGCGGTGGCGATTTTTAATCGTCGCACCACCGCTCATCGCTGTTCAGCAAATCGCAACAATGTATGCTGACACATTTCAGAACACATGCAGCGATTAACCGCCTTACCACCGCCACCGCTACCGCCATCACCACCGCGTCAGTCTGCGCCTAGCTTTATATGACCGTAAAAAAAGCTCTTACAAAACTAAAAGGGCCCACGCTACAATAAGCTGTTAGGGCCTATTTTTAAGACTATATAAAGCCTTATTGGTCTTATCTACCTTACTCTTTGCGATGATTTGCAGTCCTCTATAAAACTTTTCATAAAACTAAAAGCGTAGTTTTAACTTATCACACTGTCCGCATAATGTTATCAAAAACATCATAAAGCTACTCCTTAATCCTTTTGTAAGATAAAAAGGCATTCGAAAGACTATTTCAGCAAACCTTTTAGACTTAACTTCAAAATAAAATTAATCTTTAAATCCATAATGAACTTGATAGAACCGAATAAATTTATAGGTTCCACTTTACAATAATTTAATAAAATGCTGAAATGTAACTCAATTTTATTTTATAAAGGGTTTTCCAATAAGAGGTGTTACTTTGATATTCAAAGAAAAATACCATTTTTTGAGATAAATGATCGGATCTTTATTTCATTATAAAGAGGAAGGTATGCCGTTAATAATGGAAAATAACATCAGCCAAATGACCACCACGATCACGCCTACAGGACCATATACTTTCATGAAATTTTCCATAAGCAAATCGCAAAGTGGCTGCCCTATGTCCTCGATAGCCTCACGAATTCCATCTTTGAGGTCTTGAATCGACGATGGGCTGTTGGCGTAGACCTTCTCTTTCACGTGACCCCAAAGGAAGAAGTCGCACGGTGTTAAGTCACAAGATCTCGGTGGCCAATTGTGATCACCTCTTCTAGAGATAACACGGTCCGGAAACTTTTCCCGTAAAAGATCAATGGTTTCGTTGCTTGTATGGCACTTGGCGCCGTCTTGTTGAAAGTAAACGTTGTCCAGATCAATACCATCCAATTCCGGCCATAAAAAATCATTAATCATCTGTCGATAGCGCAACCCATTCACCGTAACTGTTGCTCCAGCCACATTTTCGAAAAAGTAAGGTCCAATAACCCCACGGGACCAAAAACCGCACCAAACAGTCACACGTTGAGGATAGAGAGGCTTTTCAACAATAACTCTTGGGTTTTCCGAGCCCCAGATATGACAATTTTGCTTGTTGACGAAGCCATCGAGGTGGAAATGGGCCTCATCACTCAAGATGAGTTTTCGATGGAATTTCGGATCATTTTCATGCATTTCAAGGACCGAATCAGCAAAGACTCGACGTTGTTGATAATCGGCCGGCTTGAGTTCTTGTGTTAACTGAACTTTATAAGCCTTAAGACCCAAATCTTTATGCAAAATACGGTGTAATGGCGTTTGTGGAATGCCTAATTCCAAAGAACGACGAGGAATGGACAAACCTGGGTTTTCTTCAACACTTTCGGCTACAGCAGCAATATTCTCGGCTGTTCTTGAGCGACGTGCACGGGTTTTATTCTTCACATCACTAACTTGTCCCGACAGCTCGAATTTTTCTACCAATTTCTGTATTGCGGTCCGACAAGGTGCTTCACGACGACCCAAAAATGTTCGAGTTTTACGAACCGTCTCTGCCACATTTTCACCATTTTTATAGTGAATTTTAATAATTTCAATGCGTTGTTGAATCGTGTATCGTTCCATTTTTATTAATGGCGTAGTTTCTACTTGTCAAATGTCAAAAAATGACAGCTCCAAAAGTGACATCTACCGAAATAGCGGGCTAATTAAAATAACACCTCTTATTGGAAAACCCTTTATGTAGGTATAAGATAAGATATAAGATTTACATATAGCAAATTTTACGGCGATTGAAAAATTACTGATTATATCACACAGGATAGCTCGAAAAATAATAACGCGCCTCAGAACTAATTAAAATAAGGAAAACTTTAGAAATATTTGTAAAATAAGTTTTTTTTTTTATTTAAACTGCATTTAATTTTTATATTATTTTAAATACGTTCGGAAGTGAAAAAAAAAGTTTGAAAATGATATCTCCTAGTTCTGAAACATCTTAAGTTCCTAATTCTTATTTTTGCTCTCATCCAATTTTCATTTATTTAAGGTAAAAATATTGTAGGACAACTTAACAGGAGCAACTTTCCTATTAGTAGAGAAATACCTTTCAATCAAAATCACTAAATTTAATCAGGTGGATAATAGAGGAACTTTTATTTTTCACGACTTTCTTCTTGTATTTAGAATTTAATTCAGAATCGTTAAAAATAAAAATCTTTTATTCTCCATCTGATACTGATTCTCACAATAATTGTGAATTTGATTCCCGTGCGAGAAAAATAAATATAAATATAATCACTTCACGCCGATAATGATAGTGAAAATAAATTATCATCATCAAAATGGAATCACTTATAATCACTCCCCAAAATTGTGTATGGACCAAGATTGGGATGTGTTCTGATAGCAAAACTGGTAGTTAACACTATGTTGTGTGTTTATTACTTTACAATTACAAATTGTCACTATAAAATGCTAGGTGGGATTAAGAAGTGCTAGACTTGAATATGAAAAATCTCAATCTTTCTAAATGATATTTAGCAAGGGCTCATCCCAGGATATATATTCCACGACACCAAAGTGTCCCGAAGGAAGTGACCATGAACATTTTAGTTTTCTATCACATGACTAAGGTACCCGATACCCTCACATAACGGATAAGAAAGTGTGATGTTCAAACTGATCACTTATAACCTCTACTACATCTAATGTAATATCCATAAACATTTGGCAAAAGATATTTTGCAGTTATTGCCTGTGATGAAAGGGATCCGACCAAAATGTGTAAACGGACAGTTTAGGCAACTCCTAGTGGGAATAATTAGAAAAAATAAAGCCTCCATTCCTCAACAGCTACAAGTATCAAGGCACCGAGAGGTTTTATCGTCAGTTTTTGTCTTTCATCCAGAAGGTACATTTCAAAGAAAAACAAAGCAGTATTGTTGCTGTCAAGTCTGCATTACTAACCGAATGCTACACAAAAGCCAGAAATAATACACTTTTAGAACGAAACGAAGACAGAAGTAGACACAATGGATAACATGGACCAGTTGCTAAACTTTAGATTTGATTTGTGAAGGGGTATGTAGGCGTTAACTTTACTGTCACTGCTACCTGAAAGATCTATTGTGAGTTCCCATTGCATTTACTCCATTTCTAGGTTCAGACTGTTAATAAAGTCTAGAACCATTATAGGATTGAGGTTCCACATGTTGGTTGGTGGAGGAAAAGCATGTTCGAGGTGGAGTAGTCTCCGCCTGGCCAATTGCAGTTGCAGAGCAAGTGCTCTAAGGTTTCGTGAGCATCCTGACAGAAACGACAGGATGAAGTCTCAGCCAAGCCCAGCTTATTTAGGTGATACCTTAAAGGGCAATGGCCTGAGAAGAGCTCAGTAATCATTTTGAGCTTTGTTCTTCTAAGGAGTAGAAATTCTTTTGTTTTTTCGCTCTAGCTCTGGTCCAATAAATTTTGTTTCCGCTGCTCTTTTGGCTAGTCCATTAGCAATTTCATTGCCTTTGTGACCCCCATGTCCAGGTACCCACATGAGGATAATTTTATTTTTCCTTGATAAGTTTTTGAGGGTTTGTAGATATTCCCAAATTGTCCCTGACTTGACAGTGTAGGAGTTTAAGGACTTGATGTATGGCATTTGGGGCCGTAAACGCTCAATCCGACTCCACTGTTCGTTTTTTAACCGTCTGTATACCACATCATCGATCCTTGTTGGAAGGACGGTTTAGTGGAACGCCATTGCTGTCGGTCTCCCAAAACCACTTGGAATGGTCTTACAAAATCCACCCTGGATGTGATTAACTATATCAGATATTGTAGTCATTTGCTCAAAACATATCTGTTTTAAGATACTTAAATGACCAACCAGATCTCGTGGCTTTAACTGTTTCTCCCTTTGGACTCTAATAGCACTGGAGATTGCTTCCTTTTTCACCTGCAAATGTAGGGGTGGAAGGTTTAGTAAGACTTCCATGGCTGCTGTAGGACAGGTTCTCATGGCACCAGTTATTCCTAGACAGGAAAGCGGCTGGGTTTTTTGAGGCAGAGCCTCATCCGTTTTTTTATTTGTTTTTGGCCACCACGCGAGGGTCGCATAGGTGACCATGGATCTAACAACCGTGGTGTACATCCAGTACATCACTTTTGGCTTCAGACCCCATGTTCTGCCAATGAAGCGACGACACATGTAGAGAGATCGCACCGCTCTATTCGTAACTCTAGACAGATGCGAATTCCAGGTAAGTTTCTTATCTAGAGTTCCCCAGATATATGATTTAGTCTGAAAATATCGATTCCGTGTTATCAAGTAGAGGAGCCGTTAGTGAAAGCTTCGATCTTCTTGTAAACGGAACGGTAACCGTCTTTTTTGCGTTTATGCTAAGGCCTCTGCTTAAACACTATGTGCGGACTTTGGATAGGGCATATTGCATGGGGTCGGATATGACTTGATCATGCTCGCCCCGTATTGTGACTATTAGGTCATCCGCGTAGCCTTGTATATTAAAACCTGAACTGGTCAGTCTCTCTAGCAGGTCATCAATTTCGATCGACCACAGGAGTGGAGAGAGTTGCTAAGATAATACCCCACAAAACGTAGAACCAATAGATGGACAACATGATGGATGTTGCTTGTTTAGCAACTTTTATCATATATTAGAAAAATTTTCACAACTTGACGCAACGAACAGAATGCTGTCGTTTATTCTTCAAGGATTTGGGAAAGAATTTGTGCCTGTCGTCAGTCTTGAAGAGGTCAAGGTTAAGTTAGGTTAGATTGGTGGCCACTGCGCGATCATTGCGATCAGCCTAACTCAGACTATTTATGGTCAATTGTGATACCACCTTATTGGGATCAGGTTCAAAATTCAAAAAGTAATCTCTCATTATTATGTACGAACTGCAATGAAAATAGGAGAGAGGATTAGACGAATCCAACCAATCAGTTAAATTTTGTGTTATTAGGCATTATTTAAATAAATAATTAGTTACTAACTCACAAGGTACCGGGTACCTCAGTTCGGTGATAGAAGTATAATTTTCAGAAATGGCAAAAGTGCCCTAAAACTCGATTTGTATCGAAAATATTCGAAGATTCTTTAGAAGTGTTTTGAGTTCTCAGGGATTTACAGGCCTATAGGAGCTATGTGATAAGAAATATATCATTTCAAATCCGAAAAAAGTAATGGGTACCTGATGTGGTTACATAAGAGTTAAGAGAAATTGGAAAAGGAGATTATAGACAAAAATGGGTTGACAATTTTCATTGACAAATCGATAAAGCATGAGAAGAGGCCGGATACCAGATCCCAATGTGTACCTAAAATTTTGATTGACTTTCTGTAGATTATTCGCATGCTTGCGATCGATCAATGATCAATGTAGTGTAATGGCTAGGACTAGCTTGTAATTTGAGCGTCAATTTCGTAGGTGAAATCTTTCGTATTCAAGCAATGTTGTTAGTTGTAAATATACTTTGATGTGTTATCCTACCGACTATACTGTCAGAAGATCATGCGCTTCAATGAACTATTCTGTGCGTTTAAATTGCCAACCTTCCTCAGTTGTTAATTACTGAAGCATCTTCATGACTAGGTATATTTATATCATAAGTAATAGTGGGTACCATTAGTGATATATTTCGTGCTCTAGAGTATTACGCCATACAATTCTTGATTGATTTAATTTTTGGATCATCGTTGCTTCAGTCATAACATATTTGTAGAATCTACATGAAGGAGATTTATTGAAATTAATATCAATAAATTTACAAAATACATTTTAAGTGCAAAAAAATTATTGAACTTTTCGACCCAGCGATCAGAGAGGTCTCATCGGTATGATTATCTCTGATCGTCTACCATAGAAGTTCAATGTTGGAAGTCACATCAATTGTCCATATAAATACTTTTTTTTATCTTGCCACCATATAATTCACAGGGGCAATTTGTGTGACCTCCAACATTGACCTTCTATGGTAGACGATCAGAGATAACCATACCGATGAGACCTTTCTGATCGCTGGGTCGAAAAGTTCAATAATTTATTTGTAGAATCGAAACCGAATCAAGATAGTCTGAAGTGGTTGCTGTAAATTAAGATCCTTGAAGAAATTGCCTGATGTTGTCTTCATGAATGCATTACGGTCTTATTTTATGAAACTATGGTATGACATAAGGAAGGAATGTAGAGGAATAGTAGACGTGGGAGCTTGACACATACAGTGCGGGTCACTTGATTACCCTCATTTTAAATTTTGACCGGATTCATACTATTTCTTGGAAACCATTACGATGCGAATGCCTAATGTAGGGCTACAATTTTCTGGAAATCATGAAGACAAGATTTCTTACCTCTTGTTCCATGCTACCTGATGACGAAGGAGAGCAAATGGAACCAAAAAGAAGTGAAAATTTCCATGCTTCATTTTGAGTCTTTGAAACAGGGACACTTGATTACCCTCATTTGTAAAAATAGATATTTTTTTCTTATTTTTAATATTTTGTAGGTACTGCATTTTCACGTACAACTTCAAAAAGTCTATTCTATAAGGAATTATACAAATTTTGCAAAAAATTTAAAGCGATTTGCTCAAAAGCATTTTCAATTGCTACAATAAGATCTTCTCTGTTGTCAAACTGCCTTCCTTCTGTATAAATTTTTCGCGATAGCCATCCCCAAAGATTCTCAATAATGTTGAGATTGGGAGATAGAGCTGACCAATCCAGTACCTACTTCCCCGTTGTTGTGTGCAAACCATTGTTTAACACGTCCTGCTATGCTGATTAGAGTATTATCCTGTTGAAAAATCCATTGTCGGCCATTGAACATTTCGTTTAAATATATTTTCTGGATTTCTAAAAGTTTTGTTTTTTTTTTTGTGTTTATTTATTTAGAGAACAACTACACAATTAAATCTATCAATTTATAATTATGTGTAGGAACTACGAACATTCGAAAAATGAAACTTAATACTTAATAATACACTAATATTTATATATATTTAATTAAGCTATTTTTTAATTAATACATATTATGTATGCTAAGTAGTAAATAAAGAAATTACATTATTGACTAAAGAATATTGCATATTTTACTGTTGAAAAAAATTGTATAATAAGGATCGGAAATTACGTCCATTGCTGCTTCTCTTTATGTTATTTGGGAGAGCGTTCCACAGTCTCGCAGATTATACCAAAAATTGACGTTCAGTAGTCCGATATTTGAAACTCGGCTGAATTAAATTAAGTGTTCTTGATGATTGTACAAAATTAATTTTATTAAATAAGTAAATGGGCTTCTGGCTATAAATTATATTCCGCAGAAACAGTAGTATTCTTACTCCCAAATACGACTTAAGTGTACATCCAAAGATTGACTTTATATATGGAGAGACATGGTCATAGCGCTTCAAACCAAATATGTAACGAATGGCAGAATTAAAAGCAACATTTAACTTTCTCCAGGTGGTAGAATCGAGTGCATAAAAGATCTCACATCCATACGTTATGAGAGGCACTACAAGTGATTTTACTAAAAACATGCGGGATTTTGAGGAGTATATATTGCAGATGCTGAGAGCTTGCGGAGGGTAGCAAATACTCTGCAAATAACACGGTTAATATAAACATTCCAGCTTAAAGTTTGGTTGAATACTATACCCAAGTTATTAACGGATTTGCTATATGGGATAACCTCATCATTAATCTTCAAAGCAGGGAAAAAAGATGTATCAAGCTCAACTTTAAATATAACTATTGAGGCGGACTTTGAAGCGTTAAGATTTAGCTTATTCTGCAGTGCCCAAGAATGTATGTGCATAAGATCGGTATTGGCACAGTGTACTGCATCTTCAATAGATTCCAGTGGCTTAGAGATATAAAGTTGAAAATCGTCAGCATACACATGAAATTTACAAGGTTTGACTACCAAGGTTAAATCATTAATGAACATAGTGAACCGCAATGGGCCTAAAACTGATCCTTGAGGAACCCCTGCAAGAACAGGAAGAAAATGAGAGGCTTTATTTCCACTAACAACTCGCTGTTTGCGACCACTAAGGTAAGACATTATAAGCTTACAGCCGGATGAGGAAAAATTGAAGTGAGCTACGAGTTTATTAAACAAAACCATGTGATCCACATTGTCAAAAGCCTTAGAGAAATCCAGCAGTACAAGTACTGTTGCCATATTATAATCAATTGAATTACGAATGTCATCGGATATTTTAATCAAAGCAGTTGTGCAACTATGCTTAACTCTGAAGCCAGATTGATATTTTCAATATAACATATGATTTGGTTATGCAGTATTTTCTCGAATACCTTAGAGAAGAATGGAAGAATACAGATAGGACGGTATGCTGATGAAGATTTTTTAGGAATTGGTATTATCTTTGCTAATTTCCATTTTTTGGGAAAACATGAGGAAGTTATGATAGTGTTTAAGTTATATGTAAGATACGGTAGCAAAATAGGTAGAATAGTTTTAACGAATCTAGGATGTATGCGATCGAGACCCATTGCGTTCGATCTTATACCAATAACTGCCGCATATACCTCCTGCTCAGTCATGTGCATAAAGGAAAACCCCTCAGGAGGAATATTACGAATGAATTCAGCATATCTACTATTAAATACATGTTCACTGCATGAGCTAGATGTTGAAATAAAGCTTTGATTTAGTACATTAAGATCAACATTCACATCAATAGGCTTAGATTTCCCAACGCCAAAATCTTTAAGGTTCATCCAAAGTTTCTTAGTGGAAACTCTGTCATCAAACTTGGACCTATAATAAGAGATCTTGGAATGTAAGATTTCTTTGTTTACGGCATTACGCAGAGATCGAAAAACATTCCAGCATTCACTGGTGCGAAATCGTTTCCACCTACGGTAAGCAAAATTTCGTTGAGAAATAAGACTTTCAATTCTTATAGTAAACCATGGACAGCAGGGATTAATTATAATTCGAGTTTTGATTGGAACATATTTATGGAAAAGATATTCAATGAAATTCTCAATACAACTAACTTGATCATCAACTGATGTGAGTGAATAAATAATATCCCAATCAAGCTCGGTAGCTTCATTTAAAAGGCTATCATGATCAACACATCTGAAATCTCGGTATGAAAAAAATTGATTTGTAGGGGAAACGGGCTCTAAATCGTAAGCAGAAAAATTAGATCATGTCTAGAAAAACTAGGAACAGAGATTTGATTAAAAAAAATAGCAGCTTCCTTGTTAGCAACGATAAATAAATCAAGCAGGGTAGAAGAAGTAGATGTAAAATGTGTTGGGGTAGTAGTGTTAACGAAATCTAATCCATATGCTTGTATCATATTAGTCAACGCAGTAGCTGTAGTACTGCGTCCAAGTAGATCTGCATTAAAGTCGCCAGAAATAATTATATGTGAGTATAGATGTCCAAATCCGTCAAGGACAGCTTCCAAAGTGGCAGTATTGGAAACATTTGGCGGTTTATACACAGAGCCAATCAAGCATTTAGCAGAGTTAACTTGAATTTCAACAAATATATACTCAATTTCAGAATTAGGATCAGATTGAGTCACTAAACGAGCATGTAGCGAATTCTTAATAAAAACAGCAACTCCACCTCCCATTCTTGTAGTACGATCATTACGAAAAGTTGCAAACTGATGGAGGTCTACCAATTCATCACATAATATGCGGCTTCAGCCATGTCTCCGAGATACAAATAACATCTAAGGAGCAATTGGAGAAAACATTTCTAAATTCGTCAGTTCACATTAATCCGCTGAAAACTCCCGACCTTCTAAGACAACCAAATCTATTACACCATAAAACGAAATTGCAGCCCATACCATGACGGAACCAACTAGTGGACTGCCGACGAAACAGAAACAGCTGAGATTTTCTCAAGTCATGGAAGTAATACTGAAAGTCATCAGGCCCATTCAAATTAAATTTCTTTTGATCAGAGAATATCACCTGTTGCCATTCTTCCTTCCAATTTAAATGAGTCCGACTGAATGCTACTGATTGGATTTACTTGATAAAATGCTTCTCCATTCTAACCAGAAACACCTGAATTTTTTAATTGAATTTATTAGATCGAATTCGCCTTTGAAAGAAATTCGTACTCTTGATGCGAACTATTTATTTGTGCAAGTCTAAAATAGTCTTTAAGTTTGCTATGGAGCTTATTAAGAAAGGTTGAAATTCTAAGTACTTCTGAGTATGATTCGCCTTTGTACGATTAGTAAAGTAAAAATCAAAGATGATTTTTTTTTCTGACAACATAATGCATTACCCAATTTTTCGGTTTTGTTGTTCTGAGTTTCAGACGTAATTTAAGCCATCCTGCAGAATATTATCTAAACTCAATAACATGAATGAAAAGTAAGCTCCTTTTGTGAATATTTTCCCCCTTTTGCATACATATGTACTACATACCAATATATGGAAGAGATTGTCGTCTACTTTCGATGCTATCAGTATGACATTGGATAAAAACTATAAACCGTTGAAAGCAATGTTGTTTTTTTTTTCCTTTTCAATTTTCGAAAAAACGACTTCCTGATTTTATCGTTTACTTTACAACCAGTTTTAAAACGTATCATCATGACTCACCCAATTTTATGGATGCTACACCTTCATCCATGATTCATGCCTGGTGATTGATTTGTTACGCTCCAAAAGGAAATTCAATTTAAGCTCCCCCCCCCCTTCTTTTTTTTTTTTTTTTTTTTTTTTTGAGGTTGAGGTTCTCCATAACTCTGAGCGTACTCTCAAATTCTTTTTGTATTTTATCCTGGAATATTTGAAATTTTAATTAAATGAAAATTTGGAGTAGATACCGTAAGGTAAACATGAAAACATTTTATGTGTTTTTTTTTTCAAATATTCTAATTGAATACATGGCAAAATCAATAAATTTATTTTAAACGCTTTCTCTAAAAATTTCATTGAATTTTATATCCTTGAGTTTTCTGTAGATAAGTAATTTTTCTTCAATAACATTATTACATTAGAACTTGTGGTAAGGAGTACATAACCAATCGAGACAAGTGTGCAGAAGAACTCAGACTCTGATTAAAAAATTTCATTCCCTTAAATAAACTCAGCACCGCCTTAATGACGACAGACAGAAAATTTATCAACTTATCTAACTTCAAGTCCATCATATCCTTGCTAAGTGCAACGAATTTCCCTTTGGGAAATCAAGAAATTACGACCAACTATAATCATCGATCTAAGTCATCTACCTTTTCGAGTATACCCGCCAACCCATCATTCCACATTTACTTCGAATGTGCATCTACCTTTACCTGCTCCACAAGACGATGACATTATCCTTATCGAAATGTGCAACCAAGCACTTGTTAGTTTCCTGCCAGGGTATACCATCTATCTCAGGATCAAAATGGGTGAATAATCCTTAGATATTCATATGTCGTTTTACAGGAGCGTAACGTTTACAAACGAAATCGTTCTTGCCCATGTTATCGAACATAACTTCCCGCCCCAGGTATACCTATGTACCTAGGATGTCGCCTAATTGCAAATAATTAAGCGTTCATTGGAGTAACTCAAGTTTTCCCATATTCTGAGTATTCCATATTGCCGTAGGTGGGTTAATTTTAGTCATATCAACCCGTTTGCCTCCAGAATGAATTCCAACTTGAGATGTATAAGCTCCACGTGATGATAAATGCATACTGAACATACCAAGTACAGGTAAGTAAGACCAGGAGGAGCCCAACTTTCTTTCGAGTCCGTAAATTTAATCTCGGCACAAAGTCCTAGAAGTCGTCTGCTAGTTGGTTGGTAAACATTTATTGTTAGCTTTGAAATGGCTGAGTGGTAAGCAGAGCTTAAGTAATCTAGTGTATACATATATGGGTGGTGGCCTGGTGGGTGGTTTTGCCAAACGTTGCAGTACTTATTAGCTTCCTTTAGGTATTATGTGGGAAGATAGCTAATAGCTATGCTGCCCGAATAACGACTTATACGGTTACCTTAAACAATCTTCAGTGCTAATAAAACTTTTCTTTCCCTTCCCTTTGCTTTTTTAGGACTGCAGTCAATTTCAGAAGCGATGTAAATCGTCTTTTGTACATTATCCCAGGAAGAAACCCGGTACGCGAAATGGAATCCCATGATTTCTTTAAGTCGAAGGGAACGGGTAACTATACATCTAAGGAACGTGAACTTTTTGAACTTTTCTATAGGGGCATTAGCATTGCAAGCATTGACATAGAAAAAGTACGAACGATGAACAGACATTTCAAAGCAGCTGTGCGTCCATATACAGGTCGATGCTCCAAAAAATTATATGAGGACTTAAGGATGAAATTTTATTTGACAAGGTAGAAAAACATTTCTCTCGTAAATTATAAATGATATGAGATTGGGATCGCAAAAATAAGTTCTTTCTACATTTTCTGGTTTTCATACCCTTAATTGTCAGTTAATAGCTATTGTAATGCGCACGTAATAGATTACTGAGATATGATCACGTCTTTCAGCTCTTTTATGGATTTCGGGTTTTTTAGTAGCGATTAGGAAGAAAGTTATAATTGATAGTCTCAGGAGAACTGTTTTCATACATCATTTATATTTATGTAATTATTGTCCATTGAAGTAGCGATCTGGAAATTTGTTTATGTTAACTTTATAAACGTATTATAATAGATCTATGTTCCGAAATGGAATAAATCCGTAAAGTTTTCTTAGTATGTAAGGGAGACAGAGAAAAAGTGGTTACTTACCTTTCATTAAAGTACTTTTAAGGCAAGCCCAATGAATGTAACTGATTTAGGGTATTTATTGAAATATGCACATAACAACGGTAATCAATACACATGACAGAAAGTAAGTGAATAAAATATGCCCACCCTAAGGGATTTTATTTATTTTTTTTTTTAACAGGACAAGAAACGGAAATTATATCTCATGATAAAGTACAACATGTTTAAAACTTAGATCACGCGCGTATACGGGGGGAGGGGGGTTATGGCCCTGGGCCACCTAACCTTCGCGGTTAATTGAGAGCTGTAAAAGTTATGGTACGATTTGGTTTGTATGGTTTGTTTGTCTTCTTATGAGTAGTTATAGTGAATTGGGTAAAACAATCATTCGCTCGTAGCTCTTCGTCTTTTAAACGTGCACAAATTTTAGAATTTTCTTGCGTTTTTATATAGCGTCAAAAAGTCATCTGTTATGGTTTCTTTGCGAGGAAACCGTTTGATTTAATTCGTTGTTGTTTCTGTCTTTCGTACTGCTTCAATTCTTCCCGGTAGCGACTTTAGTAGATCAATTGGAGTATCTATTGAAGCATAACTCCTATGCAGTAGGTATTAAAGCACATCTCCTAGATTTGTGTGGAGTAGCTATTAAAGCAAAACTCCTGAGGATAGTGTGGAGTAAAGCTATTGAAGCACAACTCCTGAGGTTAGTGTGGAGTAGCTATTGAAGCACAACTCCTGAGGTTAGTGTGGAGTAGCTATTAAAGCAAAACTCCTGAGGATAGTATGGAGTAGCTATTGAAGCACAACTCCTGAGGTTAGTGTGGAGTAGAGCTATTGAAGCACAACTCCTGAGGTTAGTGTGGAGTAGCTATTGAAGCACAACTCCTGAGGTTAGTGTGGAGTAGAGCTATTGAAGCACAACTCCTGAGGTTAGTATGGAGTAGCTACTGAAGCACAACTCCTGAGGTTAGTGTGGGGTAGCTATTGAAGCACAACTCCTGAGGTTAGTTTAGAGTAGCTATTGAAGCACAACTCCTGAGGTTAGTGTGGAGTAGCTATTGAAGCACAACTCCTGAGGTTAGTATGGAGTAGCTACTGAAGCACAACTCCTGAGGTTAGTGTGGAGTAGCTATTGAAGCACAACTCCTGAGGTTAGTGTGGAGTAGCTATTGAAGCACAACTCCTGAGATTAGTGTGGAGTAGCTATTGAAGCACAACTCCTGAGGTTAGTGTGGACTAGCTATTGAAGCACAACTCCTGAGGTTAGTGTGGAGTAGCTATTGAAGCACAACTCCTGAGATTAGTGTGGAGTAGCTATTGAAGCACAACTCCTGAGGTTAGTATGGAGTAGCTATTGAAGCACAACTCCTGAGGTTAGCGTGGAGTAGCTATTGAAGCACAACTCCTGAGGTTAGTGTGGAGTAGCTATTGAAGCACAACTCCTGAGGTTAGTGTGGAGTAGCTATTAAAGCACAACTCCTAGATTTGTGTGGAGTAACTGTTAAAGCAAAACTCCTGAGGATAGTATGGAGTAGCTATTCAAGCACAGCTCCTGAGGTTGGTGTGGAGTAGCTATTGAAGCACACCTCCTTAGGTTAGTGTGGAGTAGCTATTGAAGCACAACTCCTGAGGTTAGTGTGGAGTAGCTATTGAGGCACAACTCCTGAGGTTAGTGTGGAGTAGCTATTGAAGCACAACTCCTGAGGTTAGTATGGAGTAGCTATTGAAGCACAACTCCTGAGGTTAGCGTGGAGTAGCTATTGAAGCACAACTCCTGAGGTTAGTGTGGAGTAGCTATTGAAGCACAACTCCTGAGGTTAGTGTGGAGTAGCTATTAAAGCACAACTCCTAGATTTGTGTGGAGTAACTGTTAAAGCAAAACTCCTGAGGATAGTATGGAGTAGCTATTCAAGCACAGCTCCTGAGGTTGGTGTGGAGTAGCTATTGAAGCACACCTCCTTAGGTTAGTGTGGAGTAGCTATTGAAGCACAACTCCTGAGGTTAGTGTGGAGTAGCTATTGAGGCACAACTCCTGAGGTTAGTGTGGAGTAGCTATTGAAGCACAACTCCTGAGGTTAGTATGGAGTAGCTATTGAAGCACAACTCCTGAGGTTAGCGTGGAGTAGCTATTGAAGCACAACTCCTGAGGTTAGTGTGGAGTAGCTATTGAAGCACAACTCCTGAGGTTAGTGTGGAGTAGCTATTAAAGCACAACTCCTAGATTTGTGTGGAGTAACTGTTAAAGCAAAACTCCTGAGGATAGTATGGAGTAGCTATTCAAGCACAGCTCCTGAGGTTGGTGTGGAGTAGCTATTGAAGCACACCTCCTTAGGTTAGTGTGGAGTAGCTATTGAAGCACAACTCCTGAGGTTAGTGTGGAGTAGCTATTGAGGCACAACTCCTGAGGTTAGTGTGGAGTAGCTATTGAAGCACAACTCCTGAGGTTAGCATGGAGTAGCTATTGAAGCACAACTCCTTAGTATAGCAATACTACAATAATTGACCTATCTTATGATTAATTAATTACAATTTACAAATATATCCGTTATTTTTCTATTCCTAATATATGTACCTATATATGTATATTTCTTTTTTTCTATTATTTGTATATTTAAAACAGTTAAACTACCTGTAGCTGATGGGTACGTGTAATTGGATTCTGTTCAACATGAATTAATGATATGTTTAATTATTCTCTCTTTTTTTTAATTTTTTTCTCTCCTGTTTTTGTTTTTTATCATAAATTCTATTGTAATCCCTTCCTTGAAGATTAGCCATTATTCGTGAAATGGTTACTCTTCTTTTACTGATTTGTATGATTTTGTTAACAGGCGTAAAAGCTTGTACCACGAAATATGGTCCTAGCCATACCTGGGAAAGCTTGTGTTTTTTAGCGGTATTTTTTAACAATACCTTATTTTCTGCTTTGAATGTTACCGGAACGTGAGTGCCTATCATAGTACACTTTTGACTTTTCCTTGGCTTTCAGCAGATTTTTTTCGGGCGATAGCAGATGCTTTTTGTATTTTGTACCTAAAAAGGTGGTAGTAGCTCTCGTGGTTGTAAATTTGCTCTGGCTCTCTTTTTAGATTAGATGGAACATCTGCTGTGAATCCTAACAGACAGTCCATTGGCATGAGTTTAGTGCCATCATGTGGGCTATTATTGTATACAAAAGCCGCGGTTCTTAGGAATCGATCCCAAGCCTTTGGATTTTCAGACACAACAGTTCTCAAATACTCAACTAGGAGTCTGTGGGTTTGTTCAAGTGCGCCGTTGGATTGCGGATGATAAGCGGAAGTCTGATTTTTTTTTATTTTCAGGAGCTTACAGACTCATTTGAAAAGATCGCTTAAGAAGTTAGAACCCTGGTCAGTTACTACTATTTAGGAATGCGGTAACGAGTAATTACATACATATCGCAGTAATCTTGTCGAACGCTAACCGCTTGTTATTCTTTCATCGTGACATTCATGATTTACATACATACCTACATAAATATCAATTTCTTCATACACAAATTGTGAACCATCATTTGGTCACCTGTGTTCTACTTATTTCCTCAAGTGGTTAAGTAATTGGGGAGGGTCAGTAACGAGTGGAATTGTAATGCAATGAAAACGATGTTGGTATGTATGTTCATTGAAAAATGATGTAGATATGTATGCTTGCGCCTGCTAGCATTTCTTCGATAATTGACGTAGGTATGTACATATGTAACTATGTTTTCCAGAGCTTCTTAGCTGAGGTATGTATGTAACATACTTAAAATTGTGGGTGGAGGTATATATGTAACACTAACACATCTATCATACCTATCACAGGATAGTAAGTAATTTTGAATTTCATATTTATTTTAGTATTTGATTGTTTAGAAAATGGCACGTAATGCTTAGCAGTCCAGTTATGAAGATGCTTCTATATTTTTGTTGCGCTGTTTACTCATATATATGACAAAGCACACAATTTCGAATTCAAAAGTTTTATTGTTTCGAAGAAATTGTTCAGCGATCATAATTTGTTTTTTTTTACTTATCTGATTTTCCGACAGTAGACGGCAGCGGCAAATTCGCTGTCAAAACAGGCAGTCGTAAAATTGAGGGTACAAATTGCAATGACTGGCTGTGAGCGGCTATTGTGAAAGAAGAAGATACTGAAATTTTATTTGTTATTAGTTTTGAGCGTTTTGAAAGAGATTTCTATCGAAAATATTTTATATTATTTTGAAAGAATTGCAGTGGACCAAAGTGTGGAAAAGAAAATTAAATTAAATTAAAATCAAACTAAATGCCAAAAATATCACAACTTTACCATTTGTATTTAAACGCCTCGAAATATCCATCCAAATCATGTCTTTTTTGTTAACTCGTTTATACAGGTTTTCTTGTATATCAGAAAATAATTTATGATTTCACAATTCCTCAATAAATTTTTCATCAAAATTTATTGTTTTGAAATTGACGCGACGTCTTACAACCTTGACAAAAAAAAAGTGCCACAACAATTTTATTCGTTTGATTTTGTTGGTAGTACTACAGCGACGACGGAAAATTTAGAAATTGATCAATCCCGAAGGCAACTTCGTCGATTGCTGACTGTCATCCGTCGTAATTTGAGCTTTCTCATAAGATGCAGTTTGACAAGTGGCATTTTTTCGTCGTCGGCCGTGGCCGGTCGCAATTGTATTTAAACCTTGACTTAACAAATTTTGTTTTACAGTTCTTCCAGTAGAACCCTGGTTCCATGCAATCAACATTTAGCCACCCGTTGATTTCTCATAGCTACAATGATTCAAGCCTGATTTTTGTGTTAGCTAACTTAAATATGATAAAAAAAAAAAATTAAAAGCGACTACTTCCGACGCAGCTATTGTAGAGAACAAATTTGTTCTGTCGAATGAAGCGAACTATTTGTTAGTTCGCTTCATTTAAATCTTGTATGAAAATGTAGGGGCGCTGTTCTCAAATTTTTTTAGTTGTAGAAGTTGGTAAAGCTCAACTGACAGCTGAAACTATCCTGCGAGAAAAGGCTTAACATTTGTCATTTTTGAACTGTTGATATTAATCGAATTACAAAATTGTTTAGAAAACAATACAAGTGCAATGAACAGCCTCATTGTGATAGAAAAATGATTTAGATTTAGATATAAAAATGACGTGTCACCGAACCGAAAGTAGTCGCTGTACTCTGCAGCAACTTTAATTCCTTTCTTTGGATCTTAGGCGCATGAAATTCGAGGCGATCACTTTGCACAAGCGAAGATATTGTCAAAATCGTTGTTCAATGAAATAATCACTCAATCTCGTTTAATACATGTGACATTCCCTCGAAGTCCACAAAAGTGTCAAACTAGTAAGCGAAATCAAAGTATTGCCATCCGCAAAACTATGGATGGGTTTGAAAGTAATGAAAAGCAGATTGAATTGAATTAGTTTTAATCTGAATAATGTTGCTACTGTGAATTTTATCACAACTTATTATTTTTTAATTGCTTTTCAAATCAGGAATAACGAAAACATAATAAAGACGTACCTTTCAAAACGACATTCATTTAACACCCCCATATAAAAGCAGTTTTAATAAATTATTTTTAGCCTGGACGCGAATTGGCAGGTTGCTGGATGCAAACTGGTGATTTCCGCATACACTGATATTTTCGTTTATTGTGCAAACTAGATAAATGTTTGCGTTTTTAATTTAGATTAAAGATAAATATTACGCTTAAAAAATTACAAAATTTTAAACATCGACATTAAGTAAATAATAATATAGTAAAATAATAAAATATCTCACCTTTCTGTGTTAATATCCATTTTTGTTTTCGTCGTCAGTCACCTGTTAACTTTTTGACAACCTATAAGCAGTGCCAACTGCTGGACATAAAACTTTTGTTCTTTTGAGGCGTTCTTTTGTGTATCTTTTGTTCTGCTCTGTTTTGCGGACACAAAAGAACACAGCTGTTATGACAAGTGGAATGGATTTTTGGCTACAAATATGTGGAATGGATTTTTTTTCTACAAATATGTATAACATGTAATATATAAAAGGTTCTAAATATATTCAGTATGTATATGAAAGTAGTATTACCATAATTTGAAGCCCTGATTTTTATTATTTTAGCATAAAATACAATCCTAAAATATGAAATGTTTTCTCTTCAAATTAATAATAATAGACCTTTGGGGCAAATGAAAATTAACTTTTATCTCGAAAGTGCAAACGTCTCATGTTATTGACTAAATAAAAAGAAAAAATTTTGAAACAAATAAAATACCTTTAACTTCTTTGTATTTTGATTCAAATATAGTTTTTGTTCAATATGAATAAAACGAACATTTGGATATCAAACTTTTGAAGCAAAAGTGAAAATCTTTCGGATTTGAAGGTTTTTACTATTGGCGCATGAAAATTTTTGTTTTGAAATGTTTTTCATTTCTGTTAACGAGCTCTTTTTTCTCCGTGTATTCACGAATTTATTCATAGAATGAGAAAACTTTTAATCGATTCCTTTGCCATTTAAAAAGCTTCAATTTCCCATAGAATAAATTAATTTTAATAAACAGCCTAAAGGTGGCCATGATTCTTGAAAATTATCTCTTCGGCAGTGTCCTTCAACTTAAAATTCAGCACGCATACGAAATTCAATCAAAACATGGTATACAAATATCCCATAGGATACGAATGGGGTCAAATTCAAATTGGAATAACATCCCAAAAGCTTAAGTGAATTCCTCTGTAATATAAGTAAAGATTTTTTTGATTTCGGAACAACAACAACGACAGCTGAAATTTAAGAAAAATATAAAAGCAACGTTGATCAAAATTAATGAATTTCATTTAACACTAACAAAAACGCCAATTGAGCCACTCCATCCGACAGACATACATTAAAGAAATTATCAGAAAAACGTCGGGCGGGCAAAGTAGATACATGCAGAACAAAATGCAGGGGAAAATACTTGACCCTCCTGAATCTAAATCTACAGGAGGAAACTAAACGCAGATGATGAGTTAATCACAACCAGCTTTGATAGTATCTACTTTCGCTACCAAGGTCTAACAACCCACAAAATTATATATAGCTCATAAAAATTCTCTCTTTATCCCATCTTGATGAGATCAACCACTAAATCACTAGCAGTAATACAACAAGGTCCGTACATACATACTAGGGTGGCAAAAAAATAAAATAAAATACGGAAGGGAAGAAATGTTTGTTTTCCCTTCGACTGGATCAAATTACTCAGCCGCCTTTATTTCTTGTCAAGGGACATCATAATACACATCCCAATGAGGCTATAGGGACAACTGTTGACAAACTACTCTCGAATTCAAATGCCGACACACTGAATTGGACCTTTGCTGATTGTCAGGGGATGATATCTTCCCTTTTCTTTATATCTGCTACGATAACAGTTATTCAACGTGAATCCATTTATTGTCAGAAGGATAAGGGCATATAAAAAACAGGAATGTCACTTGGATAATGTACAGAAGGTACCTGGACCAAAAAGGATATTATGAGACTATGATTATTGCCATAAAATACCAATTTCATAACGTATCCCATCCCGCTCCATTAGACCAACCTCAGCAATGCTATAGGAGGGCATGTAATGAGGATTTCGATGATGGATTTAAACTCCGAGAAATTATAGATCCAAATTGAGTTGTTAAAAGAAGTAGGTATATACATACATAGTAAAAGGACATTTTCAGGATATCCATTAAATTCTATGAGCATCGAGGCTGGGAGGGTTTTTTTTTTCTTCTCTTTAAACTTGCATAAATCGCTTGGAATTTAGTTCATTTGTATCCTTGATTGACATGACATTTTCACATTCACAAATATCACAAATCTGCCTTGATTTTATCCAAAGGACGGACATTTTGAATAGGCGACGTGCGATTTCAAAAGATTCCTCCTGCCATGAATAGTTTTCAGCGGTAAAGAGCTCTTCTGTGTCAACAGAGACAGGAAATTTGATTTTATCTCTCAAATGAGCCGGGTGTGTGGCTTTCCCGGCGTAACTATGGCACTCCGTACGCGTCTGCTGATATAATTGCGAGATAACCCTAATAAAGTTATTTGCTTCGTTAGCAATTTATTCCTGACCCTGATTTGCTCCTTTGCGTATAAATGTTGTGTAAGACAGGGCGAACAGGATAAGCGTTGGTAAATATCGATTGTGTGTATATAAATCGATGCTTAAACGTAAGGGATCACCCTTGTTAGTGTCTTTATTAAAAACGCTGCAGGTTTGAGGGCGGTTGGAAGGGTCTTAATTTTATCAATCCTGTAAATTGCGGATTCCATCGATTTTTTTTTTTTAATTTAATTTACGTAACAGAAAGAAAAAGTAGGTCTTATCGCGTAAGGAAGCTGAAATGAGGAAAACCGAAATAGACTAGGATTTAGTATATAATGTACACTGGTTGGGTGTGGTTTTAAAATGATGCGAGGGTCTTGATTCAATGTTCAAAATTGAAGTACGGATTATAATGATGGATGTATGCTATTTAGAATTTTACTGGATTATGAGTATTGAATAAATCAATTTCATGTCGGGTGATTGATAAATTACAGAGTCCTTTATTTTCAAATAAAATATATCCAAATAAATAAAATCATCAAATATGGGGGCTGCGTATAGGTACTGAAAATTTTTACCGGTATGCAGGGTAAATGTACCAATTCACGTCCATTTAAGGAGGTGCCATCCTTACAAGTAGGGTTTTTAGTAGAATTTACTTGATATTGGTGTTTAAACTTTGTAGTAATCTGTAAATTTGTATTTTAGTTTAAATTAAAAACTCAAAACATTTATCTTGTTTGCATAATAATTGAAAATATCTGTGTATGCGGAAATCACCAGTTTGTGTCTAAACCATTTTGCATCCACCATGGGGACAATTTGCATCCAGGGTAAAAAAAAAAATTGTTATAAAAATTGCTTCTAGAAGGAAGTGCTAAATTAATATTGCTTTTAAAAATACGATTTTATTAATTTTTTTCGTTATTCCACATAAAGCGCTTATCTTCTGTTGAAAGATTTTTATCTAGTTGCCTAATATTAGTAACATTAGATGGCGTTATATCCGAACCTCACCCTATATGTAAATTCTGGTGTGCACAGGGCGCTGTTATCTCTCCATCTTTCCTCTTAATTTTCATTAATGATCTGCTTTTCCTTACTTTCAGTCCCACCATAATTTTGGCGATGACAATACTTTGATTTCGCCTACTTCTTTGACAATCTTACGGACTACATACAGAGTGAATGCCGCATGTGTCAAATGAGATTATGCATGATTAGATAATTGAATTGCGATCTGGAAATATCCTGGTTTGAGGTAAAGGGAATCGCATCTAATTCAACGCGTCTAAGATAAGGTAGTACATCGTTTTAAATCAAGATCATCACTTAACCACTCTCGTTTTTTTTTATGGCGAATTATTTGAAAACACTAATGGCCGGTTTCACAGTCAAGGCTTAAGCCACAGCGATGGCTTAAGCCAAGGCTTAATAAATATTTCGTTTTCACAGTCAAGGCTTAAGTGAAATCAGTTTAAGGCAAGCTTAAGTTAAGCCCGTCATCTCGAAGGCTTAAGCCTCAGATGTTACTGTGAAACACAGGAAATTATTGCTAACTATACATTTTGCCTAAATATTATAATTTTTGTTGTTAAATGATTGTGCATATTTCAAAAGTTATACTTTAATACTAAATTGAAATTTTCCAAGCGAAAAATAGTTATCTAGTTAGCAGTTTTGAGTACTCTCTGGCCGCTAGTGTCAGCATTCCATTTGACGTTTTAAGAAGAAACCAAACAGTTTAGGCCAAAAATGAGTTACATATCTGATGCAGAGGATATAAGAGACCAAGAAATGTATAATATAATATCGCAAGGAGTGACCCGTGAAAAAATTATAAAGAGGCGCCCGCAACATTTCGAGAAATGGGATGACGTTGATTTTTAATCTCGGTTCCGACTGTAGACACATTCAGATATGATAGTTTACGTTGTCGAAACATTCTGCAACAATGATTTTGGATTTGATATCCTTCCAGATAAAAACCACAACAAACTGGTAAATAAAATGTTCTTCTTTTCGCTTAGTTTTTAATCCACAATGGCGATTTTCCTTTAAAAAAATTCACAATTACAGCATTGCTGACAACTTATAAATTTTCATCCGCGGCTTAACTAAGCCTCAGCTTACTGAGTATACTGTGAAACCGAGTAGGCTTAAGTTCTGGGCTTAAGCCACACCCGTGGCTTAACTAAGCTCTGGCTTAAGCCTGGACTGTGAAACCGGCCATAAGCTCTGTTGGTTGATTGCAGCATATGTATTATGCTGGTAGGATGTGCGTATAAAATTATCCCGTTTGCGCTAAAAAACTTGCTTAGCTCGAATGTTATATGTGACTTGTGGCCGTCAACAGAAAAGATCACATGCTTTTGAATTTGTTCATTAATTAACCATGTTTTTACCCTATTCGTAATTCCGAATGACCTAAAAACCAGTCCTCTGGTACATCCTTAGGTGGTCGTACGTAGGGGTAAACAACTGTTCCTTCAAATATGTCTTCTGAATTCATCTGCTTTATATAATTTTGCAGCTCTCATCAAACCATTTTCGAATAACCTCTTCAGAAACAGTATCTGTGGCTTCAATTAGGCCTACGAAAATTCCATCGGTATGCAAGCTTTGGATTGCATTTCATGAAAAAGGTTATACCATTTTCGCTGGTTGCTAATTTTTGAAGGATAAAGTCATGCCATCGTCTTATTCAATTTTTTGAACTGTGTTTAAAAAGCTATCAGGACTTAATGCAAACCCACATTTAGCTCACGACTCCACACACTTAACTAATTTTTTCTTCGGTTTCTGCTAAAATATCTGGTCCGGACTTTTCTACACTTTCAAGATGTTTTTCAGACAGTTTATCCTGCAATGCTGTTTCTAAAATAGTTTATTTGATGCTAGCTTCTCTAATAGAAAATTTTCCTTATCGAATGTTCGACAATGCTTCATTTAGTGTTGAAACAGTATATCCTTTCATATTTCCATAAATTCAATGCATTAAATCCGACTAATTAATGAAGTGTTGCTGTATGCCGCAATTGGAGCAAAGTAAAAAATTCAGCACTAATTTTTGGCCGCCACCAGTATACGTAAACTGGTTCGTGATATCTAGTAGTTATTAATTCATTTCGCGGCCACTAAAACTAATACTGTTATTCCGAGAATTAACTTAAATTCCAAGCAATACTATATTTATTTAAAATATACATAAGTATTTAAAAAGCCTCTTCATGAGATAACAAGTGCGAGTCGGACTCGGACACGAAGGGTTCCGTATCATCGTACAAAATTTAACACTATGTACTACTGGGCCCAAAAAATAAGGTGATATTTGAATTTAAACTGCGCGCGTCAAAGGAGTTGGCGAATTGGTTTCTTTATTAGATTGGTAGGACTGTCTTTGACATCCCTGCCAAATCACATGTCAAAATATTCATTAGTGTTTGAGATACGCTTCGCTTTGTGAGCTGCTAAAAGTGAATTTCTCGTTTTTAGCGATATCGAAATTTGTTGAGCAAAGAATTTGCATTAAATTTTGTTTGCGGAATCAATTTTCTGCTGCGGATCATTGAATTTTTTGGAAAAAAGGCGTCGCGTTAAAGTGTGTGAAACAATGCTTTCTGACTACATTGACAAGACGAAATGCATAATCACTGGAGACGAGACTTGGATCTATGCTTACGACCCCGAAACGACCGATCAATCGAGCGCATATCGTGCCAAGGGTATGCCGATACCAAAAAAAAAACCGCGCCAAAGTCGCTCAAAAATCAAGGTGATGTTGACTGTTTTTTTTTCGATTATCGTGGTGTTGTGCATTCTGAGTTCCTTCCCCCGGGTCAAACAGTCACCAAGGAATATTATCTGAACGTTATGCGTCGTTTGCGTAACGCTATCCGCCAAAAGAGGCCGGAATTGTGGAAAGACAACTCTTGGTTTTTGCACCACGATAATGCGCCGTCTCACACTGCACTCGTTCTTCGTGACCATTTCGCCAAAAACTCGACTCATATCGTTCCACAACCACCGTATTCACCTGATTTGGCGCCGTGCGACTTCTGGCTGTTCAGTAAGCTCAAAAGACCGCTCCGAGGACACCGTTTTGAGACGATAGAGAAGATTCAAGCAGCCGCGAGGAAGGAGCTGAAGGCCATCCCTGAAATCGACTTTTTCAACTGTTTCGAAGATTGGAAAATCCGTTGACATAAGTGCATTGCATCGGGAGGGGATTACTTTGAAGGCGATGAAATTGATTTGGAAGAATAAATAAAAAATTTTCAATATAAATTCAATGTCACCTTATTTTTTTGGACACAGTAGTATACGCCAAAAAACGCGTTTCTTGTATGGGGCCCCTTTAAATTTTCAATTTTATTTTATTTTTATTATTTGTCTTTATAGCGGCAATAGAAATACACAGTCTGTCAAAATTTCAACTGTCAACATATTAGGGTTCATGAGATGCAGCCCGGTGACGAACGGATGGACATCGGAGGCTTAGTAATAGGGTTCTCGTTTTTACCCTTTGGATACGGAACCCGAAAAAAGGATAAAAAGAGCAGTCTCTTACATATTAAAGTCATATCGCTACACTAGCAAATAAATAAAGGATCATGTGGATATAGAAATATCTGCATTTTAGTGAATATACGTCGTTTTATGGCATGTTATATAATGAATTGGTCGCAAATTGGTGAATTTAGCCTACTATAGGTATGGAAATTTTCATATTCCTTCTCTTCTTGATTACATATTAGTTAGTCATATATTTTGTATGT
Source organism: Dioctria rufipes (assembly GCA_963924295.1). NCBI lineage: Eukaryota > Metazoa > Arthropoda > Insecta > Diptera > Asilidae > Dioctria > Dioctria rufipes. Next base: position 261,935,654 of record OZ002741.1, read on the forward strand.
ATATATAATACCCATGCAAGAGTCTCATACCCGTCGTAGTAGCTAACCCCATTCTAAAATGTAACAGCCAATAAGACTAAAGTTTTTTTTCTTTTTAATTCCACATAAATGACTAAAAGCATTTTTTATTATTCTATTCGAATTTCGGAAATGAATACAACAAGGACTTAATTGTGTTATTTTTGTTATAGCAAAAAACTGCTAAGACCATAAAAAGTATTTTTATTACAATTAACTTGTCTTGCGTACGGCATTAGCTGAAAGCAAATTTGCACGATTTTCACTAATAAATATTTTTAAATCTCATTTTTTTAATGGGAGATATACACCTAGAAGCCGGAAAAAAAGTCATTTTTGTGAATTTTTTCAAGGAAAACTATTTAAAATTTCGGATTGGAGTTTTAACTATCTAAAAGTATATACATTCAAAAATATGTTTGATTTTCTTTACTTAAAAATATCAAAAATATACAAAGATATTATATGATCCTTGGAACGTTGTAAAAAAATCTGTGGATCCGTAGGTACCGTTACCTACTGGCGTTTGTTTAAAAATCATTTAAAACAAAAGTCAAAAATATTATTAAATTAGATACTATAATCTAGTACCTACTTGTCGTAGCCGATTTTGAAAATATCGATTTATGACAAAATGGCGGATGTATGAACATGAATAGTGATATTTGAGCAAAAAATTAGTTATTATTTTGCCTATAAAACAAAAATTAAGTAACCAAAAAAAAAAGATCCTATGACAAGTACTAGATAATGGTGTATAGAATAACCACAAGAAACCTCAAGGCAATCGGTTCATTGGTTTTCGAGAAATTTTTGGTACCGATTTGAAAAACGTGGTTTTGAGAAAAACTCGTTTGAAAATTTGGGAATGAATAAATCATGAAAATTCACCGTAATGCACAGTTGCACGAACGGGCGAGCTACTGATAAAACGTGTCTATTTCTGGCAATGAATAACAGCCATATGGTATTTCCGTTATACCTGGAACCAAACATGCGCAAAAACATAATAAAATCACAAAATAGGTCTAGACACGCTTTTTTTCGAAGGGTCGGTTGCCGTTACTTGTCGTTTTCACTAGATATTCTGGAGTCCTCAAACTTCAAAAAAATGCAAAACTAAAATAAATCGATTTTTTCGACCATATTGGTGTATATCTCTCCTTAAGAGGAGTCAGTACTGAGCAAAAGTTTCAATTTAGATAACAGCGAACCTGTAGGTAATAAAATTTATTATACGTAGGTGTGTGTCCTGAAAGTGAGAAAATTCATATAAAATTAGCCTAGACCTAGACCACAGAGCACATTAGAGACATCTACCGCAAAAGACAGAAACCCAACATCCGACAAAACCATACAATTTAGGACGAAAAATGAAAATTTGCAGTTCACATAAATTGAAAATTTTTAACGAGAATTAACACTCCTAAAGTGTTTTTTGCCCATGCCATTTTGCTTTTTATTTAAACAACTTTCAAATAAATATTGCAATTTCTCGTCGATGAAATGGCGGGAGAAAAAAAAAGTACCATTAAAGTCAAATAATTATAAAAAGCGCCACTAAAAATGAACAAAACTCGAAGTTAGTTGCTAGATCTAGGCCATATCTTTCTGAAACAGTCACAATTTAAAGAAATGAGAATACCTACCCACAGGAATTTGATTTAAAAGACTTCAAATTTTACCATTTTTATAAGTTTTCGAACTAATATCTTGATTCCAATACACTTTTTTAAATTTTTGCGGACGACTTCTTCATTACCTTTAATTTAAGAAATAAATAATTATCCTGCTAGAAATAGTTTACCAGAAGTTTGCATTGAAAAATGTATGAAACTTGCAAATATTGGTACTGAGAGGACTCTTCTTTTGAGTCTACATAATCGAATTTTACTTAATTGGACACATGGACATAGAAAACTATTCTAAAATGTTGATAAAAAAAATTACGAATATTTTAACACGTTCATGCCGGCGCGGCGCCGATATTCATGTTTTTCACTGTGTGAAGGCGGCGTTCGATTTCGTGTTTCGCTTCATCTGGCGGCGCGGTACTATCGCATCCAACTACCTAACTCCGATTATTTGGATGAAACTGCCACAGTTTGTAGGAAATACCAAAATAAATTCCCCCCCCCCCTCCCTTCCACCACACGTTGATGGAGTTAGATATCTCGTGATTTTACGATGAAACGTCATTTTCAAAAAATCATATCTGAGAACAAAACAATTCATTTTTTTATGATTTAAATGTCAAATGAAGCTTAAGGCAAGCACACACTGCTGCGTTGGCGGTAGCGGTAGAGACGTTGGTGGCGGTGGGATGCACAATATTGAAATGATTGCGAGCGTTCACACCAAATGCGGTATCGGTGAGTTGCTGCGAAATTCATTTCAGTTGAAACAGTGCAGTCATCGCAATAAGTGAAGAACTGATGGCAGAAACACATCCAGGCCTCGAGGCTTCCTCGAGGTGTTGTCAAAATTTCCAACGCGGCCGTTTAATTGATGGAACACAAAACCAAGCCAGCAGCTAGCCTCAAGGCCTAGCTGCAAAGCGCGCTTTGCTCAATGTTCGAAATTTTTCTCTCTCAGGCCTACTTCTGTCAACAGATGTACTAACAAAATTACAATGACAGCACCGAGCCCGGTGGTATCATTTTGTTTTCATTTCTCTGAGGTAAGCCTTAAGGCGAGCTGCGAGGAAGCCTGAGAGACGTCAGGCTTGAGGCTTGCTTGGATGTGTTTCTGCCTTGATTTCAGTATAGTAAAATTAAGCGAAATTCTGTATGACTTGTCACGTTTAGACTACCAGGATATTAGAAAAAACTTTTTTTTTTCAAAACTAACTTCATGTTGTGTATGTTTCGTCAACCGTGCCACCGTGCCGGTGTGTGCTTACATTCACCGCACCGCCATCATCACCCTTACCCCTACCGCCACCGTACCACGGCGATGTGCACTTGCATTAATACTTTATATTTTTCATAAAACGTATAAAAAAGCTTAGGATACACTAGATGAATGCCCGTATATAATTTTGTACGGTACACTTCTCTGTGTGCGTTTGTTTGTTGAAGCTGTTTTTCGTATATATTTCTATAATTTCTATTTTATCGAATCCGATGTTGCCTAGTCAGCAGACTCACTCATAATTACAGTGAGACTTATCAGTTCTGCACATCTTTTTTTCTCATTTCTTCGTCCAAATCAATTACTCTCCCTTTATACCAGCTATTTTCATAACAGAAATTTTAGTAAAGTAGAATTAAATGAAAGTGAAGTTATATAGAAAATTTTATTAAATCTGCCAAGTTATACCCTAGGCACACGGAACATATCTATGGTCATTGAATAGCTCGTGTGTTATTGCATCATGTTATTACGCAATGGTCAGTCGTTACGTTATTACACCAATTACGCTCCCACAAGCTCATTCGCTTCTAAGTATGCATTGCTTGTCTTTCTACTGGCCGATAAGTGCGCTTTTAGCGGTGAGAATGTGAAAGTCATTGTAAAAATCAGCTGATTTTCTATCCATCACTGTCAGATGTCATTTGTGAAATTTGCAAATTTGACATTATTGCAAGTTGTCTGATTTTCACTGATAACAATGTATTGTATTTATAATAATTATGCTATCGGATACAAGGCTCAATTCCATTTTACTTTCAAATTACTTCACAATTCACAGTTTTTAATTTACAAAATTGACAACAACTGCCATCTGTCAAACCGAATTATCGTCAATATGTCGTGCAATGATCATTCGATCAATTACGTAATCGTGAGCCTAGGGTATTAGGCAGACGAACAAATTTAATGATCATTCATTCGAAATTAAGTTTTTTCAAAAATCCTATTACCCAGGATTTTGTGAATGAAAGTGAAAGTCGGAATTATCACTGCTGTTTTTAGAGTGTTACGAAAGCCCATGCTGCTGTAATCAGAAAAAGCTACTCTAATAACTTTATGCTGTATTAACTCGCATAATTTCTGAAAACGAGTCACATGTTCGAATACAATATATGCACCTGAAATAACATTTGATTGTGAAAATGAAAAGCATGAATTGGTTTTTGGAAAATGGCGGCAGGGAAATGAAGATCTAAGGAATTTATTACCTCTAAATAGAACGGCCAGTAGGTCGCCTGTAGGACCCAAATGAATACGCAATGAATACATACACACGCTAATTACTTTAATTTAGAAAGGAATATTGTTCCTTGGCGAAAGGAACTAGCGTAACTATTAGGTTGCTGTATTATCAGAATTAAACTTTTTAAATTTAATAAACCACAAAAATCATAAAATCTGTATCATGTTTTTTTTTTGTTAATCCAGACTAAATAAAAAAAGTTCAAAATTTTCTCCAGATTACATTGTTTCATTGGGAAAACATAAATTTCAAGACATTTCCATTTTCCCAATGAAACAATGTAATCTGGGTGTGGATAAAAAAAAACATGACACGGATTTTATGACTTTGTTTTGTTTTGTTTTATATTTTACCTGTTTCCCCATTGATGAAATTTGTGATTTCGGAGTGTTTCTTCCAGTGAAAAATTTTCAAATGTGGCATAGAAAACCATTTAGGTTGGTAAATATCATCTGTGCCGACTCCAGTGGTTAATGACTCTCGTTTTACGTCTTACTTTAGTTTTAATATTTGTCCACTTAATTCACACTTAAGTCTTTCAGATAAGATTTTTAGTTGGTCTCTCTTTTACTTTTATTTTTATTATCACTTGCCTTCGAATCCCACAATAACGTATTCTGCTCCTATAATTGAATTAATTCAAACACTTTTCCATATCTTTCATTTCATCTTTTATATTATTATTTATAAAAAAAATTAAAATTAAAAAAAAAAGCTTCACTTGGGCCAATCTACGCATGCTTAAAAGCAACGCGTTTGAAAACTATCTCTCGAAAAAAAATACCAAATTTTTAATTGTCTGTACTAAGTATGTTTTGTGTTTTCCATATTAACTGGAAAACAAAAGATCTACCTCAACAAACTATTTCAAGAATTTTCAATGTCTTTTTACGTGTATCCATCGGTTTCACTCATTCGCGCACAGTTCCCGCAAAAGTTCTCCACTGGAATATCGTGTGTAATCACCACAGAATGCGAAGACAAAACATTTCATATCTCCTCACATTAATTTTGTTGGAGCCACTTCAGAAAATTATTAGCCTTATTATGGTTGTCATTTCAGTTCAAGTGACAGGACTGTGTAAAATTAATAGGAACGAAAGGAAAGAAAGAAGAAAACATAGATTTTACGTGAAGAAATTCACCCTTATTATAGTTGTCGACTCACCAAAGTGATAAGCTCCGCAGTCACTCTCACTTCACTTCACTTTTCGTATTGTCGTTGTCGAACGGTGTGACGTGACAGTTTTTTCTTCGAAGCCTTATTATCGTTGTCACTTAAAGTGACAGACAGCATTAGGGCATGCGTCAGGGTATGAATTGTATTTGTAGACAAAAGTAAGGTTTGTCTTATTTCGTGGTATTGTTGCTATTTTTAAAAGTGTTTAAAAGAAAAAAGAAATCATAAACGCAATGTATTTCAGCTATTTAGCTATAAAAGTATGCTTCACCATAAATTCTATCATGACTTCAAATTGTATTTTTGTTGTAATTTTTATACTAAAAATGCAAAAAAAAATGAGAAAAAACTATTGAATTTCATGTTTTAATGAGCTACTTAAAAAGCCATCATAAAATATATCTTTTTCCGCTTGCATTTTCCTTTTTCTTACACACATCTAACATCTGTCACTTGCAAAAACCAATTGAGTTAAATTGTCACTTAATTATCACTTACATCGACATTTTTCTACTTAATACGACAACAGTACACTACACTACGTCCAAAGTCGTATGTTTTCGACAAATGTTACTTTAAAGGACAATCATAGTATCATTTTTGTGTCGTAACGCCATTTCTCACTTAATGTGACAACGATAATAAGGATGATTTCTCTCTGATTTTGCTGCTGAGGTTGTCGATATTTATTTCATTGTTAGGTGTTCCTATGAATTTTACACAGTCGTGTCACTTGAAGTGAGATGACAATCATAATAAGGGTGTGTATGGGTGATAGTGATACCTAAATAATACTTACTTTCTGCAGTTAAGTTATATCTTACAATTTAGTTAATATTAATATTAGTGAGTAGTTATGTGAAATGGATTAATATGTTTTAATTAATAAATTAATAAATAAATAAATAAACAGATAAATAATAAATAAAGAACATTTGCAGAAGGAAATAATAAAATTTCAAATATTTTGTTACTTCATAATTTACTTCAAATGCATATTACAAAGACGAAAAAGTAATGTAAATATTTTGTTATGCAATTTTATCTAAAATACGTGACAGTTGCACTTGCACCCAAAGGATCGAAAGTATTTTAGACTCTGTCTGGATTTGTTGCCCTAATTCTTTTTGAATTTGTTTCTAGTTTTGAATCTAAAATCCTATCTCAATGATAACTAATATGTCTATACGAGAGAAAATACGTTAGATTATAAAAAGTGCACAACGAAAAGAATCACTCATATCAGATTTATAGACTAAACATGAAGTAAACGTTTAAGTATATATTTGTGTGGAATATATCTTTATTTATATATATCAACACTAGTATACAGTTAAAATATGAACTTTGAAAGTACAACTAAATCTTAGCGCCCCAAATTATAAAAAAACCAGAAAAAGTATTTACCTCTGACTCTGAGATAAGACTCCGTCTCATTCAAGTGAAAAATAAAATTGATGTTGCTGCAAAAAATAAATTTATTTCCGTTTTCATAAATCGTTTTCAACAACTGAAAAACTCATTTTCCGAACGAAAGGCTACGAAGGGACATTTTCATGCAGAAGAATTTTCTTCACCGGATTATTCTTGTGATTCCCATCCCTATCATCGCGCTATAACCCTCCCCCACACCCACACTCTTCTGTCGTTCTATGAGATATTTTCGAAATTTGATTTGGCTAAAGAAAAGTGCTGCATCTGCCCCTGCCCTTGGTATGCTCCTTTGAATTCCAGAGCTATTAGGTTGGTATTTCAAGTTTTTTGTTTTGTGTTTTTTATGATAAAGGAAAACTTTCAACTTGCGATTTAAAAATTGAACGAACGAAAATCTATTGACTCCTGGCAAGTAATATGAGTCTGCCACAACATAACAGAAGTAGAAGCACTCTCAGACCAGAGGGTTATCCGGAGCATTCTTTCATGTCTAGCTGGTCGTCATTGCAGGTTTAACGCGGGTAAATCCTTTTATGGAAAATTTCAGACCAAGCAAAATTATTGATGAATGAGACCCCCCGCCCCGCTCAACCCCTAAGGATTACGATCACATTATGCAGAGGATTTATGTAAATGGAAACTTGATAAAAGCCGATTTTCATTTTGGATAACCGAAGTTTTATTCTCAAGAATGTCGTATTATGCGCCTGAAAATTAAATGCTTCTTTGGTATTGTCGTTTGGAAAGTTTTCTAATGTTTTCTCAATGTTTTCAAATCGTGTGGGGTTTTTTTTTTGATACTCCCTATGGTGGTTTTAGGTTGATGAAGACTCCTCCTAATTAAAAAAAAAATGGCTAATGGTAAAAAAGTAATACGTAGACCTCGCCCTTTCTAATAGAAGAATTTGTTTGGTTGGTTAGTTGAGGTGGTAAGTCCTAACTATCGCACAGAGCTCCAATTACCTCTAAGAAGTTCCGCTCTGATATCAGTCCTGAAATAAACATATGTGTGTTGTGTTCTCGATTATTTTCTCCTAATGAAAATTACTTTGAAGAATGCAAGCTACAGGTATACAAGCAAGTTAAATCCAGTCTGTCCTTTACCTTCCAGATTGAGATTTCTTTGAGGTCATCAAAAGCTGTGGGGCAGACCTAACTCAAACTTAACGAAAAAGCTATTAGGATCTAAACAACCCAACTCATGAGATCTCTAATGTCAATTCTCCCTGGGCGCTTTCATTCAGGGGGTCATATATAAGGAGGGCTGGGAGCCAATACTTAGATTCGTAAGAACGTCCTGGAGGGTGAAAAATGGGCCTGCTATGGCCTACGTCCGAGAGGTCCCGTTGGGGGCCTCAACTTCAGTTTTCAATCAATCAAGGTTATCAAAAAAGAAGTTAGGTACCTAAGCCCCGATGTCTGTCCTTGGCAAGTGCAGATATTTGGTGAGAAAGTGAATAATTCCACTGAATGTTGATTTACGTATATATTATATTCCACACCTGTTGCTATTCGCAATAGAAACATTACGTCTTTAAAAATGCAGGTAAGAATACAGGCAGTTGATTGTTCTTTTTTTTTCTGGGTTACTTTCAATATTTCAGCTTTGGGTTATTTTGTGAAAATTTGAACGTATATATTTGCAGATCTAAATTTGACAGTTCAGACATACGCAAACCTTTCTATAGAAGCTAATACTTCCGGTGCCCGACCATAACTTAAAAAAGTTTAACCCTTGAACGTCTATGTCAAGTATTTGTTTGTCATCACATTTCTTACATCAACTATAATATCGAGCTACACTCGACACCTGGTCAGCGAAGAGGATTTTTGATGTACATGCTTGTAAGCTGGGGAGAACTGACCCCATGCGCTATTTCAAGACAGCTCTAGTCCGCCATTTGTCTTGTAAAAACTGAATCTCTGCTGAGGAGTAACCGGAATGATTTGCATAATCTTACTGCAGTTATCATGGGACAATGTCTCTTTGGCAAACATGCAAACCGCATGCAAGCAAGCTCCATACAATGACTTTTGCAGAAGCTCTATGGGCGAGGAAGAGATTGTGAGCGTTCAGCACATGCTGTGCGAATGTCCTAATCTTGCTAAGCTTAGGAGAATACGCTTGGCAACTACTTTTTCTGCATACTGGGAGAATTAGCAGACGAAGAGTTGGACGACTGGGTAAAAATCATTAACTCTTCTAGTTGGTTCAACGAATCCCCTAGATCTTGGGTATCTTTTCCAGGCAGGGTCCCAGTAAAGTGGCATCACAATGAATCAGAGATGGTCTAAGTGTGTGGATGGTCATACATGCTTTTACAATGGCCACCATCTAACCTAATCTAACCTATGCTCGACATTATCCAACGTAATTTCTAAAAATTTCTCGTGTTTTCTCTATCTCACCAAGTACACAGTAAAAAATAATTCCCTAAAGTGAGTGGCAACAATTTGTGCCACACAGGTTAGGCATTTGTCGATAAGATTAGCGAAAGCTCCACCTTGGAAAACAAAGATTAGGTTTTTATCCCTAAAATATAGATAGGTTTTTCTCCCTCAAATGTAGGGAATTTTGATTTTTTCCTCCTAAAATTTAAGGAATATTCCCTAAAATATAGGGAATTTTCATATTTTTTTTTATGTTTTAGCCAACATTTTAGAGAATATTCCCTAAAATATAGGGAATTTTAAATTGTTGTTTTGTTTTTTTTTTTCCGAAAATGTAGGGACTATTCCCTAAAATTTAGAAAATATTCCCTAAAATGTAGGGAATAGGTGATAGGACCGCACCAATCTCCACCATAATCCTTTAAAAAAACATAAGAATAGCTCATTTCTTATGGTCCATACTACTAAGTAGGGCACGCTTAAGCAAAATATTGAAAAACGATATATAACTTGTTTTCAAGAACAATGTGTGAATTATATAAATGAAAATATATTTCCATAAAAAATGTAGCATAATACCTAATTCGTTGAACGTTCTCTTCCTTATATCCAAGAGAGCTTAACATTTCGGGAATTTTACGTACTTTAGAGGTTTTCTGGCGACAGATACCTAAATTCATTGAATGTTCCATTGAATTGGGGAAATTGAACTGATTTTCCCTTTCTATCAGAGAAAATTACATTTAGTTTTAGGGAAAAGCGTGTCTTAAATTTAGGGAATAGTGTTAATATTTTTTACAGTGTACTCTATGCAATTGGTACGAAGCTGGCATATTGCATTCAAAACGATTATTGAAGAAACTGGTATGGCTCCATTTCCCTCTCTTGAGAGTTACTAATCGCCTGGCATGGATATTGTATAAGAGGCGAGGAGCCTAATTATGTGAGTATATGTTGGTCAGTCAAACTAAATAATTCCTTTTTTGGTCAATAAATAAAGTACATATGTGGGTTTTGTGTGCCGCTGCTTTAGTCTACAGTAGCAAGCAGGTCCTTCATTCCCGGTAGTTAGGCTGAGCTTGGCGAATCTTAATCTATAAGCAATATAACATCATTTGCCATTTTTCTTATTTCAAAGATTTTGGCTGCTGTATTGCCCAATTTCACACAGAACATAATATTAGCTAACTGTTTCATTTTGTTTTTCAAATAAATATAAGTAAAAGAAAGAAATATAAGTAAAAAACTCAATAACAGATGGCACTGTGTGGCGAAGTGTGGTGCTGCGATAAAGCAGAGTAGTGTCCGTCCTGGTAAAAGTGATGGTATCATAGCAACTACGCATAGTGGCTGCTGTTGGATTTCAATTAACATGAAGTCTCCTCGAGGCCATGTCTTTTTAGGACCTTGCGTAGTTTATGTGGGAGCGTACAGCAAACGCGCAGCCTATGTAATTTTAAAGAGAAGTCTATTTCTAATTACTAAACTGAAATACGTGGTACAGTTAAAAATAGTTAAGCTCTTCTAGATTTGTTTTTTTTAAATCTTCAATTGGTGAGGTCGCGAGGATTTTAACGCAAAATTATTCTCTGAATTCGTTTTCAATGTAACTTTTCTCTTCAGTAGTTGCCCAAATAGCAGTATTTCATCAAACTACGTTTTCCGGGCATAGTGTGAAGGTTTTACAGTGTACGGTATCAAATTGACATAACGTCACCAATAGTGTCCTTTTTTCTCCTGAATGTTATTTGTATGTAATCATTTAAAATGAACGTTAACGATGAAGATTTCAAACGGAGATTACTTGAATGTCTGACTTCTATTGATAGAAATTTAAGCGATGCATCAGACCATAATTGGGAATTAATTTGTTACAGACATGTTAACGGGAGCTCAAAATTCTTACCTAAGTATTATACAGAATAAAGGTTTTATTTTTGTGACAAGATCTCAGTAAGTTGTTTTATTTAAAAGAATAACATATATAGAAACTAAAAACATATGGTAACACATTTTCATAATATTCACGTACCTAAAATAGCATTTTTAAAAGTACGTCAAATTGACGTCACCACATCCATAGTAAAACCGAAATTCTCTTCACCAGTTGAAGGTTAATATCAAAAATCTAAATACAAACGAAAGTAATACCTTTGACATACAACTAGTACTAGTACCATGGTTCGGATACCATTGCATTGTCTTTACCATGCTTAAGTGACAGATCGCATAATAGTTTCATTTGACTGCTTTTAAAATTTGTAAATTTTGCTTTTCAAGAAAAGCCGTGTTTTTAGAAAATGTCAACTTGGCGTATGTCATAATTTATAAATTTTCTAAAAACGCCTACTTGAACAAAAAGTCATAAACTAGATTATTTTGTCATTATCTGAAAGTGGTGTTGAAATTATTAAAAAGTTGTGTACACTATGAAAAAAACCCATGCCAACCTCGTACCAGTTTGCTCAATTTATAATTATACTGGTATGCAACGACACATTTGTGGTTTATGCGTGTAATATGGTATCTGTACTAGCTGTATGTCACATGTATAAGATTGTCCATTTTGTGTTTACTTATACCATATGGGGGAAAAGATGATAGGGTAACAAGGACAAAGTGGGATTTAAGTTAGAGTTCTAGTCCGGACCTTAAATTTGGTTTGAACTTAAGTGATCCACGCTGTTTTTTATTTCTGTTTAACTTTTATTTTAAGATTAAATCGAGTTTTTACAGTTACTTTTTATCTAATTAGAAAAACGAAATAAGATAAGTGAATACAATATGCCCAATGTCCGTAGTTTGGTTCTTTCATGAAAGATGACAGCACATGTCATACGCATAGTTTGCCATTATGCCACTGTAATATCTGAATATGAAATCGGCTTAGTAGATGGCACTAAGCGAGTATAGCGCTAACGATAAATGATTCTAAATCTTAGATTATATAGCAAAAAGGATGGGCTATGCCGTGTAAAATTCATGTACGTGTAATGAGCATTTTGAGGGCTCGTGTTATTTATTTATTGTCAGTTCGATATTTCTGATATTTCTAAATTTATTTGAACTTACGAAAAATAGTGCGATGGTTTCATAGTGATTTTTCTTAAATAAGTGATAAAAAGTGATTTATAAACAGGGTGTTTCCTCCATTGTGGTCTATAGAGCGGAAGGTGTATAGTACTCACCTAGAAAAAAAAAATGTATGGTAGCGCCAGGGGGCATATCAACCATTTCGGAATTACAGGGTGGTTAAAAAATTTTCCTGGGTTTTCACAAAACACCCTGCATCTTAAAAACTAAATGGCGTACGGTTACCGTATAAAGCTGATTTATTCAGAACATTTCATGGCCTTTCCAACGGCTGCTCAACCAGCCCCCTAAAAATTTTTCCAACGGAGTTATGGTTGTCTAAACCAAAAATTTCGGATCTTTTTACCTTTTTTGGGTTCCGTACCCAAAGGGTAACAACAGGAACGCTATTACTATGACTTCGCTACCCGTCTGGTCCGTCACCAGGTTGTATGTATCTCATAAACCATAATAGGTAAACATTTAAAATTTTCACGACTGCGTATTTATATTGGCGATATAATATAAAATAATAAAAATGAAATAAAATTAAAAATTAAAGGGGGGTCTACAAGAAACGTGATTTTTCGTCGTTTTTTTTTTCATCGTTTTATTCTCATTCATTATTTTTATCATAAGTAGGCATTTATTTTCAAATGACAGCATTATTCTTATTTTTTCCCATGACGCCTACTCTCATTTGAAAAAAATAAATAAAAAGTACATAGTGTTAAATTTTATACGATGGTACGGAACCCTTCGTGCGCCAGTCCGACTCGCACTTGGCCGGTTATTTTTATAACAACAAGTAACGCTAGATAGGAGATATGAAAATCAAACTATCCGTGTCTAATTTATACTTAGAAGTGTGGTATAAATAAAATTTTAATTACACTGAGATTGTGTAATATGAAACATTACTCTCAGATCTTGCCAATAATTTGTGTACAGTAGTACTCTTTATTTTAAAAAGGGCAATGTGGAAAGCATTAAATGAAATCGAAAAGTTGGGAAATAGTTGAAATCCCAGAAGTAGAATGCAACACATAAATTTTTACTATTTTAAGACTTTTGTTACTTGGTCAAATGCTGACTGAAGTTCATAGCATCCGCAGCTCTGCATAAATCTGTCTAGTTTTCATCTTTAAGATTCACAAAGATTTACTCATATGTATGTACATCTCATCCAAACGCTTTTATAAAAGGGTCCCAGCCTTATCTGTCTATTTCATGCAGTTCATTGAAGATGTGTGATTGTACCCATGTCCCCCACTCTAACCTAAAGTGGCGGATATCGTAAAAACCTGCGATCAGGTAAACGATTGATAGCTCATTGTAATTCAACTTTATTGGGACCCCACCTGAAAAATAATATTTTAATTCAAGGGGTGCATTCATACCAGCCACAAGACTTAATGAATCTAACTTCAAAAGATCCCTCAACTCAATTATTTTGAAGAAAACAAATTTTTTTAACCTTTAATTCAAGACCGCGCAGACCCCCTCCAAGGGTGAAAACTTGGATTTTTCATCAGGGCCCGGAACTAAGTAACAAAAGTATATAAAAATCACCACGACCCCAGATTTTGCAGGACAAAAAACCCCATTGTCTGTACTAATAATACCTGAAGCAATATGTAAACAGTTCAGGAACTGCCAGATATAGCACAATCATTATACACAACTTTTTTTCTGATCCATCTTATTTCATTCTTTAGAAATAATGGGAAACCGTAAACGTTGACGGCAAATTGAGATGTCTATGCGCTAGTTGATAAGTTGATCAACTATTTGATAAATTTGAGGTTAATCAACTAATTGAAGCATGTATGGGCCGCTTTAGGCTTAGAACAACTTCTTATTGAGTGTAGTTAGTACACTATAAGTGACGAATGAGCAAGAGAGATGTGTGAGATCATAAGTAGATCCCAGACGTGCTTGAATGCCATACATCTTGTTGAATATTGTTCGATTATTGATGACAGCAAAAATAAAACCACCTCCTCCAGTCAGTGATGTCGGCTGTGATATCATACACAGAGCCCAGACGTGTTTAAAGAGAAGGACGTATAAAATGCCCTTAGGGAAAATATTTTTTAATGAAAATATTTTGAAGAAATTTTTTTGCTGCATTTTTTTATTTACTTTAATTAAATTATATCGGAAAACCTAAGGGTAGCAATGCTTCCCTTGCTTCCAAAGACGCCACGCCACTGAGGAAGGCACCTTGATCTGAAACACACTGTATAAAATCAGTAGTAAAAGGTACTTTGAAATTCATTGAATTTGATTGAATTGATAAAATCGAATTTCTTATATCCCATTGAATGGCCTAACAAATTTTTGTTTTCCAAAAATCTAACGACAATATTGAATTACAAATACGATTAGAAAATTAGGCTTTCATACATAATATATACCCACTATACATATACTATACTACTTGATCCCTTTACTAAAAGGCATATGGCATTCTTAAGGCCAGCTTAATCTGTCGTTCTCCTTTCCAGCTTCCTAAAATATCCTTATATAGTAACTGAAGTGGTCATAGAATTTCAAAAAGCCTGCCAATCGCAGTAGTTATTTTCTTGACCGAAAATATTTTAAATACCTTCCAGGTACAAATGCATACTAAAACGTACACGTCCAGAGGATATGTATTACCTGTTACCACAAACTAACCATAAGAGACCTAATTTACCTTTAGAGCTGTGGATGTTTTCCTTCCTGAAATTAATTTATAAATGGTTTCCCAGTTTCCATTTTGTCTGGAGTGCGCTGACGTGGTGTTGGTGCGAAATGAATGGATAACCGGGAAAATATCCATGAACACGTACGAGATTATTTGTAGGTATGTATGTCTAGGCATATTTCTAGCTTGCCAGTTAGAAATATATGGCAAGGAAAATTGCCTGTTGCTGCTTTACTCTATGTCCTTTGGATTTGTCGACCTTAATTTTAGGACTTTGCAGAAATGTTTTATTAATTTCCTTTTCTTACAGGTATGTTGAATAAATGTGGGTTAGATGAAAATTTACTCACTGATGGATAATATTCCTTTATACACTGGCGTGTTTTTTTTTTTGTTTTTTTGTTTTGTATTACGTGAGGTATCTAAATTTGATTGACATAAACTTTGACGGATACTGCAATGCCTGACGCTCTAAAAAATTATGTCTAAAATGTCACATGAACTTCAAATTGTGTCTTAAAGCAAATTATCCTCATTTCTCAATTTACATGGTTTCGCTTTTACACAAAAAAAAAACTAAAACGAATATTTTCAGTGATTTATTTCGATTACTTCACGTTGAACGCAGCATTTGTTTGGCAGATGTCAATCACAAATGTCAATCGTAAAGTAACTAGCAAGATCGAAGGTAATTTTATATATATATTTTTTTTTGTAATAAAAAATTCATTTGGTAACCATTTACTATTACTTATATACCAAGTTATGCCATGTTAGTATTCCAATACATAGACATGCGGTTTCGCTAGCAAACAAAATCGGAATGGGTATGTAGGCGACAAATGAAATTGCGTTTTATTTTTTCAGCTTTATTTACTAATTATAAAAGTTAGGAACTTAAAAATCACAATAATAATTCTTTGTTACTTCCCCTAAACACAAATATAATAATTTCTTCAAAAACTAACGAAATTATAATTATTTATAAAAATATTAGTGTTAGGTCACAGACAACATACAACTAGATAAGAAAATCTCCATATAAACCCGGATCACTTTTTCAAAGCTCTTTAACTTTATAATCAACCAAAGAAAGTTATCATTGTGAAGAATTTATCTGACATAAGGCTGCAAGAGAGAGAGAGAGAATATATAGAGCTTTCTATTAGGGAGCCATTTGCTCGTTTCAGTTCGACCGCTTTTTTGTGAGGTTTCACATCTAGATGTAACTTGTTTCATTGGTAAATACTGTATTTTAATTAGGGTACGAAAATGCACGCTCGCGAACGGCTCTCAACAGAACGCATCAGAAAAGCTCTTTGTAAAATTGTTTCCGCTCGTGAGCCAAAAAAAAAAAATTTTAAATGCTCTGGCTCGCGATTGCGAGCCTTGAAAACGTTCGCGAGGCATTATACCGTTCCAGCTCCTCATGATATAAATATATAAATATTATGTATGTGTATATAAGGAAGATGGGGTTGGTTGGTTAGTTAAGTGTGCTGGGTCGGATGGGTGGGGGAATTAGGGAGTTAGAACCCCCAGGTATACAATTTTTTGTTTGTCTAAGCATGACCTATCCGTAGCAAAGAAGAGCTATATAGGAAGCTCGCAGCTCCTGTTTGCGAGCGTGAGTCATTACACAGCTCTTGCTCGGGAGCGAGAGCCACTTGGAAAAACAAAAATTGCTCTGGCGCTCTAGAGCATTTTAGGAGCTGCGAGCCGCATCAGGAGCCCCTTGCGAGGAAGCATTTTCATACCTCACACACAAATATTTCGGGTTTCTTCGGTTTGTGGGCACAAGATGCGTCTAGCCATTGCCGTCTTTATGTTCCAGGCTGTGACATCCAATTATTTGAATGTATTAGTGTAGTGCGATGTTGTATTTCTTTTAGAATTTGCTAAAAGGTGTACGAAATCGAACTACTCTAGCAGCAAAATCGCTTTATGTCATGGCCTTAAACATAAAAATGGCAATGGTGTAGCCCAATGTCCACATGTTATGGATCTTAGTCTACTTGCTTTGGGCTTACACCAGGAATAAAATCATGGTAATACGTGCAAAGGCAATCATGATCATCCGTGTGTGTGTGTGTGTAATCTGTAAAATAATTAATATTTTTATTTTCTTCATTCTTATTTTATGTGTTTTCAGATACCTTATATTTTCTTCACTGCTCTCTTTGTTTTGTTGGTTGTTTTTTTTTTCGTTTCCTGACTTTATTTCATCCATGTTAGCGGTGGACATTAAAATTAAATTCTGTTGTCTCCTATTCACTTTCGTTTTCCTTTTGGAACAGGTGATAAAATATCCAATGGGACTCCAGTGGCGGATCCAGGAGAAAAAGGGTCCCAAGGGTCATGACCCGCCCCTAAAAAATTAAAGTAAAATGTTATTTGAAAAAAAATAAATTTTTATTTTATATCCTTTTTATTTATATAATTCGACTTCAAAAAATTATACAAAATATTTTTATTCCAAAACTTAAAAAAATAAAAATTTATTTCAATGAATATTATTGTATGGATGTGATGTATGTGTATAGGTTTTTCTCAGATTTTTGAACTTGGGACCCCAACTTTGGGTGACCCAAAACTCTTTAGAAACACTTCCCAAGCCATGAAAGAGACTCCCTCACTACTACATCAGAGCCCCAACTTAGTCCCAACTTCTAACATTCTAAAATATTTTCAGCCTTCTCATGTAAAACCACTGACATGTATAATATGGACTGACTACGTTCATAGAAATACACTTTCAGAAAGCTATATAGCTGTTTTTAAATTAATTATTTGGGTTAATTAGTGTTAAAAAGTGCTTTACCAATCGCAATATATTCATAGATACTCAACACAAATTCGAAAAGTTTCACTTTTCAACTCACCGCCAATGGTTTTTTTAATGTTCGCACTGACGTAAGAACTATTTTTAACACAAAAAATTTTACCCGCATGAAATAGCATATGGAGCAGTCCATATTATATATGCCAGTGTATTGAACTGAGAAAATTTTGATTTGAATGACTCCTGTAGTTTGCATCCTAAACTACTATTCTATTAAAAAAACGACTTTTTCCGTTTAATGCGGAATCCTTCCTAGCAGAGCGACTTACGGCGCTGGACAAGTGGTACCCCATTTTTTTTATTTGCTAAATTTAATTTCGGTAAGATGACCCCCTTCCCCCTAATTTCAATGCTAGATCCTCCCCTGTGAGACTCTTAAATCATTGCATGGACCAATAGTTGCTGTATCACAATTATTAGCCTGTGCTTTTGAAGTTGATATTGGTTCAGTGATATCCGCAAGAGAAGGTTCAGTCACTGGAACCTTTACCATTTAATTCACATTCCATAGGGATGCTTATAGTTTCAGCAGATAAATATGCATGATCGGGGAAAACATTGGGATTTACATGCCAATGTCCCGTATTGTTGAATTCACTGCAGACATTTTTAACAGTTGCTGCTTTAGCATACGCTAGACTGAGCGAAGAACCCATTTGATAATGTATCTCACCGCAGACCAGGGTGAGCTTTCAATCAGTGAGAAATTTTCTGATTAAAACTTGTTTCAATTGCACGTAAAAAACAAACATTTAAAGGCTGAATGCGATGAGTGCAATATGGTGGAAAACAAAGTAGCACTATACTATTTGCTTTGGTAAATCCCAAGGATTCGAAACTCTTATAACTCGCATGATCATCCACTATCAAAAGTATTTTTTGCTCTACACTTACATTCACATGATGTTGGAAATGACGAAGCTATTTAAAGAAGACTTCAGCAGTCGTCCATCTTGAGTCTTAGGCTATGTCAAAGATCAAGTGGAGTTTATGCAACAGACGACTGTAACGTTGGACCCTCACACGGTACTGGTAAGTGCACCCACCTGTTTTCTGCCAGCTTTTTGTGGTCGTTGTACTGTGGTTAGACCAGACTAGCCAAGATTGTAAAACCTAATATGACGAATATCGTGCTTATCTAAAACCTCTTTAAAAACCTTTCTATTTGATGCCTGTTAAAAGCTTGAACTCTGACTGCAGCGGTTGTGTTGATTTCTGCATTCATACATATTTATGCCTCTTCATAAAACTAGCTAAACACTCCTGTCCAGGTTGCTTTTTATTCTTATTAAATGATTTCGCAAAGCCAAGTATAAAAGTCAACTGTCCCATGTCACCACAAGCAAACCAAAATAGACGAGTTACAACCTGTCATAATGATGAAGGAGGCAGTTAAGAAGATAAAATGGAAATTTAATAATAAAAGTGGTACAAGTCAAAGACAAGCAGCTCGAGAGTTTAACTGTAGTCATCAATACCAATACAAAACAAAACTGGATCGTCAAAATACAGGAAGAGCAAATAAATGAATATGATCAAAAGTAATCGCCGATGATGCTAAGAACTTACAAAAAAACACGAACTTCGTTTTAGACGTTCGACCCATCTTGGAATATGCCAGTCATATTTGGTCCCCATCTTACAAGCATTACTCTGATCACATTAAAGGTGGGCAAATGAGATTCCTATAGTTTTTTCTTCCAGAGACCCCGAAGAGGAGATACTTTTCATCTTCCACTATATACTGAAAAATTACATTTGATACACTTACTCCCGCCTCATACTCGAAAAAAATTATTACTTTCAATTCTGATAAATGTACTTTCCGGATAGCATCAGCACACTTCTCTACTATCGCGTAGTGCTTGAATGCTTATAATAAGACTGAGATTCTCAAGTCAGTATTTTTGAGAACGCCACAGGAGTATAGGAAACCTAATCAATATTTAGGCCGTTGGTGAAGGGGAGTTGACCAAGTCAATTTCTTAGTGGGCAGTGGAGGAAGGAAGATTTGGAACTTGCTCAGATTCCGATGGGTAGAATCTAGTTCAATTTCCTCGACGTATCAGTAGAATGGTCAGAGGGAGACTGAGTGATCTTCAGTTCCGTGCTCCAGTCTTTACAGCACGAAAGCAAAGATAACCTAATATTAAGAAGATAGGACACATTTATTAATTTAACTTTCACCCCCCCCCCTCCATCTTTTTTGACCCATGGTCTATTTTGTAGTAAAAAAACAAGATTTTATTTTACTTTTTCTTTATAATAATTTTATTGAGAAAAATAATGTGGAAAATACTTGAAAATGGAAAAATATAATAAAAACGGTTTTGATGCTATCTATTCAGTGTTATGCAATTTGGCCATAGACAAGAGATTCTACAGTGAATTTTGTATACCAAATTATTACAATTTTGGCATTTCGAATTATGTTTGTTTTCTGATTTTTCACAAAAACCGCATCGGCCACGTTTTAGGGAATTTTTTTCTCTTGATGGTGCTTCCAGTGTTTGTCTTTGGCTAGTAGATGTCGGTAGATATTAGCTAGAAAATGCTGAAATATTAGTTACGAGTTTTTGAGCATTTAGAGACCGTGGAAAACGAACTCTTTCGACCATATGCTGCTTTACTAGCAATTCGCCTCAATGAATAAGCGTCTTCTATGGTGTTTTGAAATATTCCACTCTGGACATACACTCGTAAATAGAACGAAAGTATTGAGTAGTGATATGTCCAAGATATTAGAGAAGACAACCATTGGCCACCTATTTGTCTGCCTGTGAGAACTGTGTGTCGACTCCTCCTTTTGTGGCATTGTAATCAATGAAATGTACTTTGTAGAAGCACGGCTTTTATTTTTTCGTGGAATTTAAGAAACCGTTGTGGTATCTTCGGCAAATGCAAACATGAAACTACATAAAGGCTTTCCTTTCACATCAAGAAGAATAGGTGGGATTGATGTGTTATTTTTACATAGAGCTCCGACCATAGTGATGTTTCTTCTCAGTAACTTTTGTCCAAGTTCATGTGACGTAAAAAAATTGTCAACAGTTTCAACGTTTCCACCTCTGAGCTCTGTTATACATAAGTCTAAAACTACACGCATACCTTTATTTCTTTTAGGTGCCGCATTAGCTAAATTTCCTGTGTATAGCTGAATATTCCATATGAAGCCATTTTTACTATCACAAAGGTGCCAAAATTTAATCTTATATTTAGCGGGCTTATTAGGCATGTATTGCAGAAAGGGACATCTTCCTCGAAAGGCAACTAGCTGTTCGTCAATTATTACAAACTCATCTGGGTTGTATAAATCCGGTAGTATTTCTACCCATTTATCCCATAGCTCTTTGATTGGTGCATGTTTAATAGCGTATCTGCGGACAGTACGTGAGTTACGATTATCAAATCTTCTGACTCTTGTTACAGTTTTGAATCTTTTGAGAGATATAGTAGGACGAAAAATAGGTTGACCTTGGTTATTTGCTTTGTACACACCTGCTAAGATCAAAAGCCCAATATATGCCTCCAGCTCTATGACATGCATAGATTTCCAGTTCTTCTTATATACTCGTTGTCCTTCGAAATTTGTGTTCTCAATTATAATGTTTTCGATACCGCTTGTTATCATCAATTGGAAAGTAGACATTTCCATAGAAATACGAGCAACTGCATATCTAGTAATTTCGGGTGTTAAATGTATAACATTTGATAATGCATCTCGACCATGTTGTGGAAAAGGATCAGAAAACCATTCGATTTTGTTGTCCTTCGAAAAATATGATTGAACCGGCGTTTCCGAAGGCGTATCGCCATCATCATCACTGTCGTAAGAGTCTTCATTAATTTCCACAAAGTCTGAAGCTTCTGAGCAAGTTTCGTTATCGCATTCTAGTGTGACATCATTTATTTCTTCTTTGTTTAGCACCTGTTGTGACATTTTTAGCTAATTCAGACCAAATAAATATCGATTTAGCGATCTGATTTAGTTTGAAATCGCA
This sequence comes from Dioctria rufipes, assembly GCA_963924295.1. NCBI lineage: Eukaryota > Metazoa > Arthropoda > Insecta > Diptera > Asilidae > Dioctria > Dioctria rufipes. The sequence goes on from OZ002741.1 coordinate 261,957,443, forward strand.
CTTACAGTACTTACCTCGAAAATATGAAATATATCCCCAATAAAAACTTCTACAAAACAATATGCTAAGATAAAAATACATTTTATCGTTTACAACGTATAAAAAGCTATTTTGATTTGTCTTTTACTTTCTGAAACACTTTGAATACTGAAATATAATTTCTAAACTTAATTACTAGGAGAAATAAAAAACATGAAAAAAACCTGCTACTAAAAAACAAAATCTGGCGAACTATGATTTCCTTTTAAAATAACTGATGTGTAAGATGTTGCAAAAAAAAACAGAATTCCGTTATATTTAGAATTTATAATTAAAATGCAATACACAAAATTTGCTAAGCGTCACTTTAGACCCAAAGAACTTTAGCGTGACTTTTTTGCAGCCGTATAACGACTACACGAAATTCTATAATTTTTTGCACAAATTTTCCTTTTAGTAAACTAAACAAAGTCATAAAATTTTAATTCCGTTATTCATATAATTTCAAAGTTACTCAAATGTTAATATCGATTTGGATCGAAAAAGACCCTAGATCCTGATGAAGGTTAACTTTGACGAAAATTCAAAAGAGCATGACAACACAGCGGTAGATATCTGATAATCGGAATAGAGCCGTGAGCTCTATCAGTTGACAACTAGTCAATATCCAAGGTATATAAAAGACAAGGTATTCTCATTAAAATTTTGACACATTGCAGCTGATAGCCTGTGACGTAAATGTGTGACTAATGTATATACATATTTATAGGAAAGGCAGAAAGAGGAGAAAGAGTATTGTGTTCTCTGTACCGTGCTTTTCTATACATTTTAACAATATTTCGTCACTAATAGCGGAACGTAGTTCGTAATGGGAATACCTTGTATTCTATATACCTTGGTCAATATCTAGTCTTAGTCCAGTGGCGGTGATGGCACAAATATCTTACTTGGACAGTGGCGGCGGTGACAAAAATAATTTATTTGATGACCAAACAAAAGAAAAGCACAGCATGACAGGATGGATATAGGGAACAGTTCGACCATATCTATAATTTGAATTTAAATTAAAACTTGATCAACTGATGTGTTTTGATCTATAGAATTTCAAAATACCATACAGAAATTAATTAATTATTAATCTATATTCTATTCAAACAAAACGAAAGTAAATCGCATGCACTATATTTTGAAATCAACGTACTCAAGGAGTACGTTCACTACCACTCAAATGGTGACTATTTGTCGACTACGAGTCACTACCAAAATCTGTTTTGCGTTCATTCCACCAAATTTTGCCAGTTAACGACTACACATGACTACTGAATTTCCTTCAATTCGCACTTTGAAGGTAGCAAAAAATAGTCGACTATTTTTGGACTATATACGGTCAGGAGGATAGTTGAGCGTAGTTGAGTTTTAGATTTGACCGAACCATACTATGGCAACAGCAACGCTACAAAAAGTGGCTATGACTGAGCTCACGGAGCGTAGATAACCTTTACAAATTCATAATAATGTAAACTTTCAGCTAATCGTCATCACCGTTTCACGTGAATCTCATATGCCTTTTTATGGCATTTATTTATAAAATAAAAAAAAAAAAAAAAGAGAAATATCAGCACAAAAACTGTAGACACGTTGAAATTCTAAAACATTTTCCGCATGTTGCCATTCGATCTCAACAGATGGATACATTTTGTGAAGAAAATTCAAAAAGTTTTCCTTATAAATATTTCCATAATGTTCTACTCACATTTCAACCAGGTGTTTCGGTTAAGTACGAAGTTTCTTTTAGTATAGCTCATCTACCTACTTACCATAGCAAAAAAAAAAAAAAAGAAAAATCCATTTCCATCTCATGGTTAAAAAAACAAGAAAAAAGAAAAGTTTAAAACTGAAGTCAGGAGAAAAAAAAACCCGAGCAGAAGAGGGATCGTCTAAAGTTTATTTACCTACCCTCTTCAGTAGTTAGTCTGTTAATAAATTTCATGGTTCGGACTTTACTTCGTCCTAGAGGATTCTCGCTAGTAGCGATTGCATTAAATTTATTTATTTCTACATTTTCCTCTAGGTAGACTACAAAATATTTGTCCACTTAAGTTTCAGTCAACAAGATAAGTTGCAGTTGCAAATTGTACAGGCTTCTGCAGTGTATACAGAAATTAAATGTCGGAGCAGACCTGATGATGATGGAAAGGCATCTTTAGACAGGTTATAGAGTAATAGTAGAAGAATAAATGAACTTCAGTTCAAGGATTGCCATTGAATTTGCTAGGTTCTGCTGGTTGAAAATATGAAAAGATACCTAAAACCAAAATATTACGGTTGCAAACAAAACACAAACTTAATTTAATTATCTTTTCTATTTATACGGTAATTATTACCTAACAGGATGATAATGTTAGGAGCAAAAGTTGCCAAATGAGGAATTCTTTCATAAATTTGGTTTATTACATTCTAAAAATATAAGTGAGATTTTCTAAAATAAAAATTAAAAAGTTGTTTTGACTAACTAGATCAAGTAATCACTTGCTGGGCAGAAAGCCTCAATATATGACGGTCATTCTGTGCGTTCGTAATCTAATGGCTCATCTAACATGTTTATAAGACACTGAAATTCAACAATTCTCATTTTCCATTCACTGATGACTGTCCCTGAAGATTGATTTGATTATGAGTTAAGGAGGGTTACCCCTATTCTTGGCGAGCTAGTCGGTATAGAATTGATATTACATTTGTCCGGTATAATAGCTATAAAACCAAAGATGACGAACCCTGAAGTTAGATTGTATACCTGCTGATTTAAAAAGTTTATGTAGAGAGTTTGTGCGAACTGTAACTTGCATTCCTCGGTACTAAAGTACATGAGACTCGATTATCTTGTCTTACATCATGGCATAAAAATTACAGTTTTTTATATAAGGCCGCTAAAGTAATTACAGTACCTAAAAACACCAGCTCACATTTTAGTGAGTGTCAGCCTATAAGTATATTATCATTTCTCTCTAAAGTAATTTAAGAAAATTATGCATTTACAAATCTCTTATTATCTATTTTTGAATGATCCTATACACAAGTATCAATCTGGTTTTCGTCCTGGGCATAGCTGTATATCTGCTTTCCTTAAAGTGAGCAATGATATCGCGCGTGCGGTTAATAACAATGAACTAACGGTACTAGTTCTTTTAGATTACTCCAAGACCTTTGATACCGGTAATCATAGCCCAAGGAAAAATTTTAGCAGCTCTGTGGTTGCGAAAACTGGATTTGTGTTTTAAAAAGGCTTTTGGTTTTTAACACTAAAATGTTTTATAATGCAATGTTAGGAATACTTTCCGAACTAGGAATACAATTGTTTGGCTTCGAGAGCTACTTGGTTATATAATGGTCTTATAGTGGTCTGCAATGCCATTTATTTGAACCCTATTAAAACATTTTGGCTCTGGATGCTATTTAGTTGTATAAAGCTTTTGTAAGGCCTCGGAGAGCCATTATAAAATTGTTTATTGTCGACAGGAAATCAGTAGGAAGAGCAGCAGTTATAAAACAATTTAGCTATCCTGAAACACTATTGGAACCTTTTTAAAACTTGGGAACTTTTTTTTTTTTTTTTAAACAGTTTCTGAGAAGACTTTAATAAAATAATAGCAATATCTAAAAAATTATTTCGCGTAATGTCATATTGGGAATTTGCGAAATATTCAGAGAGAGCCAATTAATTCGGATATCTCTAAATCAAAACAGAAAATATCTAAGTATTCTATTTTAAAATTATCCCTGAGCAATTAGCAAAAGTAATTTTTTACGCCTAGTTTACGTTGGCAGAAGGTTGATTTGAAGTGGATGTGCTTGTCCATGTAACATCTTCTCGTTTCCTAATAATATAAATAAATATTCATGAACAAATTTGTTGAAATATTAACATATTTACCTTTTTATTTCCACCCTAGTTTTAGAATGCTTAAATATTCTTTTGAAGAACAGTGCCCCGTCGTTATCACTAAATTTGCTTTGCAACTGCCTAACAACTCAAAAAAGTAATTGCAACGTTTTCTGAAAACCTACAAAACTGCGTTTTGTTGCTGTCCCCGTCCATGATAACTGCTCTAATAAAGGGTTTTCCAATAAGAGGTGTTATTTTAATTAACCCGCTATTTCGGTAGATGTCACTTTTGGAGCTGTCATTTTTTGACATTTGACAAGTAGAGACTACGCCATTAATAAAAATGGAACGATACACGATTCAACAACGCATTGAAATTATTAAAATTCACTATAAAAATGGTGAAAATGTGCCAGAGACGGTTCGTAAAACTCGAACATTTTTGGGTCGTTGTGAAGCACCTTGTCGGACCGCAATACAGAAATTGGTAGAAAAATTCGAGCTGTCGGGACAAGTTAGTGATGTGAAGAATAAAACCCGTGCCCGTCGCTCAAGAACAGCTGAGAATATTGTTGATGTAGCCGAAAGTGTTGAAGAAAACCCAGGTTTGTCCATTCCTCGTCGTTCTTTGGAATTAGGCATTCCACAAACGTCATTACACCGTATTTTGCATAAAGATTTGGGTCTTAAGGCTTACAAAGTTCAGTTAACACAAGAACTCAAGCCGGCCGATCATCAACAACGTCGAGTCTTTGCTGATTGGGTCCTTGAAATGCATGAAAATGATCCGGAATTCCATCGAAAACTCATCTTGAGTGATGAGGCCCATTTCCACCTCGATGGCTTTGTCAACAAGCAAAATTGTCGCATCTGGGGCTCGGAAAACCTAAGAGTTATTGTTGAAAAGCCTCTCTATCCTCAACGTGTGACTGTTTGGTGCGGTTTATGGTCCCGCGGGGTCATTGGACCTTACTTTTTCGAAAATGAGGCTGGAGCAACAGTTACGGTGAATGGATTGCGCTATCGACAGATGATTAATGATTTTTTATGGCCGGAATTGGATGGTATTGATCTGGACAACGTTTACATTCAACAAGACAGCGCTACGTGCCATACAAGCAACGAAACCATTGATATTTTACGGGAAAAGTTTCCGGATCGTGTTATCTCTCGAAAAGGTGATCACAATTGGCCACCGAGATCTTGAGACTAAACACCTTGCGACTTCTTCCTTTTGGGGCCACGTGAAAGAGAAGGTCTACGCCAAGAGCCCAGCATCGATTCAAGACCTCAAAGATGGAATTCGTGAGGCTATCGAGGACATAGGGCAGCCATTTTGCGATTTGGTTATGGAAAATTTCATGAAAAGGATATGATCCTGTAGGCGTGGTCGTGGTGGTCATTTGGCTGATGTTATTTTCTATTATTAACGGCATACCTTCCTCTTTATAATGAAATAAAGATCCGATCATTTAAATTCAAAAAATGGCATTTTTCTTTGAATATCCAAATAACACCTCTTATTGGAAAACCCTTTAGTTCATCCGCAAACAGAAAAATGCATAAAGTTCACTACATTTTATTTGAATTAATTCTGTCAAACGATAGAGGTTTTTTTTCTGTTCATTAGAAACAGGTATATGATAAAAGTAGTCGAACTTGAAGTAATGTTTTCGTTTTTTTATTAGAATATTTTGCAAGCCCCAAATAATTTACATTGCTATCTTCACTATTTGAAATTATTTGACCTTCATGTATTTTTTTTTTTTTTGTTATTAAGAATCACTTTAGCTACACGTCTGTAAAATGTTTGTCGACTTAAAAGTCTACGCGTTATTATAACTTTTTTTCATGTCTTTTTTTTACCGAACAAATGACATTAAATTAATTCATTTAATTTTTTTTTCTGTGGATTTTCTATTTATTATATTATTTTACAACTATTTTACTCAATTTACCACTATTAATTTAATTTACCACATTATTTGCAAAACTAAATTTTTGGTTATTTTTCTTGCACGGAATTGCAGCACTACCGGTACCGTCTGGAGTTAAGTACATTATCCGTCTTTTATTTGCATGTTTCCGCAAGTTCTGTTGCCTTAAGGCCAATATGGAATTCAATATTCACCTGGGACAGAGTAACCATTTCTCTGAGGTCACTATGCAACTTAAAATTTATCAACAGTGCTTTCTAGGGCACAACGAAACCATTTCTCCCTGGGAAGATAAACCTCTTTGTCACTTTTCGTTGCACTGAGGTCTCTATGGAACTTCAATTTCACCAGCAGTGTTTTCTTGGAAACAGTAGGGTCTTTTTTTCAATTTTGAAGATTCATTTTTTTTTTAATTTGATGTAAATATGAGAAAAACATGACTGAATGTCGTAATAACATTTCAAGCCAGTAACGAAGAGACCCCTTTTTCACTTGCAGTCGATTTAAAGTTATAAAGAACCTAAAAGCTCCAAACCAGTTATTTTTAAGGCACATTGAAACTTTAATGTCGGTTTTCATACAATACGAGGTTTTCTTACACTAAAATTAGCTGAGTTTTCTGAATGGCATAGTAACTGAGAAGCTACCATTTTTTGAAAGTAATGCTAGTTATTTTGTAACCGCGGTGACAGATTGGTGTAATGCCATTTCTCTTACAGTTCTTCCGAGTATAATTAATTGTAAAAAGTTATTTATAAAATGAATGAAGACAAATAAAATGTGCTCTAGCTATTTTTTTATTTGTTTTCTTCTAATTTTTACTTATTTTTGCTCAAGAAGTAATTTATATGTCCCAATCAGAAACAAATTTCAAGTGACAACTGTCAAACAATTACGCCAAAAAATTTTTAGTGTTAACTCGGGGTAGCCCAGGTTATTCAAAAACAAGAGAGTCTAGTCTGGTGTAGCCCTAGGTTTACCTAGGGTTTTCATCGAACAGACCTATTAATATATTAGGTAAGAAGTATATCATTCATGAATTTCTTGAAGTAAAAATAGCGTAGAAAAATATTGTATGTATAGCAGTCACAAGCATTGAATAAATCTGTTATTGAATTGAATTAACCAGCTTTCTATATATTCTTTAAACATTGTGGGACTTTACCCTAGACCACTCCTTCCACCCAAAGTATTCATGGACCCACATTACAAGTTCATTCTCGAGCGCTACCAATAATAAAAATTTATACACTCTCGAATAATCCGCAGCCGCCAGACATGAGCTAGCCCATCCTTAATAAATATTAAGAAATATTTATAACAAAGAAAAGTCCCAATAATTGTATCCTGCCAGGAGCTAACATTTCATAAAAATAATAGAAGTAAAATTAAATTCTCTTCACAATTTTACAAGTCTTTTCCCTGCATTGATTTGATTTATTTATTTTTTTATGTATTTTTTATATTCTTCAAAGAATAAAAATCAATTGTTAGTCCTCACCTACAAAACATGAAATGGTTTTCTTTGATTTTTTGTGTTTTTAAATGTCTGATTTCATTTTTCGTCTATACATCCAAATCTTTTGAGTGACCCATTTAGTATGGCTAAGGTATCTTGACTTAAGATATTATCAGATAAAAAATCTTTTTTTTTTGTCTTTTTGATTTTTATGATCTTTCAATATGCTTTAATTTCACTGCTTTCGATTGAGTCTGAGTTCTGAGTCCGAATAGCAAACAAATCTCCAGGGAAAGTGTATTTTTTTACTTTTTCAATGACAAAGTCTATTGATTTCGCTTTTCTTTGATGAAACATGCATTTCCTATACACAGCGGTGTAGTCAAGAATTGTTTGAGAGGGAGGTGCTCCGAGTGAAGATTTTAATCACAAACAACACAAATTTTTTAATTTATTTATTGTATTTCACATTTTTTCTATTTATCACTATCAATTTGACGAAACAAAAGAAAGACATCTAGAAAGATACAATATCTTTGATTATATTTAAATATATGCGGAGTTCCAATTTACGAGGTTTCTTAGCAAGCTCTGTAATAACTTCATGGACTTCTGGCATGATCTTCCTATAAATATTCATAAGGGCTAACTATCCATTTAATCTAAGTTGTGCAATTGAATTTCAAAGATAAGATTTTAGCCTTCGCAGTGTGGAAAACGACAGCTCGGCTTTGTATGTCGTCACTGGTAAAGTAACCAAAATACACAGAAGCTTGAAGATGTTTGGATACAAATTTTTATCACAAGCAGAAGGAGCCTCAATTGCAGTAGTTGGTAGCTTGTCCCTTCGAAGAAATTTTCGCTGCACCACAACTTAAACTCAAAAATCATTTCGTCTTGAGATGCTTCAATGTCACACGTATAAAATTCACATAGATGCGTTACTTCTTCCCCAATGTTGTTTCTTTTAGCATTCCAATTATGTAAAGGAAGCAAGTATTTGAAACCTTTAAGGATATTTTTATGTGTCCCAAATCTATACCTTTTCAGTTTCAAAATGAGAATAATAAACCTCAATATGGGAATAGTGAACTTCAAAGTGGAATAGTAAACTTCAACTTGAGAATAGTAAATTTCAATATGGGAAATGTTGAAATCTAAATAAAAATAGTAATCCTTGCGATGGTTTTCAAAAAATTCTTTACATTTTAGAGAATAATTACAATTTTGTGTTTACATTAAAATTGATAGCCGTCAAAAATGGCTACAAGAATTAAAAAATTAGAAAAATAATCTAAAAAAAACCCAAATACTTGCTGTGTCAAATATGAATAGAGACTGGAAACAACTTGCACACCAACTTAATATTCCTCAGTCAACAGCATATCGTTGGATGTCAGAGGGTGAAACTTGAGACAAACGAGGAGGGAAAAGATTTGAAAAAATTACGCAAATTCATTTAGATTATTTCGTAGAAATGATTGAAAGAAATTGTCGCATTACATTGGCGGAACTCGAAAAATTTAACGTTTCTATTACAAAAACAATCCTTTAAAAACACCTAGATTCACTCTGCTACACGCTGAAACTGAAAAGGGAAACTGCGCTGAGAACAAACAAAAACAAAAATTGTTTGTTGAATGTCTTTTGGAATTTTAGTCCCAAAATAAACCTATTTTGTTTATGGATGAAACTAATTTAAACATTCATATTTCAAGAACGCAGGGTAAATCATTAAAAGGAACAAGATGCACCACTATAACAGCCGGTTCAAAAGGTGCTAATGTTCATGTAATAGAATGCATAAGCACAATTGGATTTAAATATTATGAAATAAGAAGAGGTTCGTTCAAAAAAGAAAATGCAAAAGCGTGGATGGAAACCTGCCTTCGCCAAGTAATAATTAGACATGGTGAACCAGTTGTTATGGTAATTGACAATGCACCTTGGTCACAGTAAAGTTGAAGAAGTTTTACTGAAGCAGGAATTCCATGAAAATAAGATACTGAGACTTGGATCCTATAGTCCAATATTTAACTCCATTGAAAATGTGTGGTCTGTGGTGAAAACTTATGTTAAAAGAGAATTATCAAAAAAGTTATCAAGTATTATTTACACTAGAAACGATTTAACCATCAAAGAATATAGAGTAAGAGCCATAGAAAGCCTCATGGAAGAAGGTTTGCAGACAGTCACACCAACAATATGTGCCAATTGCATCGCAAGCATTCGAAGGAAAGTTCCTGCTGCTCTTAACTTAGAAAATATGTAATACCATAGATGGCACAAGAACTAGATGTCGCATGCCATACTAAAGCTGAGAATACACATTGTGAAATGAGTAGTTCATTCTGAAATGGACCATAATATCTTTGAGATTGTGACGAATGCAAATGATTTTATAATAGTAGTTTTGTATACATTTGATCGACTTCCCCAACATTTCAGATACGAAAAAATATGAATCACTCGTCGTATACATCATTTCAAATGTTGTGGTCCATTCCGGAATGGACCACCCAGCCATATAAAATTTATATACTTTTTTGGTACTGCATGCGACATCTAGCTCTTGTGCCATCTATGGTAATACTAATAAATTGCTTCCAAAATATTTTGTATTAAATTATTTTTTTTTTTTAAATTAAAAAATAAAATTCTCAAATTCATATTCACTATTCTCATATTGAAACTGAGAAGGTATAGATTGCCAATTAGCGTAGAATTCATCAAGAAATGGTATAAAAATTGTAATGCGAAAGTTGTCTTCCGCCGATGCAAGAGTAGCATTTTGATTTCAAAATCACGTTCATTTGCTTTTTCTAAAACATTTTTATATATGATATTGAATTCCATGTCGCTATTTTCTCTTATTGCTCTTAATTCGAGCAGGAGATCTTCAGCAACATTAACAGCTTCGCTCAAATCTATTAATTTAGTTTGTAGGAAATGACAAAGTCTAATACTGAAACTAAAAATTTTATGCAAGCAAATGAGAGATATAGTGAATTCCGCTTGATTTATTATGTTTAGAAATTTGTATGCTTTCGATGAAGCAACTGGATCCTGACATGACGATATACGCTCTAAAACGTCAATAACTGCTGGTCACAATTGAAGAAAACATGTTACAGCATCATATGTCTTTTAATCCGTCGTGTAGGGCAGATGTTCTTCAATTTTTTTTTTTCTCACTTCTGGAATAATGCGTAACACACAATCTTTCAAGAGTACTTTCTTTTTAGAGTATTGAAAAAGTTGCAAATTTCCACTAAATTGTTCATACAATTTTGTTTATACTGAACCTGAAGCTGTAACTTGAACAATAAACGTAAAGAGCAGTTGGAGCAATTTCTTTGATTTTGGATTGAACGCCATTGAACTGATCGCTCATTGCAGCGGCTCCATCGTAACTCTGTCCTTGCATTTTGCTAACACTCAAACCAATTGACTCTATTTCTTTCAGTATTGCTTCGGAGATACCGTCCACGGTTATATTAGAAAGAGGAATATAACCAAGAAAATACTCACAAAGTTGTAACGCAGTATCGGTGGAATGCTGCGGATGGCTCGTCGGACCAGAGTTTCTTAGAAATGAATTTCCTTCAGTTACAATACAAAATAATTCTTTATTCAACGAAAATGGCCTAACATTTATACAGCTAGTTTAATTTAATTACATTTATCCTATACTGGAAACTAGGTAGTGATAAGGGGAACTTCTCACGACTTACAACTATGATAACATGAGAGGGCGACGAGGTGACGGTTCAAGAATAAAATAACATACTTACGGAAGCGGGATATTTCACACAGACCTCGCTATTTTAGGAGGGGTATGGGGATTTCTCACACGACGTACCTCTGCCTTAATTCTAACGCACTTAGGTGAGGATACAGCAGATAGTACGGGGATGTCACACTCGGCGTACACGATAAGTGTTAAGGTGAGATTTTTCGCACGAACCTTAACACAGCTAATTAGGACGGATGGCACGGTGATTTCTCACACAGCATACCAAAGCAATGTTAAGGCGGGATAGTTCACGCTAACCTTAACACAACGGATTAGGACGGATGGTACGGGGAATAATCACACGACGTACCAAGTAATTATTGAGAAAAATACACGGGGATTATTCACACGGCGTTCCAGGTTTTCACTAGTTCGAGAATTTCTCGCATCACTAGTCACCCTAGTAAAAATTGTCTGATCACCTAACTCGTAGAGCTCGCTGACCAGACTGATTTCTGTAGGCGATTGGCGTGCTTTATATAGCCGGGGGTCAGAGCTTCTCCGTGGCTAAGTGCCTGATGCTTCTACTAGCGGCGTGAGTACGAAAAAACGACATTTGTTCAGTACCGGAAATATCTGCTGTTTCATCAGCCATTAGTGAAAAACAGCAAGAATCATTGATCTGCACACTATTGATTTTTCCCAAATTGTACGTCCAATAGTTTGAATCACCTCATTTTGAAATACTGGACTTATATAACTTGCATTCCTTGGACATGATTTTAATTAGTGCTTCAGCTCCCCATCATATCTGGCGTTATTTATTAATAGAGCACGAAGATTTCCGTCATTTTCAGCTGGTTCAATTTTCACACTTTTTATTATACCAAAATCTCGATGTTCCCTAAGTGCAATGCCTTGGCGACTATAGAACATTATAGCTGAAACAATTGCCGAAACCATCTTTCTGTTATATTGTACTTTTGTGTTGACTTACTGCTCTACAGAAGTCTGCTTTCCTTCTGATATTACACTCATAGTTTTGGCGTCTTCAACACTTTTCCTATGATACAAATATTTTTCATGCTCTATAAATCGTTCAGTTGCATGTTTCCAGTCATTATATTTAACGCTTACAAGAGATTGTAAAGGTTGATTACCATACTCTCTTACCGATTTTGAAAAAAGCAAACAAAATTTACAAAATTCTCCATCCTCGAGTCCTTGGAGTATGTTAGCCAATTCCATCTCAAAAACCATTTGTGCTGAAAACTATGATTTTTTTTCCTTTCTGCAACTGGCTAGAAAATTTAAATCGTATATTTGGACTTTTACCTATTTTTAATGACGTCAGCTTATTTTCATTTGTTATTATACTAACATATTCAATGTACCCGGATTTTCAGAGTTATTGAGATTTACACTAGCAGAATCTGCAGTTACTGACGTTGACGCTTAAGAATGAGGCTGACATGTACCAGGATCAGACTGTACAGCTGTTTCAATCCTATTCGTAACAGTTTTTAGCTCACTGTCTTTAGTTTTCTTTGCAAAAAAATTTAAAATTGTTGTTTTGGCTACACGTTTTTGACCCATAACTTTTTTTTTTTTTTAATAATATAACGTTTACTTTTAACAAACTATTTTCAACTGTTCTAAATGATAGGATAAGTAAGTTAGAATTATTTACCTTTTTAGTAAGAATTTATTCATAGAGTAACTTCTTAAACACGTTCTTAAAATATATATAAAATTCAGCTTTAATAAATACTTTTATAACGTACAACCTGTGTCGTTATAAAATTCTCGGCACAATTCTTACGAAATTCTTAGTCAGACTGACATCGTAATTAAAATTTTACAAAACAATTGCAAAAACCTGACCTACTGTAAACACAAATTCGAATGCGTATCGTAGCCCTAACAAAAGAATTTTAACGAAATAATTTATATTGTGGAGTAGGAATAGAAAAATAATAGGAGTGTATAGAAGGGATGATTACAGCTAGAGATAAAAATTGCTACAAGCCAAACATACATAAATTATAAATCCGTGTGACTATTAACTAAAAAAAGCCCAGGGAAACAATTTAAGAGGATATTTGGCGGGATAGGGAAAAATCTTTTATTACACAGTAAAAAAAATTTACTACTCTAAGAGTAGGCAATTTTATGCCTGCTCTCAGAGTAGTAGTATCACTTCGAAGATGATGTATTACACACTTCTTTAATTTTACATTGTTTTTGTTTTACACACTTTTTTTATTTAACGCACCACTTTACTTTTACATTTTTTTTATATTACACACTTTTTTAATTTTACGCACCACTTTAATTTTACATTTATTTTGTATTACGCACTTCTTTAATTTCACACATTTTTTATAGAAGTATTATACTATACTTACTTTCTGTGCGTAATAGTACCCCACTTCGTAATTACGCTTCATTCTATTTCGCAAGTAAGATCTTATAATCTCTATAGAATATAGCAACTAACAAGCAGAATAACAAAGTTGTTATACCTTATGATTTCATGTAGAGAATAAAAATTTTCTAGAAATAAATTATAATAAATGTTTATTTTTAAAAACAAAATCTACTTCTTTTACAACGAATACATGAGTTTTATGTCGTTTTTTTATATTTTATACTTATTTTACTCTAAAACATTAGAAATTAAACGCAAAACTTTAGATATGGCATATTTTTTTTCACATCTTGACGTTTCGGTATGAATGTTGAAGTAGTACTGCTGTATAAAGTCCAGGGTCTCTGAAGCTCTATGGGGATATTTTTCATTCAAAATGTAATATATACAAATCGTTTGAATAAGTGTTCCTAGCCAACTATTCGATTCCGCATTAATTGCCTGATTATTGGCAAACACGTAAAGATAATCACCAGTTCCGGCATCTGAATTTGAAAAGAAAGTATTTAAAATTAGCAGTGGTATTTTTGTTATAAATTTAACTAAATTTTTAAAAGTTGAACAAAATATTGAGCTGTATAATAAGGAAATAAATGGTCGGAAATTACACCTAGCACATAGAGTGTAATAGGTCAAATTAAAGAGGAGAGTCCACAGTTTTCAGTTTTTATAAAAAAACAAAAGATATGTTAACCACCGTTTTGCGAAAAACAATTGAGGTCAAAGTAAAAAAAAAATTGTAAGAAAATCCGAAACAAATTTAATATATGATTCCATGTTATATGGCATAAATATTTCTTACCAATAACAGCAAACCAAAGACGATTTGTTGGTGGCTCGAGATCTTTAACTTCAGTTCCAAGCTAAAATAAAATTAAGTTGCAAATTAATATTCATTCGAACCAATGGATATAAAGATGCTTATTATAAGCTTTTATTTTTTTTTTCACACAAAACTGCACAATTCACACTTAATCATATTGTATAGCTTACCTTGTTCACAAATAACATAATACTAAAACAACCGAGAAAGAATCGCAACTTTTTAATTGCGCGTCCTGCTTACTTCACTACTAAGAACCGAATGGCAAACTAATCGACTCATAAGTCATGCCCATATGCTGTTTTACTCATTAAATAGCGTGTTTACGCACACAGTTTGCGTTTTTACATAAAGATACAAATGCAATCACGTTTTTACGCACGTAGTTTGCGCTTTTATAAACACACGTCGTAAAAAATGCAATATACATACAATATATGTAATTTTACATATTTTATACTGAATATTACACTTAGGGCATGGTTGATTAATCGATTTTAGAGAAACGATTAACGATTAATTGTTCAGTTTTTGAGTCGATTAATCGATTAATCGATAATTTATTAATTTCATTTTTTGAGGTATTTTAAGTAAATATTAACTACTGCATTTAAAAAAAAAATAAAAGTGTATTTCAATTCAAATTAAATTCAATATAGAAAACAATAAAATATACATTATAAAATATTTAGTTTGGTTTTTTTTCTTTTAATAAATGTGCACGTAGGAAGCACAGTTTATCCAACGTATCATCGTTCAGGGATGTCCGGAGCTTCGTAACCAATAACCCTGCAGCGCTAAAATTTCTTTCCGCCTCTACTGATGATGGCGGCACGCTCATTATAAATTTTTTGAAGTAAATCAGTCCTTATTTTACTGTGTTCGTAAACCATCATTTCCCTTTTTATATCTGGTAAACTATAAGTGAATGGAGTTGTCGAATTGATTATAGGATTTTTTCTAGTTAAGAATTCCTGTAACTCATCTGCTTTTGAATATTTTGCTCGTTTTTCAGATACAACTTCTATTGTATCATTTTCATCTTCGCAATCAGCATCGGATTCAGACGGATTTTCTGCGAGCGGTAACAGTAATCTATTTGCAAAATCTATAGCGGTATTAGCGAGCTCGTTTTTGGTTAGCTTTTTAAAAACAAAGTTTTCCTCAGACATACATTCCAAACATTTTATTGGGTCATCCAAATACAACAGTAATCCTTCTAGATTTGGGTTCCTTCTCTCATTAATTCTGGTATTTAATGAAGTGTAAAACTTTTGTGCTAGAACACTTGAGTGGGACTGCACTTTTAATTTTGTCAACAAAAATTGAAATATTTTCGTAGCTTGCATTAAGTTGCAATCTTTCCTGCCCAGGGCCAAGGAGCTTACTTCAATTATTTCCAATGATTCGACAACATCCGAAATTATATTTACTTCATTATTGGAAGGGAAAGTTTGAGCAACAGACAAATCCTGTAAAACTGTTTTTATGACGTCTTTCATTTCCAGGAACCGTTTAAGCATAGCCAGCAACGAATTCCATCTTGTGGAGGTATCAATTATCAAATTTAACTCTTTACCAATTTTAGTTTTGCAGGCTTTTTGTAGCACATCATTTTTAACAGGAGATTTGCGAAACATTCGAGCTATTTTTCTTACTTTTTGAATAACCGTTGAAAAATTTTCAGCTATGGCGAAGTTTATGTGTTCTGGAGGATTTTCTTCCATCCAAAATTGAAGTTCACTTTCTGTTTCACTTTCATTTGAATCGGAATCATATTCTTCCCCTTCCCCATCCTCAGTGCTTTCATTTACCAATTGGCTTTCCTCATCTATTTCTTCAAACGTAGTTGATTTTTTTTTTGTAGAGAACATCAACAACTCCCAAATGCATTCCGTGACTGTGGCAAACTTGATGGTAAATACCCATCAAACGACCCATCTTCTTCATTACAGAAGCGCCATCTGTCACAACTGCCACTATATGCTTTTTTCGAAGAATATCGAATTGACTTAATTTTTTTTCTACGATTTCAACTGCTTTGGATGCTGGCATTGAGTCCTTTATTCTTATCATGCCAAGCCCAAAAACATCCTTATCCTTAGTGTGAATATTAAGACACATATATCGACGATTGCGTTTTGATGTCCACTCATCTAAAGATAAAGAAAATCGTTCCGAAGCTTCGATCATCAATTTAAGTTTGTTTTTGAGAGCTTGTTGAAGTGTTTCTGCATATTCAACTACCAATGCTTTGATTCCTTTTTCTGTTAAAGGTATACATAAACCTTGGGCTTTCCATCCATTCTTGATTTCTTAACTATTTGCCAGTGTAGAAAACGGTATGCGATCTAATGCAGTTAGTTTAGCAAGTACGTATGCTGGGGATGATGCAGATTGTTTGGTAAAAAACGAAGTAATTTTAGATGTTTCCTTATTTTGATTTGATGTTGAAGCAACCACTTTACACAAATTATGTTTGTGTTCCATATGATACCTGTATGACGTCGTTGTTGTATGCAACCGAAATGTGGTGTCACAGTGTTTGCACTTTAAAATATTATTGTCTTTCCTGTTAATTAATAGATGAGTCCAAATTTCACTTCTCTTTTCTTTGGATTTAATCCAATCATTTTCTTTTTCCTTCTCAGCCATAGATAAATCTAAATTTAATTTTTATGATATATAAAAATTTTATGTAATATATTATCAAATATACCTGTTTGATGCGAGATAATTGATAATTTTGTTAAGTTTAGTGATATTTATGGAGCACAAATATTTATATAAAAATATATTTTTTAATTTTGATTTCTTTAAAATGGTATATTTATGTAAATTAATCTAATGATATACTTTTATTTTAACCAATTGTCTAATGTTTACAAAAAGAAAACCAACGTAATACTGAACTACTGTAAATTAGATAAGTAATGTAAATTGCAAAAAAAAAAAAAAATTATGCATATTCCAAAGCCAAAGGCTACTGTGAAAAAAATTTCTATTCCCAGAATATTTTCAACGGTTTTTTTAAATGAAATTCGCAGAAAATAAAACAAAAAGAAACAACGGAAAACGACAAAAAAAACGAAATTCGCAGAAAATAAAACAAAAAACGATTAATCGATTAAGCTAGAAATTTGTTCGATTAATTGAAGCATTCATGAGTTTTTCGATTAATCCATTAATCGATTAATCGAACCATGCCCTATTACACATTGATTAATATTGTACACAAATTTGTGAATTTCACCTGAAAATAACGAAATAGCTGTTGCGGTGTGTAAATTTTTACTACTTTTAGAGTAGTAATTTATGACTTATTTTTTACTGTGTACATATTAACTTTAACCCTTAAATGCATGATTTATCAAATTTACATGAAATAATTTTTTAAGTATAGCAAATCGGTTGAATAAATTCAAAAAAATATTTAAAAAAAAAATAATTTTTTTATTTTAAGTATTTTAATTCACAAAAAAATATTTTGTGCCATATATGGCACAATATGAATTTTAAGAGTTCTGAATAATGACATTTTAAATATACCCATTGAATCGACAAAGTTTAAATGCATTATAAACATAAGTTTAGTTTTTTATCCAATTTCTTCGAAATAATGTATAGCATTCGCAGATTTATTTAAACTAAAAGGAAATAAGTTTAACCCAGAAACAAATAAATTTAAACTAAGCACAAATAAGTTTAATACAAGAGTAAAGAAATTTAACCTAAAAGCAAATAACTTTAACCCAAACACAAATAAGTTTAACCCAAGCACAAGTAAGTTTAACCCAAGAGCAAATAAATTTAATCCATGAGAAAATAAATTTAATCCAAGCACAAATAAGTTTAACCCAAGCACAAGTAAGTTTAACCCAAGCACAAATAAGTTTAACCCAAACACAAATAAGTTTAACCCAAGAGCAAAGAAATTTATCATAAATTCTCAATAAGACATGTTAAAACAAAAACTTTCAATTTCCATTCAAATCAACATTTTATTATTTCATGTTGTCATTAAAAACAATATTTTAGGCTTCAAATATTGGCAAAAATTTAGAGCAAAATTTTTCGAATATAAAGCACTGCGAACCCAAAAATTGTCAGAATAAATAACAGTAAAACCTTATCGCTAAAAAATCGAGTGAAGCATTTTTCAATTAGTTTGTGTTTGTGCAGATTCCAGAACTCATCACAGTGCTCAGTTTGTTTGAAGCAGTAGTGTCGATTGCAGATTTAAAGCAGTTCTGATGAATGGCAACCCAAGCTGCCCAAGATGTGGAGTCGCTAAGAAATAGTAGTGGAGTCGGAGGTAACAAAAAGATGTAAGTCGTAATAAATCGAAATTAAAAAAAAAAAAAACTAAGAAGAAAGGTAAAATTACTCTAAGATCGAACGCAGCAGGTTCGCGATGCTTTATCATCGACGAATTTTGCTCTAAAATTTTGAAGAAGTTGTTTTTTATGACAAAAATGAAATAATAAAATGTTGGTTTGAATTGACATTGAAAACTTTTGTATTAAAATGTCTTATTGAGAATTTATGATAAACTTATTTGCTCTTGGGTTAAACTTATTTGTGCTTGGTTTAAATTTACTTGCTCCTGGGTTAAACTTATTTGCTCTTGGTTGAAATAAATCTGCGAATGCTATATGTATCAGGAAAAAAAAAAACAACATATAAATAAAAAAAACTCCCTTAAAATAAAATTTAAATAAAAGTAAATAAAAACTTTTTAGTTGAAGAATATTAGATATCTAATTGTTAAACTTTTAAACTTATTTTGTAATAATTTAACACTTATTTTTCGTGAAACTCCACAAAGCAATTGTTATTCTTATTGAAACCTAGGGCTACACAATACTTGGGGCAAGTGATATATGTTATGAATGTACATAGTGGTTGCTTACACCTTACATGATCTACATTCCACTGAGAAAGGTGATCAATTTGGTCATGTCGTACATCAAGTGGTAGTATACTATAGGAGCAATGAATCCCTTTTTTTCTTTTCATTATGCTGCTGAGTAACTGATGATCCTGCTGTAGGTCTTCCGCGTTTTGCATAATTTGTGGTACCAATTTTACACAGGGTAGTTAGCTAGCTCAACTCGATACTGATTCGCGGACATGGAGTTTACCCCTGGAATTCTTTTATAAAGAACCCATGAATTGATTACTGACAAATCTATAAAACAGCCTCATGTACCATTTCTTGGATTTCATCGATACTCTATTCCTTCCAATAAAACTGTCCATTAGGTCTACACCACCCATTTGATGATGATATCCACCTACAATAGCAGGGCATTTTATAATAATGTTTGGTTTAGTTTTTCTATCATATCTTCTAACTATTCCTTAAGGATCAGTCCCGACCAAATTAGATAGTAATATCACGCATTTGTTTTCTTTCCATATCAAGTTGGCGATCATAATATTCTCGTAGTTTGCCACATATTCACTCGAGGTCCTTCTTGGACTTTGTTTTAAATCTTCTTTCTTAGGCAGCTTCCAGTTGGGGATGCGGTTCCGCCTTACCTTACCTAAACAACATATGCCTTGTTTGGCCAGGTAGCACACAATTTGGATAGATGTATAAAAGTTATCACAATATATTTTATAGTTGCACCTAAGAGGAACTTCGCGACACAATCTCAACATAATTTTACTACTAACTCCCAAATCTGCTTCTTCTGGAAAGTGTTTTAGGGGACTATTTTCCAATTCAGTAAAAATTTAAATTTTATATGCAAAACTGGATACACCACATAGGGCAAAAGTTTATATCCGCATTTATGAGGCTTTAAAGGCAAGTACTGCTTTAAATGATGACTAGCTTTGGAAGCGCACAAATCTGTTCATCAACTGATAAATGCTTCTTCATAGGTATTGTCACAAATTTTCGTTGGAGCAAAACAATAACTGGGCGGAGTTTATAAAGCTTGTCAAAATCTGGATCAGCCTTATCAGTAATAGTTTTGGAATTATCATTAAAATAAAGAACAGATCGATTTTTTTTTTCGAAATAATTCAAAGGCATCGTGTTTTTGACTAGTTCAAGACCTACATTTTTCTCCCAGTAAAGTCTTATATTTGATAACTTTGCTAAAAGATCATATTTTGTAATAATAAATGGAACTGCAATGGCTTTTGTCACTGAATATAAATTGCTTTCTTCAACAATTTTATTCAATAGCTCGTCGTCAAAAAAATACCTGAAAAATTGGTAGGTACGGAGTTTTCAGTTCTTGTGTGTGTGATGGCAATTCTGAAGAGCCAGTAAATTTTTTCTCCTCTTTCTTGTTTTTTTTCCGAAGTAGGATTCTCTTTAAGTCCGTAATATCTGATTCGCTTATATTGTCTACATTAAGGCTGGTTGTGGGAACAGACGATACTGAACTCTTTCCTACACTTGCAGAATCCGAAACAGTTAGATCTGCATGAAAATTTTCTTTGGAAACTGGAATAAATTCTGTTAAGTCATCTTTTCACTTTCCAATCCGTATTCACTGTCACTAGGTATATTCAAAAGCAAATTAAGGATATCTAGTTCATTCGTCGATGTCATGTGTTGCCTTGGAAATTAGCTTAATATCCTAGAAACTGGAAGATAAAATGTAATAAACAATATTACCCCTTTCTGTATGATGTACCATATACAAAGTCAATTTTCCGTATGAAAACGTGCCGAATTCGGTTAAAAGTTAATGATAATATCAAATAAATAACCCTATGAATTGTACAAAAAAAAAAAATAGTTTCTAAACTTACCCTCAAGTTTTAAACAATTTAGTTCACTTTGGAATGAGCTGTTAGCGCACTGCTCAACTAGTCAGCAAACACTGTAAGAAAATACTATATGTAGCTTGTACTACTTAGAAACAACAACGTAAAAGTATTCGCAGTCACGCACAATATTCCTTAGAAATTGTTCAGCATGATTTTCTTGGAAAAATTTCTGAGTAGACATATTTTCAAAAGTAAAACCAGATATGGCACAGTATGCATGGAAAGGTTAAATTTGTTACGCTGAAAGTATTAATTCAATCAAATATTAACTTTTATAATAAGCAACAAACTGTTCAGAATTGAAGTGGAAACTAACCCAAAATTGCCATTGGTTTCTAATAAGGTGGGGCGGAGGTCCGGACCCGTGGACCCACCCCTAGATTAAAGTCATAGATTCAAAACAGCTGTTTTTATACTCCAGCAATGTCTGAATATAACCATCTCAGAATATATGGTTACATGGAAATGCCTGTAAATTTCTTACGAAAATATTTCAAATATTTACGAAAAGAAAAGGTAAAAAAAAATTACGCAGAAAATACACTTAACCTTTTGGCATTCAACTCTATACATATATGTATATGTATGTATATGTATACATATTATACCTAATGATTTCCTTAAAGCGTTCACGTCACATTATATACGTTCCTGCATAAATATGTATTTCTAAGCTATATAAAAGCTGGATTCTTTGTAAAATAATCATTTACCCAAGATATTAAGAAGGCAATGTGCCTCTGTTAAAAAATATTTTTTCAGAGTAGAGCTTCACTCCAAGATGTTTTGACAGAAAACATTTTTTAAAATATTCTCGAATATTTTAAGCGCTTTTGTCCTATAGGAAGGAAAGCCTCCCCGACCACGTACTTGACGGTCTCCTTATCCAAACATCTTAGCATTCACACCAGTATTCAACGTGGGACTTTTGGCAAATTCCATTAAAGTTTATTATCTCTCAAAGATTTTCTTTGCTCATTTTAAGGGATGTTTAAAGATAAAACAACAATCAAGGTCGATTAAATTCTCCATGGTTATGCCCGGCGTCCTTTTTGTAATGAGGTTATGCTATCAGACTTGAAAGCTTAAGTAAAATGAGAACAGAATACAGCACCATTCACTATTCATGTATATTTCTAATTATTAATAATTTGGCGGAATTTTTTAAAAGTCGTTTTCAAAAAAGCATGAAGGTATGATGAGTTCTGATTATATCTTTGACAAATTTTTCACGGTACTTGCGTAAAACGCAGCTTTATGATTGCCATAAACTTTAATTTTATGCATCTATAGAAAGTGCTCCAAATCTCCAGTCTTTCTGCCCTGGGTTCTGTTTGGAACACCTTCGAAATAGGGTAGACCGTTGCTTGATTGCAAGTGGTTTTGAATTATGGGAAGGATGCAATCCTTTGCTATCTTTGTTTCCATCTCCTGAATAGTTGCATTCATTTGAAGCAGCGAGTTTGCTTTTGTGGCAATTGAAGCTTTTATGGAGGCATCAAAATCACTTGCTTTTATTGGTAAATTAAACAGTACATCGGTACTTGTTTTTTAATTTTCTCTGCTCATATCCAATATGTTGAAAATTCCCTGTAGACGCGTATTTTGTATGGGTCTCGAAAGAGTCAAAAACTACTCATTACCACTTCCCACTATATAATTTTTGGCTGTCGAATAATGGTTATTAGCTCCGAATGACTGTAGCTATTGGTTTTCTTATCATGATTAGACTTAGGCGAAAACGGAAGGCTGCTGTTATCTACAGTTGACCTTTAGTAACTGATCTTTTCATCAACCATTCTACACTCTACACGGTCTTTCACAACTTCGGTTGGAAATTAAAAAATTCCGTGCTCGCTGTGGTTCAATCTAAAGGAAAACAAAGAAAACGTCTACACAGCTCCTATTTTTGTTGTTGTTTGCTGTTAATGAGAAATATTAAAATAAACAAATTACCAATAACGCTGGATTTTTTTTTACTTTGAAGCATTGTTATACTTATGGAGCTGTGTATATTGTTATGGAAGTACTTTCGAGTGAATAGCTTTGGAAGTGAAGTCTATTCTGTTAGAATGTGAGCTAACAGGTCACTCAGTGACCACCGATAATACAGGGCGGCATGCTAGCATCTCGGCTATTGCGGGAGAATTAGTGGGGTGGGTACCACTTGAAATCCTACTGCTGTCACTGCCCATACAAAAAGAAAATTAGTGCCTTACACCAAAAAAACACAACCACCACATCCGGTCTGGATGGGACCCTTATACACCACTTACCCTTACTTACATGAAGGCGAAGATGGTCTGCCTTCACTGCTGTGCCCGGATCCTTCCAATGACACTGAAGTAGCGGACCTTAATCAACCATCGTCGTTGAGGGAGGGCTCCAGAAATCAATACAACTTAAGTTCTCTTCACGTTAAAAGTTCATTTATTGGACCTTTTAATACAAAAGAAATTTTCTTAAACAAAACGTTTAAAGTTTAATCATGGGCCGAGTGCTCATGGCCATCACTATATCTAAAATTATAGCAGCTGAGTATCTTATGGCAGGCAATTAACTCTATTACTATTACAACCGATCTGTCGAATAATGTTTCTAAGTCTAATTACACTGGAACCTCATTAACTTTAATTTTACAAATTAAAAGCTTTGACTACCTTAAAGACTACTGTACACGGCTATGTCTTTTCATGGGCCTGAATAACAGTGGACGTAATCCTGAGAGCTTAACATGACATGGAAAAATATACATCAGCAACAAAACTGAGGTAGAAAATTCGAAAACATATTTTATTTATTTAGAACTTCATTAACGATCTGATTAATGAGTTTACAAAAGTGAAATATAATCATAAAATGACAAAAGTATTCATTACCATAATAACGAAAAAAGAAGTAACTTTAACGAAGCTGATCTCTTATTTGACTGTTTGAAAGATGCAATCAAACTGGCGGCTAAAGAGACGAGACATTGATGAAACCGGCTTGTGCATGCCAACGAAGAAGTAACAGTTCCTCAAGGAGCGCACAGGAAAGTATATAAGAGCTCAGGAGAGTTTTCACTCCATGTATATACTGAAATGCAAAGACAACTCTATAAACTTTTCGTTTATTCTCAAGAGAACCTAATAGAAAGATTTTGGGCCTGTAAATTTATGGAGGCAGAATAATAGGATTGTCCGAATGAAATCCACGCAGGGCAACTCGGACGAATCTCCGCTGCACAGCCCCAATGCGATTTATATATGTATACAGTAGTGATGAGCAAAATTGGTCTTGGTCTTGCAGTCTTGGTGTTGGTCTTGCAGAATATGCAAGACCGATACCAAGACCAAGATTGTAAACACGCTCACAAGACCAACACCAAGACCATGTGTAACGTTAACAAGACCAAGCCCAAGACCACATTATGCAAGACCAAGACTCATTATGCAAGACCAAATTATGCAAGATAAAAATCTGGTAATTTGTGCAATAGCGAAGAATAGCTATGATCGGTACGTACTTTACCGGAATTTGAGAGAAAAACTGGGCAAAAAATGTAATAAATACATTGGATTCACAAAATGTAGTTTCTGTGGCTTCCTTTCTCTTTCATTTTCATAGTTCAATCACAAGTCATAGCACTATTGTATTTTATTTATATAAAGATTAAAAGGACACAAATAACACATCCAGTGTACAGACAAGATTTATTTAGACGGGGATAAGGTAGTTTTTAACTATTTATTAATTTATGGAATGATACATCAATTATAGAATTGCGCAAAAAAACGAAATCCTAGATAAAAACTAAAACCAAAAGTTGACTGTGCAGCCCAAAGCTAAAACCTACTACAAGATAACAGACAATACCAAGACTGAATTGCAAGACCAAGAGCTAGATCAAGACCAAGACCAACACCAAGACTTGACTATGCAAGACCAAGACCAAGACCAATATTATACCAATCATACCAAGAGCAAAACCAAGACTAAGTTTGCAAGACCAAGACCAACACCAAGACCATTATAGTCTTGGTCTTGGTCTTGTATTTTCACATCACTAGTATACAGTATAGAAGGGAGGCCAGATAGGGCTGGCATACTCCAAAATGGGTCTAACGAATGTGCAGTAAAGGATCTTCGTTATGAATGGATCATTAAACTCTTTTGACCATCTATTTACAAACCTGCGAAGGCAAGACGAGTATTAAGGAAGACACCCAAATCTTTGGTTTTCTCAAGTCTAGTTTATAAGCATCCATCTAAAGTATAATTAAATGCCAAAGGCCTCCGTTTACGAGAAAAGGACATAGTAGTACATTTGGTAATATTAAGAGAAAGACAGTTAATAGCATACCATTTATGAAAGGTGTCTAAGTCCAAATTTAGAATTCCACACTCGTTTTCATTAGAAACAATGCGGACGATTTTGGCATCGTCACCATAGCAAAGAATTCTTGAATTAGCCAAAATCAGAGATACATCGTTGATGTAAATTATAAGAAGGAGTGGCCCAATATGGCTGCCTTGAGGTACGCCGGAAAGAACAGCGCAGAATATAACTCGCTGCGTACGATCAGATAAATAAGAACAAAGCCAATTGACAAAGACAGTAGAAAAACCAAGCACAGTCAACTTGTGAATTAAAATTTTATGATTAATTCGGTCAAAGGCTTTACTGAATTCCTTGAAAATGCAATCCACTTGCTTACCGTTTTCAATAGTAGAAATCCAGAAATTGGTACACTCCAACAAGTAGTAGATTTTCCCTTCATAAAACCATGCTGAAAAGAGCACAGGAAGGGCTTGCAGTGCATTGGAAGTACAAAACAACGCGAACCAGGGCTTCAAATATCTTACCAATACAACTTAAATTTGCGACAGGTCTGTGTAAAGGAATAATCAAAGAAAGCTTCCACTGTTTTGGAAAAACATCAGAAGTTAAAGCTAATTTAAATAAATAAACCAAAACAGAAACGATGGACGTAGCACAATGAGTGTGAAAGGAACGTCATCCGGACCACTGGAAAAACTATCAGCCATGCTTGAAATATACTTGGAGATATATGCTTTGTCGAACAGCAGGTCTTTAGGTTGAAGAGAAGTCAGCGGCGGAAGCTTTGTCAAATGGGTAAAATCGTTATATCTAATATCCCAGTGGCTAGCACAGAAGCCAGTTATAAAGCAGTCATCAAAAAGATTGGCAGTCTTTAAGGGACCCACTCTGTATATGTTATCGAGTCGGAACGGTTTGGTTCAGCACGCAAAGCCAATCTCATTCTTTACACATAATCGCTGTATGAGTCAGTCAAACGCGAAATATACTGAGCACGCAAATTAGAATAAATTACGTAGTCAGCATCACTCCTTGAGGAACAGAACATCCTCCAAGCTTTATTCTTTAAATTTTTAAGATGCTTTAAGGAGCCATTGAACCGCGGTTGACAATTTGAAGTACGATTCGAACTAACATGTGGTACACAGTGAGAAAACAAAGAAATAATGTGTCATAAAACGAGTTAACAGCTTCATCAATGTCACGTTCACCCAGCACACTGGTCCAATCACAAGCGTATAACCATTCAATCAATTTATTAAAATCAGTTTTTTTTTTAAAGTTATAACAGTAGTTACTAGAAGCATTAAATGATGAAGTTACAGGATCAGACAACAAAACTACATCAAGTGCCGGATGATGACTTCTTTCAGGAACCATAGGAGTTAAACAACGCTTGACGAGAGTTCCATTGTGAGCGGAAGATAACTCCAGGCCAAACGATTTTCCAGAGTCCCATTAATAACGCCGCTAGACTGTATTAGGCCTGAAGAAATAATGTTGTCAATAAAAGATATGGCATGTTGAGGAGTCACCGAGAAAGAAGGTAGCGAGCCCTCTTCGTCCAGAGAGTGTTCCCAGTTAACACTAGGCAAGTTAAAGTCACAAAAAAGTAATAATGCATCGTCAGACAGCAAAAATTTTGTAAGGCTATAAATACACGAAGCCATCAAGTCAAATATCTCAGCTGATGAGCATGGAGGGATGTAAACTGTAGCAATATATACACACGATGGCGGTCACGGCGAAACACCAAGAACTCGGAACCACAAAGCTCTGCATCTGCAATCTTTCCACAAAGCCATATCTCGGTCAAGCAGACCACTTCAAAACAGGAGTTCATCGAGCTTGTAAAAAGGCAAGTCGTCTTGGAGCGAAGACCAGTTATATTGGCATAGTGGACGGACATTTCGCTAACAAGTTTTTTGCTTTAGCAGAAGATTCAGAGCACCCCTTTGGAATAAATTCACGCACAATAGAATTGTGTGGCCATATCTCAGGATTGAGATATTCACGATCATGTCCAGTACATAATTTCTTGCAGGCAATTAAAGAGGTCGAAGTACCAACACGCGATGAAATATGTCTGGTAATCTCATCTTCGGTAGTGTCAGGATATACTATACATACGAAGACACATTTTGGAAGTCTGGCTAGCTGCAGCGAAATAACGTCTCCAATTACAGTCGGAATATCATTGACGGAGGCAATATCCGCAACCGTAGCAGACCGCAATATACCAGAATTTTGCGTACTGACAGGAAAGTCACCCTAAACGCCAATATATCTCTGCCTGCAATATCCTAGCAGTAACCGTAACAACGAGTACAAAAAAAAAAATATAAATAAAATTTCTGAACATTACTCGTCAACGAGGTCATCGTCAGTTGTATTCCTTACCGACAAATCACTCGCCTTCAACGATCAGATTGATTGTTGATGATAATATCCTTAAAATTTCTCTCAAGTTTAATATTCTTGAGTTTTTTTTTCTCATATATAATTTTCTTTATAATAAAGCATGAAAAAATATTCTCAGAGTTTTTGTTTGTAATTTCATTTTAATAAGAAAAATAATTATAGCAAATATTAAATAATTGTTGGAATATGAAAAATATTCCAAATAAATTACAAACGAGTGAAACTATATGAAAATAACACGTCCCCACTTACAAAAATTAAATGTTAAGAGGAGTCAGTACTCAGCAAAAGTTTCAATTTAGATATCAGCGAACCTGTAGGTAATAAAATTTACTATACGTTGGTTTGTGTCCTGAAAGTGAGAAAATTCATATAAAATTAGCCTAGACCTAGACCACAGAGCACATTAGAGACATCTACCGCAAAAGACAGAAACCCAACATCCGACAAAACCATACAATTTAGGACGAAAAATGAAAATTTGCAGTTCACATAAATTGAAAATTATTAACGAGAATTAACTCTCCTAAAGTTTTTTTTGCCCATGCCATTTTGCTTTGTATTTAAACAGCTTTCAAATAAATATTGCAATTTCTCGTGGGTGAAATGTCTAGAGAAAATACAAGTAGAGTCAAATAATAAGAGTCAAATAATTATAAAAAGCACCACTAAAAATGAAAAAAACTCGACGTTATTTGCTAGATCTAGGCCTTATCTTTTTTAATTTTTGCCGACGTTTTTTGCTAGACTTCTTCATTGCCTTTAATTGAAATCATAATCCTGCTACAAATAGTTTGCTAGAAATTTGCATTGAAAAATGTATGAAACTTGCAAATATTGGTACTGACTCTTCTTAAAGTCTAAATACAAAATAATTTAATAAAATTACGTAATAAAATAATTAGTTACTTACTCCCTCGAAGGTGCTCGTTGGTGGTATTTAAATAAATTCGATGTGCTGAAAGGTAACAAAAATTATTTTATCTCTAAAATTGGCCTCTTGTGGATCGCACTATCATTCTAAACTTAACCCGTTATTAATAAAAATTTGTAGCTTTTCGTTATAGACGTTTTTCCAAAATAACCGTTTGTATCCGGGACCATCACCGTTTTCATTTGCATTAAAGCATCAAAATTTCTCTTATTTGCGGATGAATTTTCTATCATCACGAGTCTCAAGTGGATCTGATTCCTTTTAGTTAGCGTTAAATTCCCCCAATTAATGAATTTTTCTCTTGAGCTAGCTGTGCGTAAATGAATACTATGCTCTTAACCTAGTTCTGTGTGAGCATTTTGCTCCTAAGCTATTCACTAATTTTAATAACGGTCGTTGTAATACTAATGTCTATGCTTTAATATGTTGGGCCGACAATGGACCTTAATTTCACTTAATTAGGGTCATTCGACTCGTTGGTATATGAATTTCCGCCGTACAATTGGTGGATATCGTTTAGAATTCAGATTTTTGACAGTGTTCTCAAACTTGTTCTAGGCTTCCCACGACAAAAACTTGTGCCCATGTATGCTCATTTGGATGTTCTATTACAAGAAATGATATATATATACGAGCTAGCTGCCGCACCTTACGCTAAGAACTCTAAATATTTAATCTGGGTGAGAACTTATTCTATCACTCACGAAAATTTCCGGATATGTATGCAGATTCAAAACCGCAATTCCTTTTCATCCCTTCTCGTTGGTGCTATACATTCAGTAGGTTAATACTGTTTTCTCTTTTTCCTTCAATATCAGTTAGGTTTTAGCTATTGGTAATCGTTCCGTCCTTTCAATACAATTTCTTCAATTGCAGCTTAGGAAAATGAGGAGTACATGTGTCTTTTCCATTTCAGCCTGCGTTTATCATGATCTTTCGCTTTCGGTTCTTGACTGACTGCTTACTTACTTGTTTGCTTTCTATATATGATTCAACTTACTGGGTCAGTTCCCTTTTCCTAACACCTTCGCTTGGTTACTTTATAATTCCTACTAAGCAAATCTGCCGAACACACCATCCTTCAGGTCCAATGGTCTCCTTCTATATTTATCCAAGGAATCCCTCGTAAAAACTTTACGTGAGCTGGGTTTCTTCACTCTTAATCGTCGATTTTTCACCTTGCTTTCGTTCTTGTACCAATCTTCGGATTTTATTTACCACGAACACACGTTCTTTACTTTAAGTCTTTCGATTTGCGTGCTTTCAGTTCGCCAGTCCTTCTTGACAGAAAGTATGCCGCCTTGTCAAATGTCGTCGAGAATCCCAGCCGTTCTTTTTACCAGTCTTCAGTCACAGTCAGGGCTAAAACGTCCGGTCGTACCAAACATGACAACACATTCGCCATGGAGACTAATGTAAACACTGCTATATCTGTCGGCATCGTACATGTAGCATGCTGCTGCATGCAGCACGCTACGACTATAACAGTATATATATATCACTTCGTAAGGTCCTAAATTTCACAGCCTGCGTTAAATCTTTGACTAGAATCTTGTCTGGTATGTGGAGAGATTGATCTATATCATATTATTACCTTTTTGCCAGTAGGCTAGACTCATGCCAGCTCTTTCTAGCTATAGTTAAAAAACTTTCTACATTTGGACAGCAGCATCGAATAATATTTGTAATATATTTACAAAGTACTACGGACTTTAGATATGAATCCGAGAAAAGTCTCCAATGACAGGAGTTTAGTAACCCTATGCATTCTGTTCTATTATATGCATGGGCCTCCGTTATCAAAAACTCATCTCACGTTTTACAAAGAAAGCTTTTTTAGAAGCAGTGACTACGAACAGAAAGTGAGGAAAAAATCATCCAGGTAAGCACTGTGAATGTGTTGTGCCACTCATTGTTGAAAATAAACCAAGAGGAAAATTCAAATCCTGTAACATGTTTGGTTGTGGTGTGATGCAATGTGGTAATGGTGCTTATCATTAAGGTTGGTCAATTTGTGTAGTCTTGGTTGGCCCACTGTGGTTGTATGCCCAAAAAACGTCCAGGACCAATCCTAACCAAGCCAATAAAACATCAGCTAAAGGAAGATTTCAGTACATATTTCATGGATTGGTCAACATATATAGCACTGGCTGACCTTGACAGCATTCCATTTTTTTAAATGCCTATATACTTTTATTTTTTTTTCATTTTCCACCCAATCAATTTGCAATGTTCAGCAAAAGTGTTCCTTTTTCCCAGATTTTTCCAAAGATGTGCTTGGATTGACCAAATTCTTCCTTAAACGGAAATTATGGTAAAAATCAAAAAGGTGGACAACCCTGATGTCATTTCCTTACTTATCTTTCATTTTGTAACAAGTTTTGAAGCTGGAAGTATAAAAAGCCAAGCTGGCTTCTTATTTTCAGGGACCGAATCAGCTATGAATTTTTAACGAAAAAAGCTTAATTTACTTGTTATTCCTGACCGATAATAGTTTTGAAGCTAGAAAAACTGTTTTTCGATAAAAGTGTAAAGCCAATTGGCTTTTTAATTTTTCTAGGCGAAAATAGCAGGTTTCAAGGATACCTATTTTTTCGACCAAATATGAGAAGTCAATTTGGCTTTTTAATTTATGAAGTGGTTAGTAACTGATTGAAATAATTCTTTTGAATTTTTTAGTCAATTGAGGAGTATCGTAAAAAATTGTTTGAAAAATAATGTTTCAAGATCAGGGAAGCTCAAAGCCCTCTTTTGACGGTTGGATGACCCTGCAACTTCCTGAAGAATTGGCTGGCTGTATGGTACCATATATTGTTCGAACCAGGGCCGGGCTGGGTCTTGAAACCGGCCCGAGAAAATGACGATAAACCAGTCCTTTTTGGGTCTTCAAAAATGAATTTTTTTTATAAGATTGAGATAAGTGAAGTACTTATCTCCGGGGCTGTAGCTTAGGGGCGCCGGGCCGTTGAAAAAAAACCTTTACTGCGGGCGAAAAAATAACATTGCATTTAACAAACATAAATTATTTTTGAGTTATGATCCTTTATTCAAATAAATTGTTGGTTCCGAAATTGAAATTACCCACTTGACAAGACTCAGGTTGGTTCGTTATTTTGGGAGAAATTTTTGACAGTCCTACAAAATTTGCTGAAGATATGGGTATACCAGCAAGCGTTACAGAAGCAAGAACAAGAGAGAAAAAACGACTCGACCTTTTTAAATCACAAGATGATGACCCCAATATGTGAACAAAATAAAAGCTTCGCACACTAATTTTTGAATCAATTTGGCTTCTTTTATTCTTGATGACGTGGGAACAAGTTTCGGAAGATTTTGGATTACTTTCCGGCGATATTCTCAGCAAAATTGGATTTGCTTCAATCAATTCACAAGTTTTTTTTTTTTTTATATTGCCAATGACGATAGCTTCATGTGAACGAAGTTTTAGCAATGTGAAATTAATAAAAAATTACTTCCGATCTACAATGGGTCAAGTAACATTGTCGAAAAACAAATAATAAGCATTCGGAATTTCTAAAATATTATTATATTATTTCGGTGCGAAAAAAGCTAGAAAAGTCCATCTACAAAATTCATACAAATATTTTTATCGATCTGATTCACCTCAATGTTTTTAAATGTACTGTACTAGCCAAAAATGAATATCAACCAATAATTTTATGTGCAATAAATAATATTTACTATTCTTTTGTACTTTTATTATCATTATCAATTGTTGCTCAACATAGTTCAGTCAGCTGATAGATCACGTCAGGATATATAGAGTTAAGTTAGTTTATGTTGACAATTTTATAGATCAGGGGCGTAATTTTTTTTATACCTTCGCCTCAGGTGCCAAAATGAGTCGCTACGAGTCTGCATGAAGCAACTTAGGAAAGAAGTGAGTTCTTAATCCCTTTTTTCCTACTCTTTCTGTTTTATTTATTTTTTTGATAAAAAATTTAGCCAAACAAATAATATATTTCGCAAATTTTCTTCCGAAAAATTGCAACGGAGATCATTCAAAATGATTTTTAGAGCTGAAAAAGCCTTCTGAACGCTGACTTGTATTGGGGTAACGGCGTGGACAATACAGACCAAATTTCATAGTATAGGCAATGAATACTTCTGGGATTCTTTTCCAGTACTTAAGAAGATCGACATCGATATCGATATACGATGTCAAGTTAACGCATAATTACAGTGAAACAATGAGGCTATTTGCACATCTATTACTCACTTTATGCCGCTGCCTGCTTCGAAGTGCTGGCAAAATGTTTGAAAATCTAATAAGGTTTCCATATCCAAATTATTTTTAATGGAAACGAAATTTATTTTTTCTAGCCAAAAAGTGCAGTTCGGCTTGAAAAAATAAGTAGCCAGCTTGGGTTTTTATAGTTTCTTGAAAGAATAACCAGCTTCAAAATTTAATTATGAATTAATTAAATATTTTACTGGTACAAAATCATTATTACGTTAATACATTTATCGCATAAAAAAACTATTATGTAGAATCCAGTCAGCTCATTCCTTTTCAAATAATTTCTTCACAGAGGGCAGCATGTAAAAGAAACAACCTGCGAAATCGATTTTGGGAAAAACAGCCTCAAAAATGAACTTTTTTTTAGGTGTTTTACTATTAGCTTTCCTTAGAAGCCAAAACCATATTTCCAGTATTTTTTTGTTGTTTTGTAATAAATCAACTTAAAACAATGTTGCCAGATTTGATTTACAATATATTTTCCTGCATGACAACTTATATGATTGTTTCTGTAGTCCAGTGTTGGGCGTACTACATTTGTAATCAGATTAATAATCATGATTAAATCAATCATGATTACATCAATCATGATTACACATCAATCATGATTACATCAATCATGATTACCCATCAATCATTAATCATGATTACATCGAGTAATCTTAAGCAAATGTAACCGTAATCATGATTACATGATTACATTTTTTTTTATTACAAATGAAACTTTTCTAGAGATTTTAAAATTTAGTTCTAAGAAAACAAACAATCTGCGATCGTAAAAATTTTTATTGTAGAAAACTCCAAGACACTGTTGAATTATGTATTGATTGAAGTCAGTGTAAAGAATGTATGTGCTTCTATTGATAGAGACTCACACATATCTGATCATCAGCTTAAATTCGAGGATCTTGATTATATGTGAAAAAAGATAGCGAAATAAATTAGATTTCTGGGGCGTATAAGAAAGTCGTTGAGCATGGAAAATGCAATAATGCCTTTAACACTTTGATTTTGCTACACTTTTCATATTGCTCCACATTGTTATATGCTAGTTCGAATGAATTCAAGGGCAGAATGCAGCTGTTGTAGAATAAGGAAATGCGAGTTATTCACTACCGACGTTTTCTTTTAACTACAATTTTAAACCTTTTGCAAATTTGTAATCAAAAAATGTAATTATGTAATCATGATTACGGTTACGATTGATCAATCATTAATCGCCATAAATGATTACTTTTCTGATTACTATTATCAATCTGTAATCATGATTACAGATTACAGATTGTAATCGTAATCATTAATCATCAATCAGATTGCATTTTGCCCAACACTGCTGTAGTCAACTAAAATCGCTCACAATCAAAAATCATCTCTTGTTTAGGGTCCCCTTTTTAATTCATCAAATACGATTATGCCAATATTCACCACCATGTGCGTAATCGAGGCACCTACGTCATAATCATTTTCACATCTTCCTGGTATATAGACAGGCATATCGGATAATTGACATAAAATTTAATTCTCTATTAATTCAGGTATCAATGTAAAACAGTATTTAACATTCACAGGAGAAAACCATTATTAATTTACACTAAATTCGGTTTATCTAATGAACCGTAAAACAGCACAAAATTGCATTATTGTCGTTGTCGCCCTTTTTTCCCAGTATTTGCACTATCAAGTGAATTTCATAAAATAATTTATGAAAGCAAACACCGAGTGCAGCAGCTGTAGGAACGATATTGCTAGTATAGAAAAGAAAAATTTATAAAATGCACTTAACGTTCGCCAACCCCGTAAATATCCCACGAAGTTATTAAAATTCCTTCCGGATTATTCGCGTTCATTTCGAAGAAAAAAGGGGGGATTTATTCACCTAAATAAATGCCATTGCCATCTATCTATTAATTCCCTGCTCTCTTTCTTTGCTTTGTATTCGTCCCCTCCCAGCAATGCCTTAAGCCATAATATCAAAGGATTGTGGTTTATATTCTGTGCATATACATAGTCCTGTGGGAAAATATGTATAAGGCTCGTACTATTTGTGCTTTATTTTCGTTGGCTTAATTCTTCTACATGGCAGAGTTTTACTTTAGTATTCGGGCAGATTTGGGGGATCTAAATAGTGTGTTGGGGATGTAAAGGTGTCCAGCCCATAGTGCCTACAGATACGACGATTAGGCTTTATATGATTCAATTTTGGATCCTTTCTTTATTATATTTACTTGAAAGAAGAAAAAAAGCTAAAGAAATACCGAATTTTTGTACCACAAAGAAGTGTTTTTTTTTTTTTGTTTTTAGTGATAGCCCAGTAAAACTGTGCAGTTTTTAAAGAATTATTAAACTAAGAAAAGAGTTTTAAAATTAGTCTGAGACGCAACGATATCCCAGGTGAATACCCATAAATGCAGCCAATCCTTTATTTTGAATATATACGAATTAGATTATTAGCTCTTCACTTCATCAAATATTTTAGCATGCAATGCGTAAGCGACTAAAACCGCTTACACATTTCATGATATTTGGCTCTCGGCGTGGAGTTGTGCTAAAACAACCGGGTGCCGTGACCCACAGATCGAATGAGATTTTAGATAGGTCTCGTTTCTGCCAGTAATTCAGTAAGTGCAGGATATACTATGTCTCACTAATCCGTGCATTCAGAGTGCCGTGGGATTAAGCCATACTTGGTAGGTGCTCACTTTAAGCCCCTAGGAACTTTCCATATCCGTGGGTGGCAGAAAGGAAGTATATGACGCGCAATGCTGCCTCGGAGAACGGTATATAAGGGAGCTTATACTGCTTAAAATCTTAGTTCTAAATTCTGATAAATCTGTGTCCAATTTAAAAATAGCCAAAAAAACACTATTTTCGATTTGAGCGACTTCTAAACATTTAGACATTTTAACACTTTTGTTTTTGGGCCACCCTATGTACATATGTAGGTATATTAGAATTCTATTCGGTTCAAAAATTTCTTCTTGTTTTGGGATACTTTGTTGGTTGTACATTTCAGAACGTAATTTTTTAATTTGATGTTTACGTTTTATGCAGCTTTTGCATGTACTTTCAACCCATTATTATATCTTTTTTAAATACCTATCTTCAAAAAAAAAAAAAAAATCTGTGTTCCCAGAAAATCTCAAATAATATACTAAGATATTCGCCGGCACTTCCTGAAAACAAGTTGGGAAATCCGTAAGACGTCCTACGCTTGCAGTAGGAATTTTATATTATTGAATGCGATAAATGGTCCTACGCAGGCACGTATACAGGGGGAGGGTCACGGGTATCATGACCCCCTAAGGCAACATCGCGTGAATTGAATTTGGTGCTGAACTGTAGTGTGAGAGTTGTAAAATTTTAACAGGGCGATTTTCGTATTGTACGAACACAAAGCTGACGTCGATGATTAATGCTGGTGCTGTAACGCACTTTTCCAATTAGCAGCGACAGCTAGCGCTGGTTAAAGCGTTTGTTTGTCTTCTTTTTAGTAGTAATAGTCGCGTCAAGAGTGAGTATAATAGTCATTCGGTCGTAGCTCTTCGTCTTTGAAACGTGTACGATTTTTGTGGAATTTTCTTGTGTTTTATATAAGATGTGTTATTTTGTGTCCGCAGAACAGAGAAGAACAAAAGATACACAAAAAAACGCCTCATACATTTTGATAGAATGATTTAAATGAAGGGAATAGAACAAAGAGTTCGCTTCAATCAACAGAACAATTTGTTCTCTTCAGTATATGGGAATTCTAGAACAAGCTACGCAAAAGAATACATCTATTGTGTAGAAAAGTCATCTATCATACCTATCACAGGATGGTAAGTAATTTTGTTATACTACATTATTTTAGTGTTTGATTGTTTAGAAAAAGGCACACAATGCTTAGCAGCCCGGTTATTATGA
This sequence comes from Dioctria rufipes, assembly GCA_963924295.1. Lineage (NCBI taxonomy): Eukaryota > Metazoa > Arthropoda > Insecta > Diptera > Asilidae > Dioctria > Dioctria rufipes. The sequence goes on from OZ002741.1 coordinate 261,994,329, forward strand.
TGGTTTTATATTTTTGTTACACTGATTACTCTTAGATTAAAAAGCAATTTCGAGATTTGAAAGTGTTATTGTTACCAAGAAATTGGTCAGTGATCATAAATTTTTTTTTTACCCATCAGATTTTCCGACATAAAATCAATGACAAGACAACATTGTGTGGAGCTCGCAATAGAAGCATTGTTATGATCTTCGCTAGTAGGATGGCGTATTCGCCGATATCCGGGATTCTGTTCATGATGAGATATATTTTTATTTAGTTAATTATTGAATATATGGCGTGATGGCCGCAATATTCGTAAAAATGGGTAAAAAGCCTCATTTACCTTTGGATCTGGCCGAATGCCTCAATCCGCACTAGATATATGGCTGGAGAGCCTCAATATCTATCAAAAGAAAATACTTGGCTAATTGCCTCGGTATTTTTGTAAGAAAGATGTTTGGCTGAGAAGCCTCTTCATCAAAAGGGTAGAACCGCTGGCCAACTTGCCTCTGCCATCTAAGAATAAGAACCACTTGACTACTCTATGGTTATTTCTTTATTCCTGAATGCTACCTTATTTATAATCGATAATTATTGCTAAGTAAGCAATTTACAATAATTCCTAAATGCTACCTTATTATGTGCATCGTAACAAAAGAGCGGTGACCTCACGTGAGTAATATTTTCTTTACAACTTGGTGCACTGTATATGCATATTATGCTTTTTGCTTGCGCGGAAATTTGATGCGTTTTACTTTTACCTCATTCATAACGAGGTATGAATGAATCACACAAATGATTACATACGAATCTGTATGTATGTCAATTATGTTTTCTTTTTCTGTTTACTCGACGAGTTAATTGAACTCGGAGTTTTACCTTTTGAAAAGATATGCAAACTTTAGCTGCAATCTTTTTTCTTGTTTTCTTTTAGGGAGATGCGCATATGATTTATATGCAATTTATTATGTATGATTACATATGCATTACATCCCCATCCTTAAAAGATTGATGCAATTTTGATTTCTCTAAAGAAAGTAAAATTGCATTCGTTCTATTTATTGCACATTTGATCACCTTTCTTTTGTTACCATTTTTTTTTTTTTTTTTTTTTTTTTTTTTTTTTTTTTTTTTTTTTACATATTACAATTTCCATTGTCTACGTTTAACTATTTTGTTATATATATTTTGATTTTTCTATCTATATATCTATAGGTACCTATTTATGTTTACATAGTTTTAAGTTATTATTGTGTATTTTAATTTCTTTTCCAGTTATATCTACATAACTATTCACCTTATCTTGTCTAATTATTCTATATGGTCCTTTATACGGTTGCTGTAATTTTACTCTATTACCTACTTTTATATATACATAATCATTTATTTTAAAGTTAGCTTCGTTTACATCGTTTTGTTTATCTATTCTTTCTTGTTTTTCTTTCAGTAAACATTCTTTTACATTATTTTGTGCAAATTGCAATTTTATTTTTAATTCATTAATATAATCATCAATATTATATATTTTTGTATTGTTATCTAAGATCTCACATGGTAATGAATTTAATTTTCCAAAAACTAGCTCAAAAGGTGTATAATTGGTAGTTGTATGTGGTGTGGTGTTGTAGCTGTAAGTATAGTAGGGTAATATTTCACTCCAATTTTCTTGTTCGGAAATTGTCATTATATAATCGTTTAAAACTCTATGGTTCCTTTCGATTGAACCTAGGGTTTCGTGGTGAAATGGGGCTGATGTCACTTTTTTTATTTTTAAAAGATCACACAGGTTGTTTATCAGTTGATTACAAAATTCTGTACCCATATCAGTTTTGAGTTTTTTAAAACATCCATATTTCAATATGAATTTTTCTACTATTGCTTTCGCCACTGTCCTTGCATGTTTGGTTTCTATTGGGATTGCTTCTACAAACTTCGTTAGCTCACATTGAAGAGTTAAAATGTATCTGAAGTCCCCAGATGGTCGAAGTGGTCCAACAGTGTCTATGGAGATTGTCTCAAAAGATGAGCCAGGTGTGTCAGTTATTAAGTGTCTCTCTTTGGTGTGTTTCGTGATTTTTGTTCTTGCGCATTCTTGACAATTATTTACGTATTCTTTCACCATCTTATTCATATTTTTCCAAGTGTATTTTTGTTTCAACCTAGCAATGCATCTTCTTATGCCGCAATGTCCACCAATTCGTGAGCTATGGTATTCTTTTATCAGTCTGTGCATTTCATCTTTTTTCATTATCCTTTTAGGAGGTGTATATAAAATAATATTAACACAATGTTTTGTTTCTCTATGGAATTCCTTCAATATATTTCTTAATTTTTCGACGTCGATAATATCAAATAATTCATGATTATTTGCTAGCGCTAATTTATCTATTTTCGCATTGCTTATTTTGAGTAGTAACTTCCTCAGAACCAATTTTAACTCTGGTAAAGATTTATCATTACACTCTGCAATTATTTTATCTTTAGAGATTTCTATTTCATGCAGTTTTCTGTTATCATTGTGTTTCCTAAGTTGCGCGTGTTTATTATTTTTAAATGTTAACTCGAGTTTTTTAATATACCTTATGTCTGATATTGATGTACTGTTCCAAACGTAAAGTTGATCAGGCTTCTTGTTTGAAATTAAGGTACTTGCACAGTTTTTACTGCTTTTGCCCTCCTTATTGTTATTATTATTCTGCATGTATTGTTTTCTTTGCATGTTTCTTGTGATTACATTGATATTATTTTTCGGCATCATTGCTATTAAGTCCTTGGATTCTATTTTAATTCTTGATAATGCGTCTGCATTGGTGTTCATTTTACCTTGTTTAAAGACAATTTCAAAGTCATAATCCATGAGATCAACTCTTATTCTCGTTAATTTTGATGATGGGTTTTTGTGCGTAAATAAGCTTACAAGCGGTCTGTGATCCGTATACACTATGAATTTTCTTCCAAATAAGTATGGTCTAAAATGCTGTATTCCCCAGTGAATAGCTAAAAGTTCTTTTTCTATTATGGGTTTATTTAATTCATGTTTATTAAGGGACTTGCTTGCATAGGCTATCGGCTTGTCTCGCCCGATTTCGCCTTGCGAGAGTACTGCTCCTAATGCATAGCTGGATGCATCAGTTGTTAAAATGAATAATTCATTGAAGTTAGGATAACTTAGTACTGGTGGGGATACTAGTTTCTGTTTTAAGACTTCAAATGATTTCTTGTAATCTTCAGACCAATGAAATATTTTGTTCTTTTTTAGAAGTTCATTTAGTGGTTTTGCGATCTCTGCAAAATTCTGGACAAATCTTCTATAATAGTTGCAGAATGCTACGAATCTTCGCACCTCATCAGCATTCTTGGGTTCAGGATAATTTTTAATGCTTTCATATTTCTGTGGGTCAGTTCGTATACCCTCAGGTGTGATTCGGTGGCCAAGGTATGTAACTTCTGGTTTTAAAAAGTTACATTTAGTCGCATTTAGCTTTAGATTATATTTCTGCAATCTTTCTAATACTTTTATAAGGTTGTTGTTGTGATCATCTAAGTTAGAACCAAATATTATTATATCATCTACATATAGGAACGCTGCGGCTTCTAGGCCACTTAGTGCTATTGATAGCATTCGTTGGAAGCTATTGGTTGAGATTTTTAACCCAAAAGGTAATCTCGTGAATTGGTAGTGTCCTGTATTTGTTGAAAATGCTGTCAATGGTCTTGATTTCGGATGTAATGGAATTTGATGAAATGAACTAGTCATATCAAGAGTCGAAAAATATTTTGCTCGGCCTAATTTATCCAATACATCATCAAGTCTTGTTAACGGAAATTTGTCGTTGACAACCTTTTTGTTAAGTGATCTAAAATCTACAACCAGTCGCCATTTATTTTGTCCTCCAAGGTCTTTCTTGGGTACAATTAGCAATGGTGAGTTATAAGGACTTACTGATGGTTCTATTATACCTTCCTTTTGCAGCTTCCATACTTGCGTATTAATTTCATCAAGCTGTGAATTAGGCATCCTATAGTTTTTTGTGTAGACGGGTGTTTTATCTGTAGTCGAAATTCGTTGTTCGTAGAAATTATTGATGGTTAGTGGTTCTCCATCTATATGAAAGACGCTTTCGAACTTCTCACAGATGCTTAGTATTGATTGTTTTGCTTTTGGGCATAAGCTATCTATGTTTATCTGTTCCTTAACCTTTTCAAACTTTGAATTGTTCATTCTAGCTTTGGTGAAATGACAAATATTGTAATCCTTAATAGAATCTATTCCAACATGATAATTCTTGAGTGGTTGCGTGTATATATGAGCCTTTGTTATGGTGCCCAACTCTTCTGTTGTATTTAAAACTCTTATGTGTTTTATGCCCTTTGACGGTATCACCGCATTTGCTACAAAAATCCCTTTTTTTATTTCCTTTCCGCAGATCAGACTGTCTTCATTTATTTCAATGTCGATCGGTGTTATTATCTCTGATCTAGGCGGTATTGTGATATTATTGATGATTTTGATGTCCATGTTTATTGGTAATGTTATATCCCTTGTGTTTGATCTTATGGTCAATGCGCATGTTTCGTAATCTATATTACAATGATATTTAATCAGAAAATCACGCCCTAACACCCCGTTCGTAGTTAAGTTAATATCATCATCAATTATATGAAACTTATGTTTTATAATGATGTCTTCAATTGGCAATTCTAACTCTGTGGCTCCATGCGTAGTTATTATTTTATTTGCAATTCCATTTATTTGACACGATTCATTTACATCTATGTCTGCATTTTCGACTAGGTTATTTTTTAGTATTGATATATCTGCACCTGAGTCAATCAAAAATGATATCGGGTATTTGCTTTCTTTAATATATATATTTATGTAGTTTGAGTAGTTGTCTCCTTGTTTTAGATGCACTATTTTCTTAGTGTGTATACCCCGGTTCTCTGTTTTCCGGGGACAGCTAAGTTTTCCGATTCTCTGCCCCATCTATTGTTGTAACCTCTATTGCACTTAGTGTAGTTATCACTATATCTTCTGTTGTTATAGTTGTTATTATTGCTTCTATTGTTATTTCCATTTCTATCTCTATAACTGTTGTTTTCCTTTCTATAATAGTTGCTATTGTTATTTTTGTTGTAGTTAGTGTTCTGGTTCGTGCAATTGTTCTTCTGATATCTGTTATTGCATCTGTTAGTACTGTTGAAGTTTTGCTTGTAATAATACATGTTTGTTTGGTTCGGACAATCAGTCATTTCTGTGGTTATCGTTATGGCTTCTGATAGTTTGCTTGGCCTTGCTGCTATGAGAATGGTTTTGTATGGTTCATTAATACCATTCTTAAATGAACTTAAGCCTAATTGATCATTCATGTTCACGATTAATGATCGATTAGCTTCTCCTTGTTCTGATATTTGTAGATCATTTAATGATGCTATCAGTGCTTCTATTCTTGAAGCGAAGGCATTCACGCTTTGATTGCCTTGCTGTATCTTGGCCAAATCACTGTGTATTTTCAGTGGATTTTTATTTATTTTGAATGTTTTTTGTAGATTTGCCTTTAATTCTGATATTTTTGTTGGCACGCTTTCTGATAAAAGTCTATTCTTCACTCTATCTGATAGTTTTACCGTCGTTATGAATTTTAGAAGTGTATTCTCTTGGTCTGTTTTTAGCGTTTCCTTATAAAATTCAATTAAACCAAGAAAATTTGATACTGCCTTGAAATCACCATCAAACTCTGGTATTATTTTCGTTGCAGCTGCAATATCAAATGCTGCCATTGTCTCTTGTGTTGTTTCGTCAGATTCTTTGGCAATTAAATACACATTTATTCTTTCTTTTAAATTCTCAAATGTCTGTTTAGCTTCTTTTAATTTTACTTGATCTGTTATTTGTTTTTCTATTTTGAGCCATTCTTCATTAATTTCCTTGTTTTTTGCTTCTATGAACTTCGCAGTGTATGTTCTATTTGGATTTTTTTTAAAGTTGGCTAAAAGTTCTACTAGTAGATCAAAATACATCAGTGAAACCCTTTTTACTATATATTACCGCTGACCAACGTTGATACCACAGCAAGAAAATGTAATTTTTATTAAGTAAAAGAAATGATTTATTTTATACATTTATTGTCCTAACTAAATTTTTTTTTACATATTTTTTATAATGGCTATTTAATTTAAAAATTAATATACTAACTACTATACCTAGGATTACATAAACTACTATCTGGTTCTCTGCTATCTCTTCTGTGTTGCAATTAACAACACCCTGCTGGGACTTTGTGTTTCCCATATCTCTTTTTCTTTTTCTTTTCAATCTTTTGAATTTCCTTCAATTCTTCTAATTCTCTTATTGCTTTAGCCCTAAATTGCCCTACCGTTGTATTTATCAACCTCTTTAATTCAGCTACACGTTGGCGCTGTTTTACCAATTTTCCTCCTCGTGGCTTCCTTGATGGTTTTTCCTCTTCTAACTGCTTCACTGTTACAGTCCGGTTTTTTGTTTTGTACTTCTGTCTGTATTGTTCAATAGAAATCGGCTTGGGTCCAGCTCGTGGGTTCTTTTTCAATTCTTCTTTCAATCCCTCGTTGAGTGTCTCGTATATTTTATTAAATTTGCTGTCGATTTCAGACATCCATTGCTCTATTTCTGGTACCGTTGATTCCATCTCGTTTATAGGCAGGGTCGCCATGTTATGATCTTCGCTAGTAGGATGGCGTATTCGCCGATATCCGGGATTCTGTTCATGATGAGATATATTTTTATTTAGTTAATTATTGAATATATGGCGTGATGGCCGCAATATTCGTAAAAATGGGTAAAAAGCCTCATTTACCTTTGGATCTGGCCGAATGCCTCAATCCGCACTAGATATATGGCTGGAGAGCCTCAATATCTATCAAAAGAAAATACTTGGCTAATTGCCTCGGTATTTTTGTAAGAAAGATGTTTGGCTGAGAAGCCTCTTCATCAAAAGGGTAGAACCGCTGGCCAACTTGCCTCTGCCATCTAAGAATAAGAACCACTTGACTACTCTATGGTTATTTCTTTATTCCTGAATGCTACCTTATTTATAATCGATAATTATTGCTAAGTAAGCAATTTACAATAATTCCTAAATGCTACCTTATTATGTGCATCGTAACAAAAGAGCGGTGACCTCACGTGAGTAATATTTTCTTTACAACTTGGTGCACTGTATATGCATATTATGCTTTTTGCTTGCGCGGAAATTTGATGCGTTTTACTTTTACCTCATTCATAACGAGGTATGAATGAATCACACAAATGATTACATACGAATCTGTATGTATGTCAATTATGTTTTCTTTTTCTGTTTACTCGACGAGTTAATTGAACTCGGAGTTTTACCTTTTGAAAAGATATGCAAACTTTAGCTGCAATCTTTTTTCTTGTTTTCTTTTAGGGAGATGCGCATATGATTTATATGCAATTTATTATGTATGATTACATATGCATTACAGCATACAAATTGACTTAACGAGTTTTGATTTAGGGTTCTTCCAGTAGAACCCTAGTTCCATGCAGTCATCAACGTATAGCCACATCGTTGATTTTTCATAGCGACACTGATTCAAGCCTGAGCTGTACAATATTTTTACGTTCGTAGGGAAGCATTAAATTTTTCTTAGAAATACGCTTGCAAATTGTTCTTTAGAATTTAAATGAATAACTATTCACCGACAGCAGTCCAAACGAATTGGTGGATTGATTCTGGTGGTTCATTCTTTCGAACATGGGCACAACACTGACTTATAACAATGGACTGAGCGTATTGCCATTTTCCTGTAGGAAAGAATGGGACAAGTTTTACAGTTCTCTCTTTCGCCCTATGGTAGAGTTGGAGCTACCAATACAAAATATTACTCACTGAACGTTTACTTATGCCATGTGATGTTTTTATGTTGGCTGCAGTGCAATCACCGCAGAAAGAATAAGGTAAAGATAGTGTTTACCATGCGCCGTCTCTCTTGCCCATACGCAGGATTCAGTTAAGAATAACTTTTGAAAATTAAAGTCAGAATGAGTTTAATTTCTTATAAGAGTGCTTATAAGCGATTAAAACATCACTTGGACAAAAGAACATAATTTTTTTAATTTAATTCGATTTACGGGTGTAAAATTTCATCTGATTGGTTGAGTTTTACATATTTTTATGTAGTTAACGTTTTAAAGGGTGCTCTATTGGTGATATACAGAAACACACTATTTTTTGTGCCACATGAAATAGCAAATCGTTCAGTCCATTGTTATAAGTCAGTGGGGCACAAGCATTCAGTTTTCTTAGAAATATTTGACATTTTCTCTTTAGATCTTTCATGCACTACCGGTGACCACCCATGGTTCCAAAGAGTAATATGGATTCAGGTGCCTTGGCTGATCTTGGCCGCTAAAGATATTTAAGAGCGTTGGGAATCATAGATTTTGTTCTTAGAAATTTACTTGAAAATTCTTCTTTCGAAGTTTTATACACTATTGTTTGCTGAAAACCATCAGTTGGATTGATGCCACTAAAATTGATTCTACAATTTTTCATCAGAACTTTTACGGCAAAACTATAAAAGTAAAATTCATTCACTTTGCTCTGCGATGGTTTTCGTTACTTTGCTTGTACATTCGTATTAATTAAAGTAGTGTTGTTTAATTTAATTTCACGATTACTTTTAATTTGTAGCAAAAAGACATATGGACAAGACGGAAGACTGATAAGACCATTGACAAGTTTTTTCAGAAGAAAGCAAGATCAGTTTAGTTCCCATCAAAAGAAATAGTTAGTAACAAATCATGCACTCTTACTCTTATTCCTTTAAATGTGACTCAAGGTGCAAGCTCACTCTCAGTCAATTACTTCACTCGTGACAGAATCGCTTGGATCTGCATTTATTTCTACAAAGGCGTATCTCGTTATGAGCCCCAAATGTCCACAATGAGATCGACATTGATGTAGATAATATTATCGGTAGCTTTATCAAATCAAACCGAAAATTGGATTTTGTCTTACAATGTAAATATGATTAATAAAAAATTTAAAAGCAACTTCTTCCGACTTTTTACTCCCGCAGGTCTGGATACGCGGCTGTGCCTACGTATAACCACAGGAAATCCTGTGGGAAGAATATGGGATCTACCATGGACATCCGAATCCCGGATATTCATCACTCCTAGAGATATGCGAAATTGTTAATTGGGACCGGACGGAATTTCCCACGTACAATTTATATATCCTAAACAGTGTTGGGCAAAATGCAATCTGATTGATGATTAATGATTAAGCACAATGGAACATAAACGCATAAAAGTATGCAATTTGAACATTGAAACAAACCACTTAATTTACATGCCAAAACTGGACGGCATATGATGTCTGAGTATGCAGGCTACAGCCCGCAGAGCTTACACAACCAGTGAAAATTTTCCAAAAGACGATCATTCCATCTGACGGTGATGGAACGAATTAAAAACGCCAAATTGTATGCAAAATTTATAAAAACTAGAAATTTTTGTCGTTAGCATGGTTAACATTATTAACTTAATTTCCTTTATGATTTCACTAAACAATTTGCGTTTTTCAAAATAAACAGAAAAAAGTTCGATCTTTGTTACAATTTGAACTTTATTTGAAATAATATCATAATTTTGGTAGTAATTTCTCTCTGAAAATAGCAATTTTCAAATAAAACTTATAAGTAACCAAAACTTTTTTATTGGTTTTGTTTCCGTCACTTCCTCTTCCATCTCAATAGTTTCCATATACAAGTACAAGTTTATCTGCAAATTTCATCAATTGTAGAGTTTTCTAAAGCTAATTACATATACAAGAAACCCCGATATCTTTGTTTTTGTCACGTCATTACCTAAGTTTATCCTTTTTTCTAATTACATGCAGGTGTGATCATGATAATACGCACAGAGTTGACGCGAAGTTGTACTAACTTTTCGTGTTTTTCTGCTCTGTTCTGCGGACACAAAAGAACACAGCTGAAAGCGTGGCCTACAGAACTAGCTCGCATCTTGTGTACAGTAGATGCCCACAGTCAACCGAGCCATAACTAAACTTGGCAGAGAACTGCTTTGATATTGTATTAATCTTGTAATTGCCATCTCTCGCAAAGATTGCAATTCTGTTATACTCGGAAAACTTTTCCATTTGATACCCGCATCAAGGGGGTTGTGTAGATAAAGGTAGTCCGCTGTCTTGAGGCGTCTGCCATATTTTTTAATTATTATTAATTGTTGCTTAGTTAAGAATGACGTCACATAACGCATCGCATTACACTCGTCTGCCTTATTGGATTTAGATAAACTATATTGTATTGTCACGGGACTTTTACATGTGTGGAAAATGTCAAAGCTCTAGCTCAATTAAAACTAGTCGACATAATAATTGCAAGATTTGTAACAGACAAGCAGCACAGAAAGTTAAATAAAAGCTTTTAATAATAAAAAGGACGAAATTCTTGAGATGCTGGACAAAGAATTTTGATCTGCTCTTCGTTGTTATCTTTATTTCCAGGACAACAGATCTGCCAGGATTACGCCAATGGAGGGCAAATCAAGACGAGATGTAAAAAGCAAATAAAAGCGATCTAACTAACAAACATATTAAAATTTTTTTTTTTTTTTAATAAATATGGAGAAATGTGACAAAATTTTTATTTTAAGGGGGGTTACCACTGAAATCTTAAAAAACACGAAAAGTTAGTACAACTTCGCGTCAACTCTGTGCGTATTATCATGATCACACCTGCATGTAATTAGAAAAAAGGATAAACTTAGGTAATGCCGTGACAAAAACAAAGATATCGGAGTTTTTTGTATATGCAATTAGCTTTAGAAAACTCTACAATTCATGAAATTTGCAGATAAATTTGTACTTCTATATGGAAACAATTGAGGTGGAAGAGGAAGTGACGGAAACAAAACCAATAAATTTTGGTTACTTATATATTTTCATTTGAAAATTGCTATTTTCAGAGAGAAATTACTACCAAAATTATGATATTATTTCAAATAAAGTTCAAATTGTAACAAAGATCGAACTTTTTTCTGTTTATTTTGAAAAACGCAAATTGTTTAGTGAAATCATAAAGGAAATTAAGTTAATAATGTTAACCATGCTAACGACAAAAATTTCTAGTTTTTATAAATTTTGCATACAATTTAGCGTTTTTAATTCGTTTCATCACCAGCAGATGGAATGATCGTCTTTTGTAAAGTTTTCATTGGTTGTATAAGCTGTGCGGGCTGTAGCCTGCATACGCAGACATCATATGCCGTCCATTTTTGGCATGTACATTAAGTGGTTTGTTTCAATGTTCAAATTGCATACTTTTATGCGTTTATGTTCCATTGTGCTTTTGAGAATAGAACTCGTTGAGCTTTTTTTTGGTGATAACCCCCCTTAAGAAATTAATTCGTAAGTCAGAAAAGTGAACATAAATAATATATAATAATAATATTCATATCCTGAAGATTAAGTTTGTATTAGGTACTGCTTGAATTTTTTTCGAATTAGTTTTGACATAGTCTTTAGATATTACAGAATCTCAAAAATCGACGTGTTCTTTGAAGGACGCAATTTTGTATAATTGCATTTTAATTTTAGCCGTTTTTAATGTGCTGAATACTTTCTCTTGGCTGTTAAAATGCTCTTCATTTTTTGCCGAATATGATTATGTAATTAATATGGACAAAGTAGCCTTCTTTACTAATACTTCGTTCACTTACGATATCGTCTTTTTTTTTTTGGAATAGTAAAGGAACATTCCTCAAATCTGAGACGTACATATTTGCACAAATTCATATCTTTCATTATTGGCTGAGTAGTTTGTATTGGAAATTGTGACACTATAAGCTTTCGAAAATCCATGACGAAACGATATTTTTTCTTCGGACTCGTTTTGATTTTTTGGGAACTATCTATATATCCAAAAATTAAATAGGTGTAGTAAAATATAGCAATAAACTCCGGCGACAGGAGTAATAAAACGGTGCAATCCGAAAGGAATATCTTGCCGTGATCATAAACTATGGTGATAGAAATCTGCATGTTCAGTGAAGATTTATAAGTATTGTCCTTGGGCGCCAATCTATACACGACTTCAGGAAATTCCCTCATGATCAACATGTATAAACATGATCGAATTTGTCTAATAGGATTGAGGATCGGTTGTTGTAGTCTAATGCAGGTACTTGCGTGTCTGATTTTAGTGTGAGTAACTAATTAAAGGAAGTGAATGTATCAAAGGAAGGTCAGGACACCTCCTGGTTAATGACGTACTGGCAGATAGCTGAGCAATTCGATCGTAAGGGCTGAAGCCTAGTTGACGTATTTTGAGATTTATCGTGACGACAAAATTGAATTCGGAATAAAAGTAAATAAAGTAAAGTTGTTCTATAAAATAGCTACTTCGAAGGCCTAATAATTTCATATTCAACTACATACTTTATTGATTACCTTTTCCGCCTCCAGTATCAGATCAAGACTTGAGTCCGCTCAGCCAGTATATTCGCACAAATAAGTTCGATGAAGCAGTGAGTTTGTTCAAGTAGTGAGTTCGCCCAAGACTTAAGTCCGCTCAAAACTTAAGACCGCTCAAGCAGTGCATTCGCTCATTGAACAATCGCTCAAATGTTGATTGAATTCAATAATCAAGAGAATTGATTACTCGAAGTTGAACAATAAGTTGATATTGACAAATGAGTCTGCTCTTTCACTACCCTGCAATTTTGTCCTGTTATGCTATGCAAAGCTGAGCAATTTTTCTTCTTTTAGTTCCTGTATCTAAAATATTTTAAGTTAAGGCATTTTCATAACAATTTATACAACAATATGACTGAAGACTAACGTCTGGTTGGCATACATCTAGCAGTAAGGGAAGGCACATATGTATATTTTTGCACTGAATGAATTGAAAAGAGGTTGAGATGTCCATATTGGTCCTAGGGACCAGGTTATATACTAATTCATTAAAAACTTAAGAGAGATATAAAAATATTCCTGAGAGTCGTTATTTCTTCAAATGTCTGATTTCAACTGATCAAGGATAGATGCTTATCAAAAGCAATATTGTAGAGTGACGTATACAATACAATTTACTATATCCTATGTAATGAAACACAGCCCTAAAAAGGAAATTATTTTACACACGTCTATACCATGTAGGTACTACATACATACATAGATACCTACATACGTACCTATGCATAGATAGTAGGTATCCGTAAAGCTCCACAATCTACTTACGTACATAGATAAGTTTACGAGCGTGATTTATTGCCTCGTAAACTATGCACAGCTTTTCACTCTGTATACACATCCAACATAAACGGATTTTCCCTGGTGATTTGCCCCAATAACCGCAATTTTTTTTTTTTTTCGCTTTACAACTTTAATCTCAATTCAATGTTCCTAATTGAGACTTCAAATGGGAAAAAATTCATTGCGAGGGATGAATTAGATCATTTCCCTCTCTCTGCTTCCCTTCTATTTTGCTAGTAGTCGTGATGGCTTTAAAAATAAAAACCTTTTAGAATAATAAATTGTTTGCATTTCCATAAAGCTTTAAATTATTTAACCTTCTCTTTTTTTTTTTATATTTTCAGGTGTAACAGCATCCAGCCATATCACTAATAGCTTAAAGCATGAGCCGATGTTCATCTCTAGGTCGGAAACTTTTAAATTCGTGGCCGGTGAAACAATATTGTTGCCGTGCGAAGTGGCTAACACGGGTAAGTTGAACTAGCCATTCTCACTTTTCACGAATCAAGTGGAAATTTTAAAAGTTTTTGCAATTTTTGTTCCAAACTGAGTGGAATTTTTTATCCGTTTTTCATCCTGTATGAAAATATCTGCGTCTATTTAGAGAATAAGAATAGAATTTTAGTACGGTATTAGGATATATGGAAATTTCTTAAGCTATTTTGGTATGAATGGCAGATGTTTTTCGAGCTATGAATAATGGTATAATCAATGTCTTTATTTATTTATTTTTACAATATTCTACTTATGCCTAATTCGAAAAGAAAAATTTTAATGCGTATTTTGAAGACATCAGGATTAACTTAATAAGGTTCGAAATATTATTCATAATGCGTAGTAGGTGTGTAAATAATTTAGTAGGTACATATGTACTAATTGGCCAATTTTCATAATATTCATCGTACGAATCATATGGAAAGAGAAAAAAACACTAGTATACAGTAAAATAAAATATTATTCACTAAAAATGTAAAAAGAACTTAAAATTTCCTTACAAATAAAATTGAAGAAAGAATAAATAATTGAGAATAATATTTCTAGTAGCTCCCTCCTCAGAATAAGTAACCTAAAATAATACAAAATCATGACATTATTGAAAATAGTATTTAAAAAGTGCTACAAAAATTTTTATTACATCGTAAATAAAACAAAATAACAACAACAACATATAGTAATAAGGCGTGTTGCAAAAGTTTTGAGACAAATTCAAAATTTTGGTATTTGGAATACAAACAAGATTTTTGAAAGCAGTTGCCAAAAACATTTACTTTTATTCAGAAATTATCACACTGAACCAGTGTTGGGAGGTGGTTATGATGAAAATTCTCTCCAAAATTGGAAATTCTGGGAGCTTTTCACACAGATTATAATGCAATTTGCCACATTGTTTTCCCTGTGGCGAAAAGCCATAGAATACACTAGAAGGAACAACTAGAGTATATTATGGATAAAGAAAAATTTTTAAGAACTTTTATTTTTAACGATTCTAAATCAAATTAATAAATACAAGAAGAAAAAACAACCGCCTCGTCCGGGGTTTGAATCCGGGACCTTCCACTTACAACTGAGCTAACGAGACAGATGATTTTCCCTCTTGCATTTATCAATTTGTTAATTTTGTCACTAGCCTACTAAGCCACGATTTTCAGCTGGAATTAACCAGTAACGATGAAAGCGCACAAATAAATTGTAAATTCAATTTTTATTTATTTTTTCCCGGACTGGAATCGAACCTACACTTGTTAGAATCAGTCAATGATGGATAAAAAAAAATTTTAAGAATCCCGGACGAGGCGGTTGTTTTTTCTTCTTGTATTTATTAATTTGATTTAGAATCGTTAAAAATAAAAGTTCTTAAAATTTTTCTTCAATGATGGATAAAGAAAAATTTTAAGAATCCCGGACGAGGCGGTTGTTTTTTCTTCTTGTATTTATTAATTTGATTTAGAATCGTTAAAAATAAAAGTTCTTAAAATTTTTCTTTATCCATCATTGACTGATTCTAACAAGTGTAGGTTCGATTCCAGTCCGGGAAAAATGAAATAGAGTATATTAATTAAGTATATGTAGTACATATTGTGGACAGTCCCTTTGGGAAAAATAGTGCTTTAAAAAACTTCCTGAAACGCTTTCCTAGAAGGTCGCAGCGCTTCCCTTCTCTATCACAGTTCATTACTTTTTTACTACGCAGGGGCAAGGACTTCACTGTTCTAAAGAAGCACTCCAGGAGGTAGGCTATGATGGGCGAAGAAGTGCTTCTTCCTTAATCTCATAAGAAACCTTCAAGACTGCTTCCCAAGAACAGTAGTAGGGCGCTTGCAACCGTAAGCATCCCTATGAGGCAAGGACATGGGTATAGCGCTTCAGTAGACTAATCTTCTATAGAACTTCCAAGTGACTGCTATAGAAGCTCTTGAGTTAGTTACGAATTTTTCTGGATAGACTTCCAAATTATACGTCGAAATGCTTATACCCATTCAAGTTCTCAAAGCTTTTATTTCAGAAATGCTTGATATTTTAATTTCATAGTTTTGAACGTGCTATTTCAAGAAATATGTAGCTATAAATTGTCTCAAGTGTTTATATTTTAGTAATATTCCATGCTCAATGTTGTCTTAATTATGCAGAAAAATTCAATTTTTTGTGTAAAATTTAAGACAAAATTTTTGTTTATAATTTTTTCCACTATTTTGTTCTAGGATACGCGATTATTCTCTTTTCCCTTCTAAAATTTTTTGGGGTGAAAATTCCCATAATATGGGAGGATTCCCTCAATCTACCAACACTGCACTAACATTTAAACTGTGGCTAATGGCCCGTTATGTTTGATTTTATGTAGCTTGTGGCGAACGTTCTTCATCAAGGCATGGACGACCGAAATATCAATTTCTTCCAACTTTCGCTTAATTCTACCGACTAATTGTTGTTCCGATTTAGCTTCCCAGCCTCTATCGTAGACTGCCCCTTTGAGAATAGCCCATAATCTTTCGATTGGACATACCTGTGGAACGTTTGGTGGGTTGTCATGTTGGGCACAAATACCACTTTTTGCTTATTTAACCAGAAGACCGTATTTTTTTTTTTTTTCGAATAATGACACCGTGCCAAGTTCGGCCAGAAAAAATTATTTTGTCTCGAGTGTGATATTTTCAATTTCGGCAAGCACTGGCTGGTATAAACATCAGAACTAACTGTTGGGCCACCGATTGGTCGAATATACGGCACTGATATTCGTTTAAATGAAATCGCAATCCATACCAACACCTTTGGCTCGTACTTATCTTTGGGGGCATATCTGACATTATCAGGTGCTGTTTCAATATTATCGGTATAGAAAAAATCGTTACCGTTAACATTGTGACATGAAAATGTGAAATAACTTTCATAATCCAAAATGATGAATGTGTCGTTCGCAAAATGTTTCAAACGCAGTGCACGACAGCATTTCGGAATTCTTTCTAACTGTTTTGTTGTGTATTTGGGTGATCGCTACCGTTTTTGTTTACAGAAATTATTTTTCCGTAAAATGCGATGACTTGTATCTTTGCCAACACCAACATTTTCGCCCCACTCGCCTTGGTTTTTGGCTTATTTTCTGGTTGTTTGTCCTCCGTAAAATCTTTTATAACTCGATATAGCGTTGCACGGGAAATATCATTGTCTTTGAATACTTCCAAAATTTCACTTGTACTTAACCTCACAAAAACTTTGGCGACAGCCTTGCGCAAATCTACTTTGTACGACATTGCTAATGCAACTTTGCGGCCACACTGTCTTTGAAAGTGCTCTGTAGATACCGTTCATAGTTCAACTCATTTCATGCAACACTGTGCAGGGCTGAACAATTCAAATTTGGCTGAAAACTTTTGCGACACGCCTTAGTAGACAATTAGAAAACAAAATTTTTTCTGAAAATCAATTACCAATTAACAAAATGTAACTAAAAACTCACCGGACTCAATTATGTAAGGATAAGGCTCGTTCATCAATCTAACCACGAATAACTAACTACTGTGAGGGAGAAAGAGACAAAATGTAGAAGTAGAATAGGACATAGAAATAGAATAGAAAAATTTGATTCCATCCACAGATGATTTTGATCTCTTGTCACACTTTAATGTCAAAATAAACGACAAATGAAATGAACTCTTCTACTGTCTTTTTTTTTTATATTTTTATTAAGCTCAGTAAGCCTTGCATTGCTTAGAATGAACTGAAAATGACCCTTTACATGACAAATTCAAAAATATTATTTCAAATTTAAGCACTTCTATTGCTCTAATTAGGTGTAGAATATCCATTTATCATAGCTTATAATTTTTGTCACCGCATCGGAAGCACTAATTTGCCGTACTTCTAGGTTTATTTTCTGACGTTTATTCATTGCAAATTCATTTTAGTTTATTTTTCTATTGATGAAAAGGATAAATCAAAATGAATATGGTTAAAATGAGAGCATTAAGCGTGAAACACAGTGCTGACTTTTCCAAACTGGCCGGCTTCACCATAACTTTGACAGTTCTGTAGAATATATGACATCACGTTATCAAGCTCCCAATGAGAAAGTTGGTGAGGCCGGCCAGGTTGAGGTTAAACTCGATTAGCTCTACTTTCTACTCTGCTGGAACTTTGTCAGCTTTGACAGATAATTTTTGTAATTAATTAATGCCATCATCAGGTTGAGGTTCTTAAAGTTATACTGAGGTCGAGGTTGAAAAAGCTAGCACCGTGTTTCGGCGTTTACAAATTTGTGGTGAAAGGACTGAAGAACTTACAATTGAAATTTCGACATAAAGAATTACCAACGCAAGTGTTTAAAGTCTTGGACGCGCATTATTTTAAAAATTGCTGACTAGAAATTAAGGGAAAGATTATTTTATGATTATGTAGCTAAACATTTCAAATCGTCCTTCCTTTTTGTGGATAGTATTGGCTATTTTAAGATGTTGTCCTTCAAAGGCTATCAAAAAGTGATGAGCATGCTACTTCCTTTCAACAAAGTCCGTTGCTGCTTCCTGGACGTTGAAAAAAATTGCGGTTCAGTAAGGACAGCAGCGCTTAATCAATTCGAATTATCCTCCAAACCCTAATAGACTAATCCACAGTCCTCTAACGCCTAAAAAATTCTATGTGGGATTCGAAAGCCACAAAGCACCATGTAAATTGATTGAGGCAGGTGTCTCTCAAGGTTCCATACTAGACCTGATACTTTTAGTTTATATACTTCAGATCATCCACAAAATGTGAGCGCCACAATAATTCTAATCAATAAAGTTAACCAACACCTCATCAAGCTGGACTCTGATCAAAAATAAATAACCAAAAATCGAACCTACACATAATACAATAGCAAGCTTGAAGGAAAAATTCTTATGGAAGTCAGAAAAATGCGAACGGTAAGTACCTACTGACCTAAGATAGTAGTTTACGAAGAAGATAACATCACTGTTATGAAAGCTTATCTATTCCAAAATCCTTTAGCACCTTAACCCACTTATAAATAGCTTGTCGGATCTTTTCATATTAGAAGACTATAAACACCGATCACATCTAATTTTTAAGTAAACCTCGGTGCTATGATTTATTTCCGGGTAGACTTTATACTTGTTGAAGAAGGCTATTTTTTGGATAACCGGTATAACAGCAAAGGCGAAAAAAGAATGTTCGTCAAGTCTTGCTGTTGAATCAGCAACAATCAGAAATTGTGTGACTAATAACAAATGAAAAATCAAAAAATGAAAAGAAACGAGAAAACGAAAATATAGAAAAAAAGCTGCTGTTATGCTGGAGAATCGACAAAAAAACTTCTTGAACAAATATAAAGTCTACCTGGTAATAAGTCATAGTATAATCCTGTTTCTTCCTCCTTGGTGAAATATAAGAGAATTTCGGTTCATATAATTCGCACTGAGAATTTATTCTGAGTTTACATGAGATGAGATCAAATTTGATCTTTTCCAAGCAGGCAAAAATCAAGCCGTACTGAAGAGTATAAGGTTTCTGCCAATACGAAACGCGTATTGTTTTTATTTATTTTTTCCCGGACGGGAATCGAACCAACACTTGTTAGAATCGGTCAAAGATGGAGTATAAAACAATTTTAAGAACATTTATTTTTAACGATTCTAAATCAAATCATAAATACCCCCCGCTTTCCGGGCTACTGCTCTTACCTCTGAGCTAACGATACAGATACACTTTCATCATTACTGGTTAATGCCAGCTGAAAGTAACGTGGCTTAATAGGCTAGTTAGAAATTAAGAAATACAAGATGGAAAATCACTGCGTGTTTACGCAGATTCAGTTTTCTCGAATTAATCTGTTTTTTTTATATTTTTTTTTTTTTTTTTTTTTTAATAATTTTTTTTTCTATTATTCTCAATTTTTTTCATTTCCTTGTTTCTTCTCATTATTGTATTTTTCATTTGTTTTTTCGAGTCACTCAATTTCGGGACCTGTTGATGAATCAAAAAGTTTGAAACGTGTCACCTAAAAATCAAATGAGTTATGTGATGGAATAACAAATAAAAAAAAAAAATCTTAGCTTTTGCTGTTATGCCGAAGCATCTAAAAAGTAGCGTCTTGAACAAGTATAAATATTTTTATATTTCTTCGATATTTAAAACGTGGCTGAATTGAATTGGAGGTAATATACATGAATAGAGATAGGATGGTAGATTTCTCATGAATTGGTATAATCTTAGGTAATTTCCAACTTATGGAACGAGGAGGTTATGACAGCGTTTAAGCTGTATGTAAGATACGGTAGTAAAATAAGTAGAATAACTTTAACGAAAGATGTATGTGATCGAGACCCATTGTGTTTGCTTTTATATCAATAACTGCCGCATACACTTGATGGGCTTGCTATTGGACTGGATGACCATCATCCCAAATTTATAAAAGCTCTTCTGCCTGTTATACTCCCAAATCTCACATACATTTTCAACAACTTTATTTTAAGTTCTACGATCCCTTCTATTTGGAAGTATTTTAATATTATTCCCATCCCGTTGAAAAAATCGTGCACACCAAAATAACCAGTTTTAGATGGCGAGAGCCTCGCTATCTAATCTTCAATCGGGCTTTAGATTCAAGCGGAGCTGCACTTCAGCGTTGCTCAATATAACAAATGATATTAGGAAATCATTTGATAGTGATAAATTTACGGCGCTCGTCCTCCTTGACTTTTCCAAGGCCCTTGACACAGTTGACTACATATTGTTGTTACGTAAGCTGGCTTTTTATATCAATTTTTCGAATTCTGGATACAGGTTGGTTTGGTCTTACCTTAGAGGGCGTCATCAGAGTGTGGTCTGTTTTAATTCTGCGTCTGGATTCCTGCTTTTGCTTAGTGGAGTCCCTCAGAGCTCCATGCTGGGTCCCTTATTATTCACTAACTTCATTAATGATCTTCCAATGATTCCGAAAAATTGTGATTACCACATGTATGCGGATGATATACATACAGCTTTATATTTCTAGACCATTGGGGTTGCTGGAGGATTCTAAATGCCGCTGATGTGCTTGATTGGGCTTTTGAGCATAAATGCCTCTAAGTCTTTTGTTATCTTAATCTATAAAAGTGAATTGGACACTTCCTGCTTTCCGATTGTTATCCTAAACAATGTGATTATTCCTTGCAGTAGTACCGTAAACAATCACATTAACGCGTTTGTCTGCAAAGTTTATCCGATTTTTGCTTGGAGAAAGAACGTGTGACCAGCTTGAGAAAAGTCTTTCTAGTTGTGCAGATGATTCTGGAATCTGCAACAGTTTTATAGCTAACTTGGACTGAGATGACGCATTGCTACTATATTCATTTACAGGGTGTTTCCCGCTAGGAGATCAGTAGAGCGGGAGGTGTTAGGACTCAGATAGAGGAACAAAAAAATTGTATGGCATGGGGGGGGGGTGTTGATGTAGCGGAAGCTACAAAATAATTTTTATTTTTGTTTATTATTAAAAATAGAATAAAATCTAATTTTTGTTTGTCAGAGTAATATTTGCGCTGACTGTAAATAAAATAAAAAAAATTCAAATTTAACGTTTAAAGGAAAACACTTTGAAGAAAAAAACTTTGAACACAGATACACACTACTGTATACATTTTGAGAAAATACACATCAAGACTTCTTGGAATGTATGTTTTTTAAAAATATAGATTTTGTGTTAAGGATATTTTAGTTATAAGTGATTCGCCAGAGGGCAAACTTGTTTATTAATAATTTAAACACTAGATGGCAAACTATAATAAAAAAACATAGTATTAATTTAAACGCCAGAG
Source organism: Dioctria rufipes (assembly GCA_963924295.1). NCBI lineage: Eukaryota > Metazoa > Arthropoda > Insecta > Diptera > Asilidae > Dioctria > Dioctria rufipes. The sequence goes on from OZ002741.1 coordinate 262,015,880, forward strand.
AGAAAAAACTGTAAAATAATTTTTAAATAAAAGTTTGCTTTTACACTTCTAAAAACATATTAAAAATATTCTAAAGAATTTTAAATAAAAAATAAAATTTTTAAAACAATAAAATTAACCACATTTTATTAATTTTATCCTACCAAGAATTTAGGATAAATATAGATGGATATATATATTTATATATTCATTTAAATAAAGAACTGTTGGAGTGCAACATTTTCATTTTGTTGCCACATTAATCAAACAACAATTCAATTTGGAAACAATCAACCAACACTGTTCAGGGGGCATATCAACCGTTTAGGAGTTACAGGGTGATTAAGGAAAAAAGCTATTTTTTCACAAAACACACTATATCTAAAAACTACAGGGTGCATGGTCACAGTAGGAGCTCATTATATGCAGAACTCCATGGCCTTTCGAACGACTGCTCAATCAGCTCCATAGGCTTCTCCCCTCAAGAATTATGGTTGTCTAAACTCAAAATTTCGGATTTTCTTACCTTCTTTTTTTAATTTAACTTCTATTATTTTTGCAAAAAGGTCGTTAACATAATTTTTTTTTATATAAACTGTAAACTATAGACTCTCCTCTTTAAGTTGACCTATTACACCCTATGTGTTAACGCCAGCCTTTAAACCGTTATTAACTCATAATCTATTCAGGTAACACCGAAATTATACGATATTTTTAAAAATGATGTGCTAAGAGAACAAATTACCGTTGAAAATAGGTTTGAAAATAAGTTTGAGAATAGGCTTAGAGCTAATAACTCTTAAAGGGCTTCAGATGGAACATTGGGTGTAATAGGTCATACTAAAATATCATTTTTATGCAAAGAAATTATCTGCTCTGAGCAACATGGTTTTCAAAAGGGAATATCAACAGTCACAAATTTTGCCTTATTCACAAATTATTGCATCAATTCCATTGAGAAGGAGCAGAAGTTGACTGTGTTTACACAGATTTCTCTAAAACATTCGATAGAGTATGCATCGCATACTCTTGGCTTTCATTCAACTTTTATAGATTGAATCACATCTTAACTTACAAACCGCAAACCAATTGTCAAGATTTGTACAAACTATTCACGCACCTTTAAAGTAAATTCTGGAGTTCCTCAGGGTAGTCACTGCGGTCCTATATTATTCAATATTTTCATTAATGATATTACCTCAATACTCAAGTTTAATTTAAGCTGATGATTTGAAATTATTTCTAAAAATTATCTGCTCAAATTCTTACCTTCACTTACAAAATGATCTTGACAGTTTATCTAACTGGGGTTTGTTCAATATTACAGCTATAGCTGCTTTGATAGCACAGTAGAACAACACTTTGAAAACTGTCAAATTTAGCCATAGCAAGAAAAAGCGGCTGCGAGATTTTGGACAGCCAAAAGCTGCTTTTATGCTTTGCAATCTGTATGTGTAAATTGTCAAAAGCTGTTTGTATTGAATTGCGAAATTTTATATTGAATTGCTATACCCAAATTATAATGAGCGACCAGAAATATTGATTTTGACTCTATCGCAAATGGTTACCACTTCAAGAAGTTTTAAATTCATTATTATTTCCCTGTGCAAACATTTTTAAGAAAATGACAGGCACACATACATAAATATTACCATAGCTCCTTTGTTGCTTAGAGTCAAGAGTGTAAGCAACAAAAAGCTGCTATGCTAGCAGCTATCTTAAAATCTTGGACAGAACAAATGTCAAAAAACAAATAAGAAAAAGCAGCTTTCGAGTTACTTTAGACAGCCAAAAGCATACGAAAGCAGCTAAAAGCAGCTATATCTGTAATATTGAGCAGACCCCTGGTATCGTAGAAATACCCTCAATTTAAATGCTTCAAAATGTCATACTTTAACTTATAATCGTTCTATAAGCCCGATATGCTAATTAGGTTATTAATGATGTTTCTTTAAGTCGTGTTTACACGAAATCATCTATTTGGATGTTGTTTTTTATAATAAACTCTCATTTGCAAGACACATAGAATATAAATGTTTAAAATGTTATAAACTTGTTGGTTTCATAAAAAGGAACTCTAATTAATTCAAAACAGGTGGTACTTTTAGGACTTTGTTTATTACTATTGTTCGTCTCATATTAGAATACACCGCAATCATTAGGTCTCCTCATTACCAAGTGCATATCCACAGATTGGAATCTATTCAAAGGACTTTTTCACGTTTTACATGTTACATTCTTAATATATGATGGACAACTTATCCTCGTACTTATTATCAAATCTGAGTTTCATGCGTGACATTCAATGTGCTTTATATATAAGGGATATTCTGTGTTCCAATATTTTATATCCAGATCTTCTTAATATGTTGAATTTACATATATGCTCCAGAAAGGACCCTAAGAGCAAGAAACTTACTTTATGCTACTTCTCATAGAACCAACTATGGTTATCAAGAGTGCGTAAATAATTCTATTAATAAATTCAATTATTTTGATAAATATTTAGATTTCTCCGCACCAAGAGACATAAGTAATCTTTATTAATGCTTGAAATTTCAATTTCGTAATAATTACATAGAAGTTTTTGCATGTACGTTTCAATTTCAATATCTTATTATTTTTGTACGAAATTCTGTTTCTCAGTAAACCTAATATTAAATTAAATAATTAATTTTTTTAAGTATTAATAGTCTGTAGGAGACGAACTCTGTAGACTTTAGGTAAATAAATAAATAAATAACTGAATATTCTAAAAAGCTAATGGTTTTTATTATACCTTTCATGTACAGAATTTCGAAGACTGAGATTTCTTTTGATAGCCGTCCCAATCATCTTTGCCCGTGTATTTGACTTCCTTAAATAAAAAATTGTTGATTTTTCGAGATCGAATCCAACTTCATCGAAAGCTTTATTTTTCAGTCTGCCTGGCATATTTTATAATTATAACTTGTCTTGAACTTATTTTTAATTTTCATAAGAAAAAGATACCACTTCACGTATTAACTAAAAGTTTTGTTTTTAACAGAGTACAAAGTCTACATTGTCGACACATTAGTTGACATTGTCGACTTTGTCTACGCTAATGTCTACGCTAAAGAGTAGACAATGAAAGTCTACGCGTAGAGGAACAACACTAGTACTACTATTTTGTGTTTTCCATATTAATCTGCCTTCAGCATGCAGAATCTCATTTTAGATTTCTGCAACATTCGCGGATTAAGAGCAAATCGGTTTTCGGTGTACTGCCACCTTAACTCAAGAAATCCGGCAATTCTTGCGATAAGTGAAACCAAGGTCGTTTCTGATGATGATATTAATCAGTATCACGTGCCTGGTTACAGCTTCGTGCCTCTTTTTTCTCAGCATAAAGGGATCGCAGTATATATTCGTCGGAATGATGTGGCCTTTACTATTCTTCAAGATTTTCCTTCTGCCAATCCAGAGTTTAACTATATCTGGATTAGGTTCAAACTTCACAAGCACATCATTTACTTCTGTTTCCTTTATCGCAGCCCAAATATGTCTGATGATGACACGGTATCCGCATTTGACAATATCTCCAACAATATTGATCATTTACTTTCTGTCTCCCCTCTTCCGAAATCGTCCTGGCAGGCGATTTTAATGTTCATAATATACCGTGACATTCTTCTACCACAAGTCCTGCGGGCCGTTTCATTGAACTCTTCTGTGAATCATTTAATTTACAACAGCTAATGGATGCACCAACGCGAATTCCTGAAACAGCTGGAGATAAAGCTAATTTACTCGACTTGTTCCTAACATCTCATCCGGACAAATATTCCATCTCAGTCGGCTCCCCTCTCGTAGGCTTCTTTGGCACTATAATAATGCTGATAGGGAAAATCTCAATAAGTATTTTAGAGAAATTGATTGGTCGGTCTGTTTTGCTTCGAGGGTTGTTGATGAATGCACATTGGAATTTAGTAACATAGTAAATCTTGGCATGCGTGAATACATTCCCTATTCTTAGAGCAGATCTCAACAACAGCACGATCGCTCCTGGTTTAACGATAAGTGCAACCAAGCTATAAAAGCGAAAGAATCTGCTTTTCGTGCCTATCAATTGCATCCATGTCCGGAAATGAAACAAGTCAACAAGACTGCACAGAACACCTGTAAGTCCATTATCCCGAGAGAAAAAATATTAGACAAAGAATTTTGGCAAGCCGCAAAGGTAGCAAAGGTTTCTGGTCCCTGGTCAAAACCATCAGGAATAACTTACCAGTTCCTTTATACCTTCACTACGTAATAATGGTGAAGTGATTGTTGACTCCCTGGATAAAGCTATTATTTTAGCTGCTAGATTCGCTTCAAATTCTTGTCTTCCACCCACTACACAAACACCTGTTTTGCATCGCCCATGTGAATGTGTACAAGACCCAATACACGTTCGTACGAGGGATGTATTCAGGGTCCTTAAGGGGACCAACGTCTTCAAAGCCGCAGGTCCTGATGGTTTTTCGCCCCTGTTAATTAAAAGCTGTGCCTCATCCTTGGCTAAACCTCTGTGCAAGCTATTCTACTTGTCTTATTAGACAGGAAAATTCCCAACTGCTTGGAAACTAGCCCACGTTCAGCCTATTCCCAAGAAAGGAGAGGGTAGCGATCCCTCAAATTATCGGCCAATTGCGATCACTTCGATTCTTTCAAACGTATTTGAATCTACAATTAACTCCAAATTAATGAAGTATCTAGAAACTAATCATCTCATCAACGATCGCCAATATGGCTTCCGAGCTGGACGCTCATCGGGAGACTTGCTGACCTTTCTTACGGAACATTGGAACCGTAGTCTTCACAATTTTGGTGAGTCTAAAATCGTTGCCCTGGATATTTTAAAGGCCTTTGATAGAGTCTGGCATCCAGCCCTTTTACCCAAACCTAAAGCACTTGGTCTCTCTCCTCCCCTTCTATTATGGATTGAAAGTTTCCTATCTAGTCGGCAAATACGTGTTGTATTAGATGGCGTCATATCTGAACCGCATCCCATAAATGCCGGTGTGCCTCAAGGCTGTGTTATCTCTCCAACTCTCTTTTTAATTTTCATTAATGATCTACTTTCCCTTACTTTCAATCCCATGCATAGTTTCGCTGATGACGGTACTCTTGATTTCGCTTACTCCTTTGTCACTCTTGTGGACTCCAGGGGGAATGCCGCATGTGTTAAACGAGATTAGATCATTGAATAACGATCTTAACAATATCTTCGCTTGGGGCAAAGCGAATCGAGTGGAATTCAATGCATCTAAGATCCACAGCTGTGTCATCTCATTAAAACAAGATCATAACTTAGCCACACCCCTTTCTTCTGATGGAGCATTAATTTCTGATTCACCGTCACTAAACATTCTTATGGCATTAATATTTCCAGTAAGTTAAACTGGACAGATCACATCTTCTCTGTTGCCAAAGAAGCATCGAAATGTCTTGGATTTCTGAAAAGGTATAAGAAATATTTCAGTCCATCAAATCTAGCGCTCCTCTACAAGTCCTATATTAGACCTAGAATGGAATACAACTCCCATATATGGGCCGGTGCTGGTCGCACAGCCTTAGCTTCATTGGATATTGTCCAAAAGAGAGCCTTCAAGCTCATTGGCGATTTGGCAATAACTTGTCTTATCGACTCACTCGAGCACCGCCGCAATGTTGGATGCCTTTCACTCCTTTATCGCTATATGCAAGGTCAATGTTCTGATGAAATATCTAGTCTAATCCCTTGTAGAATAGTTCCTGCACCCAATACTATTCCGTGATGCTTTTTTATCCCGAACAGTGCGAGTGTGGAACAGCTTACCATCTTCTGTTTTTCCTCCAGCATACAATCTGCGGAAGTTTAAGGGCTACATACATCGGCACCTCCGCCACTCTCCTCATATCCCCTAATCCTTTCCCTATCTCCTTCCTGCCATGCTGTGCTTTGCATCATAAGGTATTCCCTGAGCTTGGCTTAATAATATACAAAAAAAAAAAAAGCAAGCTATTTAATGACTTTTCAAGGTCTTTTTACCATGGCTTCACTTATCCGCGCACAGTTCCGCAGAGGTTCTTGGCACCGACGCAAGAGATTGTCTAATGGATACGTTTCGTATCCATTGGAATATCGGTATGCGACATTTCTTATCTCCGCACATTAATTTCGGTGGAGGTACTTCGGCAGATAGCGTTTGACAAATCTTTCGATAGATACGCACCGTTAAATTTGCAACTCACCCCCCCCCCCCCTGCAGTATAATTTTTTATTTCAAAATGATGCTTCTATTAGTAATGAATACAAAAGTCCTACAAAATGGTCGAATAGCTGTTGCAACTTTCCTGAACACCTGTACCAATTTGCAACCTTTTATGTTGTCCGCAACATATTCGTTTTTTTAAAACGATGGAGCAAGAATTGCTTTTTCGGCTGCCATCTTTAAACAAAAATTACAAAAATTCTGAAATTGTGCTGCAAACTTTCAAATGTTGGTCATAATCTGCTCAGTTTGTAAACTCACACAAGTAAAAAAAAAATATAAAAAATGAACAAAAATGATCAAAAATTAATATTTTGCACTCTTTGCAGTCGTTCAAATCTTGCAAAAGCTTTTCAAATTTTACATACATAATCCTTCGTATATACTATCTCCTGACGGTTGATTACTAATATTTTTATATAACAAACTACAGAAGGTAATATGCAAAAAAAAAAAAAATCAAAAACGGAATTTTTTACCTAATATTAGGTAAAATAGAAATTTAAATCTGGCAACATTGATCTGCTGGTGAAAAAGTGCAATCCGCTTTAAAACCAGGAGCCATTGTTAAAAATTTTTTGTTTTGGCTTGGTTTAATCTGAAAAGCTTTACAAAAAAGCGAAGCTGATAAGCCGTAGTCACAAAAATTACACTACAATTGCATAGGACGTGAAGAGATGTTGAAAATGGCTTGCTTTCATATGTTTATTACTCCTGGAATACTTTCTTTTATTAAATTTAATTTCTGCGACATCTTCTGCCTATATTTCATAATTAGGTAAATATATACGATTAAAATTTAAATCAAGTTTTGAAGAGTTTAGTGCATACACATTTTTACCCAATGCTCCCAAGGCATGCATATTCCATGCAATTCGTTCAGCATTTCTGGAGATTTCTTAACATTTTTTTTTTTTTTTTTTTGTACTCATTATTTATAAAAAGCTAAATACTCTTGCTGCGCTTCATAAAATCGGTATCAAATGCACCTTCATTGCCTCTTGACCGCACAAGTTTTGTTTGTCGCATGGACTAGTTTGGATAAAATGAACCCCTTGCTGGATGTGAATAATATATTGGTAGCGTCGAGTAACCTAAATTGGCTGGCAGAAAATCAGAAAAAAAAAAAATGTGCAAAGCTCTCAACGCCAGAAGAACTTCCACTCTACTATGAGGTTGTCTTAAATACAAAGCACTGCTCTACCTTATCCAAGTTTCTAAAGGACTTTTCTTAAGGAATAGAAAAATCTTTTCTTTGATTTTTTTTTTTTAACCTTAACTAAATATGTATTTTCCAACCCTCTATTCCGATTCGATTGTTTTTTATCTAAGAGGAAAATGTCGTCTAGATGTGGGGTTGAATCGGGTGCCAGTATACATAAAAGAGTGGAAATTATAAGGAAAAATGGTAAAAACCAAAAAAAAAAAAATAGTTGTTCTCATACTAGGTATTTGTGTTTATTTTCTTTTGTTGTTGACTCGACAAGTAGTAAATGTGTATATATATATATGTAGTTAAGAATAATATACTTAAAAGCATACGTACAGCGACCTAATTATCAGACAAGTACTCTTTATGTGGGCATATTCTCTGGCCTATTTATATTTAATGAACACAGACGAAAGGGAGAGCTTTCCACTATTGGAATGCTAACAAAAAGCATTCCTTTAACCTTGTACATTGACATAACTTAGGCCCGCCCGTGACGCACTGAGGAGTGTCAGTCGAGTTTCTCATATACATTTATGCTCGTGTATCCATAAATGGTTAGATTCGTAGCTAACTAAATTGACCTGGATTTTCCATGTATAAGCTCTTTATAACACTAGACATTAATATTGAAAGGATCTCGGTAGGTTTTGTCTGGTGCAATAACAAACAAAGTAAAAAAAAAAATTAGAGATTCGATTCAGATTGGATCCTTCAAGTGTGTGCTTGATTTCGTTAAATATTAAATTCTTTCTCCTGTTCCTGTTTCTTTCTATTAATAATTATCAGAGGAGTGTTGCCAACAAATCAAGAAAGATAAATGACACAAAAAATGTTTACCCGTCCGTGATCATTAGTTGAATTCAAACGTGTGTTCTGACAGCACGATTCATACCCCTGGAGGGTAATAAAAATGCGCGCAAATAAAGTTGAACAGAGTCGTAAACGTGCATCGCATTCTTCATATTTATTACCTTTTGTTACGAAACGCTTTCACCTGATGGTGTCACTCAATTGGATAAACGTATTGTTTGGATAAAGCTTCTTTAAAGACTTCTGGCATGAAACCTGTAAAAAATGAGTTAAACATGAACCACCTGAAATATATTTCTTTGTTGAGTGTTTTGTAAGTCGACGGGAAATTAATGTTAAAGGCATTTTCATTCTTAACATGCCTCAAATGATTATTTATTACATTTGGAGTGGAATTAATATGTATAAATTCGAGAAAAAAAAATAATCTTCTGATAACAAAAAAAACAAAAAAAAACAAATTGTAATCCGAGGAGAGTTTTTGCTTTTTTAATAAGAATAAAATTTTGTAAGCGATATGCAAAAAAAATTTAAACATTTTACAAATTAAAAAAAAGCTTGAGTCTGACTCTTATTTCAGTATAAAATCTCCTAAATATAGGGTAGTCAGCAAATCATATTGTTACGAAGTCGCTAAAAAGTTTAAAAATCCCGTTAGTTTTACGATCTATTCAAATACAGCATAACACTATTAATGCAGAAAACTTACCTTTGGACTGATAAGGTCTGGGAATTCCAATTCATTGGATGTATCTACCTTCAGTAGCGAAACATAAATTCGCCTGGAAGCTGTCAAGGCTATAATCACAACATTTCAAAAACTTAAAAATAAAATAAATTAACAATGAATTTTAATTTAAAATTGAAATGCTAAAAAAAATTTGTAAATTTTCTAATTAATCTTGTATTTTTTATTTATTTGTTATGCGAAATTTTTAAGAAAAAAAAAGCGGAAATATGATAAATTTTACAAATGAAATGCGAGTCTTGTAAACCTAATTCGCAGTAAGTTAAATTGAGCAATATTAAGACAATAACGACCGAACCAACTGGATAACCTGATTTCCAGCAGCTACAATAGAAAGGGTCAAATAAAGGGGGCTTGCATGACCCGTAGCTCTCTCCTAACTTTCGATTTACCGATATCTACACAGGTAGGAATTTCGATGTACATTTCTTTATAACTCAGGGAAATTTCATCAAATCTTAAAACGCCTCCGACTCAGTGCCTAAATTTTCAGTTTATTTCAGAAAATAAAAAGAAAATCCTTTTATTCACACCGCTACATTTTTTTTTTTTTAATTCGTCATTCTATGCACGGATTTGAAATTGTATCTACCCCCCAAGTAGATACATAAGATTTATATGGGAATTATCTAATGTTGAAGTTTTTCGTTAGAATATTTGCAAGGAAAAGAGTAAAACATTTAAATATAACACATTTATTTATTTTTATGGATAATCTTCTTCTTAATTTATAAAACCCAGTATCACTGTGCTCGTACACGCTAATCTCCAAAACCGCGTAACCGGTTTCAACGAAATTTTATGAATATGTTTGTTTGGTTCGATCTTGAAAGAAAGCATAGTTTTGGATACGATAGATGGCGCTGTTGTCGAGACGTAAAAAACTACCTGACAACGTGTAGATGTGGAAAACTGAAATTTTGTACACGGCGTTTTCATAAAAATTGAAAATATATGTTCAAAAATGGACTAAATCGGGCAAGTGCTTCGTAGGTTTGCCATACAAGTATTTCGCCGTTTAGTATATGTTAGGACACTGCCTGACAATGAGTGCATGTAGAGAGCTGAAAATTGACTAAATCGGGCAACCCTTTCTTGATGTTGCCATACAAAATTTTGGTTTTCCATTATATATTTGGAAACTGTGTGAGAACGTGTCGACGTGGAGAGAATGGAGCAAATCGGACGACCCATTTTTGGTGTTGCAATAAAAAACTGTAGTTTTTCACTATATATTTGGAAACTGCCTCACGCGTCGATGTAAAGAGCCGTAATTTTATACACGGGCCTTTTAAAAAAAAAAATGTAAATTAAGTTAAAATTTCCCTAATCGCACAAATCCTTCATAGGGTTGCCATACAAAAACTTTGGTAGGTACTTGGTATTTTCATAGCAATGGTAAATAAAATGTCAAAAATGGACTAAATCGGGTAAGCCTTTCTTGGTGTTGTTATACAAAACTTTTGATTTTCGCTATATACTTGGTAGCTGCCTGAGAAGGCGTCGAAGTGGAGAGATCATAATTTGCACACGGCGTTTTCATAAAAATTGTAAATACAGTTCTAAAATGGGACCAATCAAGCAACTCCTTCGTAGGGTTGCCATACAAAAAATTCGCGTCTTACTATATATTTGAGCACTGCCTGAAAACGCGTATACGTGGAGAGCTACACTCTCCCACAAATATAAATGTATGCACGCACACTCATACACCCACACACACCCATACAGACACAGAGTGAAACTTTAGAATACGGAATCGTGCGCTCTAATCAGATAATAGTTTAGATATTATGCATCTCAAACAAAACCCCAACCCCACCCTCACCCATCTAGGTATCTATATTATCGCCGGGTAACGCTGACGGGCTCCCCCTAGTATAATATAATATAACTAATAGTATAATAAAATGTATAGAAATAGCAAAAAGTAAGAAAAATAATTAAAACTAGTGAATAATTTCAGTTGGGCTGATGACTGTATTGAGGATTGATCTGCATGATAGCCTTCAAGCGTCAAGCGTGCTATGTGCATACTGCTTTTTTACATTTGATGCATGCTTGGCGAGTGATATTTCTTTTTTGTGCAACCTTTTTGTTTGATACACCCCGATGGACTTCGTTCTGGAAAATCATTTGGAGTGAAATCTTTGTCTATTTTGCTTGATTCCATTGCCGTCTTGATGTTGAATTTTGAAATATTTTTATTTTTATTTTCGACTCTTCTTCTAATTTGCGGAATACATAATTGTTCACCCAACAACTGCAGAAATTCATGACGACGCGATTTTTTCACAGTGGCTTCAAAATTATTTGATGAGTAGATGATGTAAACTGCAAGGGCTGCGGTATCTAAAAATAGTGCTAGAGGCCAGTCTTCTGTCATCCTCTTCGTATCCGCACCAACTTTGCTATGGTTATAATAATGGATTATTTCCGGTTTTTGTTTTGGACCAGAAACAGCATTATCACGATAAATGGTCGATAATAAAACCACGGCTCTACCATTTGCGAGGATACGTACGAACAAATCGCTACATTTTGACCAAATCCAAACTCAGTGGAGTAAACTGGTCGGTTCTTCACTGCTTTGAGCGCATCTGATAAATAGAGCTTAATGCTTTTTTTTTCAAGTGCCGACAACCGTCATTTTCCAAATCACCAGTTCCATAACCAGTGGTAGAGAATTAAAGAAGTTATCCATAGTCATATTTCGCCATGTCCCTTTATAAAGATCCACCAACTCTTTCACAACTCGCTCAGCTTGTGTTTCATATCTCTGATATTTCCTGTTTTTCCGTTGTAAATTTGACCATTCAGGCGATATTAAGTTGCGGAATCACAGGCTCATTAAATTTTTATGCCGTACTTTGCCGGCTTGCAGGACTTGTGAACTTGGTGCGTCCCCTGTACCCATACAATTATTCCTCTACTCTAATCGATTCATATGATCTATAATGTGTCTGTAGATTCGAGTTGATCATCATAAAGACATTCGTAATCGGTGCAGCTTTATCAACTTCTTGACGAGCAGCTCTTGTAACCTGCCAATCGAACCGAATGAACCGCAATATTTTGCTGTAATCTGTTTTTAGACTTCGTAGTACGATAAAGTGAGCAGGAATTTTGTTTCCAGAGTGTACCTGCAGCCTTTTAGCCCATTACATTATCACAGCCCATTACATTATCACAGCAAAATTCTCAGGAATGCATGAAATTCTATTTTCGTAAATGGCTACCATGATACAAAGATTAACAAGGTATGGCCGAATTTTCTGTCAATTGCGTGCTTACGTCATGTGGGGACTATTGCCATTTAGTGAGATCTGTAATTTTGTCAAATTGATATGATACTTGCAATGCTTGACAGTGGATCTGTTGGAGAATCTTAAGAGCAATGGCAGCAGGAGAACAGCTTTAATTGAAATAAATGTAATGACAGTGAATGATACAAAACTATACTCAACGTTCTTAAAGACTGCATGATTCTATTACGGCTTCAATACAGATGCCTAGGAATAATTACAACTATCAAACTATAAACACTAATCCTGTTCATCTTGCTGGCAATCTACGAGATGAGAAAGAACACCGATCCAGCAACGCTGCCTGTTTTCTGGATATCCAAATGGGTTGATTATAGTGACAAGTACGGCTTGGATAATAACTGTGTGATAAAGAAAGGGGGCCATATTCAATGGTACTACAAAATTAATTATGCTGCCAAATGGCATAAATATTCACTTCATTGATAAAGATGGAAAGGACACATACATAACAATCGTTGGATACCCTTCAGTATTGGAAAAGAAATGAATAAAACATATCCTCTCACGCCTTTTTCTCAAATTATCAAATTAGCTACATGAGAAATATTTATTTTGCTGTCTGACATAATTCTTGCCTTTACGACATCTGGAGGTGTTGTTATTTTAGCTGATATGCCTCCAGAACATGCTCCGCAAATAGCTACACCGAGAGGAGCAAGTTTAGTTCCAATAAATATTGTCTAATTCAATTTAAAAATTCCCAAAGCGGAAATTGTGTCAACCAAAAGGGCAATATTGTCTATAAACTCCCTTTCGTACTCCTTCAGTTTTATACATGGTCCACAATATTTCTATTGAAGAAACGCTCATTATCGTTACAAGATTACAAGAGTTTGTCTTCTTTACTTGGAAATTTGACGATTTGAAAATTACTTTGACAATGGTAATGACATTTGTGTCCACATAACGAAGTAACGTAAAAAGTTCTTCTTGAATCGGCCATTCCTTGTTATCTTTTTATCATGAGTGGCTCCTATGTAAGGGGTTTTTATTGAGATTTTTGCATATAAGTCCGCAATACCGGAACTCATGATGCAAAAAAAAAAGGAATCACGAAGTATATTGTGAGCACCCTTTCGTTGCAACTTTGATGGCTCTTAATACCATTTTGTCCCATACTTGCTTTCATGAGATGAAGAAGTTTCACTAGCAACACTGACAACAGAAATATGTGAACTTTCTGTCACATAATTGTTATATATAATGTGATTAGCAATATTGCTTCAACTAAATGTCACAAATTTTAGACATTCCTCTGACAGCCTTTTTGGGTCACTATTAGGTGTAAACAGTGTCACAAGAATTGGTGGTCACAAATTATACCAGAAAGAGAATGACATTTTATCGACATGAAAATGTTGCTGTCAGGTTATCGCCATTTTGGATCGTTTGGATATTTTGTAGTGAACGCGAAAGTTGTTGTTAGTGGTTTTCGTTGTGTTTTTGGTGTTTGTTTTTAAAAAAAGTAAAATTAAATTAATAAAAAAAAACTATATTAAGCAGGCAATATAAATATAAAATAAATAATGCAAAGACTGTTAAAAATTTAAGTGTTAAACAAACAAATAAATTATAGGGCAGAGAAGAATACTGTCAGCGTCCAGTGATTTTTTATGTTTAGAGAAGTTTAATAAAAAATTTGAAAACATCATTTTATACAAACATTTTATAATAAATATATAGCTTTTGAACTGAAATAAGATTTTAATTTGGATCCCCGAAACAAAATAAAAGCTGACATAAATGCCACCAAAATCACACACATTAACGACAAAAATAACACATTTCTTGATTAAAAATGCCAAAAAATTGTCATCAATTATGACAAAAGTACCCACAAAGTATGACAAATTTGTTGTAATGAATGTGACATATGTTAGACGAAATGTGTAAACCCTGAACACATTTCCTGGACATTTTTGTGACATGATTCTGTCGACAAATGACAAGTATTTGTCGACAATTTGTCGTACAAATTTCACAAATGGCTACTTGGGTCATCGACTACATCATCTGAATGCGTGTCAAAATTTTACTCCATCATCCACTTGCAAGAAAAACTTCTCATTATATTTTGCAACTAATCGTCCAGCTGCCATATGGTCCTTGTCTTATAAAATACCTGAATATAACAGTCCTTTAACATAATTCCCTTGTTTTTATCTATTTCAAGACTAAAAATCGTATTTACCATATAAAATATATGAAGAAATGGGTAGATATAGGTGTGAATGTGTATATAAAGTTGTCCGGTAAGGCACGTAGCATAGACAGCAGTTTATAACCAGAAAATTAATTAAGAAATATTTTGTTTTATTGAAGAACAGAAAATGGTGATTAGTGCCTTTGTTTCCGTGAGAACAAAGCTCCATCTTTTAGGCTCAAATTATACATAGAAGGTTGCGGTGAATAGTTTAAGTTTTCATTGTTCTCGAAATGAATTTTATAAAGTGCAGGGATCTATATTCCGAGATCTTAATACGAATACAAAGCCATCTCGGACGCAGGCTTTAGTTAACAAGGAAAATTTGCAAATCCCCAGTTAAATTGGGACTATTTTCGGCGGAATGACGTTATGTGCCGCTAAGTCCGCTGTGTTCATTACACATTGGTTTAGATAAATAACATATAGCACGTAATCTCAACAGCACAAGAATAATAGAACACTAAACAAATAAATGAAAATTTTTTTTGACAAACATTGCATTTTTTACAATTTATTTTTATTTTTGATATCGTAAAATCGTCGACACGGGCAATTGAATTGGTAGTGTATTCCAAAAACCATGTGCTGTCAATTTTTTCTTTTGGACAATTAAATACTACACAGTTATACTTCATTATGAACGAATTATCGGAGAAAAAAAACACGAACTTGATATTCGAAAGTCCCAATATAAATGGCAAATTCGAGTTCCTTGGTTAGTAGTGCGGGGTGAAGGGATCAGATGAAGTAAAGCGATATAAAATGGAAAGCTGCTATCCTACAATTACTTTCTGTCATACACACATGTGAAATAACTTTCTAATATAAAGGTGTTCCATCTCTGCAAACAATTGGACGAAATTCCGCCGTAACGAAATGAATTCGAAATAGGGGAAACGCTCGTAGCTCGAAAACTCTTCGATTTTTTTTTTAACATAAACGAAGTTTCAGCAGCATGCCATAATTTACTAGAATTCGAAAAAGATGAATCGCTCGTACCTCGAAATCTCTTCGATTTTTTTTAGCATAAACAACGTTTTCAAGCATGCCGAAATTTTCGAGTATTCGAATTAAATACATCGCTCGTAGCTCGACATTTCTTAGATTTGTTTGCTCCATATATATAGGAAGTTACCCGATACGACTCATGTCAATTTCCGAGGAATTCGTTAAAGCAAATGTTTTCTATTCATAAAATTGTTCTTCGCTGAGATTTTATTGAGTGAAGTTTTACTACGGTGAATATTTATTTATTCGATATCGTATTTACTTAGCAAAACGGTTTGGAAAAATAAGGGGATACCAGGTCGTCCTGATAAAAAAATCAAATACAAAATAACCCATAAATACAAGAACTTCTAAAGAAAGCTGATCTAGCGAACCACTGTCGAGTCGTTAATATGATTCGATATCGTGTTCACGTAGCCGAATTTATTTACTTCGAATTCGATTCGAATTTAAACCACAATGCTTGCAGGGATTATACTTCCATACTTCTATGGAAATGAGGAGATGCTGCCATTTTATTTGTTAGTTAATATATCTACAGTTTCTGCATATCCGAGGGGGGGGGGGGGTGGAACCCCTCCGCTATGCAAACGTCGTTACATCTGAGATATACTATAAAAAGTCTGTACGGAAAGTTGGAGCGGAAATCTGAAATTTGTCCATCCTTTTGCTACAGATACCTACAAAATGCTGTCGCGTAATATATCAATTCTACATTTTCCATTGTCTATCTTCGCAAAAGGCCTTCTGTTGCAGAACCTGATAAGGGATACATCTATTTGGTACACTTTCAATTTTCCTGCCTACCTTCCCTTCCTCTTCCCGCTTATATTTTCTTTCCATCTCTACCCTCAACTCAAACTTTCTCTCTCCAACTTGAAGTTATCTTTTTCTCCCACCTCAACTTCAAAGTGCAACGCCTCTTGCAACACACTTCTACCCACATTAACCATCTGCAATCATAGCGCAGCGTAGCAAGAGGGCTATCCTAGTCAAGCTTAAACTCCATGCCATTTTTTCCACTCTCTACTAGGACCAGTGTCTATCTTATGGAGCTCCTGTATTGAAGCACTAGCAAAACACGACAAATCAGCACACAATTGGACGGGACTTAGATCGAAGAGCACAGACCCAATATTACACCCTATGATTATAATAAATAGCCACCCGCGAGATTCTTTTAAGGTACTTCGCGACCATAACCAATAAAACCGTCAACCACAAAGTCCCAGTTGTGCCTAATACAGCTAATTTGGCAAACCAACTAAAACACAATTACTACACTCAAGTCAGACAGTAAAAACGTTCCACTGTGACTGGCCCCATTCATTGAAGAGCAAAGTTTCATTCAGCTTGGTACAAGAACTGAACTCTTTGTTGGGATACGAAAAACTCAATTACATTTGCAGTGTCACCACTACAACCGGCTTCGAATGGAACTCAGTAGTAATCACCTTGAACTCAAATCAGCTGACCCACTTTCGTCTGTAGCTACATCGCTCCGTTAAAGCTTTGCAATATTGCTGCCTAGAAAATCTTCTTCTCAACATAAACAGAAGAGGCGAATATTGTAACAGTATCTACAGAAGTTGCTACTTAACTTAACTATTTTTGTTTTCTTTTTGTATATATTCACCATTTGGTTCTATGCGTACATTTGTATACGCTTGGACCAATTCTGAATCCATTCAGCCATTGGTATCTTCTTTATGTTCCAAGCCGCAGCGTAAGAAAATGCATATGTGTGAAAGAAGTGCGGTTGAGAGATTTGCTATCATTGTGGCTTATGGGTAAAGACATTTTCTTAACTTTGAGTTCTTATATCTCTCAAATCACACATTTTACAATCAAAATAAACTTATGGTTTTTTTTTGTCACGTGTTTTCTTTTCACACATATAAAAATGTCATTTTCCATAAAAGAAAATTTTATGGCTTTGCACCATTTTATAATAACCCTCTCATTAATTCGCTGTAAACAATAATTAATTTCGGCAGTTGCCAAGCGAAGAACTTGCGGTAAGGAGTTTTGTTTTTTTTTTTTTAATGAAAACGAGTGTGAAGGCTTAAAGCTATTTAGGACAAGGTTTTATTGTGCATATGGCAGGGCGTAGGTGTTTTGTGTATAGCTATAAGAAGGCGGGCGGAAAATTAGAATTTGGAAATTTTTCTGAATACATGAAACTTTTAAAAAAATTCTCAACTCACGCACACACTACACTAACACATCTAAATATTATCTGGGTCACAAAATACGTATAATACAAATCTAGATTGATAATAGAATCTAGAAATGCACTATTAATTAAAGGTTTTATTATGTAACTGCATTAAGTATTTAATTGTACTTACGTATTCAAAAAATGCGTACGTAATTCACAATCAAATTCAAATAGCTTTTCACAGTCATTTAATGCAAAGAATTTCATTAATATAATCTCACTGTGTTCTTCACGAGGCAAACGATGAAATTAATTATTGTTTGCAGCAAATTCAATCGGATATTATAGAAGGCTGCAAAATTCCAAGAGTTTCCTTGATGGCCTAAAATAAAAGAACTATGACAGTTGATTTATGAAATGCTTATTTTACTTCTATCACTATCGCTGTCATTAAACTTGTCGTGTTCCAGAAGATGGAGTTAGAGATAGTAATGAAAATACTTCTTGTGTAATGACACCACATCTTCGTTCGGGAACGTGTCGCAAACTGGCAATGAACGAATCTGATGATATCGCCAATCTATTAAAAATGTCTGTATTTCTCTTGACTCGTGAAGTTTTCATAGTGAAAAAGTCGCAATACCTTCGAGTATCTGCTGCGCTTGTTCTGACAGCTGTCCTATAAGAAAAATACAAGAGGCAGAAATGCATGGAAAAGTACTTTATGCACATTAATTGGCTTATTACATATAACTCAAATATTCCTTCCCAGTGGGAAAAATGGGAATGCCTGATTTAGGAAAAGATTCAGTGCATCAGTTATCTGGAATTCATTAGATTAAACTGGCTTAAGAAGTCAGATATAGTGTATTGATTCGTCGTATCTCTAACCATATTATTCACCTTTCAGGGAATACTTAGAGAAGGCAAATGTAATGAAAAATGTATTCATTAATGATTGTTATTGAAAAGAGATTCCTGCGGATATATATCTACAGAGACTAATTGGAAGGAAGGTGTGTGCAGTGCAGGTCGGAAATATGTCATATGTAGGTATATAGGTCACGTCCCCGCAAGATTCACCCTTTTATTTTCCATATAATCAAAAGCACGCAAACTCAGCTAAATTATTCCTCCACCGGGAAATATTTTTCTGAAAAACAAAAGTATCAAATAACACACGCGTTTTGCAGAAGTAAGCATTTTTACTTACTCGAAGAAGAAAATTCTAAAACCTAATGAAAAGTTTAAATAAATAAGCAAGTCAGTCTGTTTTAAATTTACATATGAGTCGGTCGTAATCGTGAAAGTTTTATTTTAATAAATGTTTAAAATAAAAGTTGTGTTTTTTTTTTCTCTTATTTTTTTTTTTATTATCTTGTAAAAAAGGTAAAATTCTAAAAGTTATATACCCAGCGGGAAATGGAAGCATATAACATGAGGCAGTAATTTTTTGAAGCTTGAAAGCGCTTACGCTCCGTTTCCCTATCCGTATAATTTTAACCATTGCATGTCATTAGAAAGAAGCAGGTTTTTTTGTTTTCTTCCCTCATACTTCTTTGAAATATTACTGGCAAATTTGTTATTTTCAAATATTCCGAAGGTATTTACATAAAAGCATCTCCGTCCAAATTGTGTTCATCCAATTGACTCAGTACATGAAAAACTTCCTAAAAGCTTCCAACGGAAATTCCTACGATGCTCTTCTATTTGCTTCCTATAGAAGATGCTTGTGTCTGTTCCGGTGGGTAGTTCCATTTTTTTTCTTCATCAAATCGAAAATATTTTGATTTGTGAATTATTTTGGAAAAAGAAGTGGATTTATTTTCATTTAAGTACGAGATACGAATAAGTGAAGACAAGTCTATTTTCCATACATTTCTAAGGAAGCAAGAAGAATTGTACCCCTTACTTCTCAGTGAAAATAGAAAGAATATTGCCCTCCACCATCCCAAAATGGCAGAATAAATTCCTTCTTAGAATAAAAAAAAAGGAATGCTTCTTTTCACCTTCCATAGAATTGGGAATTCCTTTCACTTTACAATTCATGCCGAGATATGCTGTGTATTTTAGCAAGAATTTTGATGAACTCTCTCATAAATTATTGCTCTATAAAAAATCTGTAAAATTCCAAGTACAAGTACCAGTACAGTACCAGTACCTGGAATTGAAATATTTTAAGTACAAGTCCCGGTACTGGTACTTAAAAACATTTCAAGTACAAGTCCCGTTACTGGTACTTTAAAATTTTTCAAATACAAATCCAGGTACTGGTACTGATACTAGTACTTAAGTACATTGGTCAGCTCTATAAGTTGTGGATTACTAATTTTCCTACATGGCTGCTGAATTGGTTAGCTAGTTTGCTACCTAAGCGCTCGCGATCCACACAATCCTATGAAATAACTTCTAATTCTGGTGCTCCTCAGGGAAGTGACTTGAGCCCGCTTCTCTTCCATTTGTTCGTTACTGATGTCTCCCATGTAATTAAAAACTCTGAATTGTTGATCTATGCTGATATCTTAAAGATTTACAAAAGTAATAAAGTCACAATTTGATTGTGTCGAATACAGGAGGATTTGAACGGATTTTGTAATTGGGACTTGAACTACTTTCTATTATTAAACATTGAACAATGCAAAGAGATCTTTTTCTCCTGTAAACGGATCCCTAGAGAATTTGACTACAGTATTTATGACGCAATTGTCAATAAGGCTGATAAATACCTGACTTGGTTGTCTTTTTTGACATCAAACTTACTTTTAATCGCCATATTGTCGTTATTGTTATTGGAACAAATTCTGGGATTTTGTAAAACGCTGAGCAATGGATCTAGGAGATGCTTATGCACCACCCTTATATACCACCCATGCTAGTATGCTGGTTCTGTTTGATCTTCCTCATACATATAAGGGCCACTCTGATCGCTTAGATGGTGTGCATAGAAAGATCCTTCTCTTTGCTCTATAAGGGAACTTGGATGGTGAAATGCTTTTCATC